>OZ024910.1:14022117-14099509 GCA_964017125.1 Flabesymbios commensalis
AGATGCGGTCGTGAGGCGCGTGTCAAGGACAACGTCATTTCCGTCGCGAGGTCAACTCCAGTTGTAACTGTTAATTAACCGTCATGGCGGCGACCGATTTTAGACGTCAGAATCTGCCGTCTATAGACGTCAGATTCTGACGTCTAAAGTCGATCCCCACACTGAGATAATGAACAATTTATATTGACCGTAGACCCATAACATACGTATTCAAATGAAGCGGAAAGAGCTAAGTAAAACATTTATGATGAATTCAAATTTATGAAAACCCCTTGGTCTCTTGATTTATATCATAGACATATTTCAGCGTTAAAGTATTTAAGAGCGTAAGAGTTAAATAACCGTCATGGCGGCGATTGTGAGAGAAATACGATTGCAGGAGAGGATCCAGATAGTCCACTCATGTTCAAAAAAGGGTAGACAAAATTGCAACATAATTATTTTTGATGGCATGTTTTTTAGAAAACCCAACAGAAACACATATAAAAAGTCTAGAAAAATTGGAGTAGTCAAAATATTATAAAATCGCGAATAAGTACCGCCATTATCAAAATTTACATTTTCAGCTATATCTCCATAAATATTCATGATATAATCACAAACGAGGTGTATACACCCATGTTTTGAGGGCAAAGGAAGAGGACTGTGTCATCAATAATTTAATAAAATTGATATTAACGACGTAATATGCAAATGTGCGGTTACCATGGTTAAGTAGTTATTTTTTTAACAGCGATCAAAACATCGGTACGTATATTAAAAGATAACACAATGAAGTGGGAAATAGTACTGTTTAATTATAAATGCTACATATACATTATTTTAACCGTTACCATGTTTTATGCCTGTTGCGTACAATATTTTGTTCGTGGGCGACGATTTTGTTGTCAGGCAGTTACTTAACCATATACTTTACCTGGCCAGATATTAAAACAAAATAATCCACAAATACGTATTTCAGTGAGCTACATGCCAGTTATGGTAACTATCATAGATGTTTATTCATCACCGGCTATGTCCTCTGAAATTCTAGGAGAGTTTGTACAGTTTATTCCTTTGCAATCGCCACACCCTACAGTGTAGTCTAAACCATGTTTCCTGTATTACGTATACTCTTGTACTACCGTTTGCTTTACAATTCATCTAATTGTTTTCAGTACTGCTTGGGTAGCAATTGGTAAATGTGTTGTCAGTGGCCTTAGATGACCTCCAATGCGCAGCCAACCCCACTCTTCAGGGTTCAAATTAAATTTATCAATCCACTCATTTACCCCGTAATAAACACGTATATTGTGAAATATTTTTTATCGTTTGTATTTTTTTTTTTTTGCTTTGTTTTTTTAAATATCGTCCCTCTGGTACGCCAAGTTACTTCAGCACATTGTTGATGGAACAGGAAGGCTTAAAAATAAGCCAAGAAGAGTTGCTAACGTGAGTTGGGACCTTCTTGTGTAACTTATTTTTAATTCCAACATGTCCAAATCACATGTGACAGAAAGTCCTAAAACAAGATGGCACCTTGTTACACTGATAACAGGACTTGGCCCCCTTGTTGCAGTTAAGTGACACATGAAACAGGTAGAACTGTCTACACACATAAACTATACAAAGACAACTGAGTTATCACAGCCTACACAGACCAGCTGGTATCAGCTGGTATATAAGGGTGATTTAACTTAAAAGTTTGACCAGGTCCGTGTTTGGTATCGTTGGAAAGATTATCTATCCGGGAGTATGGAAAATGGATGCTGGGGTGTCGCCAATGGTGGAATGGGTCACCAGAGGTCATTTAAGGTCACTACCCAAGGTCATTTAAAGAAAAAGTGTGATTTAACTAAAAATTTATGACAAACTTTATGTTTCGTATTATTGGAAAGGTTACCTGTCTGGGACCGTGAAAAAAGGGTTCTGGGGTGTCGGCCGTGGTGGAATAGGTCACCAGAGGTCATATAAGGTCATTATTCAAGGTGATGTGACGTAAAAGGGCGATTTAACTAAAAACTTTGACCAGGTTTGTGTTTGAGATGATTGAATAGGTTATATATCGAATGTCGAATTGGGTTCAGGCAGGGTGAGTCATTGTCACCATTTTTATTCAGCATATTTTTAAATGATTTGGAAACTTTTTTACAGACTGGCAATTTTCAAGGTATAGACATGGAAGGTACACCTTTAAAATTATTATTATACGCCGATGATCTTCTTTTGTTGTCTAGCACAAGAGAAGATTTACAACTCGGACTTGATTTGTTATATGACACATTACACGTTGGCGACTCTATGTTAACACTGATAAAACAACCGTTGTGATTTTTAGGAAAGGTGGTAACTTATCCTTCCATGACCACTTTTTTTACGGACATGATCTTTTAAAAGTTTCCGAATCTGTTTCATATCTTGGTCTGACTTTAAGCAGCCGTGGGAAATTTTTACTGACTCAAAGGAATTTGGCAGATAAAGCTGTTTATAAATTGTTGAAAGACACACACGATTTGTACGATCCAGACCTCAAGTTTATGTGTTCATTATATGATAAATTGATTTTGCCTGTCGTTCATTACAATTGTGAAATATGGGGTTTCCATGCAGCTCGGGAAGTTGAGAGGACACACTTGTTGTTTTGTAAAAAGATATTAAAACTGAACTCTAGAACAGCTGATTATTTTATTTATGGTGAATTAGGTAGGTATCCGTTAAAATTAAACCGACACTATTGTATTATAAAATACTGGTTGAATGTTGTAAACGGTAAATGTAACAGATTAGTCAGTAAGGCTTACAATATGCTGTATAAAAGGTGTGAAAGTGAAAATCCGTGTGAGAACTGGGCATTTTCTGTTAAAAGGCTTTTATGTCAACTTGGCTTTAATTATATATGGCTAAGTCAGGGTTGTGATAATGTTGGGCCATTTCTAAGGCTACTTAAACAGAGATTAAACGACGTGTATATAACACAATGGAATGAGAAAATACACAGCAGTACTGATGGTATTATGTATAGATCATTTAAATTGACGCCACATTACAGTTCCTATTTCAATGTCATCAAAGTTTCTAAATATAGACAAGCCATGGTTAAATTCATTACAAAAAAACAATAACATACCTGTAGTTTCTGGTAAATGGCAACGGCCACGCCCCTATCACCAGCGTCTATGTGAAGAATGTGAACTATTAGGTGACGAATATCATTTTTTGTTTGTGTGTAAACGTTTAAAAGCTTTGAGATCAAAATACATTTCACGTTATTTCTGGACCAAGCCATCTATGAATAAATTTATTGAACTATTATCCTCAGAACACAGTAAAACTATAAATATTCTAGCTATATTTGTTTATTCTGGACTTGAAGTGTTTGCGAATCTTTGAAAAAAAAAAAAAAAAAAAAAACTGTCATTATTTGCAGATGTTTCTTATTATTGTATCGAAATATCATCCTGTCTCTTTGCTCATACACCGCACATATTGTATATATTTCACTATATTATGTTTTTGCACACAGGCCGATGGGCTTATGCTGAGATGAAATAAACGATCTATCTATCTATCTATATCCGAGACTATAGACAATGGATGCTGGAGGGTCTGCAGTGGTGAAATAGGTCACCACAGGTCATATATTAAGGTCACCACTTAGGGTCATGTGTGGTAATAAAATAAGGTCTTTACCATGTTTACCCAAGATCATTTCATGAAAAAAGTGTTATTCAACTGAAAATTTTGACTAGGTGTGTATTTGGTATCATTGGAAGGTTACCTATCTGTGACTATGAAAATTCGGTGCTGGGGTGTCGCCAATGATGGAATAAGTCACCAGATGTCATTTAAGGTCATTAATCAAGGTCATGTGACGAAAAAAGGGCGATTTAACTAAAAACTTTGACCAGGTTCGTGTTTGGGATGATTGAATAGGTTTTATATCCGAGACTATAGACAATGGATGCTGGAGGGTCTGCAGTGGTGAAATAGGTCTTGACCGGGTTTGTGTTTGATATAATTGGATAGGTTATATATCCGAGAGTATGGACAATGGATGCTGGAGGGTTGGCAGTGGTGAAATAGGTCATCAGAGGTCATTTAAGGTCACTTATTATAAGGTCACTTGCGGAGATAAAATAAGGTCATTACTCAATTTCATTTACAAAAAAGGATGATTTAACTAAAAACTTCGACCACGTTTGTGTATGGTATCGCCTGTAATTTTATCTAACTGGGAATATTGTAAATGGGTGATGGAGTGTTCCCAGTGGTGGAACAGATCACCAGAGGTCATTTAAGGTCACTACCCAAGGTCATTTGAAGATATGTGGTTATTTAACTAAAACCTTTGACTGGGTTTGTGTTAGGCATCGTTAGGAAAGTTTTTAATCTGGGAGTCTTGAAAATGATCATTTTCCATAAGGCTGATAACGGGGTGCCAACAGTGGTGAAATGTGTCACCAGGTCATTCATTTAAGGCCATTACAACAGGTCATTTGAATGAAAAGACGATTTAGGTGATAGGTTTTACTATGTCTGTACTTTATATCTTTTGAAATGTTATCCATCCGGGAGTTTGGAAGATGAGTGTTGGGGAGACGGCAGTGCTGGAACAGGTCAACAGGGGTAAAGTACAGGTGATTTGAAGAGATAAAGTTGATTCAAATAAACCAAGTCAGGTATGATATCGTTTTAAACATTTATTATATTGATACATCATTTGCCAGGATAATAATGTCTTTGGATTAATCAGTCATCATCTTTATCTGATGATGCCAGGTGGGTCTTTTCATCTTCAGTATTGATATCCTCTTCTAATAAGTCACTCTGAACAAGTACTGGTGTATGTGGTCCTTCATACCATATAATGCTTAAAGTTTCTCCATCAAGTTCCCATCATTGACCAGCTGGTAACACATCAGGCATTCTGGCCACTGTTTAATTTCTCCAAAACAGAGCTACGTAATTGGAGCGCTTTATCTTCTGCTGCAGTGTGGCTTTGCAGGGTGGCAAACAGTATGGGTCAGCGGATATTATTTTCTCCAATAGTTTCTCACCAGTATGTGGAGCATACTTTTTGTAGAATATTTTGTATCGCGCTGCACTCCAATGTGGTAGATACTTCAGATGAGACAATGTCTGACTGACCCAGTCTAGTAAAGGTGTGGGGGGATTCTTCATTTTTTATCATGACGTCAAATGGACAGCCTTTCCTCATGAATGATGCTCTATAGTCAGACCCGGTAATGTGACACATACAACATGTACAATTGCTCCTAACCATTTGCCATGCTTGAAATATCAATATTCATTTGGTGTTCAAGGAGCTGCTGCCAGTGTCCATCCATATCTGAGCATCTAACTGAAAAGCACAGTGGAAGAGGAAAATACAAATGCCAGTGTCACTTGCACGAACAACAATGTGAGGATTGGAGTTTTTAGCAGCATAACGTGCATGCCATAGTATCCGTGTGTCAGCTTCGTTCTGAGAGCAGGACAGTTCATCGACAACACTGATGATTTCCTCATTATTATCCACTTGAACCTTCATGCATGATTGTTCCCAGGCAAAAAATACTGTCTTCTTCTTTGTAATGCTGTGACCTAATTTCGTAGGCAAGGAAGTCAATCAATGCGGACTTGAACGACGTAGATAAAAGTGCACAATTCAAATCTGTTGGACGGGTTTGATTGCATCCTTGAATGGAGTATGTAGCTTCAGCATTTCCTCTCCTATCACGTTCGAAGTCCTTGATGGTTGGCTCATTAGAGTATTATCACAAAGTATGTGAACAGTGGCTGCATGCAAAGATGCAAGTTTGTTGATAAATGTTGCGACTTCACCAAATGTTGCTGGCATAAGATTGTGAAATTTTAAATCTGCCTCCGTTTGATTGGTTTTTCAAACCTGGCTGGGTTTTCTTTACACTCTTGCGGAAATTTGTCTGCCCATGTAGTACCCTTAGATACAAGATTGATTAGATCATTTCTCATGTCATTGGATTCTGCTCGACCCGATGACAAATGGTAAAGCTTAGCGTTGTCTGTACCTTCAGCATTAAAATGATTCATTGTAGATTGAAGGGCAGTGATTACCTCTTCTACATCACGATTGTCACGAATAATTCTGTACGGTTTTGATTCTTGTGACGCTTCTTCAGATTTGACAAACCAGCCATCTCGAGCAGCTTACCACGGATGGAACGTGTTATGGTCCATCGTTTGTGAGCCTTTATTGAGACCGTGAAAGCTGCTATGCCAGTGTGTCTTGATGCTGCAAATCTATTCACGGTCTGTTCCAGAGTAAGATCGACTGGGCTTCTTGAGAAATATTTACTTGATCGTGGAGAGAGAATCCCCCATGTGCTAGATAGAAATACACCACCAGAAAGTTATTGAAAATTTGAATTCACAATTTTGCATTTTAAAAGTTTATTAAATGACGTCTCCCCTTTATTGGAACTACGTCCTTTTAGGACCCCATAAATCAGAACCTGAACCTGAACCAGAACCTGCTCACGTTTCTTTTTAAATCACCCTTAGCTCTTCAAATGACCTTGGCCAGTAACTTTAAATGATCTTTGTCAATCTTGTCCACCATTATCGAAATCCCTGCACCCATTTTTCAGACTCTCAGATAGATAAGCTTTCCAAAGATGCCAAGCACAAAGCGGCCAAAGTTTTTAGTTTAATTGCCCTTTTTTCGTCACATGACCTTGATTAATGACCTTAAATGACCTCTGGTGACGTATTCCATTCAAGGTGACACCCCAGCAACGATTTTTATAGTCTCAGATAGGTAACCTTCCAATGATAACAAATACAAACCTAGTCAATGTTTTTAGTTAAGTTACACCTTTTTCATGAAATGACCTTGAGCAAAGACCTTATTTTATCACCGCAAATAACCCTAGGTATTGACCTTGAATGACCTCTGGTGACCCATTTCACCACTGCCGACCCTCCAGCATCCATTGTCCATACTCTCGTGTATATAACCTATCCAATCATACCAAACACAAACCTGGTCAAAGTATTTAGTTAAATCGCCCTTTTTTCGTCACATGACCTTGATTAATGACCTTAAATGACCTCTGGTGACGTATTCCATTCAAGGTGACACCCCAGCAACGATTTTTTATAGTCTCAGATAGGTAACCTTCCAATGATAACAAATACAAACCTAGTCAAAGTTTTTAGTTAAGTTACACCTTTTTTATGAAATGACCTTGGGCAAAGACCTTATGTTTTCACCGCAAATAACCCTAGGTATTGACATTGAATGACCTCTGGTGACCTATTTCACCACTGCCGACCCTCCAGCATCCATTATCCATACTCTCGGGTATATAACCTATCCACTCATACAAAACACAAACCTGGTTAAAGTATTTAGTTAAATCGCCCAATGTTTCGTAACATGACATTGAATAATGACCCTAATTGACCTCTGGTGACCTATTCCACCACGGCGGACACCCCATCACCCATTTTCCACGGTCCTAGACAGGTAACCTAATACGAAACACAAAGTTTGTCAAAGTTTTTAGTTAATTCGCACTTTTTCTCTAAATCACCTTTGGTAGTGACCTTAAATGACCTCTGGTGACCTATTCCACCACTAGCGACACCCCAGCATCCATTTTTCATACTCCTGGATAGATAACCTTTCCAACGATACTAAACACGGACCTGGTCAAACTTTTTAGTTAAATCACCCTTATCTCTTGGACTATCACTACACAGACAAAATATATACTTTTATAAGATTTTGAAAAATGTCCTAAAACAAGATGACACCTTGTTACACTTATGCAAAATTGACAAGATGGCACCTTGATACACTTAGCAAAAATTGACCTAGACCGGCCCATAAATACAGTATGTGGCACAATATGGGAGATATAAATAGGTCAAAAAGTTCAGTTTAGTTAATTTAATTATTTGGACCAGGTCACTGTGATCCCTGGATGGGGCGGTGATGCCTAATATGTGTAAAATATTTTATATACTTTACCCACTGGGGAAACTTGGGGCCAAGGCATTATTTTATTACTGCAGCAAGGTGCCATCTTGTTTTGGGATTTTCTTTTAAATGTCACCAAACATGTTAAAATGAAAGGCAATTCGCACAAAAAGGTCCTAACTTACAATGGCACATTTTTATTTTGTATTTTTAAACCCTTACGTTTGATCAACAATGTGCCAACGTATAACATAACACATTGTTGCACTCTGGGTGACTTTTCAATGAAAAATTGATTTGGAACCTTGTTGCTCCAGAGGGACGATATGTGTCTTTCATTTTGGCAATGCAATTATTGAAAATATCAACATTGTTATTAAGACCAGCTTCTGGACTTAAGTCTAGTTTACTGAGTATATTAGATGTTTGTAGTTTTTCTAGATTTTTTTATGCATTCTTAGGTATGTTTGCTTGCAGTAAATACCTAATTATTTTTTGTGTAATGCTGCAGTGCTGTTGGAACAATCAAAACGTTTGCTTCACTTTTAGCATACAGCACAGTTTAATTTGCTTCTTTATTACCCAACAAGTAGATTCACTTTTGTTTATTCACAGTATTTGCTAGAAATGTTCTTTCTTTGTCTTTATTGGCATAACGTCAACAAACTTCACATTAACACCTGATCTGCAGAGGTGTGCAATATATTCGGTTGAATACCCTGCTAAATAGCCATCAAATACAATGATTGGACAATGATTGGACAAAATTTATGTTCAAATACATAGCACACACCGAATTGTATGTAGATCCTCTTAGCCAAGGCACCACCCTAAATGAGCCGAAATCCAATTGGGGTGGCTACTCACTAGAGAGTGCGTACACAAATTACTGCTTTATATGTTTGTTTCTGCTTCTGGTGAAATAAAAAAATACGGGAATGTTGTAATTTTGTGTATAATTTGCAAGCACACATTGTTTTCTTCATGCGTGACATGAGGTTTAACTGTGTTGTGAGATTTTCGGATGGTTACAGAGGGTGAGAAGGATGTGTGTGTTTTCTGTGAATGGGCGTAAGAAGATTTGGGGAGATCTGGGCAAGTTTGACCATTTTACCCTCGGGGGAGAGTAGCTCAAAACGGTACTTGATAGCATATCATTTTTGGACCTGTTTTTGAAAAAGGACAGCTGGGGCTTTATTATGCTGTATCACATAGGGCCGTAAGTAGGGACGAAAATGGTGAATTCGGCCCTTAGAATGTTAGCATTATACATGTGTTTCAATGGGACTGGCATTTGGGTTGGTGAGACCATTATGTCGTTAATATTAATATTAAATTAGCACAGTCGTCTTTCTTGACCCTCAAAACATGGGTGTAGACCCCTCGTTTGGGATATTATCATGATTATTTATGGAGATATACATGTAGCTGTAAATGTATCTATATTTCGGAAACGGCGGTACTAATTAACGATTTTATGATATTTTAACCACTCCGATTTTTCTAGACTTTTGATATGTGTTTTTGATTATGGTGCAATTTTGTCTAGGTCTAACTATAAGATGATTGGACTAAGAGGGTTCCCATGACGTGTTGGAATGCAGTAAAATTTATTAACTGTTTAGGTGTGTGCACTACTGTATTCCATCAACGATGACATAGAGTATAATGTATGCCTATTATATAATACGGACCAGTGGTGTGTAAGTTAAGTGGGCCAAATTGCACACACCCCGCTTGTTCATTATATACGAGCACGACACAATCATGTTATAATTCCTCCTGCAGAGAAAAACTAAATGCTTCTTTCATCGTGTTCATAAATTCAGTGAAACCTCAAGCGATATTGCTTCTACTCACAATATTGGGTTTGAGCGCCAAACATAGGCTATTAAGGTTCGAGCAATTAATGTCCAAGTTAAACTACCAAAAGCGAATACATTTAATACAATTTATTACGGAACGTTTGCAACGTTATGCTTTACATATTTAATTTTTACCAAGGTGGTTCAATGCTGGTTGAATGTCTCCAATGTTGGTTTGGTGTTGAACCAGTGGTGCACAAAATTAAGATCATATTTAACTATAGCACTTCACTATAGTCATACTTTAAAATTACCATATACCACATGTTATATCTAACTCCCTAAAAGACAAATTGTTTTTCTATCTCACATACCAGTTAGTTATTATATGTCGCTCGTCATGACTCGGCGGTGCGTTGATTTAGTGCTGGTGCCCCGGTATACCGCGGCCCACATTTCATACCGTTCAGATCCAGCGCTGGATTAGCATCTTATATCCTAGAGCATCGGCGGATTCAGAACACTTCATATATCTGTTCATTATTTATAATGTTTACACTTTATAATGCTCAATTGTACGCTATAACTTTTTATATGGGGCCACGTTATCAACAATTATTTCTGATTTATACAAATATTTTTTATTCTAATCTTACCTTTACCAATAATGTTGTTATCGCTGAACATAATAACCTATATGTTATGATGTGTCGTGTTTATTGATTTATTTTTATTTACATTATTGTACACAATATACACAGATTTCACCTAGGCTACAGTTAGATATACAATTTATCAAATTAAATGGTAAAACAATAACTAGTCGGTCGGTCGGTCGGTCGGTCGGTCGGTCGGTCGGTCGGTCGGTCGGTCGGTCGGTCGGTCGGTCGGTCGGTCGGTCGGTCGGTCGGTCGGTCGGTCGGTCGGTCGGTCGGTCGGTCGGTCGGTCGGTCGGTCGGTCGGTCGGTCGGTCGGTCGGTCGGTCGGTCGGTCGGTCGGTCGGTCGGTCGGTCGGTCGGTCGGTCGGTCGGTCGGTCGGTCGGTCGGTCGGTCGGTCGGTCAGTCAGTCAGTCAGTCAGTCAGTCAGTCAGTCAGTCAGTCAGTCAGTCAGTCAGTCAGTCAGTCAGTCAGTCAGTCAGTCAGTCAGAGACTATAAACATCCATTAAAAATTAATGATCGTAATGATCGTAAAACCTAGAGTGATGCTACATTCATTCATTAGCTGGGTATATAGTAAAACTTTACTGGAGATGATAAATTATTATGTCATAGATTCAACATATTTCATTCATTCAAGTATCTATAGGTCTAGTATAATAGTACACAACAGTTGTGAAACTATGACGTCATAAAGTAGTATTCCATACAATTACATCAAATATACTAAGCCACCAATCCATGTGATCTTGAACGTAATGCAGATCGTAAGACAGATCATCCCCGAAATGCAATCGATTGTTGCTTTGCTCGAAAAACACATCTGGTGAAAGTGTCATGCAAATCCGTTCATTACTTTTTAAGTATTCAGGTGGACAGACAGACAGATTAACCAACCAAAAGCATAACCTTCCTGGCGGAGGTAATATTAACCATTAAAGCGCTGGAATAATTTGTGAAAAACATCGGAACCCAAGCGTTTTGAGCTCTTTACAGTGCGGGGATCGAGATTAGACGTCATACTCTCACGTCTACAAACGTCAGATTTTGACGTCTAAAGTCGATCCCCGCGCTGTAAGGATTAAAGCGTCTTTACGCGTTGTAGTGTAGTGAGAGTAATCCTGATGTACAAATTCTTCAAAACCAGTCAAATTAGGCTATAAAATTATCCTCGCTACGTGCATGTGTGGACATGATGGCTGCCAAACATGAAACCTCATTGTCATCTTGTTTTTTATGGGAGAATGGCTATTTTCAACCCTTGTTTGCCTGGACCGTATATCTAACAGATAAAAATGCCACTGAAATCCATAAAATAGTTTGTGGTACGTGATCAGGTAAAAAAATGGTGATGTCTGCTTATTATTTATAGGCATATTTTCTGCATCTGGAGCTGGCAATTGCGCTATCAATTCCAGCTTCAAATGACGAAAAATAGAAACGAACAATTAAACTCAGCAAGGGTTATTATAAACGACAGACAAGCACCGACTGTGTATCCGCCCCTGTCCTAGATTACATGTGTAGTTTAACCCCTAAAGCGATGAATTCTTTTTGTAAACTTCTTGGGGACCGAAGGGTATTTCACATTTTTAAATCATCATAAATGTCTTAGTTACCTCTTTCTCTATACCTATTATAGATCTATGACCATTGGAAATATGTTTACTCTTACAGTGCGTCAGAATCTGACGTCTACAGACGTCAAATTCTGACGACTAAAGTCGATCCCCGCGCTGTAAGGGTTAAATATTGGCGACAACAAGTGACAAATGTTTGAATCAAATAATCTATATTAAAACGCTGTTATCAATAGTAGCACGATTGCACTATTATATCCTATCATATTTGATCCATCTGCACAAAATCAGTCGCATCCCTCATTTTTCAGAGCATGCGATAATGCAATAATGGAAAAAAAACCAAATGCGTTATAAAGTTTAAACTGTCAGTGGTTATCTATTTTCAAACCTATGTTCAGATTTTTAAACATTTAATGATACAATTGTTGAAAAATAAGATAATAAAAAAAATTGGAAGGAGTTGAAGGATATTTGAAGAGAATGGCCAACACTCGCTTACAAAAGTAGGCCTTTAGTTAACCCATTAAAGCCCAACTTTTTTAAACAGAGCCTCCGAGCCGAAAATGTAGCACATTGCTACGATTAGGCCATTAATACGTACAATTTTCAATTAAAAAAAAAAAAAAAAAATTCAAAGTGGTTTCTGGAAATGGCAAATTTTTTTGCCAGTGGGCTTTAGAGGGGTCAATGAAATGTGTTTAATGTGACCAGCACTGCTAATTACCCCCACGAGGCGTATCATATATAAATGTATTTGATTTAATACTGAGAACAGGGGAAGATTTGCTAGATGTTTCTAGACCCGCAATGCAGTTTTACAGGATACATGTATATCATAGAGACCACGAATTGAAACTGAGCCTTATATTGGCTTCTCACAGATGAGCTGCTTTGTGCCATGTTTACTAAAATAATCCTGGTATTATGGTTTCGTCAATGCTGATATTCTCAGCCACATCTAGCTGTTCGAAAGCTCTTTATATCTGTCACCTGACAAAACAAATTAAAGGTCACTTACGATATCATCAAACCTGTTCTGCCTCAGAGAATTGAGAATATCAGCTGATTCTGACCAATAAAGCTGTCGATATGGTAGTCGGCTGTACCCAGAGAGCATCTTCCCTTGGCCAGTCCCACTCGCTTGCTACTGCAGGAGCCTGGCCGTATCGAGTACGATATCTGTCTATGTGGGAATCTTGGGTGTGTGTCTGAGATTTAAACCTCATTGGATGTTTCAGATTTATTTAAGGGTCACGAAGAATCGACCTCTTGTTCAGCTCTCATGCTTAGTTATACTGTTTCCGTTGCTAGATGTATTATATAGACATGTTGGGAATCTCACATTTTAGACAGTGAGGTGTACCGAACTCCCTCATGGCGGCCGGTAATCATATAGTGACCGCCATCATGGAGTTTAAGTACACATCAGTGTGAGATTTCGAGCTTGTCTATATATATCATACCAACGGAAACAAGCAAGCTTTGCTCCCAGGCAGCTGTCAACAGTTGGTCAAGCGCTGTCTGATTGGCCAGTCTTGAGAAGCGCGACATTCAAGGTATATCTCTATTTAAAATCGTTGGACGCTAGGTTGATAGACCAAGTTATCGCCCTGCGGGCTCGTGGGTAAGATAACTTGTTAGGGAAGATGCCAGAGAGAAGCATGACACCTAACATGTTAGAGCCTCAATCTTATCTATACCGATATCTTCCCTTTTGCTGAGAATACAGGTTGCACTCCCTCTGCATGATAGCAATCAGATTGTGAGGGAACATTGAGAGAAATACGGTTCCAGGAGATTTTGCATTCTCTTTTAATAAATCTAGGACACTTTATACATATCTTAATGATATTGTCTACTTCCTCGCTTTCCGAGCTGCTTTACAGTAGTTGGACCATCCCTCGCAGCGTATTCAAACATGGAGAGGATATCATTCACCATATATCATACACATATCCATCAAAGACACCATAAGTGCCCACTGGCAAATTTTCTTGCCAGTACCTACATTTTCAAATGCAATGTCTTACTAGTATATGTCATTTAGCCGACAAACAATTATTATTAGAAAAGGATGACGAATGTGCTTAACATATTAGCATGCACGATGATTTAGTACCAAACAGACTACATAATAAACATAATGTATTTCGTTTCATCATTTTACAGAATGGTTTATTACTACAGACTATAATACCATGTATTATCCCACTGGCAAATTTTTTTGCCATGTAAATTATTAGTCTTTTTATGCGCAGGTATGAATCTTTTTTCAGCATTACAATTACATGGTGAAAATCACCACACATGACAGTTTCTTTATGAATATTGACCTACATGCTGAGAGATATGTAATAAACTACCTATTGGTCTCTTCCACGACCAAAAAGTAGCAATCTGGAATTACTATTTTCTGACAAACGTAAGCGTTGTTAAACGTTGGTATCAAATATCGATTGCATAAAATGTTCATAACCAGCACGACAAACGAGTTTACAATGGGTTCAAGTCATGTAGTTTTTTTGAATATTTTTTTTTATGGCGACGTCACACAAAAACGTCACTGGCAAAAAAACTTGCCAGTGGGCTTTAATGGGTTAAACAAGTTTATATATATCACATTTTTAAATATTGGAAACATTTGGAAGATTGTCGGCAATTTATGCATCTTACATATTGTTTGTAAAGTTTATGTACATATGTGTTGATTTAAATGATGACGTTGAGACGAGAACGTGAATTCATTCATCATTGTTTTTGCGTATTTTATGTATACACGATGCCCTGCTAACCATCAGTAAAGTTACATTATAAGATGACACACAGATATTACCCTGCCTATAATTGTTATAATTAACCCTAAAAGCGTTAAATTAATTTGTAAAAAACATCGCGGCCAATGGATTTTTTTCAATTTGAAGTCATCATAACTGTCTCAGTTAGCTCTTTCCGATTCATTTGCATACCTATGTTATGGGTTTACGGCCATTAGCAATCTTTTCACTCTTTCAGTGCGGAAATCGACTTTAATCGTCAGAATCTGACGTTTACGTACGTCAGCTTCTGGCGTCTAATTTTATTTATAAAAATCAATAATGTATTGAAAGTAGTCGATTTTGCCACTGATTTACGAGATATTCACGTGTAAGATTTATCTTAAGAGTTCAAAATTATTGATGGATTTCATTTATTTTAAGCAATTCATTATTAAGTTAAGTAATCCATATACAGGTTGATATAGTGTGACGTGTGAGTGCGTGGGGCTATGTGATATATGTGTGACCAGTGAGTGAACTTAATAATTGGCAGGATTTCGCCGCAAATCATACCACTAATAATTATCCGTTATTTAAGTGCTATTTCAACACCAGGTGGCGTGTGTATTTTAGCTAGCTCATCTTCCGGTTTACGCGCACGCGCACGACCGTTAGATCACCTAAATACAAAGCAAACATCGGCGACGTCCTGACGGTCCTGGTGAACCTTCTGGTTTCTAAGGTGCCTCAGTTTTGTTTCAAAGAACTAAAGCGTTAAAACGGCTTAATAAAGCGTTATTACGCATTAAAAACTATGTACTGATGCACTAAATTAATCATTATTCTGCTCAGTAAATTTATTTAGTTTTCGAAATTCAGCCACTGTGTATCGCTACCGCGATCCACAATTTCAAGAATTTCTTTGCCAATGACAGTGTTTTGGTCGACTAATAAAACAGAATAAAAGCGTCAATAGTCGTGAAAAGGGTTAACCCTTTAGCCGCCAAATTATTTAATCTGAATTTTCACCCACGTGAAGTGAAAAGTGAGTGAAAATTATTCTGATTTTACAAAATGGAAGTCCTCTTTTTTCAAATATTGCTCAAATATTGCTCATATCGATATTAGTTCAAATTTAAGATCATATAAGCAGGACTAATAGGTCTGAACACCACACAAACCATCCAGCAGACTAGAAGAATAGGGTAGTCATTAATATAAATGTAATTAAACTTACATTTTTTTGGAATATTTTTCGCCAAACATCATTGCTCAGGTCTTTGCTATCTAATGTAAGACGCTGCAACCGATTATTGCATACATGGAGAAAATGTGATATATGCATTACTGGTCGATAAGTTTGCCTACAATAAATGTATTTTACCATAATCAACAACATGAAATATTTGCACATAAGGGGTAAACTAGTTAGACAGATCTGGCTCTCCGCCACGTCTAAAACACGTTGTGGAGGGTGGCTTTTGTTAGCTGTGCTGTACTGGCATGCTACGAGAATGAGCCACGACAGACACTGTATAATTCAGAATGATGATTCCATTTTAGTCGTTAAAGGAACTGCTTATGTTGACAATTTGTCAACATCAATTTTATTTTTTAAATTTTGTTATGAAGAAGTGTATCCTGGAGATCATAATTTAAATTGGTAAACCCTCCCAGATGATCGCTTTCCCAAACCAATTAAGGGCGGCAGCTATTGATGGAAACAGATGGTTCCTTTGACCATGCCGTCAGAGATGGTCGATAATGAGGTATAAAATGTTGCATACTTTGTTTACATGACAATATACGTGTCGAAAATAACACTAGTTTAGTCTTTGTCAGTGCTTTAAATTTTTTTTTCGATATATGTCTGTATTTTATTTATGATCAGTAGGCTATATAGCATCATTATAAATTAAATTGTCAAAATTGACAAAGTTGAGAAAACATCTCATCCGACGGGGCCCTTTAACTTGCCGTCTTTCCGTTTCAGTGTCGTTTTCACACTTAGTCGTACCTATATTACAACACAGCTCACAGGTGAGTGATAATTGAACTAATTACTGAGATCATCCCTACCCCTCCCCTCCCCCCTGAGGCAAATTGACACAGTCTTCATAAGGATTAGAGTCCAGTGATCCACACCTCATTCTCGCTGTCTTTAATCCTCTTTTATTAAGCCGCGGACATTCTCGGGGAACATGTAGCCAAATAATATTAGGGATGTGGGAAAACGTGGCTGGGGGGACATAAGGGCGCCGGCATGTTAGCAGCGCGTGCGCATTATCTGTGTCACGTGGCCTGGCTCTGTGACGTCTGCTGTATGACGTCACCTTATCACACATTACATAACCTTTGACCTAGCAAACACAAGACCCAGCGTTGTAGTCGGTAGGTCAGCATTGAGCTAGCATTGGCACAGTGTCTTGTGTTTACTGGCAGCAATCATAAGGGTTGTAACCAATGCTGTTCTACTGGTTGGGCAGTGTTGTAGACGGTCGACCAAATTTTGAACAGAATTGGTTCCACTTCTATTAGGTGTTGTTTTGCTGTTGGGCCAGCGTAGTAGACGCTGGGCCAGCACTAAAACAACACTGGATGAGCGGCTCGTGTTTGCTGGGCTGTGAACTCGCGATCGTAATATGTGCAGAGGCTTCCGGGGAAAGTAAATCAATTCGAGGAAACATATTGAAACATGGCGAAAACAAAACATTTTTTAATTCAGATTATGATAAACACACTGGCAAACTAGATAGGCCTGCAGCAGACGCGATAATAAAAATAATAATAATAATAATAGACAGACAGATAGACAGATATTTTATTGACAGAAAGAAAGTCAATCCAGACTTATTTGTCATAGAAATAGAGATATGTACATGTATATACAACGTTGTTAATTTGTTAAAATCATATGACAATATACATAGTATGACATACATAACTAAAATCATGTTAACTGGCATTGCCATAAGAAACACTGGGTATATACTTAAAATAAGATTGAAAGGCATTGCCAGGGTAACATAGGGTCTATCATTTTGTTTCCCGCACCAAAACCAGAGATTAAATAGCTACTATGTATGACATGCTAATTATATATATAGTAGCAAAAAAGACACTCTGGAAAGCGTAGAAACCTAGAATATATACAAGTGCATAATTATGCTACAATAATTTGAGAATGTATTAGGACAATGTTAAAAATTACACGATATTTTTAAAAATCAAATATTATATCATGCAAGTACAATCAATGTGACAATCTGCGACACAGGTAGCTCCGAGCCATGTGACCATGCAAGCACAGTCGCTATGAACTCGGCGATTCCCTGATATAGACTAGTGATGCAAATTTAACAACGTAATAACAGTAATACCACCGAAACACAATATATACATACTAATAAAAGTCGGACATGGTGGTTCGTCGACTGCCAACAAAGTATAGCATCAGAACAATCCATATTATCGAGTGTTGGAGACTTAGTGATGTAATAAGAATAAAAATTACGGATAATAATTATGCGTGCCATTCACGCAGGACATGGCACTCACAGAATAGCAATAAAGTTTGTTTAATTAATTAGTGATTTATTATCTATATGGCCCTCGCACAAAAACATTACAGCTGATTTTAATTCACTATATTGTTTAGTTCATACCATTTCACTCACGACTTAGTTAGTACCACATACTTAGTAGTTACAGTCGAAGAAAAACATTCCCGACCTCATAGAGAAAATCAGTTGACTTAGCAACTCTGAAATCCTTTATAAGGCCCCACCTCGTCTGATAACAAAGGCGACGGAAACGTCCCTAACCGGCCCTAAAAAGCCAAATAATAAGATCCGAGAGCAACAGCCGTCCTGATATGTGGTAATACCCAAGTCAGATCATGAAGGCATGATAATATGGATAATATAGCGACGAGTGACTTGTGATTGTTCTACATAAAAATGTAACGTTAAAACGATAATAATGACACATAATCATGATCATGATGATAATAATTAATCATGCTAGTCACGACACACATACAAAATATTTCAGCTTGAAAATGAATTTACATTTATCATACTCAATATTTTTAATCCTTAATTTGTTTAAAACAACCATAGATAAATTTTGCTAGCGACTTCACCACTGTTATGTCTCTAGATGTCATAATTCGTAGAAAAATATCATTTGTTGGTTGCATATTGATAATTCCGGCTATAGAATTAAGCAAGACTTCGCGTTCATAATAAAAAGTAGAATAATAATAATAATAATAACAATAATAATAATAATAATAATAATAATAATAATAATAATAATAAAAAAATGATAATAATAATAATAATAATAATAATAATAATAATAATAATAATAATAATAATAATAATAATAATAATAATAATAATAATAATAATAATAATAATAATAATAATAATAATAATAATAATAATAATAATAATAATAATAATAATAATAATAATAATAATAATAATAATAATAATAATAATAATAATAATAATAATAATAATAATAATAATAATAATAATAATAATAATAATAATAATAATAATAATAATAATAATAATAATAATAATAATAATAATAATAATAATAATAATAATAATAATAATAATAATAATAATAATAATAATAATAAGAAGAAGAAGAAGAAGAAGAATAAGAATAAGAATAATGAGAATAATGAGAATAATAGTAAACAAAATTATAATAATAATAATAGTAATAATAATAATAATAATAAAACAACATTATTAGTCTTTATTTATCGAGGGTACAGTTATATGCAACACAATTGTGTATAATAAATGGGGCTCTCACATATAAAGATATAAAAATAAACGTATGTAGATATTAACATATATATATACAAAAATAGTTTGCGTATTACATATATATACACCCTTTTTAACTTTACGACAACCTTTTCTTGCAAATACTTTTTACATAACTTGTGAAACAAATATTAAAAGAACAACTATTATGATAAATGTATTTTGATTAATTGAGGTGTATACATTTTAATAAAATCATACAACTCATATGATTAACTTATATAATATAATAACGTATATAATATAATATTCAATTTAAATATGTTTGCATAGTAAATTGAACAATCTATACATATACCGATGGTCTAAAACAATAGTGGGTCAAGTCGACTTGACAGCGAAATTGTGTTTAAGTTTTTGCTCAGAACTACAGTCTGCTAGATCCACTTATCAGCATGTAGACTTGGACTTATACTGATGAAACACACGGCGATTGGAATTTGACAGTAGATCAAGTGAAGTTATCAGAGTATTTTTTACCTTTCAAAACGATTTACAAAAGCAAAATTGGGGCTAACAAGACGACTTAGCCCATTGTTACTCCAGGAACGCAGAATATGCAGAGATTGTTCCTAACTCAACAATGAACTAAGTCCAGGCATTTCTCCTGTGTTGTCTCCACAAGTCTCAGAATAAAAATACGCTAAGTACACTTGCGCCGTTTTTGTCCCAGAAACAGAGCCCATAAGCATATAACACCAGAAAAACAACGTGTCAAGTCGAATTGGTCCTGTATTGGACATATATTATGCTGGTATGTGCTCCTCTTCACGAGAATAACAATGTGCTAAGTCGACTTGATCTGTTGTTTTAATCTGAATTCGGAATAAATTCAAACTTTATACATATTATTGGTGACTTTAGCTGGTTATTATTCTAAAGACCAAAAATTTCACACTATTGTTTCACACTATTGTTTTAACCCATCGATACATAGGAAATATGACAACTACATACACACATGTATACATTATTTATATTTAGAGTTCAATTAAAGCACAATTGCAGACAATATGTACACTATTGCAAACACAATAAAATACAAATCTGTTATAAAATATAACTACTTTTTTATTTCCTTTTTCATATTCGCCCATGTATTTATTAAATGTTGTCGCATTACAGGCTTTATCAGAATTCCACATTTTGAGCCATTAAACCTCAGGCTCTAGTGAGCTACTGGTGCATGGAAAACTTATCACTTGCCTGTGGTCTTTATGAGCGATTTGTATTTGTGCATGTTGGTTGAAATAAAATAGTTATATAAGCAGAGGTAAGGTTGTTTAGAGCTTTGACTACTTGCAGCTGTTTTTTCTTGAAAAATCTTATCAGAAGGTTGCCATTCAAACTGGTCGAGTAAAGGATTAGATGGGGAGTTTTTGACAGCATGCATAATAGGGCGTGCAGCTTGTTTTTGTAGGGCTTGATATTATTATTAAATATATGTCAGTTTTGCTACATTATCTCCATATAGTGCAGTATATTCTAGATATAGCTTAATCTAGTAATTGTAATATAAAACACGCGTCGTTGTAGGGAAGTGATGTTTTATTTTTTATTTTAATTTTTTTTAATATGGACAGCTTGAAGCAATTGTTTGTTATACTTTTTTTACTTGACTATGCCATGTTAAATTATTATGCCATTTGTATAACACCATATGTGTTCGCACTTGTTTCTGCATTAGATAAATTTCTTTGACGAATTTTATTAATTTGCCACGGACCGTAATATTGTTGAATCATCTGCAAATAATGAGGTTTTATCAGATGTATTTTCCAATAGAAGGTCGTTACAAAAAGTAAGGAACGCAAAATGAAGCCTTTTGGAACGCCATATGTTTCGATATTTCACTTGAATGTGTCACATTAATTTTAACGGTTTATTTCCTGTCAAAATGGTAGAATTGAAACCAAAGTAGGGATTGTTCACCAACCTGATATAATTTTTGTTTTTTAAGAAGAATACCGTGATCTACTAGATCGAAAAGTTTGAGTAGATCTAAAAAATAATTCCGCAATATTCATTGTTGTACATGGCACTAAGCCAATATCATCAGTCATTTCAGTGAGTGCTGTTTCACGGGAATGTTGGTCCAAGTACTACCCCCGACCAATCGAAGAGTGTTTCAGCCTGTCACATGACGAGATCGGCCAATCACTGGCGTCATTCAGTTGTTATTTAAATTAGGGGTAGAATACGAGGCTTGGGCCGATTATTCCATATTAGATTTGTGTTGTATTGAATCAAATCATTATTTGGTGGATGATAGATTGGTGTCAGTAATCTATTTTAATATTTGATTTCAATACACACAGTTTACTCTGTGGACGTACATTATTAAACCACACCCTTTCTTGTTTAACCTATCTTTCCTAAAAATAAGATAGACGATGATGTAATATATCTGTACCAGTATGTTCTGAAATAATATTAACCTTTTCAAGCCTGAGTCTACCGTTGTCATCTCCACCAACTACAAACCGCGAATTGCTGTCGCAATTCTCGACTTGTAGTGAATGAAGATGATTTGATGTGGTGTAGAAATTATAGACAATTGCCAGTTATTGGTAAACCAGTTTTACGGAAATTTTCCTTCTGCAACCTTTAGTTGTAGGAAAATTAAGTGTGTTTTCAGGGATGTAAAACGATGCTTTAATGCATTGTGAGGGCTTAAAGGGTTAATACATATAAGCTGGCTGGAAACGGCTTTAGACGTAACTAGCACTCGAAGGGTTAATAACTGGTAATAGCTTGTCGCAGACGCAACTGGTCAAATTGGTTCATCTTTATTTCAATTTACCTCTGATATGTCTTTTCTTGATTCTCGTAATAATCTCCCTGGCAAACCTGTACATTCCCGTGTCAATCACGGTACCCTGGGGGAATTTTTCAGTTTCTAGTTCTCTCCTATAGTGGTGAACAATTGCAAGTTCTTCTGGTACATCATATCGTACACCTTCAACTCTGACGGTTTTGTGTATATCTGCTTCGTAAATTAATCGTGGATTAATAATATATTTTGATTTTCTTCTATGGGGCAAAGCCTCTCTAGTACGGTTAACATTTAATATAGTTCGCATGTGATATTCATCCACTGATTTTTCTTTGAAATCGGATCTGGGAATGTTCTTCATATCATCTGAAAAACAGAATTGGCGGATATTATATTCCGGAATATTGTGTCGAGCTATTTTTGTCAAGAGTTGTGGGAGTGATTTGTAGTTTCCACGTGGGACTATAATCTCATCTATATCTTTAACCACAATGAAATCTGACGTGAACATATAACGATAAACACAGTCATTAATTAGAACACGTTGAGCGTAATACCAAGTCTCATTTAACAATGAATGATAGAAGTCGTAGACATGTACAATCCCGTCCTGCTGATATTTGCCTACGTAATGGTTTAGTTCTTTTGAGAGGGAGATGTTATACATGACCACCAGGCTTACACCAAGCATCTGATCCACCTCAACCATCTCCACCAGACGGTCCACGTCACTATATTGGTTATACAGAGGACCTAGACAGACTGCTATGTTATAAAGTCGTTTCTCACCAGCCATCTTCTCGTTATGCACCCTGAGTAAATGAAGAGGCTTGTCACATGTATTCTGGACAAGAGAAACTGCTCCTGGGACCCGTGTATCTCCAGAACTTGTGGGACACCAGTAAAACGTATCCTTCATTCTGAACAAATATTCAAAACATTTTAAGTATACAGTGAAGTATTAAAGTAACCACCAACAAACCCACAAAAACGACAGTATAATTTTGATGCATTGTTGCCCAAAAAATATTTTTTATTGAGTCATGGGAAAGCGTCATATCCCAATAGGGCTTTGCCATGCAATCAGTCTACAGACTTAAGGTAGTAGTCCTCCAGCTAGTTTTAATCATAGTTGTCAAAAAGTCTAACCTGATGCATTAACAGTTGGTGCATTTATTTGTTATTGATATTATTAGATTGGAATATTTTAACAATAAAAGTTAAATTTCAAAAACTGCTGCTCACAGTGAGAGTCCCTGATGTTGAGTGCTGTTGATGCATTTGTATGACTTTGTAAAATCCACGACTAAGACCAGGTGGAGGACTAGTCCCTCTAAGCGCATTCTATTGAACCTCAAGCTGGATAAATTATATGAAAGTGGCACAAATAATGTCGCATTATATTTAACAAAAACATATTTCAACAGCAACACCGTGTAGAATCCACCAGAAGGTATACTAAATCAACTGAGCCAGCTTGTTTCTCCTGTGATGATCCTGATAGTTCTTTGGGTTATACGATCTACCTACGTACATGTCATTACTTCTGCATTCGTGGAAAACGTGCGAAAAAATCTTGAAAATGCAGCTGTTTTTAAGTTAAGAGACATGACTCATATGTAGGGTGTTAGGCCAGATTTCAATCTAGTAAAATGTACATATGATGTACCACCAGACTGAAGCACAAACTCCTTCCCGTGGAGGCAGGTGGGTAGGTGAGCGGGATTAGTGCGTTTGTTTGTGTGGTGAGTGGGTGGGTGCACTGGTAGATAGGTAGCCAGGATCGCATGATTTTTGCTGATTTCTCACTCAATTCTCAACAGATTTTTTGAAATGTTGATAAATGAAATTTTGCAAACAATATTTTTCAAAATAATCTCAACAGCCCTGGAAATTATCAGAAAATTATATAGTGTATTTTAAATGTTAAACTATTTGACATGTAGTAAATTGAAATTACGATGTCCCTCTACAAGCCATTAAAATAATTCTAAAATTGTATTACATGAGAAATGGTCTAACTTTTGAAATATTCAATCATTTTTTTTTCACAGAAAGTTAGACGGTTTTTTGAAAGAGAAAAAACGTCATGTGGAGCCTGTGTGAATTTAAGCTCAATATTTTTTTATTGATCTGTTTTCACATACACATTTCAAGTATTTTCAGCTTTGTTGGCATTACGCCAACTTTAAGGATATTTGTTTAAAAACTTATCTGCTTATTTCATCCTAATTAACATACCTACTTATTTTATAATATACTTTTTACCAAATTGGCGTAGAAACAAGTGTAATCCTATTTTTTCGAATATCTATAACAGGAGGAAGCTATTTTTACAATTAAAAGGCAAAGTCAACTACAAAGTCAAGGTCATGGCTGGAATATTGCCAACAATATTATTTTATGCATGTTTATATGCCGAAAATCGGTTGATTGTACAGGGGATTTTTCAATCTTTGCCCTTTTAATCATGTATGGATCATTAGAAACATTATCAGATATGCGCCAGCTTGGAAGGGATGTAAGGAACTATGTCTGATAGAGAATTAATATGTTATATAAACTATTCAATATGTAGAATACATACTGAATACAGTATGTAACCGAAATAACTAAATGAATCCTTATGCGCGATTGAGATATTACAAATCAGTTATTAATTTAATCAGATTTAGTACATTAAATTCTAAACATTGTGTTATTCCTATACTAAAAGCTTACATACATAATTGACCAATATATAGACCTATATGATAACATAAATATATTTTATGTTCAGTGATGGGGTCAAATACACAAGGTCAAATACAAATACAAATACGAGGTCCTAAAAAATATCAAATACAAATACAAGTACAAGTATGTGAACTTGAAAATATTCAAATACAAATTCAAGTACATCAATTTAACGTCTTGTGTTTGCTGGGGTTGTTGGCATCCCTCCCATAGCTTAATGAGTTCAACGTGCAGATATACCAAATAACTTACCAGCGAGAGAAGGGTAATGTACTGTGATTACTGGTGTGCTCAGTGAAGTGACCACACGGTTCACACCTTACGAATAACATTTTACACACTACGACATTACTAAATTATAGTACCGGTATTTTGCATTCCTTTAACCTGAAGTTAGAGAGCTAGATAAAACACGCTCACCACTTGTAATTTATACAATATGATTGAAAAGGTGTGTTAAACATCTGCTATATTAAAATGACGGCTGAATTTTTTAGATGACGACATTTTATTTATTTAATGTGAGTGGTGCCGGTCTAGAGCATACTAAAAAATACTTTAAAAATTGCATGGTGAATGATACTGTATTGGAGTATATAAGTTAAAAGAACACAAATTAAAGACAGAATAAAAAACAAATAATAAAAAAAAATCTCCCTAATAAACATACTGAGCCATTTTTAAAATACAATTTTTAAACAGATATGCGTAGAAACAAGTTTAATACAATTTTTTTTAAAGAAGTGTAGCGCAAGAACGTCATTTCCAACGTTATTTTTGCGATTGAACGTCCAGGTCAACTTAAAATGTCAAGGTCAAAGTTGAAATAGTACAACATATGACTTGATCTTATTTATATGACACATACGGTTTCATTGTGCAGATTTGTTTCAATACATGCTCTTTTAAACATATCTGCATCATTATAAACATTGTTAGATATGTACCAACTTAAGAGTTGTATCAGCTCATTTGCATAATTAACCGTAATCAAATTGACCAATATATCTGATAAAACAACTTTTTTACTAGTAATATTATGTAATGCTATTTATGTGTAATGCTATTTTTCAAAAAGTTTAACAAGACGAGTATCTGTTCGACAAATTTGAAAAAACATCTCTGTTGATCGTATGCTAGTTTGAATAATAATTCATGCTAATTAAAATAATTAGCCATTCTGGCAGTTTTTTAACATATAGGCACACAATGCCAAATTGACTTTATTGATCTGATAAGGAAGGTTATATATATATATTGATGTTATTATAATATTTTGGGACTGAAATGGTCTGCACGTTGAACGCACTAAGGGGTTTTGTCAAGTTAAAAAAAATCCAAAAAATCGAGAAATACTCGGAAGTGGGTGGGTGGGTTTGTCAAGCCCCAACTCGGATTTTTTTTTTTTGAAAATTGTGTGTTTTTCTATGTTTTTGTGTTGTTTTCATGTTTCCAAAACAAATTGGATAGTGGGGTGGGTGGGTATGGTCTGACCAATCCGAGTTTTTCTCGGATTTTTGGATTTTTTCTAACTTGACAAGATCCCTAAGCTATGGGAGGGATGCCAACAACCCCAGCAAACACAATACGTTAAATTAATATATTTGTATTTGTATTTGAACAAGCTTGTTTGACCCCATCCCTGTTCAGGTGTAATATTGAATCTAAACTTTTTTATTTATTCAAGCATGTGTAGTACAACCTAAGTAATTTAAAATTACCTTGACTTTGCTAGCCCAAATTATTGACATGCTCAGTAGTAGGAGTAAATCATTGCTTTACGTCACTTTTCGGCTCAATAGGTCTTTTAAGTGACATTGTAATACAATAAAAACGTTGTAGTCAATTGATGAGATGAAATGATGTACAGATGATGATGTGAGGGTGGGGGTGATAGGGCATCGTGGGTTATTGAGAGCGTTTTCCTTCGGTCGCCCGATAAGGGGTTCTGGGCATGTCTAGGGGATCTACCCCCAGACATGCCCAGAAGGCCGGAGACTTGGGTTTCGCTGTGCAATTTAATGCTAAAAAACCGTGGCATTTTGCGCAGCTCAGCTATCCTCGGGTCGGATAGTCCCCAGAGTAACGATAGGAAGGATAACTCCCTCTTGGTGACTCCATTCATCTCACGTGAGAGACCTAATGTCAAACACGCTATTGCCGGTTATTTAAGGCTACCACAGCCTACACCAGCGCCAGCACTGATGCGAGAGCTGCATTAGCACCGCAGTTGAGCGGAAGAACGAGGGTACGCCACTTATTGACATGTTCAGGTTCAACTTTGAAATCTATATAACTTATAAATCAAGGGGATAGTTGGACATGTTAAAAAAAATTACCAATACAAAATAATGTATGTTTAATGTAAATTGGAATCCGACAATTTTTTATTATTATTTTGGGCACCCATTTTTTAAAATATCGTTTACACCTAAATGTCTGTGGCTTAAATCTATATAATGTTGTAGACCGGTTATCTGGGAGTGAGTAAATGTCAGTTGTAAAGCCTTTAACGTGTACACAACTATATTATAAGCAGTTTCGTTAAGCACACCTTTTTTCACAGAAATATGCCTTAAATACATTTTCTGTAAGGGTGTAAAAATACATTTGTTTCTGAAAACATAGTGAAATCCAAATTAAACATCTGATAAAATAGCGTAACTCGACATGGGTGTCTGCAACCAACATCACTGTACAGAAATGCCATCTAAAAGTCACAGCTCAGTTTTATCAAGGTCATGTCATGTCAAACGAACGAACGAACGAACGAACGAACGAACGAACGAACGAACGAACGAACGAACGAACGAACGAACGAACGAACGAACGAACGAACGAACGAACGAACGAACGAACGAACGAACGAACGAACGAACGAACGAACGAACGAACGAACGAACGAACGAACGAACGAACGAACGAACGAACGAACGAACGAACGAACGAATGAATGAATGAACGAACGAGCTAACCAACCAACCAACCAATGGATGAATGAATGAATGAATGAATGAATGAATGAATGAATGAATGAATGAATGAATCAGCCTACCTTCCTGGTTTATTAATTCTGACATGGTGATATCTGGCTTTGGTTATCACAGCAGATTGTTCCTCCTCATACCACAGAAGGCACCAGATACTCTGCTTATAAGACTCACTTTTCAGACCCAGAATCATTACTGAGGGCTTTGGAATCCTGGCATCCCAGAAAGCCGAATAGACAAGGATATCCTGCTGACCTTTGACCTCCTGCCATCCTGATGACGTCATACTCAGGTCGGACAGAGACGCCAGGGAGTTATTCCAACACGCGTCACGTACGTCACTAGTGTCCTCTGTGATCATAACGCTCGTGTATCTCGTGACGTTTACGTTTGCTGAGCTTAGATCGATGGCTGTGTTTATCTTTTTATTGTAGAGGATGAGATAGATGATTAAACAGGATGTATCTAAAATAAGAAATGTCCACCAGATACGGGATATCCCCATCTTAGTCCCCGAATGATGACGTCCACCCATTCCATTAGGTGTAAGATGTGAATGCGATGAATCATTCTCTATATTGTGTATTCATACTCAGAAAAATCCCTAGTGTGGTCCAATGCTGGATTAATGATGGAGCATATTTGTAGACGCTAAACCAATAGTAATCCAGTATTGGTTGAATGTCTTGTGTTGTGTATGGATAGGTTATAGACAATGCGTGACCGAGAACCGCCCATACCGCCATTGCATTTTTCAGAGCAGTAAGCAAAAATACAGTATCTGCTCACTTGTAAAGTAAGCAGATACAGCTATGCTGTAACCAGACATAGCTCTATTGTGTGTGTCTTTGCAAGGGAGTATAATTATATTATGAAGGGGAGAGGAGGAGTAGATATTGGTCCAGCAAACACTAGTCCAACGGGTCTCATACTTTTTTTACTATGCGGTGCACATGTAGTTTGTGAAGGTGACTGTGGGAACAACACTTCTAGTCACCTGGTTCTATGTAAACAGCCTCACCTCGATCCGACCGACAATTCCAGCCCTAGAGTTACATGGGCACATATTCTTGTATTCAAAACATGATTCTGGATTCCTGATGATACCACCTTTGTGTCGTACAGATTGCATTAAATAAAATAGTTCTTAATATGTAACTCTTAATTACAATTTAATGTACGTCACATTAGTAATTACTCCTCTTTTATATCCAATTTAAAACGTTTTAAGTTTGAAAAAAATGTGTACCTGTTTGTCAGTAGTGATTAGATAATAAATAAACCATCTCAAAGTCACATATTTCTTTACCTTGCTCAGCCAGATATGAATGATTTTTACAACAATATTTTTTATCACTACTGCACCAAAGACTGAAGTATTTATATTATTCCACCATTTCTAGCGCATCTTTATCCAGTGTGGAGAAAAATGAATGCTTAACATATATTTGGTTGTAGATCACAGTATTTGTTTTAGCAATGTTTATTAATAAATTGAAAAATTCACAGTGCGTATAAAATAATTCAATTAGTGCCCGTAAGTTTTCCACAAATGCTGAAAAGAGAGCTATGTCATCGGCAAATAGAAAATATGCAAGGTATATGTCGCCTATCTTGATACCATATTTAGGATTTCTGATATCCTGTAGAAGTTCATTAAAAAGTTTGGTGCTTACCTAAGACACCCCGCATCACACCATAGCGCTTGTTAATAAGCTTGCTAATCTTGCCATTCTATTTAACTCGACTGCTAGATTTATGAAACATAGATTTGATTATATTCAGGTATTTCCGTCGACTTACGCTGCTTCAACCTCTCGAAAGTTTTAACGATATTGTACTGCACAAATAAAATAACGCATATGTCCTACAATTCTTTTCAAAGCCTCTTTGTAGTGGATCATCTTCACATCACACTAAATTTTTGAATGCCAATCTATTTTCGGCAAAAAAATCAAAAACTCTCGCAAGTGAGATAATAAGATCAACTTTTCGGTAGTTCTGTGGATCTGATTTATCACTCTTTTTATGAACTGGGTAGATCAACCCCTGGGACCAGTCTTTTGGGTGATCTGCTGAATTATAAATAATTGTCAGCAAAGGTGTAAAACATTTTATGTTGGAAGGGTACAATTTCATCAATGTTTTACCTTTTCTTTCGTCGTCCATTTGAATTTTACCATTGAAAACGTCATTCGATTATGCACACTTTGTGATAAAACAATCATAACATTGGTGTAGTTCAATTATAGTATCGCTTCTATGTGACGCTGCAAACGTTTTAAGAAACCCAAATTTAGGATTACACATTACTACACATTTTTTCAAGATTTAATTCCAAGTGTGTATATAGTTTCGCTTTTTTCTTTGAATCATGCGTTTGTAGTATGTTCGGTGTTGTCGGTGTCCGTTAGATTAGTTCGCATAAGTATTTAAAGTTTTTCTAAGTTCAATCAATCGATCAATCGATCAATCGATCAATCGATCAGTCAGTCAGTCAGTCAGTCAGTCAGTCAGTCAGTCAGTCAGTCAGTCAGTCAGTCAGTCAGTCAGTCAGTCAGTCAGTCAGTCAGTCAGTCAGTCAGTCAGTCAGTCAGTCAGTCAGTCAGTCAGTCAGTCAATCAGTCAATCAGTCAGTCAGTCAGAAAAACGAACGGTATTTACTTTATAGTTTGTTCGAAATGCAATAAATTATATGTGGGAGAAACTGGGTTCTCCTTTAGAAAAAGGATAAACTTACATTGTTTGGATGTACGGCTTAAGAAGGACACGGCAGTTGCCACACACTTTAATTCCGGGAGCTGCAGGGCGACCCATCTAAGAGTATTGAAGTATTGAAGTATTGAAGAATACAGGGGACATAACTCTAAATAAGATTGGCCGACTTGAAGCGGAAAGGAGGTGGCAATTAGCCTTGAAAACATATTCTCCATTCGGCTTAAATACGGTACCTTCCCCTAAGGATATTGGCGTCACCCCCTTTGTTATTACCTACTCTGCAACTGCGGTGGAGGCAGCTAAATAAGTGAAGATTTCCTTCAATAAACTTAAAGCGAAACATCCAAACATCCTGTATAAACGGTGCGAAACAGCATTTAAAAGGGGACAAAATTTACGTGATCTCTTGGTGAGAAGTAGATTGGGTCCCTAGGGTAGTGGTTAGCACCGCTGCCTTTCACGCCGGAGTTCGGGGTTCCCGGTCTCGGCGGTTTGAAAGAAACAAAAACTGCTTCTTCCCCATCCACGTGTGAAAGTCAGTATTGTGGGGAGCCTCCGTGACCGAGAGGTAGCGTGCTCGGCCTCAGACCGCCAGGGCTCGAATTTCGAATCCTGTGTCTGGAGGACACTGTCATCTCAATCATCTCACCATCCTCAGGAGGTTCTCCTGGCCGAGTTCAGCCTATATGTGCACAAAGGTGGCCTAAAGCTCGATTCATTTCATTTTTTGAACATAAAATTGGCCCGCAAAAACTAGTATTCTGTGAAACGCAGTGACGTCACTCGGTGAAAACAAGGCTATGCAACACCCCTCCCCATACTTCGTTCTGTGAAACGCAGTGACGTCACTCGGTGAAAACTAGGTTATATAAGACCCCCTCCCCCCTCCCTCATACTTCATTGTATTAGGCAGCTCGGTGAAAACAAAGGAGGTCAAGGTCATTGAGTTTCACAGAATTGTTATGATAAAGGCGAGTCGCATTTAGCGCTTATTAGAGACCTGCGCGGGTAGCCCACCCCGCGCGGGTTTGCGGGACCCGAATTTTCTCTGAGCCTTGCGGGGCGGGGCGGGTGCGGGTCGACATAACGCGGGTTGGTGCGGGCAACCCTAGCGCGGGCGCATGCGGGCCGCGGGCAGCCCTAGTGCGGGCGCATGCGGGCCGCTCGTAGCCCTAGTGCTCTTGTGCGCGGGCCAAGAAGTGTTAGCCACATGCATGGGTTACCACACGTCAGACAACCCCCTTTTCTCAGAGGTGTGAGAACATATTCTTCCATACGACGCTGGACCAGCATTGTGCCAGCATTCGATGAATGTGTCAGTGTCGTGCTAGCATGGCTGAACCCTTCGAATCCTCACAGTGCGTGGATTTAGATGAGATAATATTTATTTATACATGTAGTCGCAAGTGTATACAATGATAAAACATTACACAGCTATAGCTATTTCAGCGACTTGTGATTGAAACGTGATCAAGCAATAACATTTAAAACAGAACAGGAAAAGTACCAATATGTGAAAGTTAAAATATAATATAACAGGTGAAAGTTATGAAAAGTTATGAGGTGATAGTACAATCGAGACAATTATTGTAAAAAATTAGCTATGTGTTAATATGTGTATGTATATGGGAAGGCTATAACGACGGGACAGGTGAGTGATTTGAAATTTATGCGATTAATCGAGTATAATTATCATGATTATACTGTATAATTAGTTGTTTATATCTTTATTGAAACATATTTGTATCATTTTCCCAGGCGCTTATATAAGAGCGTGAAACAATAGTTTAAATTCTAATCCATACCATGCAACAATAAATTGCACCTGGGCCCAAGTGGTGTAGAAGGCTGAACCAGAATTGTTTGGGTATAACGATCTATCTGACAAGTGCAGTATGCCCGTCATTGTAGTAAAAACAAAATCTATACCCCATTAATATATAGTCAAACACGTTACATACTTAATACTTTGTTATTGTTTTACTATTCGCGCAAACAATCCGTAAAATAACAATTAATTGAATGATATTTTGCAGGATTGATAGGGTTGATAGACCACGCGTGTCAAGCCGCAATATGGTCAGTCAGCCGAAGATGATTAGTGACGATGACGTAATGTTAACATACATGTATGTTATGTCATAGTGATTACTGGTCTGAAAGAGTGATGACAATAATTGGTACGGCGTGGTGACTATGTAATGTCTCCGGGCTAAAAAATATATATTTTCCAGCAAATCAAGAGTCTGACAAATGCTGAAAACAATGGTTTTCCCTGGAAAATGATATTAACAAAATTGCAGTATACGCCACAACATAACCTAATATAGATTGATAAAAATTGTAATTATGCACTATTATTTTTCAAGTGACGCCATGAAATATAAATGTATCCTATTTTTACCACTAAATTATTCAGGGATTGTGTTACATTAGACTAATTATAATATAATTGATATCAAATAAATTATATAACGTACATGATTATAATAAGATATTTTTATTACGCATCGCTTGGTGTAAATTATCAGTTGACCCTTTAACCGCCAAATTATTCAATCTGAAATTTCACTCACTTGAAGTTGTGTCTCGCTGACGCGATCCACAACTTCAAGTGAGTTAAAATTATTCAGATTTGACAAAATGGAAGTCAACTCTTTTCAAATCTTGCTGGTTGATGTCACATTTTATCTTTACGATATTTAAAATGTGGTATTCAATGTGCTAATAAAAAATGGAAACCCGAATATATGCGGCACCGGCGGTTAAAGGGTTAAACCCCCCGCATATGGGCAATTTCACGTAAAGGGCACACAAAAAGTCTCATAGCATTTCAAAAAATAAAAACCTTCAATGTATGATAATTTCACAACTTTTGACAGCGAGATGTCATTCCCCAACATTAGTTAAATTTCCAGAGCTTAATTATGCCCATGAATGAAGATATTGACTTGTGAAATGTATGCTGTTTTTGCGTGTACTGGAGGGGACATTTGTTTTAACAATCATTAGTCTCTGCTCAAATGCTAATAATGTAGGTGATTTGAAAATCCTAACCCCTAAATTTTTTTTTTTTTTGTCGTGTTTCTAAAGGGAAGATCACTATGTGTTGTACCCGTATTTCACATGTATATAGATTTGATATTCATTTGAAATGTGACAAATGAAATTTTGCAATACACTCAAGTATGAATTGTACAGCATTTACTTCGACAGCTCAACAAATTAGTGCTCTGACATCAACTAAATATACACATATAGCTTGAATACTATATATGACATATTTTTTGCATTTTTACAGTGCTTTTTCATGCGAATCCTCTGCACAATTATATGTGTGACAAACTGTACTAGAGGGGACATTTTTTTAACGGTTGAAATAACAACATCACAAGTGCTATAAATGCATACTTTAGATCAGTAAAACATGATATGTTGCTCAACATTTCATATTCTAATTTTGCTCCAATATATATTGTTATTAATCAACATTTTGGTTTCAAATCGAGCTGAAGTAGCATAATTGTATAAACTTTGCTAAAATAAAATGATGTTTAAGTGGTTTATCACGGGTAAAGGCCGCAACTATTTGTCTGCATCGTATTAAACACCATCAAGGAAAAACAATGGAAAATAATTTTGATTTTTGTGACATAACTTGGACAATGTCACGGTGTTCAAGCTAATATCATAAAATGTACTGGAGAGGACATATTTTTTTTAACAACAATAACAAACCTGTAAGCATGAATGATCACTCAATAATTCAACTGAATAACAAGTAAAGTACTAGAAAGAAATAAAATAGCATCATCAGTCATAGTTTACAAACATCTACATTACTATTATTCCAATATAACCGCAGAGACAGTTAGTGTATCCATTCCAACCCCCTCACGAAAAGTCTAGAAAGCATTTTGTTGGCACATCCTTCCCTTAAACCTGACATTTTGTTTTATACTATAAAATTATCTTCACTTCATCATGGCTGTTAGGAGCATAAGCTTGTTGTAGGGTCTAGCTAGCTAACATACCGTAGGTTGCCAGATATCAGGCATATTCAATAATTAAATAATTGCCGCAAATCTGCTATTTTGAATGTGATCAAGTTCAAATTTGTTAGGTCACAGCTGTCACTCCCTGAAATCTAGCATTTTCTTTTTACTTTGTTACTTAGTTGTAGTGTAACTGTTTTATTATGCTAATGTACCGTACACAATATATTTATGTACATTGGTTTAAAAATAATATTAACTCCAGCCGATCTTGAGCTTATATAATTGGATAGAAAGTTTTGTATGTAATGGTACATATAATTAAAAAAATAATAATACATACCTCAAACTGAATACAAATTTACATGCATGCATCAATAGCCCTCCCATTATTTTACACCAAGCTACGTTTTTACTACGGTAAAGCAATTACTGGTTAACTATTTTAGTATGGTACAAATAATAATTTATCATGTTTATATAACAATACCGTTCTCTCACTCCAGCCTAGGCCTATATCTACAAATCTCGGATATATTTGTATTCATAACAAGACCTATTAAATTTGATTTTTTTCATATATCCCGATAATCGGCTATTTTTAATTTGCCAAAATATCTCCCTGAAACCTCACATTTTGTTTTAGCATAATAACCTTTGAACTATCTGGCTCATTTTAGCAGATATCACATATATTAAAGTAGGCCTAAACATGACGTCATTAGGCCAATTCCTATTTTATACCGGATGATATCGGCAGTAACAGCGGTTAAAATCCAGTATTCAGCCATTGGTATAATGCGACTACATTTTTTGCCTTTATTGGCCCATTACCGGTCCAATGCGGAATATAGATCATAAACTGTATTGGCTGAAAACAGGACCAATGTGCAAGACATAATGATAATCAGGCCCAATTAAACCATTTTATTGGGCCAATACTGTGATCTTATCAGGGTAATTTTTGAAATTGATGGGAGTGGAAATTTTTCAGGGCATTTCCCTCGATCCTTAAAACCTCACATTTTGTTTTCTTATTCTATGGTCTAGCTGTCTGGCAATATTTGCTGTAGTAGTAAATCTATTCGGCACAAAAGGTCTTTTAAGTGACATTGTAATACGATGAAAACGTTGTAGTCCATTGATGAGATGAATGATGTACAGATGATGATGTGAGGGTGGGGGTGATAGGGCATGGTGGGTTATTGAGAGCGTTTTCCTTCGCTCGCCCGATAAGGGGTTCTGGGCATGTCTAGGAGATATACCCCCAGATATGGCCAGACGACCGGATACTTGAGTTTTCCCTGTGCAATTTAATGCTGAAACTCTGTGGCATTTTGCGCAGCTCCGCTATCCTCGGGTCGGATAGTCCCCAGAGTAACAATAGGAAAGATAACTCTCTCTGGGTAACTCCATTCATCCCACGTGAGAGACATAATGTCAAACACGCTATTGCCGGTTATTTAAGGACACCACAGCCTACATCAGCGCCAGCACTGATGCGGGTGCTGCATCGGCTCCGCTGTTGAGCGGAGGAGCCAGGGTACGCCACTGGCAATCCGCCCGAAGATTATGGCCAGATACGAGGAGACTGCAGCTGCCCTTGGATGATTGCTGTAGACGGCACTATTTGCTAGATATATCAGTTGGCCATTTTGAACCTGATAGATTTATGATGTATATTTTATGAATATAACTGGTATGCTGGTAACACTTTCTCAAACCTCACAATTTTTTATAGTTATAGTCTAGCTTGATCAAACGATCTGCTTAGCCTTGTCCTCCTTAAAACCTCACATTTTATATTATATCAATTAATTGTCTGGCTATTTGGCATGGTTTGCCAAATATCACTATCAGGCATAGTAAATTGAGGCCATACAACGCTGCGCCAACTGGAGCATTGTAAGATCTTACATCATGTACCAGTGACATGTGCGCTATCAACTATTATATATCTGGGGGCTGGGCCATGTTATAAGACATGACATAATTTTATATCCTAGCATATAACCTGTAGTGAAACCACCTCCTGGGTGGATAATGAACAGGGGCATTAGATAGTATGTAGTTCTCATTTCTGGTCATATTTTGAAAGTCAACAAAACTTTTAAACTCATTTTTTGCAATAGAAAATGTATATGACAATCATACATTTAAACTATTAAATCCATTTTAAAGTAGGCGGGTCATCATGGTTCGCTGAGCAAACATTATCCACCCATCCGCATGTGCAGCATCGTCAAGGTCCACAGGAGTGGGGCCGCCGAAGCGAAACTATTATGGTTTGGTGAAGCAAAAGGACCCAGCTGCTACAAACACATTTTTTTTTAATTCAAGTAGTCTAGTAGATTATGTATCGGTACAGACCGCTTAAATCGCTTGACAAGCATGAAAAATACCACAAGTTCTATACCTGAGTAATTACACTTTTAGTGTTACATACGTTCTGTCCCCTCCAGTACGCAGTGTACTGGCAGCCTATTATAGACAATATAGAGCACATTTGTTTGATGATATATACGCCATAAATGTATATATATTGTACTAGTAGGTCTTGTAAGTCAGAACAGTGAATAAATTACATTAACATGCTAATATTGATTTAAAAATGAACAAAGGAAACAAAGGAAACTTATCCATTAATGAAATACATATATGTATTTTTAATAAATATCAATTTGTTGGTGTCTAGTGGCTGCCATTAACGAAGGCTTTATTATAATAATACATAATTACCAATATGAATCAGTAAATTACAAAAATTATGTCTTATCACACAAAGAATACTTAATATTGATATTATGTACTGAAGGGGACATTTCTAAATTAACACTATTTTCATCTAAAAATGTATAAATATGTGGTTGTTGTAACATGAATTTCCAATTATTATCCACGTGGGGGCTCAAAGAGGCAGGTTATATTGCAATAATAATATATCTTAGAAAAACACACTGCGTGGATCTTGAATAGTGATGTACTGGAGGGGACATTATTTTAACGGAATTTTCACATACATACAGGTAATTCTAATTAATTTGCTAATGTTAATCAGCAATCAGTTTGAAGTATTAGTATGCCATATATAACAACCAGACCTATTCAAAAGAGTAATTAAATGTCTATATATATGTAGATAGTTCAAGCTGGGCAGTGATGCACTGACGGGAAAAAATGAAAAAAACTTTTAACGGAAAATACTTTAAACTCAATAAATACACATAAAATCAGATTTTGTGACTCGATTTTTGTCAAACATGTGTCGTTTAACTCGTAAGACCAATAACCATACCACAAATAAAACTTTATTTGTGTGTTAGATGCATATCTGGAATGGAAAAACCCTCCTATGAAGACAATTCCGGGATGAGACTGCAAAATGTGTTGAAAATAACATAAATACCACCGATTCATGAAGAAATAATTGACAAAACTTTATAAAATTTGGTCTGTTGTTTCCCCATACAATCCTTGTTAAAAAAAATGTTTCATATAAATATCTAGCAGTATTTGCTAAAAAAATTGTGTAAAGTTTCAATTTTTCCTAAATGCACCCTTTATGTGAAATATAAATATATGGATGGGGGGGGGGGGGGTGGAAAGGAGTGTAAACTATAGTACAAGATATCTATCGACCCTGCGTGGCTACATAATCAAGACAATAGGCGCGTAATTATCACCAGGTGGAAAGTTGACAAAACACCTGAGTTGGGCAAGTGTCGAGAACGCTGGGCCAATGTTACACCACTATTGCGGCTACCAAGTAGACATTGTTCAAACAAACTTATTTCCTCATGGTGTTGTTTAGCGTAATTATCCTGGTACAATGCTGGGCCAAAACTGTATTATATCAAACATGCTGATATTATAGACATGCATCGATCATTAATGAAAAGAATTGAAAAAAATGAATTTTTGTTAATTTGTTAATAAGTTTTGAGGGTCGCTGCGGGCCTGAAAAAAATTGTGCGGGTGCGGGGCGGGTGCGGGTCCAACTTGTGCGGGTGCGGGGCGGGTGCGGGTACAACTTGTGCGGGGCGGGGCGGGTGCGGATACATAATATAAATTCATGTGCGGGTTCTGTGAAGCGCGGGGCGGGTGCGGGCATGACTTAGACCCGCGCAGGCCTCTAGCGCTTCTAGGCTGATAGGCTTTATGCAGCTCAGATATGTAGAAGAGTAATACCAGGCTGCTTTAGCTTTAATGGGTACTGTGATCTCCTTGATATATCCAGCAAACACGAGACGTTTAATCAATGTTGTTTCAATGTTGGCTAAGCGTCGCAACCAACATTAAAACAACATTGGATGAACGACTTGTGTTTGCTGAGATGTCATTATCCTAATTATTGTTCTTTTTCAAAATTGAGAATGGGTGGTCCACTACCGTATATTAAATAATTAATAGGACTTCCATTCTGTCAGCTCCCTTGTTGCATTTATGTACTCAATTGCAAGTAATACATTAATTTTTAGTGATTAAAAAAATAATTTTCCAAGATTCCATTTGGGATAATAAACTTGTTTATTCATTTATGATCGAGCCATTATCGGCCGTGAGGTTATTACGGCAGCAATGCACATCTAAATTTGAATGAAAATTACCAGAAAGACATAGGTACTAATAATTATTATAACAACCACGTATAACCATTCATATTGTCTCTTCCAGTCAGATCAACATGATCAACTAACATTTACAACGTTGAATTATTTTTGTAAAAACTATGGAGACTTAAGAGTTTTTTTCAATTTGAAATCATCATAAATGTCTTATCAAGCTCTTTCCGCTTCATTTGAAAACCTATATGTTATGGGTCAACGGTCATTAAAAATATTCAAATTATTTCAGTGCGGGGACCGTCTTTATACATCAGAATCTGACGTCTACAGACGGCAGATGCTGACGTATAAAGACGGGTCCCCGCACTGAAAGGGTTGATATCATATTCAACTGTACTATCACTTTACCTGTTTACTATAGTGATACTTTTACTATCATGTACCATATGTTATATTTATAACACCCTGACAGAAAGGTTGATTTTACAACTAGCATACCTCTTATTTACTCTAGTTGATAAATTAATGTTTCATGTTTTTCGATCAAAATGACCTTTTTTAACCTTCAAATTCAAAATGGTTACCGCCAACACACAAATAAAAACATTTTTTATTCACGTGAACTATTATATCATAAACAAAATTAGTTTAATGGAAATCTAAAAAATAGCCCACGTAATGCGACAGATTAGGTTACAAGGCATTCGAAACTGTGTTCAAGTACAGTATATTCTAACATGCTTTGAAGTGCTTAGTATATGGAATGACATTATTTTAATAGTAAATATGGAAAATGACGTCCATCTTGGATTTTTGCGATAAACTATAGGTCAGAAGATGAACAATTAACACAAGCAATGCTTGTTTCGGCCACCAAATCACACAGATTAGGTAAATTGAGCGATTCCGAGAAACAAGAAAAAGAAGTTTAGTTTACATTTTGTTTCTTTTTTATATGAAGGTAAATTTCGCGGCCCTTTCAGATTTTTTCTTTAAAATTTACTCGTCAGTAACGCTTAAACCTAATCCACTATGTTACCATAAATACGTCATATTATTGTCAACATGTTTAGCAGTATACTTATAGTAACAGTAAATACATACAGAACGGCGGATGTCTTGGATCTAAAAGTCATATAAAGGTCATTTTCTTTCCAATGACACAAGAAAAAAAAAATCTTGGTTTATGAGACATAGGCCAGATATGGATATGTCCAATAAATATCATTTATTATGTTGTTTTTTAAATGACTATCTTGACTAGTTTGTTTTGCTGTTCAGTCTGATTATTCTATAATTAAAAACATGTTCGAGCGTATGTGGAGAGAAAACTATTTACTCTACTGCAATGGGTGATGTATTATTAGAACGGGAATTTAATTATCTGTTATATGGTATGTTGCATGTGCAGAATGATTAATAAAAACATCAACGACAGACGCTTACGTAACCCTACCCCCCTAATTCCAGACAGGTGTATCGCCATAAAAGTTGTCAAAATATAAATTTTGTCCCTATTTTTTACTGGCAACATCTCATTTCATGTTTTGGACTTTGCAAAGCATAAAAAGTTGGTGTGGATGAGTAGTGTGTGTGTGTGTGTGTGTGTGTGGGGGGGGGGGGGGGTGACTGATTCTGGTCTATGGACTAATAGGTATATGTGCACAATCTTTGCAATACTTGACTTTAAAATGACCTCTAACGGGCAGATAATGGTTTTTGAGGGGTTATAAAAAGTTATTGGCCGGGTCTATTTGCCCCGTCACGGGGCCCACAAGGCAAGAAAAGTGTGTTGGATAACCCGTGACGGGGCAAATAACAGTTAAATGCTCTTCCATGTCCCGTGACGGGGCGTGGAACCGCCGATTTTGTGCCTTCCATACACCGTGGCGGCCGAAATAAAGGAAAATTAGAGTTATACAGCCCGCTGCGGTGTATGCAAGATAATTAAAGTGTCCTTAGGCACCCCGTGAATGATGTAACGAGGTTTCTTATTGGTTGTCAAAAGAAGCATTAAATTGGGTCCATTCGACTAGCACAATAAATATGTTCGCATTTCTAATTTTCAAAAGCAACTACATCGATTAGTGGAGTTGTTCTATCTGGCACTCCGAGGCCGACAGGCATGTACATCGATCATGAGACCATCCACAGTTACTCGTCATGCAGCCCCGTGGGGCCAATGCACAGGTCCACATCTTAGTGTAGGGAGCGTCTGATATTCAATTCGAAATAAACATATGCAGTGTGTAGCGAGCCCCGCCTGAGAGAGGAGGTTTACCCAGTGTGCAGTGAGCCCCTCATCCCTCCTGAGAGAGGAGGTTTACCTAGTGTGCAGTGGGCCCTTCAACCCTCTTGAGAGAGGAGGTTTAAACAGTGTGCAGTGGGCCCTTCATCCCTCTTGAGAGAGGAGGTTTACCCAGTGTGCAGTGAGCCCCTCATCCCTCCTGAGAGAGGAGGTTTACCTAGTGTGCAGTGGGCCCTTCAACCCTCTTGAGAGAGGAGGTTTAAACAGTGTGCAGTGGGCCCTTCATCCCTCTTGAGAGAGGAGGTTTACCCAGTGTGCAGTGAGCCCCTCATCCCTCCTGAGAAAGGAGGTTTACCTAGTGTGCAGTGGGCCCTTCATCCCTCTTGAGAGAGGAGGTTTACCCAGTGTGCTGTGGGCCCCTCCTCCCTCCTGAGAGAGGATGCTTACCTGGTGTGTAGTGGGCCCCTCATCCCTCCTGAGAGATGAGGTATACCTAGTGTGCAGTGGGCCCCTCATCCCTCCTGAGAGAGGAGATTTACCTAGTGTGCAGTGGGCCCTTAATTCATCCCTCTTGAGAGAGGAGGTTTACCTAGTGTGCAGTGGGCCCTTCATCACTCCCGAGAGAGGAGGTTTACCCAGTGTGCAGTGGGCCCCTCATCCCTCTTGGGAGAGAAGGCTTATACCTACTATGCAGTGGGCCCTTCATCCCTCTTGAGAGAGGAGGTTTACCCAGTGTGCAATGGGCCCTTCATCCCTCTTGAGAGAGGAGGTTTACCCAGTGTGCAGTGGGCCCATCCTCCCTATTGAGAGAGGAGGTTTATTCCTACTGTGCAATGGGCCCTCCGTCCCTCTTGAGACAGGAGATTTACCCAGTGTGCAGTAGGCCCCTCCTTCCTCCTGAGAGAGGATGCTTACCTAGTGTGCAGTGGGCCCTTCATCCTTCTTGAGAGAGGAGGCTTATACCTAGTGTGCAGTGGGCCCTACATCCCTCTTGAGAGAGGAGGTTTACCCAGTGTGCAGTAGGCCCCTCCTTCCTCCTGAGAGAGGATGCTTACCTAGTGTGCAGTGGGCCCTTCATCCTTCTTGAGAGAGGAGGCTTATACCTAGTGTGCAGTGGGCCCTACATCCCTCTTGAGAGAGGAGGTTTACCCGGTGTGCAATGGGCCCTTCATCCCTCTTGAGAGAGGAGGTTTACCCAGTGTGCAGTGGGCCCCTGATCCCTGACTGGCCCTGAAAGATGAGGTTTACCCAGTGTGGAACCAGCCCCTCATCCATCCTAAGGATGAGGTTTAGCCGGTGTGCAGTGGGCCTCTCATTCCTCCTAATAGATGAGGTGTACCTAACGTGTAGTGGGCCCCTCATCCCTTCTGAGAGATAAGGTTTTAGTCAGTGTGCAGCGATCCCTCATCCATCCTGAAGATGAGATTTAGCCGGCAGTGTGCAGTGAGCCCCTCATCCATAACTGGGCCTGAAAGATGAGGTTCACCCAGTGTGTAGCGAGCCTTACGTATTACGTTTCTGATATATTCACCCTACGTGGACTACACTATCATGTTAAGCTTATTTTATATCCTACTGATGCCTAGTTCATCACATATGTTATTCATTAACCCTCTATAGGCTGGAGTATTGCGTGTAATAACCCTCTGAGGTCCAAAGAGTCGATAGTATCACGTGTCTCAAATATTAAACCTCTGTAGACTAGACTATCAAATTGCTTCTATATACACCTTTTGGTGTTTGGGGTATCACATGTCTTATTTATTAACCCTCTGTTGACTTTCTAAACCCTCTAGAGTATCACGTTTCTTACGTCTAAACCCTCTGTGGACTACACTATCATGTTTATCTTTTTTAACCTACTCATGCCTGGAGCTTCATAGATGTTTTTTTCTTAGCCCTCCATAGGCTAGAGTTTGACATGTATTAACCCTCTGAGGTCCAGAGGGTCGATAGTATCACGTGTGTCTCGTGTATTACTGCGCTGTGGACTAGATTACCATATTTCTTCTATATTAACCTTGTCATACCTAGAGTATCATAATTATGTTTTATTTATTAACCCTTTCCGGACTAGAGGAACACATGTATTAATCTTCTGGGGTCTCTGGTATCACGTGTCTCAACTATTAATCTTCTGCGACTAGACTATCATATCTATCTAATGTTAACCTTCTGTGGCCTAGAGTATTACATGACTTCTGTATTGAAGCAGACACAATCAGGCTAAAATCATCAAAAAATCAATAATTTTATTTTGGCTTCTTAATATACTTCCTTCATATGTGAACATGTCCATAGACTAGAATTATGGAAGACTTTTAATTTTGGGTTGCTGTGGCAACGTAGCAAGGTTGCGGAAAACCCCGTTTATCAGTTATTTCTGTATTTCTTAATTTAAACATCATGTCTGAAATTAAATTGCGTATTTATTTCTCGCTTAACGGGTAAATGTGCAACACAAAATTTAAAAAAACATACGCAATACTAGTCTATGGACATGTTCACATATTATGGCCATATTAAAAAGCCAAAAAAAAATTAAGGATTTTTTATGATTTTAGCCTGATTGCGTCGCTTTAACTGTCTGGAGGCTGGACTATCAAGTGTTGTCTCATATAATAATCTTCTGGTGGCTAGAGTATGAACTTGCTCCTATATTAACCATGTTAACCACCTAGTGCTACACTGGCATGTGTATGATATATTTTCTTCTGTAGCTAGACCCGGCAAATGCCACAAATTGAAATATTTTTTATACAGATGAATTTTAAAAGCAGATATTTACGAAACTTTGGCCTAACGCTATCTACGCTAGAAAAGCTAGGTGGATAAATGGGAGTTAGAGAAAAAATTAGCAAAATACTTTGATAGTAATCGAAGTTTTAAAGATCATTGTTTTATTATTGTGTTATTATTGTACACTGGGAAAACCTTATCTCTTAGGAGGGATGAGAGGCTGGTTGCACACTGGTGAGCTTCATCTCAGGGAGAAGTAGGGGCTGTAGGGTGGGCTGGTTGCAGATTAGGGGAACTTCATCTCTCAGGCAGAGTCAGGGATGAGGTGCCCACTGCACACTAGGTAAACCTCATCTCTCAGGAGGGATGAGGGGCCAATGCACACTAGGTAAACCTCAACACTCAGGGGGTATGAGGGGCCAATTCCACACTAGGACTTGTAAACCTTATCTCTCGGAAGGGATGAGGGGCCCACTGCACAGAAGGTAAACTTCATCTCTCAGGGGGAGGGGGGGGGGGGGGCTCACTGTACACTGGCTAAACCTAATCCTTAGAAGGGGCTGGTTGCACACTGGTAAACTTCATCTCTCAGGGATGAGGGGCCCACTGCACACTGGGTAAACATCATCTCTGATGCAGTGTGAAGAATGAGGGACTGACTGCACACTATGTAGACCTCATATATTAGAAGGGGTGAGGTGCCCATTCCACACTGGCTAAACCTCATCCTTACCGTATCCCCGCGCATAAACGTGCATGCACTTATAAGTGAAATTCGAATGTCATTTCTCCAAAAATATTCTTGTTCGTTTATAAATGCATGCACTTATATTCGAATACCAATGCATTCACTTATATACGAAAATTACTACGCGTACCACGATGTAACTCAAGACATATAATTCAGGTGAGAATAATAATAATATGACTATATTGACTTATAGACTATTACTAGTTAATGCCCATAATAATTTAAAAAAAATGTTGATCGTAAATACAAACTACAATATCATTTTTTTATTATTTATTAACGGGTAGATATTAGGAGAGAATTGTCCCATAATACAGATATGCGCCAACAGTTCAAGGCGTCAAAGCGATAGGGTATGGGTATGATAGCTGAAAAGTGGGGACAAATGAGGTGTGATATAACAGTTCAGGTAGTGTCAACAGCTATTTCCTGAAGTCACTCCTGCAAGGTAACTTCAAAGTAACTATCCCAATGATTACTAAACTAGCTCAGTTTACTTTGGATAATTACGATTTTAACGAATTGGAATAAATTTAAAATTATCTTCATGTTCGAATAAAAGTGCATGCACTTATTTTCAAAAACTAAGTGCATTTTCGAATATAAGTGCATGCGCGGGGATACAATAATTAGGATGGATGAGGAACTGGTTGTAAACCTCATAGTTTAGGCCCAGCTTGGGACGAGGGGTCCACTGCACACTGGGTAAACCTCATCTCTCAGGGATGAGAAGACGAGGCTTGTTACACACTGAATATGTTTATTTCGAATTAAATATTAAATGTTTCTGCACTAAGACGTGGGCCTGTGCATGGGCCCCGAGGGTCCGTACGACGAGCGACTGCGGATGATCTCTCGATTGATGTACATGCCTGTCCACTCTTCTGAGAATAACCAGGAATATGATAATTAAGTGTTTTTATGTTATATTACATAATATTATCAAAACTAACCAATACTAAGCGAGGTCAAGTATGTGTGTAGGCCTATTAAATAATCTATCCTATCCGATTATTATTCAGTCTATACATGTCAGTTATGATTTAAAATTGGTGGGTCGTTATACTTCACTGAATCAAAATATTTACGCTGCGATAGACCCACTCCTGTCGAAGTTGACCTTATTGCGCATTCCTGCCTTTGTATTAGGCGCCCTAAATGTTTACTCAGCGAATCACAACGACCCACCTACATTATTCCCTCCATCCGTCTCTTCCCAGCGAGCACGACCAGTAGGCCTTTCTGCATCTGCAACGCCGACCACCCAATATTAAAGTAGGCGAGTCGTCACTATTTACTGAACACATGTCGTAGGACCACCCGCATGCGCAGTATGGTTCTAAGGTTGGGGTCGTCAAGGTAAATATTATTGATAAGTGAGCGAAACTTCTCAGCTGGTTTAGTCTATAGCCTACTAGCTTTGACATACTGTCTTCTAATTTTGGCCACTATACCGCTATGGTGGGGACGCTCGGAGCTTATATATTACCGTGATATTTTCCCTAAATTATTCTCAACCCTTTCAGTGCGGGGACCGTCTATAGACGTAAACGACCCCGCACTGAAGGAATTAGCAAATTGTAATGACCATAGACCCATAACATAGATATTCAAATGAAGCAGAAAGAGCTAACTAAGCTATTTGTGATGATTTCAAATTGGAACAACTCTTTGGTCTCCATGGTTGATACGCAAATATTTCAGCATTGTAAGTGTTAAACCATCTAGACATTAATGAATTCATATTTATTTTGCCAACGTTCTAAGGTATGTGGGCCATCAAAAGTGAATAACGTCTGACCTGTTTTAACTAGGCAATATCGATGGGTTGACTCAGATTTTAGTCCTAAAGTATATTTTGTTTATACCACTCCATGGCGATGACTTTTCCCTGAGGTCACATAGTGAGCGCACGATATTACTGCAATACATGTTTCAAATTATCGTTATCATTATTACATTTAGTGATAAACAAAAAAAAAACATATTTGTGAATTATTTTATACTATTTGCCTTCTGTTTTATGAGTAGGCCCATGGTTTATCCTCTTCCAGTCTGTGACGACTATTAGTTTCTGGGAGTAGCAACAATCTGTTAAATTTGTCCTTGTATTAAAACTGATTAGGGCAAAGTGAACACTATTATCATCGCTTGATTAAATTAAGTTATTATCGCCTTTATCCAAGGTACCATTTATGATTTACAAACAAGTTTTAAAATAGAATTATGTTTATACTTCTTTATAATAATATTTGAGGAACTATAAAATGTATGGTGAATTTGTTTTTTTTTTTCCAAAAAGTCAAAAATACATTGTGAACGCTTAATCCCAAGTACCGCTAGTCCATATTCCTCATACTTTTGTATGTAGGCACTTACCTGCCTGAGTACGAAATGAAAAGGTTTTGGTCATAGCGCAAAGATTTGTAGTGATTGTCAATTAAAATACTTGGCAGCAGAGATGCATTCATTTTCGCCTCATAGCGAAAACACATCTTATTTTCCTATCAACAAGGGCTCAGGGGCACATATTTTCTGTATTTTACATCTGTGTACATATACTAGTATTCTATTGGGTGGTGAAAAGTGTAGGGGGTAGGCCTACTATCCTGTTTAATTAATACAAATGGAAGTATTATAATTTAGTGCTTCGTTTACAATTGTCCCAGAACGATATTATGGTAGTTTGTATAGCTACTAGAGAATTTGATAATGTACAGACAAGAAGTAGGTAATCCTTTTGTGGATAACTTTTGTGTTACTCTGAGACCATGTGAACACATTCAATTATAAAGTTAATGATGAGATAAAAATAATTACAAATGTTGCAATTCCATTTATTAGTTTTTAAACATGAAGAAAATCATATCACATATAAAATAATGTAGATCTTGTTTATGTTTCTTATACAGATAAAACAAAAATAGCCAGTGACTATTCAACACAGAGTGTTCATATAGAGTGTCCATATATATTCTTCTAAAACCACTGGCGTCTCGCTGAAAATAAAATAATGAGTGGATCAATTAAACATTTTTTTTTTAATATGTTCTATTCGTGGTGATTAAATTCGAAATTTGCATTTAATATGTTGATAAATTTTTTTACAATATAATAACTACAAGAACTTAAATATTTGTTGGGTAACACATAAATTAGGTAGATAGTCATACCTACATTTATCTCTCATACACTACTGTATCATCTGTACACGGGGCAATCGTGTCTCCAGGAGAATGATCTAAAAATTGTATCGCTGTACCTTTATCCTGTACAAAGAAAACAAAAACAAATATCACTATAGCAAAATTTAATCATTACGAGAACGAAATTCTGCTACGTAGGTGTACTGTGTAGCAACAACGATTTATGTTCTAGCGCTCATAGCGAGCATTTTGCACCAGATATACTGTAGATTAACTTGCTCAAACATGTTGAAATAACCCTGCTGCATTTCTGTGGTTTAAATAAGAAAGGTTGGAATAGTTATTTAACCCAATGGATTTGGTGTGGATTAAATACGAGAATATTTCTATAATCAGCTGTTAAATAGGTTAAATAAGGTTTAAATAGTTTAATAGCCCAGGTAATTTTCTGTGGGTTAAATAAGAAGGTTGGGATAGTTATCTAGCCCGGTGTATTTGTTGTGGATTAAATATGAACATTGGAAAATCGTTCTGAAACCCAGCTGTTTTTCTGTGTGTTAAATAAGAAGGTTTTTTTATTATAAAACCCAGGTACATTGTAGTGGTCTAAATAAGGTTAAACTATGTCTGGATGCTTTATTATGTGTAGGCATAAAGAAGAGTGGAATTGTTGTTTAGCCCGGGTTGTTTTCTGTGGGCTAAATAAATTCGTCGGTTGAAAAGCTATAAAACCTACTTGTATTGTTTGGGTTAAATAGATTTTCTGTGGTCTGGAAGCTACAAAGGTTGATATAAGTATATACAATGTAGTCTGGGTTATTAATTGCGGGTTAAATAAGAAGGTTGGAATTGTTATTTAGCCTGGGTTGTTTGATGTGAAAATAGTTATTTAGCCTGGATGCTTTGTTGTGGGTTGAATAAGGACATAGGTTGACATAGTTATATATTCACGGTGATTTGATGTGGGTTGAAGACGAAGATTGAAATAGTTCTATAACCCACTTGTTTTATATGGGTTATATAAGAAGGTTTGTATTGTTATTCAGCCCGGGATGTTTACTGTGGGTTAAATATGTCGGTTGAAAAGTTATAAAACCTACTTACTTTTATTTGGGGTGAATAGAAGGTTCAAATAGTTAAATAGCCCAGTAGGTGATTTTCTGTGGGCTAAATAAGAAGGTTGGGATAGTTATTAACTCGGTGGATTTGGTGTGGATAAAATATTAAGGTTGAGATAGTTCCATATTATCCAGCTGCTTTTCTGTGGGTTAAATGGGAATGTTGTAAATGTTTATAACCCAGATGCTTTGTTGTGGGCTAAATACGAAGGTTGAAATAGGTATATAATCTGGGTTATTAATTGCGGGTTAAATAAGAAGGTTGGAATTGTTATTTAGCCCGGGTTGTTTGGTGTGGGAATAATTATTTAGCCTGTATGTTTTGTTGTGTATTAAATAAATAAATAGGTTGACATAGTTATTTCTTCACGGTGATTTGATGTGGGTTGAAGACGAAGATTGAAATAGCTGTATAACCCACTTGTTTTATGTGGGTTATATAAGAAGGTTTGTATTGTTACTTAGCCCGGAATGTTTCTGTGGGTTAAATATGTCGGTTGAAAAGATGTAAAACCTACTACCTTTTATTTGGGTTAAATAGAAGGTTCAAATAGTTAAATAGCCCAGGAGGTAATTTTCTGTGGGCTAAATAAGAAGGTTGGGATAGTTATCTAACCCGGTGGATTTGGTCTGGATCCAATATCAAGGTTGAGATAGTTCCATATTACCCAGCTGCTTTTCGGTGGGTTAAATGGGAATGTTGTAAACGTTTATTACATTGTGAGAAATGTTTTTATCTGGTTATCATGGGAACAGAAATTTCAGGATAGCAAATTATTATTGAAAATGGGGTGTACATGTGAACTGGTACTCTTAATGTTACCATAAATGAACATTTGTGTAAATATAATGTGACGAAATCTGTAACGTTCATCACAGAAACGCCCCATTTACACAATTGTTATCCCCACTTAGCGAGAAATAGAAATATATCAAAAAAAAAAAATAATTTAAACATGTTTAAAACTAAAAAAAATCAAATTTAAACAGTTTTTATATGTAGAGTAACACAAATAGAACATATTATTTTTTCAATCTGGATACCTTTAAATATGTCGGTTGAAAAGTTATAGGCCTAAAACCTACTTGCTTTATTTGGGGTGAATACAGGGTTCAAATAGTTAAATAGCCCAGTAGGTGATTTTCTGTGGGCTAAATAAGAAGGTTGGGATAGTTATCTAACCCGGTGGATTTGATGTGGATAAAATATCAAGTTTGAGATAGTTCCATATTACCCAGCTGCTTTTCTGTGGGTTAAATGGGAATGTTGTAAATGTTTATAACCCAGATGCTTTGTTGTGGGCTAAATAATAAGGTTGAAATAGGCATATAATCCGGGTTATTGATTGCGGATTAAATAAGAAGGTTGAAATTGTTATTTAGCCCTGGTCGTTTGGTGTGAAAATAGTTATTTAGCCTGCATGTTTTGTTGTGTATTAAGTAAGTACAAAGGTTGACATAGTTATTTATTCAAGGTGATTTGATGTGGGTTGAAGACGAAGATTAAAATAGCTCTATAACCCACTTGTTTTATGTGGGTTATATAAGAAGGTTTGTATTGTTACTTAGCCCGGGGTGTTTCTGTGGGTTAAATATGTCGGTTGAAAAGATATATAACCTACTACCTTTTATTTGGGTTAAATAGAAGGTTCAAATAGTTAAATAGCCCAGTATGTGATTTTCTGTGGGCTAAATGAGAAGGTTGGCATAATTATCTAGCCCGGTGGATGTTGTGTGGATGAAATATGAAGGTTGATATAGTTCTATATTACCCAGCTGCTTTTCTGTGGGTTAAATAAGAAGGCTGTAAATGTTTATAACCCAGATGCTTTGTTGTGGGCTAAATACGAAGGTTGAAATGGGTATATAGTCTGGATTCTTAATTGCGGGTTAAATAAGAAGGTTGGAATCGTTATTTAGCCCGGGTTGTTTGATGTGGAAATAGTTATCTAGCCTTGATGCTTTGTTGTGGGGTAAATAAGTAGGCCACATATTATTCCGGGTGATTTTATGTGGGTTGAAGACGAAGAATGAAATAGCTTTATGACCCACTTGTTTTTATGTGGGTTATATAAGAAAGTTTTTACTGTTATTTAGCCCAGGTTGTTCTTCAGGATTTGAAAAAAACGTGGGGGGGGGGGGCTTGGTGCCGGCCCTCAAGTTTTTTGTTGGTATGCTAAGGCCAATTTAGGTCGCTTTTTAAAATAATGTGTCGAGAAAAACGGGGCCGTCCCCCCTCTCCCGCCTGGACCTGCGGGCTTAATGTTGGCCCAGTGTCGTAGCTGGTGGACCAACAATAAAGTAACCTTGGGTAAATGTCTCAGATACTAAGCAATGTAAAATGCACAGCGGGCGTCGTAATCAAACCTGTTGCGACTACTGTTTGTATGGAAATTTAGCATAAATCAAATGCGGCCACGGACGATAATACGTGTAGTTGCCAATTCACATATATTTGGTAGTAATCTAGCTTTCATATCTTTTGTAAATGTTGCAAGCGATAATAGTTGTCAGGAGTCAGGGATATATTTACATGTGTACAAGTTTATTTTTACGCGGCATAATTTACCTGTTCATTTTGATAAGGTCTTGGTGTAGGCTATTCAGTTCCGTGAATGAGCTCCAAAAACAAACATTGACATCATGGCATTGAAAGAACGATTTTGATTGGTTGTCATTGTCGGGTTAAATAAGGATTTTAGTCTTCTTGCACACCCCGTGACGGGGTAAATAGACACTTCCAAAGTGATTTCAATTTTTGCTAATTTGATGACATTTCCTAAAAAAATCCGGTCATTTTGATGTTAAGATGTTAACACATGTGTTTGAATAAATAGATAAATGAATAAATGAGATCTAGGTGTCATGACCTCTAGGGGTCGAAAAATGACCTTAAGGTGATCTAAAAAATATGACCCCAATTTTTTGAATCAGCAATAAATTCAGTCAAACAAAAAAAGCTGACAAGAATTAACATGAGATTACGGAATTACATATGACCCTACACGAAATGTTCCCCCTAGCGTCGTCGTTGATGGGCCAGCAATGAACTAGCATTGGTTCTTAGAGCCTCTTATGAGGTACTCTGTTCGAAGATATACATTCACTATACAGCTGTACTACCCAACAAACACGAGACGTGAACCAAATACTGATTCAATGTCAGACACTGGTGGAACATGAGGCCAGCAAAAATGAAATGAAATAAATCGGGCTTTAGGCCACTTTTGTGCACATATAGGCTAAACTGGGCCAGGAGAACCTCCTGAGGATGGTGGGATGATTGAGATGACACTGTCCTCCAGACACAGGATTCGAAATTCGAGCCTTAGCTGTCTGAGGCCGAGCACGCTACCTCTCGGTCACGGAGGCTCCCCACAATACTAACTTTCACACGTGGATGGGGAAGAAACATTTTTGTTTCTTTCAAACCGCCGAGACCGGGAACCGAACCACGAACTCTGGCGTGAAAGGCAGCGGTGCTAACCACTACCCTAGGGCCCCCGCCCACATGAGGCCAGCACAACGTCTCGTGTTTGTTGGGCAACGCTTTTCGCTCTGTACCCATATATTTGTAAACGTTGAATGCATAACTATTTTGTTATCCAAAATAAAGACAGTTTATTCTCTAAAATTCTAATTCAATATAAGATGACTTATCTGCAGTATTAGTAAATTATTGCAAATAATATTGCTATCAAAGACTATCAAAGCTGGAAAAATCCCTTTGTATGTTCGACGCTTAAAGGGCAATTTTTCCACTTGTTTTATAGGTTGACTTACTTCACTAATCGTAGTTCCAGACCTCGTCAACAGGTGGCACACTGCATGATATATTACACGCATTTCTATGGTGAAATTCACAGGTCGACCATCTTATTGTATACTGTCTTTGGTCATAAGCGAGAGAAGGACAAATCAAAGGCTATCTTAGGTTGTCATAACCGAGAGAGGTCCCTTTCAGAATTTACCACAGTTTGTCATAACAGAGGAAAGGTCAATTCATAATGTAGCACAGTTTGTCATAGCGGATAGAGGGTTTGTTCATGAATACAAAATAACACAACAACTATTCAGGTTAAGTTGGCAATACCATAATAATAACAGATGACGAGATGATTTGCCTATATACAGAAACACGTGCATTTCTGGTAATAAATGGTATAGGCTCGATTTATTCATCAATTACTGCGATATTCAATACACGATAAATCTTATATAAATTAACACCACACATGCTAAACTACGGACCAAACTGTATTTATACGATGTATTTGTTGCTTAGCTAGCATATTAAGAGCACACGTGATCATGTATCGTGTCAACAGCATGGTCAAAATCATTGTAATCTTTGAGGAGTGTGGGTCTTAACTCAGGGTTTAGGTTCTTGATAAACTCCCGATCCATGTCTTTGCCAACTCCCACAACGTAAATGTCAAACATCTCCACGTCTGTGTCTCCGTCATCCATGGACGCCAGGCGCGCATGCACAGCCTCAGCGTCCTGGTGCACGTGACCTGCTGTCATGACAACCACTACGTCATCAACACCGTTACGGTCTCCCCCGTATATGTCATTCTTCAAAAAAGGACACGTAGGATCACTTTATTGTAAAATATGTTTCAATTGCAAAATAATCATGATAAAGGTTAAGTGCCATCCCATATAAAGTGTGGTACTTACCTGGATGGCGGAGAAGACACCGCTAAATTCAGGCATGTAAGACAAATCAAAACATGTGTATAACATTTGTTCAATGTTGGACCAACGTCGAAGACGTTGGTGCGACATTGTACAAATCTTATGTAAATCCTTTGTGTTTGCTGGGTACTCTAATTTTAGATGGAGCGCCGAGAAAGTCTGGTCTCATGTTTCAGAATTAAGGCAGAGTACATACTTTAGTGGCGGAGAGGGCACCGAGAAAGTCAGGTCTCTCTCCGATATAAGACAGAGTACTTATTTAATTGCAGATAGGGCACCGATAAAGTCAGGTATGTCTCCGATATAAGGGAGAGTACATGCTTTAATAGCAGAGATGGCACCGATAAAGTCTGGTCTTTCACCGATATAAGGCAGATTACTTACTTTGACGATGGGTAGGGCGTTGAGAAATCTGATCTGGCGTCGATATGAGGCAGAGTACATGCTTTAATAGCAGAGAGGGCACCGATAAAGTCTTTCGCCGATATAAAGCAGGTTACTTACTTTGATGACGGAGAGGGCGCCGAGCAATTATACTGGTCTGTCACCGATATAAGGCAGAATACTTACTTTGATGGCCGAGAGGGCACCGAGGAAGAAAGGTCTGTCTCCGATATAAGGCAGAATACTTACTTTGATGGCTTAGAGAGCACCGAGGAAGTCAGGTCTGTCTCCGATATAAGGCAGAATACTTACTTTGATGGCTGAGAGAGCACCGAGGAAGTCAGGTCTGTCTCCGATATAAGGCAGAATACTTACTTTGATGGCTTAGAGGGCACCGAGGAAGTCAGGTCTGTCACCGATAGAAGGCAGAGTACATACTTTAGTGGCGGAGAGGGCACCTAGGAAGTCAGGTCTGTCACCGATTAAGGCAGAGTACATACTTTAGTGGCGGAGAGGGCACCGAGAAAGTCAGGTCTGTCTCCGATATAAGGCAGAATACTTACTTTGATGGCGGAGAGGGCGCCGAGAAAGTCTGGTCTGTCCTCCGATATAAGGCATAATACTTACTTAGATGGCTGAGAGGGCACCGAGAAAGTCTGGTCTGTCTGCGATATAAGGCAGAATACTTACTTTGATGGCTGAGAGAGCACCGAGGAAGTCGGGTCTGTCTCCAATATAAGGCAGAGCTATGGCGTTCACGATGTCCTCCTGGCTGTTATAATCATCCAACTGAAAGCTGATGTTAGCCACGTCACCAAACGTGATGAGCGCCACCTTGGTGCCTTCAAATCTGAAGTCAAACCCCTCCAGCACCTCCCTGGCGTACTGAACACACATGGTGAGATACTCCAACATCACACTGGACGTGTCCACCAGGAAGGTGATGTCAAGATGACGTGAACAACCTGAGAAGAAGTAGAAAAATGTATTTAACTATTGGAGCGCTGAATTAATTTGTAAAAAACATAGCAACCAAATGGTTTTTTTTCAATATGAAATCAACATAAATGTCTTCGTTAGCTCTTTCCGACTCATTTGAATACCTATGTTATGGGTCTACGGTCATTAGAAATATTTTTACTCTTACAGCGCGGGGATCGACTTTAGTCGTCAGAGTCTGACGTCTACAGACGTCAGACTCTGACGTCTAAAGTCGATCCCTGCGCTGTAACGGTAAACTATGACAAAAATAATACAAGTGAAATGAAAATCCCAGTACATTGTAGTTTGGGAGACCACCATTAAGATCACATGGTCTTCAGAGGGGGGGGGGGGAGTAAAACAGTGTAGGTGAATTTTCAACTTGATCAGGGGCTTATCCTTCCAACAATCTTATAATTAAAATTAACTAAGCACTATCTCATTTTCATTAGTAACTTAATATGCTCTTAACTTTTATAATAGAAATGTGAGAAAGTTAAGATAATCTTAATTTTAGGATTTAAAACCGAATCCTGTGGGGTTGATACAATCAGACAGAGAGACCAGGGTACCTGGCCTGAACTATCATTGGCTTGTAGTTGATAAAGATGACTTAAAGTGGGTGACCAATTGTTGTCTCAATTCTCTATTTGTAGTTGACAAAGATTATTTGAAAGGAGTGAAAAATAAATAATATTGACAGGTATTATATTAATATTTATCTGGTGGTGTGAAAAAGTCATTTTCTTGGGATGCTGAATGATGCTTTGAGGGTTTAGAGTGTTAACCTTTCTAATCATCTTACGTTTTTCGCAGTTCTTCCCTGTGATCCCCTCAGCACAATCACATATATAATCCAGCAGCCTATTGGTACATCTCCCCCCGTTAGCACAGGGCTGTGGACTGCATCGCTCCTCAGCTGAAACATAGTGTGTTAGGCCACCTGAACCCTTGAAGCGCTGAAATATTTGTGTATAAACCATGGGGAACAAAGGGTTTTTTGAAATCATTATGAATGTCTTAGTTAGGTCTCTCTGATTCATTTGAATATCTAAATTATGGGTCTACGACCATTATAATTATTTTTGCTCTTACAGCGTGGGAATCGACTTTAGTCGTCAGAATCTGACGTCCACAGACATCAGATTCTGTCGACTAATAGATGACTAATACAATATGACATAATTTCAGAAATCCATTTTGAGTCTCTTGAAGCTGTGGCTCGCGTCAGTGAGACTGTGCCGAGACACAACTTCAAGTGGCTGAAAATTAAATAGCTCATAGCTTTACATTTTTAAATTAATTACATACTTTTTTGCACACACACACAAAAAGAAAGATTTAAAAAAAACATGACCGATGGTATAGCATAAATATAATACGAATAATTATATTGCGGTCATAGCTTTTTGAAGCTATTCTGTTAAACGCAGTGACGTCACTCGGTGAAAACAAGGTTATATAACACCCCCTCTCCCATACTTCATTCTGTGAAAACAAAGGAGGTCGAGGTCATTGAGTTTCACGGTTTCACAGAGTAGTAATAAACCAACAAACAGCCATCAACCCAATAGTGCTTCAACGTTGGTACACCGCCTGAGGCGATGGCCCACACTGGGTTGATGTGTCTTGTTTGAAGGGAATAAATTAAATCACTAACTGTTATAAAGTGTGTAGATAATAGCTGAGGTCGTGGATTTGAGACCAGCCGCTGAAGCCGCTGAAAATATACTTTGTGTGGAAGATGCCCTGTCTGGATAACTGGCCAGGCTAAAGTAAACTAGGTCAGACATAGGGTCACCCGCTGCTCCCATGGTAACCACAAGCTACAACACAATATATGTTAGGTGGGTGAATTGTTAAAGTGTACCAATATATTTTGCAGTGTTTATTAAAAAAAAAAAAAAAAATTGCGCTCGCAAAACATATTTTGGGGCCAATATAATACAGCACTGGTTGATTGATATGGACGAGAAAGCGAATATTATGCATATTATATAGCTATGTCCTTCAATTTTTACCAAGGTGGTTTGTATTATTTTCTGTCAAAGCTGGTATTGCTTCATCAATTCTAAAGCAGTAAACGAGAGACATGGAACCAAATGTTGCTTTACCTTAAAGTAGACCAGGTCAGAAATAGGGGTAAAGTAGATTTGGAATTTAGATTAATTCTAAATGCTGTAATTGCAATAAAAATAATTGCAAATTTTACTTTTGAAAATAAAATTGACATTTTTACTCAGATTTTTTTTACTCATTTTTCCTCACATTCAAATAATTTGTCCAGATTATGGAAATATAATAATAATTCTATTGTTGACGAAAATAATAAGACTCCATGTTATGATTCTTGCGAAACTTAAGATAGGAGACATGACATAATTGTATTGTTCCTGGTACTAGATCTGTATTTAATATCGTGGAATGTTGAGCATTTCTCAGAAGACATGAGACGCAGATATCTAGATTATTGTTGGATCAGCAACATCGATGCAGACCCAACGCTAGCCCACCATTAGAACGGTGTCTCGTATATGCTGGGTATTTTATTATTCAATTATATTCTATTAGTGTTATTTGTTTCAGATGTATGTATCTCACCACTACAACTCCCAGTTGTCTGAGTATGGTTGCTTCAGCCATGGCGGCGGGAGAGATGACGGTGGATCTACTGACCACGATTAGCACCACTCTGACGTCAGTGAAACTAGCAACAGCTACTTCCTGTCAATAAAAACATGTTATTTCAGTAATTCAATATATTATATTTACGGGAAAAGTGAAAGGGAAAGATGAGAAACAGCACGTATAGAAACAAAACAACCAATCAGTAAGCTCAACAACCAAACAACCAACCAACAAATCAACAAGCTAAGGAGCCAAAAAACCAGCCAGCCAACCAACCAATCACCTACCCAGCCAACCATCCGCCAGACAAACAAACCCACACACAAATAGACAAAAAAACAAAAAAACAAACAAACAAACAAACAAACAAACAAACAAACAAACAAACAAACAAACAAACAAACAAACAAACAAGCAAACAAACAAACAAACAAACAAACAAGCAGCCAGCGCGACCAACCGACTAAAAATATTTTTTGCTATCGTGATCATATATCACTTTATTTTGATATATCACTTTATTTTGTAACAAAAAATAACATTTTTACTGTTAAAATATTTTACTTATTAATTATACTGCATCAATTGAATGAGAAATCCGCGTTTGAGGGCGACTTGATAACTCACCTTAAAGTGCCCTCTAATCAATGTGAGGCCAGCAGCTAGATTTGGTGTACCCCCTGGCGAGTAACTGCGAAGCTGTGTCAGTACGTGTAAAATATCATACCTAAACCGAACAAATGAATAATTCACGACACAGTATTACTAAACTCGAGTACTTGATTTACACATCATGCAAATATGAATTAGTGTTAAAATATTTTTGATGCAGTTGAAATATATTGAAAATGAATTCCTGGTTGATTTAGCTCTATCGCAAATAATAGTGTCTCCTTAATATTAGGTCAAAAGTCTATGTAATATTTCGCTCGTCACCATACAAATGTGTTAAAACCATCCAGAAAACACGCAGCGCTTAATAAATATTGTTTCCACGTTGGTTCAGTATCGCAGACAGTGGGCCATCATTAGAACAACATTGGTTGAACGGCTTGTGTTTGCTGAGATGTCATTACCTTAATTAAAATTGCTGTTTAAAATTGAGAAGGGGAAAATCCGCTCCCAAATTTTTATATATTTATTGCACCTCCATAAATGTAGAAATAATACATTAAAATAGCATACTATAGATCTGGTAATTTGCGCGTGTTTAATTTTTTGTGAATTTCTAATTTTGGGACTTTTCACGAAGTTTAGAATTCGCGAATTCACATTTTTCTTTAGAAGCGCTATTATAATAATAATTTTCGCGAGATTCTTGAATTCGCGATTTTGTCTTCCTCGCGAAATTCGTGAAAATTAAAACCTCGCGAATATTATCAGATCTACAGTAGTATCACAACATCACAACTCAATTATACTGAAATATAACATGCATTCGGAATAATACAATACTTGAAATATCGAAAGAAAATTGCCTGGAGTATGTGATCGAGAGTTCAGGCATATGGAAAAATATCCACAGACACCGTTTTCTTTAACTTTGACCAGATTTTGTTTAACCCTTTAACCGCCAAATTATTCAATTGGAATTTTCACCCACTTGAAGTTGTGTCTCGCTTACGCGATCCACAACTTCAAGTGAGTGAAAATTATTTACATTTGACAAAATGGAGGTCAACAAATTTGAAATCTTGCTGGTTAATGTCACTTTTTATCTCTAGCAGGTTTAAAAGCTGATATGTAATGTGCTAGTAAGAAATGTAAAAAACGAATATGGACGACACCGGTGGTTAAAGGGTTGATGTTTACATTTAATTGCATTCGATATAAGTGGAACACCCGTATTAACATCATGTTAGCTGACAATGTGTGAGGAAAGACATCAACATGCACAATATAGCGGACAACAACATATGAACATAAATTACGTGGGTGGGAGTCTACTATAAAAATCCTTTTACACAGATTTATTGTGAAATTAATAATAGTTTTCAGATATTATATATAAATATTAACCCTTTGACTTCCAGGCCGGGGTGCATACCAGGATCCAGATATACTGGTTCTATTTTTCGTCATTTGAAGCTGGAATTGCTAACGCAATTTCCAGCTTCAAATGACGAAAAATACATAAATGTAGTATATATTTGACAAAAATTTGTGTCATTTTATGGTTACGCTCATTGACGAATGACGACGGAAATTTCCGTCATGTATGGTAGTGAAAAGGTTAATACAAGTATATTCAATAATTAATTATAATATGGTTTGCATCCTTTCACCTTCTTGTTCGAATTCATGTACTAAGTAGCGTCTTTGGAATAAATTTTTTTTATAAATTAAAAAAGGGTTCCGACTTCACATTTGAGATAATATACATGTTTGTTTTATACTTCGTAACATCGGGCCATTCTCAAGAAACTCATAAGTATCAAGGGGATTTTTTCATTCCGTATTCAAATACACACCTTTTGTATTATAAACCATACATACAAAAGTGTATACCCCTATCACGGAGCGATTCGATGTAACAAATCTGACCAATCGTTCAACTTATAAAACAAACACTCAATTTCATATAATTGCTATCTGTAGGTAAATTCATCAATATGGTTCAATTATGTCAAAAATAATATTAACTTATTGTCTGACTGAAAAAATGGCAGTCATCTTTAATTTTACCTACACTGCGAAGTCCAAGGTATTTTGTGACCACACCACTGTGTTGGTGGTAGTTGAAACTTCGACGATAGACAGCCAATGTTAAATCGATGTTCGACTTTGTACACATAGTGGTCATCTTGGAATAGCGGATTAGTGAATGAAGCTATACGTTATAACACCTTATTGTTGCTTTGGGGTAATCTGAATAAACTTAGTAATCAATGACTAAAAAGTTTTCATGCCATGGTCAAAACCAGAAAGCCCACCTTAATGGCCTAGTGGCGGCCATCCTGAAAAAATGGCGGTCATTATAATTTCTGCTTGGCTAACGTGTTCTCCGCCAGGGGGATATTCACACATAGTTTGATGCTTGTGTCACAATTTGAAAGACTGTTTCACTTGGCCGCTCTGTGCTTTTTAATTTAAATTTTAAATCACGCACCGCCTGTATCTTTCTTAAAGCATCTACCTTTTATTATTGTCGCCTAACCTGTACACTAGCTTCACCTGTTATTGTAGTCGTCTAACCTGTACACTATCTTTACCTGTTATTATAGTCGTCTAACCTGTACACTAGCTCTACCTGTTATCAGTCTTCCAACCTGTACACTAGCCTTACCTGTTATTATAGTCGTCCCGCCTGTACACTATCTTTACCTGTTATTACAGTCGTCCAACCTGTACACTAGCTTTACTTGTTAGTCGTCCAGCCTGTACACTAGCTTTACCTGCTGGTCGTCCAACCTGTACACTAGCTTTACCTGTTATTATAGTCGTCCCGCCTGTACACTATCTTTACCTGTTGTTACAGTCGTCCAACCTGTACACTAGCTTTACTTGTTAGTCGTCCAACATGTACACTAGCTTTACTTGTTAGTCGTCCAACATGTACACTAGCTTTACTTGTTAGTCGTCCAACATGTACACTAGCTTTACTTGTTAGTCGTCCAACATGTACACTAGCTTTACCTGTTATTATAGTCGTCCCGCCTGTACACTATCTTTACCTGTTGTTACAGTCGTCTAACCTGTACACTAGCTTTACTTGTTAGTCGTCCAACATGTACACTAGCTTTACTTGTTAGTCGTCCAACATGTACACTAGCTTTACTTGTTAGTCGTCCCGCCTGTACACTAGCTTTACCTGTTATTATAGTCGTCCCGCCTGTACACTATCTTTACCTGTTATTATAGTCGTCCAACCTGTACACTAGCTTTACTTCTTAGTCGTCCAACATGTACACTAGCTTTACCTGTTGGTCGTCCAACATGTACACTAGCTTTACCTGTTGGTCGTCCAACATGTACACTAGCTTTACCTGTTAGTCGCCCAAACTGTACACTAGCTTTACCTGTTATTATAGTCATCTAACCTGTACACTAGCTTTACTTGTTATTATAGTCGTCCAACCTGTACACTAGCTTTACCTGTTATTATAGTCGTCTCGTCTGTACACTAGCTTTATCTGTTATTATACTTATCTAGCCTGTACATTAGCTTGACTTGTTATAATAGTCGTCCCACCTGTACACTAGCTTGACCTGTTATTATAGTCGTCTCGCCTGTACACTAGCTTTACTTCTTAGTCGTCCAACATGTACACTAGCTTTACCTGTTGGTCGTCCAACATGTACACTAGCTTTACTTGTTAGTCGTCCCGCCTGTACACTAGCTTTACCTGTTATTATAGTCGTCCCGCCTGTACACTATCTTTACCTGTTATTATAGTCGTCCAACCTGTACACTAGCTTTACTTCTTAGTCGTCCAACATGTACACTAGCTTTACCTGTTGGTCGTCCAACATGTACACTAGCTTTACCTGTTGGTCGTCCAACATGTACACTAGCTTTACCTGTTAGTCGCCCAAACTGTACACTAGCTTTACCTGTTATTATAGTCATCTAACCTGTACACTAGCTTTACTTGTTATTATAGTCGTCCAACCTGTACACTAGCTTTACCTGTTATTATAGTCGTCTCGTCTGTACACTAGCTTTATCTGTTATTATATTTATCCAGCCTGTACACTAGCTTAACCTGTTATTATAGTCGTCTCGCCTGTACACTAGCTTGACCTGTTATTATAGTCGTCTCGCCTGTACACTAGCTTGACCTGTTATTATAGTCGTCCCGTCTGTACACTAGCTTAACCTGTTATTATAGTCGTCTCGCCTTTACACTAGCTTGACCTGTTATTATAGTCGTCCAGCCTGTACACTAGCTTTACCTGTTAATATACTTATCCAGCCTGTACACTAGCTTGACTTGTTATTATAGTCATCCAGCCTGTACACTAGCTTGACCTGTTATTATAGTCATCCAACCTGTACACTAGATTTACCTGTTATTATTGTCGTCCAGTCTGTACACTAGCTTTACTTGTTAGTCGTCAAGCCTGTGCACTAGTTTTACCTGTTGTCATAGTTGTCCAACCTGTACACTAGCTTTACCTGTTGTTATAGTCGTCCATCTTGTACACTAGCTTTACTTGTTAGTCGTCCAGCCTGTACACTAGTTTTACCTGTTATCATAGTCGTCCAATCTGTACACTAGTTTCGCTTGAGCTCCAAACACCACAGTAGCAGAGCGTGATAATTTAGGGAAGATGTTCATCTCAGTGATTACACCATACAGGAAGTCTATCACCGCCAGGAACTCAGCCTGTGGTACATTGACAGAGGCGTCCACAACAAAAGCCATGTCCAGAACACGTCCTGAAGCTGAAACATAACATTAATATGAATTTAAAATACACTCGTGACGTCACTCTATTGTTAAAACAGTAGATTCGGATCTACGAATCTATCGAATTTCGTTCTTTCTCCTTGACATATTCGACACGATAGCATCTACACAAACAGAAGTGGGCGTAATATAAAGTGCGCAGCAACAGGGCCGACATAGAACTTACACCATGTAATCTTTCTTTGTAGTGTTTACAAATCTAGATTGGGATAATAAACCATATAATGAGTAAAAAAATCATAATGGCCTTAAACCCATAATATGTGTATCAAAATGAAGCGCAAAGATATATGTCCGTCTGTGTCTGGAATGTAAATTTTAACGTAAGTATGTTGACCGCTCCCAGCCATCTTCACACGATCAAGTGATTTGCGGTACGCAATGAGCTGACGCTCTGCGTGCGTCCAGACTTGACTCGGCCAGATGCTCTCGGCAGACTTAAAAGATGAACAAAAACTGTAATATTTGTTTAAACCGTGTAGGGTGGGTAACTAACGTGCAGTCAAATGTATGACAAATAAGTGAAGAATGAGTTAACATAAAATGAAATAAATGGGGTTTTATGCCACCTTTGTGCACATGAGATATCATAAATGCATCGCAATACATATATTATTTTCTTTGCTATTATATTTTATTATATGTCTAGATGATATTTACGTATTGTACAGTTTTCCCCGGCGAATCCTCCTGTACACAGACATATGGCTGTCCTCAGTCGTTGTACACATGTACCACCATTCTGACAAGGAGAAACACTACAAGGATCTGAAACACATAACACAACCATCAACATTTAAAACTAATCTCTAATCACCACGATTATTTTGCTTATTATCTTAGTTTTAATAGCAGTATTGATAATAGGCCTACATTTCTAAAGTATTACGCGTAGGCCTATTCAATCAGCGTGATTTTCAAATCGTTGACTTCGTGTTGCCTGATTTTAATAATAATGTTTAGCCGCTTGAAGTGAATTAAGTGTTAAAGAGAGACAGGGTTAAAAAATTAAAAAACATGAATAAAACATTAACAAACAACATAAATTTTTTGGTGTGTCACTAATGGATACCCACAAATACATAGAAATTATGTTGTTTTACTGTTGGTTCACGTCTGCGACGCTAGCCCAGCATTAAAACATAGGGTACAGTGTTTTCTGGATGAGAATATGAAAAATAAAAAGGTTTACAAATTCAGCACACATACAAAGGCAGCGAATTAGGCCATATGCATTATTGCTAAAAACCCATACCAGAATAACCCGATAAGCTACATTGTGACTACCATATGATATTGTAACACTACCTTTATATCATCTGTTCAACAGTGAAATACACTTACCTGAACACATTAGATTAGTTAAAATTGATTTATAGTCAATAGTCCCGCTGATCAAATCACTGAACGATGGCGCCAGGATGACATTATCAAACCCTGGTCCTGTAGCAATACCCTGCAAACAAACATCCATCAGATTGATAGATATATTCAAATAAAAATACATTGAAACATAATTATAATTACATTGTTAGATTGCCTCTAGTAAATCTTGAAGGGTTACAAGAGAAAAATCACCCAGTTGACGTTGTGTCTCTCTATCGTATATATATCCTCAAATGGGTGAAAATACTTAACATTTGTTTAATATGAGACCAATGATTACCAAATGTGAACACTCGTTTGTTTCCAAATAACTGTGATTTAATCTCCTAATAAAATACATTTAAGACGACCACAGTCGTGTTTGGCGCTGTAAGGACTGATCTCATATCCGGTGATGAAAATAAAATAGCATTGTTTTTATGAAAATTCAAAAAAAATATAATTAAAAATATAGCTTTTATATTACATACATGTACACTTCCTCACATGCCGACTGACACTAACATAGTGAATACTATGACATATGTGTTTAATATCTATATGGATTTCTTTTATTACCTGTAATTCTATGATGAAGCTTTTCCTGGTGATCTTGTTTCCGACACCTATCGCCACAATACTGACACCACTCTCACGCAGTTTGACAGCCGCTCGCCAAGTGGCTGAGGGGTTCAGTGATAGGCTGTCTACGATCACAACCAGCACGTTGGGGGCTTCTGGAAATGACAAAAATGAAATGAAATGAATCGGGTTTTAGGTCACTTTTGTTTTCATATAGGCTAAATTGGGCCAGGAGAATCTCTTGAAGACGGTGAGATGAATGAGATGACACTACCTTCCAGAAACAGGATTCAAAATTCGAGCCCTGGCGATCTGAGGTCGAGTGCGTTACCCTCCGGTCTCGGAGACTCCTCACAATACTTATTTTCTACGAGTGGATGGGGAGCAAACCTTTCTATCAAACCGCCGAGCCCAGGAAACGAACCCCGAACGTTTACGTGAAAGGCAGTGGTGCAAATGAGTGAGTGAGTGAGTGAGTGAGTGAGTGAGTGAGTGAGTGAGTGAGTGAGTGAGTGAGTGAGTGAGTGAGTGAGTGAGTGAGTGAGTGAGTGAGTGAGTGAGTGAGTGACAGTCCAGGTGCTTGAAACATTTGAGCCTCACTCACTCACTCACTCACTCACTCACTCACTCACTCACTCACTCACTCACTCACTCACTCACTCACTCACTCACTCACTCACTCACTCACTCACTCACTCACTCACTCACTCACTCACTCACTCACTCACTCACTCACTCACTCACTCACTCACTCACTCACTCACTCACTCACTCACTCACTCACTCACTCACTCACTCACTCACTCACTCACTCACTCACTCACTCACTCACTCACTCACTCACTCACTCACTCACTCACTCACTCACTCACTCACTCACTCACTCACTCACTCACTCACTCACTCACTCACTCACTCACTCACTCACTCACTCACTCACTCACTCACTCACTCACTCACTCACTCACTCACTCACTCACTCACTCACTCACTCACTCACTCACTCACTCACTCACTCACTCACTCACTCACTCACTCACTCACTCACTCACTCACTCACTCACTCACTCACTCACTCACTCACTCACTCACTCACTCACTCACTCACTCACTCACTCACTCACTCACTCACTCACTCACTCACTCACTCACTCACTCACTCACTCACTCACTCACTCACTCACTCACTCACTCACTCACTCACTCACTCACTCACTCACTCACTCACTCACTCACTCACTCACTCACTCACTCACTCACTCACTCACTCACTCACTCACTCACTCACTCACTCACTCACTCACCCACCCACCCACCCACCCACTCACTCACTCACTCACTCACTCACTCACTCACCCACTCACTCACTCACTCACTCCCTCACTCACTCACTCACTCACTCACTCACCTGGTCTGTCACCCTGAGCTAGTTGGAACATGCTGGTACTTCCCTCCAGGGCTGAGGTGGTGTTAGAAGAGCCCTCTCTGTACAGGAACGGGAACTGGGCCATGATGGCAGCTTGGTCAGAGAACGAATTCAGCTGGATATCCTGCCAGGATCTCTGAAAACCATCACTCCAACCTAAAACAGAAGTAAAAAATGACTGAAACATTAGTAAGTAATACATGAACACCATCAACAAACCTGATACATCGGTGAGTAATGAAAAATGGCATATAAACCATATTCATTTCATTTCATTGTACAAATTAAGCACGGAAGAAATGCTTTTTATTCGGCCCGTCTATTTATGTGAGCTGCACACTTCAGTCGCATAACTACTGATAACATTCACCAAATACGGACGAGACATATATTTAAAATTTGCCTTCCATACAAAATACAAAATCTCCATCTACCCTTGAAGTGAAATGGTGTATACATAGGCGATTCAGTAAAGTGATATATAAGTCCTTTACCATTGCGGGGATCGGCTTTGAACATCAGAATCTGACGCGCACTGAAAAAATTACATGATTATATTCATAATATCCGTAGACCCATAAAATAGGCATTCAAATGAAGCATAAAGAGCCAACTAAGACTATTATGGTGATTTCAAATTGTAAATTTGGTCCCAATGGTTTATGTAAAACTCAACGCTTTAATTTTTAATTCCCAGAGTGCATAATTATACTCCCATCACCTGGAATCCAGTAGGTCCTACAGAGGGCAATCCCCCGATGACGTCACGGGTAAAGTTGTTCATCCGTTCAAAGTCTCTGACGTGAACGCTTCCTGACGAATCCAGCGCGAATACAATGTCAGCATTAAGAGGTCGAGGACAATCTGTAAACATCAAGTAGATAAAATAGGCACGATAATAACATTGTCCGATTTATCTAACACAAGGCCATCATTCAATAATGTTTCGAAACCATTGATTGTTTGTTTACGTTCTTGCTTGCATGCTTGTTTGCTTGCTACCTTGTTTGCTGCTCCTCTGATTGATTGATTGATCGATCGATTGATTGATTGATTGATTGATTGATTGATTAATTGATTGATTGATTGATTGATTGATTGATTGATTGATTGATTGATTGATTGATTGATTGATTGATTGATTGATTGATTGATTGATTGATTGATTAATTGATTGATTGATTGATTGATTGATTGATTGATTGATTGATTGATTGATTGATTGATTGATTGATTGATTGATTGATTGATTGATTGATTGATTGATTGATTGATTGATTGATTGATTGATTGATTGATTGATTGATTGATTGATTGATTGATTGATTGATTGATTGATTGATTGATTGATTGATTGATCGATTGATTGATTGATTGATTGATTGATTGTATATATATCTTAAAATAACATACATGTATTTATTTTTACAGTAAACATATTTTCGATTATTGGTTTATTATGGCCTACAGCAATTTAATAGCTCCCACTTTTGCATGTGTACCAGTAAATTTAGTACATGCGCCTGAATTGGTGTGGTTTTGATAAGAGCAGAGATGAAAAATGTTATATATGACAAAAATGTACTTGCCTTGACCAGTAACCAATATAATTATGGACATGTAAATTATAGTTGACAGCAGCATGTCTCTGCCTTCCTATAAAATTTGACAAAATATGACACACAATTACATAACTATATAGTACTGTGATAAAACATTGTGGATAGATAGAGAAATATGTATTGACAAACTCAAGTGTTCCACTGCCTCATAATATTATGTCAGTTAAGTAAAATATATATATACATTGCATGCATTATTCAAATATTTTTCTTGTTTTGCTTCTCGCTTCAAAATATATTTAATTCGAGATTCGTAGAATTAAAATCTACTCCAAGAAAATTTATAGTTAATTTATTCAATGGGAAACATGGTAGAAAATGGACACAGGAGCTTGAATCAGCTTCCTAAAGACGCGAGATTCTGACGTACAAAGACGGTCCCCGCACTAAAAGAATTCAAATATTTAAAATGGCCGTAGAACAATAACATAGGTATTCAAATAAGGCGAAGAGCCGACTAAGACAATTATGGTGATTTTAAATTGAATAAAAAAACGTTGGTCCCTATGGTTTATACAAAATAATTCAGCGTTGTAAGATTTAAAATATAAAGTTTTGAGGAAAACTGACTTATTGCGGGACGTTGCTCCTGTTGCACTCGTTTTGCTCGAATGCAATGCAGCATCATGGAATGGAGACGAGTATGTTAACTTAGTCCTTCAAGCCCTCACGATGCATTAAAGCATCCTTTTACATCCCTGAAAACACACTTAAGTTTCCTACAACTAGGGATTCTAGAATGCAAATTTCCATGAAACTGTTTTACTAATACATGGTATTTTTTAGCTCCCGCCGTCACCGTAGGTGAGCGAAGGGAGCTATGGATTCTACCTCCGTTTTTTTTGACCTCTTCTTTTGCCTATAACTTTGTGAGAAAATAAGCTAGGATAACAATTTTTGGTATGTGGGTTACTTCCAGGTGGCTAATGGACGGGTTAAAATATTTTTAATCTGAATTCAATACGCAAGGTTGCAGAGGAGAAAATGATGATGTGACGGCGTTGGGCCGTTGGGCCGTCGGGCCGTTGGGCCGTTGGGCCGTCCGTAAACAATTCGTTTCCGGAGCATATCTCTGAAAGTACTTGTCCGATTGTCTTCAAATTTTACACACAACACCCCTAGGGGGTCTAGTTGTGCCTTTTGGGGTATTTGAACTTTGACCTACTTCTGGTTCAGAACTATGACCTATTTAGACGTTTTGACGCGCACTTCGTTTCCGGAGCAGATCTCGAAAAGTACTGGGCCGATGACAGTCATATTGCACATACATGTTCTCTAAGGTCCCTAGTTGTGCCTTTTCAGGGTTTTGGACCTTGACCTTGAAGTTGACCCAGCACTTTGACCTAATTTATAACATCGGTAAATCCGACTGAAAGATTTTGCGGAATATCATGAAAACCGCTCAAGATAGCTACACCATTACTATAAAACAAATTGTGAGGTTTCAGGAAAGGATGCATCTTGAAAAAATTCAAGTCGATAAAATTAAAAATGGCCGCCTATCGGCCATTATTCACCTCGACAGGCCTGATATTGCGGAATATCATGAAAACCACTCAAGATAGCTACACCATTAATATCAAATAAATTGTAAGGTTTCAGGAGAGGATGCATCCTGAAAAAATTAAAGTTGATAAAATTCAAAATGGCCGCCTATCAGCCATTATTCACCTCGACAGGCCTGATATTGTGTAATATCATGAAAACCGCTCAAGATATCTACACCATTACTATAAAACAAATTGTAAGGCTTCAGGAGAGGATGTATTTTGAAAAAAATCATTTTGTCAAAGTTCAAAATGGCCGCCAATCAGCCATTATTCACTTTCACACGGCCGTTATTTGGTAAACCGTGCTAGATGGCTAGACCATTACTATAAAACAAAATGTGTGATTTCAGGAGAGGATGCATCTTGGAAAAATTTGACTCGATAAAATTCAAAATGGCCGCTTATCGGCCATTATTCACTTTCACATGGCCGTTATTTGGTCAACCGTGCTAGATGGCTAGACCATTACTGTAAAACGTAATGTGAGATTTCAGATGAGGATGCATCTTGAAAAAAATTGACTTGATCAAATTTAAAATGGCCGCCTTTTCGGCCATTATTCATTTTCACATGGCTGATATTTGGTAAACCGTGCTAGATGGCTAGACCATTACCTGATTACTATAAAACAAAGTGTGAGTTTTCGGGGGAGGATGCACCCTGAACATTTTTAACTTACGAATTCAAAATGGCCGACAATCAGCATTATTTACCTCGATAGGCCTGATATCAGGTAAACCGTGATAGATAGCTAGACCATTACTATAAAACAAAATGTGACGTTTCGAGAAGAGGATGCCTTTTAAAAACTTTCGACTCAATCGAATTCAAAATGGCCGCCTATCGGCCACTATTTACTTGCACATTGCTGATATTTGGTAAACCGTGTTAGATAGCTGGACCATTACTATAAAACAAAATGTGAGATTACAAGAGAGGATGCATCTTGAAAAAAATTGACTCGATCAAATTCAAAATAGCCGCCTATCGGCCATTATTCACTTTCACATAGCCGGTTTTAAGTAACCGTACTAGATTGCTAGACCATTACTATAAAACAAAATGGGAGATTTCAGGAGAGGATGCATCTTGAAAAATTTCGACTTGATCAAATTCAAAATGGCCTCCTATCGGCCATTATTCACTTTCACATGGGCGATATTTGGTAAACCGTGCTAGATGGCTAGACCATTACTATAGAATGAAATGTGAGATTTCAGCTGAGGATGCATCTTGGAAAATTTTGACTTGATCAAATTCAAAATGGCCGCCTTTAGGCCATTATTCACTTTCACATGGCCGATATTTGGTAAACCGTGCTAGATAGCTAGACGATTACTATAGAATCAAATGTGAGATTTCAGCTGAGGATGCATCTTGAAAAATTCTGACTCGTTCAAATTCAAAATGGCCCCCTATCGGCCATTATTTACTTTCACATGCCCAATATTTTGCAAACTGTGTTAGATGTTAGTCCATTACTATAAAACAAAATTTGAGGTTTCGGGGGAGGATGCACCCTAAGTTTTTAACTAATTTATATCGAATTCAAAATGTCCGTAAATCAGCTATTAGTTAACTCGATTGGCCTGATATCGGGTAAACCATGCCAGATAGGTAGACCATTACTGGGATACTGATTAGGATCATTAATTTCAGTGGAGGTTTGCAATCTCTGACAGACTGTCTAGTTCTTATCTTACTCTTAGACTGGGCTTCTTAGACCTAGTTGTCTTGCGTCTTGATTGTTGACATAGACTAGGACTACATTAATGACCCTATACAAAATTGCTTAAATCAAATTCTTATTCGGAGCGGGAGCTCCTGGACTTATGTAGTCTTGTCTTTATTGTTTACCCACATCAAATCATCTTCATCCATTAAAAGTCGAGAATTGCGACAGCAATTCGCGGCTTGTAGTGGATGAAGATGACAATGGTAAATTCATGCTTGAAAGGGTTACGTTAAGGAATAAACCATTATCAATTTTGTCGCGATTAAGCAATGCAGTTTTCATTTAACTGCTCTAATATGAATTGACCAATTTTACTAGATTGAGAGGCACACACTGTTGGTTAATACAATTTATGAATAGGTGAAATAGATTAGGATGAAAATATTGATTGATCACATTAAAAGCACGCTATGAAATTTTTGGACAAAAAAGTATTACCGATTATGACGTGGATAGACAAAAGTGAGAAGTCCAGAGCCGCGGCATATTCTTACTTGAACTTTTGTGCATTTGCTGATTCAGCACTAAAGGTTTATACATTTATTGTTTGAACTTGGCCAAATGACAGCTACATTTTATTTTTTTTAACCACAATGTAATGGCTCAAATATTTTGTACAAAACCACAGCTAATACACAACGAAAAAAGAGCCCAATGCAGCATACCTTGTAGCTTCTATTTCTGGTGGATAGATGCAGACAGACAGCGTCCCTGGACCTTCCGTGTTCAAACTGAAGTCTATATGGGGAGACACAGGCATGCATTTCCTAGACAGCAGGTCCGTGCGGCAAATATTCACCCAACCGGAGCAGTACCAATACTTTCCCAGCGTTGACAACATTGCTACATCATTGTGTGAACATTTTATTGACGCCAGATTTATGTTTTGTCGGGGGGGGGGGGGGTGTATGACTTGAACTTTGGCAACTTGATTCCTAGCACTAGTATGTCCATTTTAACCCTTTAGGCGCGGGGACTGGCTTCAGAAGTCAAAATCTGACGACATTAACCCTTTAAGCCCTCACGATGCATTAAAGCATCATTTTACATCCATGAAAACATACCTAATTTTCCTACAACCAAGTGTTTTAGAACGAAAATTCCCATGAAACTGGTTTACCAACACATGCCAGTTCTCTTTAATTTTTCATCCATTTCAAATCATCTTCATCCACTACAAGTCGAGAATTGCGGCAGCAATTCGCGGCTTGTAGTGGATGAAGATGACAATGTAAAGTCAGGCTTGAAAGGGTTAAACGTCAGACTCTGACGTCTAAAGTCGATCCACACACAAAAAGAAAATAAATACCTATACTACATAGTACATGCCCATAACATAGGAATAATTGCTACCACAATTCCCATCGCAAAGTTAATGAAACTATCCTGATTTTACAAAATAATCAAGTATAGTGTTTCAAAATTGGAGTTTTAACCCTCAATAGGAGTCATTTCATGTTGATAAAAAATCTAGCATAGCAGTAAAAAACTTGGAAGTGGGTGGGTTGGTTAGACCCCCAACTCTTAATTTCTTTTTTTTTGTGTGTGTCTTTCTGTACATAATAAAAAATATGGATATGTAGTTGATTGGGTCTGGACAATTCATTGTTTAGGATTTTTGGAATTTTAACTTGACAAGACCCCTAACGTAGGTAATGAAACGAAAAGAGCTAACTAACATATTTATGATGAATTCAAATTAAAAGAAACCTTTGGCCTACACGCTTTAAACAAGAGTATTTCAGCGCCTAAAGAGTTAAGCATTGCCTTACCGCTGTGACATGACACTGTCACTCACCTTTGATGTGTTTACGTGTCACGACAACTACATGTAGCGTTTTCTGATATTAGTTACACCTGGATAGTGTTTTATTTGTCTAGACGTCAGCCACGACTACTCGAATGTCTTGTAGCTCACGATTTGAAAAAAACGTTCTCCAACATAAAATCAGTATATTTTAGGTTAAAAAATTTCCGAGAGTATTTATATATTTAGTATACGATTTATTATACCAGCTAAAATAAGTATGGTAATATTCTTAGATTAAGCTACTGCCTGGAAAAAAAAATTCAAAGAGTTGATATACAAGTTATGGTAGATAATTGTAATACAATAAAATGAGGGGATCTATATATCGTCCTCCTCGGAGCTAGAGGCCACTTTGTAAAGTGGCAGTTTAGCACATTTTAACTCCAAAGAGATGATAGAAACGTGCTCAAGATTACAATATGAAGATTAGATAACCTACCCTTTCCTGCTAATAAAATATTCCTCAAATTAAACAAATAGTTTTTTTTTAATCGAGTCAGTTAATTAAATAATTAAATAGTACAGCGTGTTATCAACAGTTGAACATTGTCATCGTTTGCATAATATACGCTAGACATCTTGATCATGTAAACATATATTAGTTAGAATATTATTAGTTAAGCCGTATACATTTCTAAAAACACATCGAAAGAGCTAAGAATATCCATGAGTGAAGAGTTTTCTTAGAAAGATCCCAATAACTACATGTAGGCGTAAATAGGATACTCACAGTTTTTCTGTGTCTGAGTGGGTTATATGAATCAATATTAATTCATCAAAATGTTCCTATGGAATTTGTATAGCATCACAGTTTACTAACAACGTTGAATGAATCGTCCGTCTCTACACTTTTAATTAAAAAATCGTGCGACATCCTTACGAAGCACGTCGAATTCATGGGGGTTCGTAAAGAGGCTGTAATACATAAAAGCTGTTAAGATAATATGTTACCAAATGTCGGTAAGCGCTTGCATTGTACTTAACCCTTTCAAGCCTGAGATTGCAATTGTCATCTTCATCCACCACAGGCCACGAATTGCTGCCGCAATTCTCGACTTGTAGTGAATGAAAATGATTTGATGAGGTTTAAAAATTAAAGAAAATTGCCATGTATTGGTGAACCAGTTTCATGGAAATTTTCGTTCTAAAACCCTTAGTTGTAGGAAAATTAAGTCTGTTTTCAGGGATGTAAAATGATGCTTTAATGCATCGTTAGGACTTAGGGTTGGGACTTAAGGTTAAACATGACCAAGACGTTGCCAAGTACGGACTTAAGAGTGCTATAAAGCCATATATGTCCATATGTCCATATATGATTTAGAGTAAGACAGCTACATAACAAGCTACCCGCGCATTGATTTATGGCTTTAAGAGATGGTGATTAATAATACTGATGAAATGTCTATGCTCTACGTAACTTTCCAGCCGCAATTGTCACTTAACCATAACAGCGCTGAAATATTTTTTTATATAAACCATTGAGACCAAATGTTTTTTTTTAATTTGAAATAATCATAAATGGATCAATTGGCTTTTTTCGCTATATTTTATTTGTTATGGGTCTACAGCCATTATAAATGTGTAATTATTTAAGTGCGGAAATCGACTTTAAACGTCAGAATCTGACGTCTATAGACGTCAGATTCTGACGTGTAAAGTCGATCCCCTTACTAAAAGGGTTTAGTGACTTTGTGATACGTCAAAAACAGTGCAATCCGTTGACGAAAGAGATGCTAGTGAGCAGTGGACAGTGACTTAAATGTTAACAAGTAATACCAGAAAGACATGCATTACGGACGTTGTATGAACAGTCTTACAACCATTGCTAATGTGTATTTTTAGTACGGCGTTCGTACGGGTCACTGTGACATTGTCATTGTGACCTTGGTAGAAATATAATCTTCCATTTACCAAGGCATTGTCTAGTGGAGATAGCAATCTACAACACGCGTTTCAAGTGTCATGTTGTTGTTGGCGGAAGTTCAAACAAGCACGCCATGCAACATGAGAGAGGATTGGGTATAAGTTAACCCTTTCAGCGCGGGGACCTACTTTAGACGTCAGAATATAGACGTCAGATTCTGAATTATGAATTCTATCCCCGAGTAAACTATTTATAACAGCCGTACACCCTTAACATATATATTCAAATGGAGCAGAAAGAGCCAACTAAGACATTTATGATGATTTTAAACTGAAAGAAACACTTTAGTCTCTATAATTTATACAATAATATTTCAACGTTGTAAGGCTTGATAGTGGACGCTTCGACAGAATGAATGAATGAATGAATGAATGAATGAATGAATGAATGAATGAATGAATGAATGAATGAATGAATAAATGAATGAATTAATTAATAAATGAATAAATGAATGGATGAATGAATGAATGAATGAATGAATGAATGAATGAATGAATGAATTAATTAATTAATTAATTAGTTAATTAATTAATTAAATAATTAATTAAATAATTAATGAAGCAATGAGTGAATGCATGAATGAATGAATGCATGAATGAATGAATGAATGAATGAATGAATGAATGAATAAATAAATAAATAAATGAATGAATGAATGAATGAATGAATGAATGAATGAATGAATTAATGAATTAATTAATTAATTAATTAATTAGTTAATGAATTAATGAATTAATAAATTAATGAATAAATATATTAAAAATTCATGTTGATGTGCTTTATCTTTATATAAATTTGTAAAATAATAATTAATTCATCAAATTTGAAGACATAACTTCTGGTCTACATTATGGGCTAGATACAAAAAAAATACACATGGGATGTTGTACCCCGGCTTACAGAAGTGATATAATATCGTTTGAAGTGTAATGGATATAAATGTATCAGTTTAGTATTTCTGCTGCATTATATTCCCACTCTGAACAAGCGTCTTATCATGTCGTCGGCAGAAGTTCAAAGAATCACGCTATGCAATATTAGAATAGTGAAATTTGGCCTGATGTCCAGCTAACATGATATGCTGACCCAATAATTACTTAATGCTGGGCCAACGTCATATAACGTGGACCAAGATTAACCATTAAACCGCAAAGCGCTACTTTTGTTCAGACCCTACTTTAATTTTTCGACAGATGTTTAAACTAGTGATGTGCCCGATCATTGATTATAATCAGTGATGGGTAGTTTGGTACGTGTACTAATTATTATGATCGATAAAAATATGATTAATTGATTGTTGCTGATAAAATCAATTATGAACTAAATGAAATTTCTCCACAAATTATCTGCCTGAGCCTGGATTATATGACATGTAGCATGTACAAGCGCTATTGTCGTTTTTAATTCATTAAAGTTATCGGGAATCAAATGAGCGTCTAAACATCAAGATTTGCAAATGTTTTGTCCCAAATTAAACAAATATGACTAATTTTCACTCACTTGAAAACTTCATTTTGAAAATTGTTATAAATTCATATACCTTTTATACCTTTTTGTGGATGCATGTGTACAAACTTTGACAATTGGCTTTTTTTCCCCAATTACAAATGACTGTATCTGCCGCTCAAAATATATTTTTAACGTTCGTAGTATTTATGATAGAAACAATGTACTAGACTAGATACCCTTATTTATGCTTTTATGATTAGTTTACAAGCTAGAAAAGGAATTCCAGAACTCCGAGGCCCGGCTTCAGTCAGTGAACCAGAATCCAAAATGTCCGGGATATAATTAGGAAAGAACCAAGGAGACAAGTTCAAATATATCTTAGACGTGTATTCCTATCACCACCATGCTGGTGCTGGCCAAAATTCATTCAATACTTACC
>OZ024910.1:14099709-14154709 GCA_964017125.1 Flabesymbios commensalis
GAATATTATATTTTCCTTGGTTTAAATGACCACAGTATTGTTGGTAAATAAACCTTTGCTGTCAACGTGCACCTGTTATTGGGAGTTCTAAAATGCCCTCTAGGCTGCACCTTCGAGGATAACAATCGGAAAAACTAGACACACAATGAACGCCAAACACGATCCTCAATTATTCCTGCCACGTATGACAAGCATAATACTTTTATTTTTAATATAATTACTTTTTCCTCGCGACAATACCCACTCTTATTTTGCTAGTTTTTTCACACATATATGTACGTGTTTAGCAACGTCATAAAACGTATATATACGTGTTTGACGTCACGGGTAAAGTTGTTCATCCGTTCAAAGTCTCTGACGTGAACGCTTCCTGACGAATCCAGCGCGAATACAATGTCAGCATTAAGAGGTCGAGGACAATCTGTAAACATCAAGTAGATAAAATAGGCACGATAATAACATTGTCCGATTTATCTAACACAAGGCCATCATTCAATAATGTTTCGAAACCATTGATTGTTTGTTTGCGTTCTTGCTTGCATGCTTGTTTGCTTGCTACCTTGTTTGCTGCTCCCCTGATTGATTGATTGATCGATCGATTGATTGATTGATTGATTGATTGATTGATTGATTAATTGATTGATTGATTGATTGATTGATTGATTGATTGATTGATTGATTGATTGATTGATTGATTGATTGATTGATTGATTGATTGATTGATTGATTGATTGATTGATTGATTGATTGATTGATTAATTGATTGATTGATTGATTGATTGATTGATTGATTGATTGATTGATTGATTGATTGATTGATTGATTGATTGATTGATTGATTGATTGATTGATTGATTGATTGATTGATTGATTGATTGATTGATTGATTGATTGATTGATTGATTGATTGATTGATTGATTGATTGATTGATTGATTGATTGATTGATTGATTGATTGATTGATTGATCGATTGATTGATTGATTGATTAATTGATTGATTGATTGATTGATTGATTGATCGATTGAATGATTGATTGATTGATTGATTGATTGTATATATATCTTAAAATAACATACATGTATTTATTTTTACAGTAAACATATTTTCGATTATTGGTTTATTATGGCCTACAGCAATCTAATAGCTCCCACTTTTGCATGTGTACCAGTAAATTTAGTACATGCGCCTGAATTGGTGTGGTTTTGATAAGAGCAGAGATGAAAAATGTTATATATGACAAAAATGTACTTGCCTTGACCAGTAACCAATATAATTATGGACATGTGAATTATAGTTGACAGCAGCATGTCTCTGCCTTCCTATAAAATTTGACAAAATATGACACACAATTACATAACTATATAGTACTGTGATAAAACATTGTGGATAGATAGAGAAATATGTATTGACAAACTCAAGTGTTCCACTGCCTCATAATATTATGTCAGTTAAGTAAAATATATATATACATTGCATGCATTATTCAAATATTTTTCTTGTTTTGCTTCTCGCTTCAAAATATATTTAATTCGAGATTCGTAGAATTAAAATCTACTCCAAAAAAATTTATAGTTAATTTATTCAATGGGAAACATGGTAGAAAATGGACACAGGAGCTTGAATCAGCTTCCTAAAGACGCGAGATTCTGACGTACAAAGACGGTCCCCGCACTAAAATTATTAAAATATTTAAAATGGCCGTAGAACAATAACATATGTATTCAAATAAGGCGAAGAGCCGACTAAGACAATTATGGTGATTTTAAATTGAATAAAAAAACGTTGGTCCCTATGGTTTATACAAAATAATTCAGCGTTGTAAGATTTAAAATATAAAGTTTTGAGGAAAACTGACTTATTGCGGGACGTTGCTCCTGTTGCACTCGTTTTGCTCGAATGCAATGCAGCATCATGGAATGGAGACGAGTATGTTAACTTAATCCTTCAAGCCCTCACGATGCATTAAAGCATCCTTTTACATCCCTGAAAACACACTTAAGTTTCCTACAACTAGGGATTCTAGAATGCAAATTTCCATGAAACTGTTTTACTAATACATGGTATTTTTTAGCTCCCGCCGTCACCGTAGGTGAGCGAAGGGAGCTATGGATTCTACCTCCGTTTTTTTTTTGACCTCTTCTTTTGCCTATAACTTTGTGAGAAAATAAGCTAGGATAACAATTTTTGGTATGTGGGTTACTTCCAGGTGGCTAATGGACGGGTTAAAATATTTTTAATCTGAATTCAATACGCAAGGTTGCAGAGGAGAAAATGATGATGTGACGGCGTTGGGCCGTTGGGCCGTCGGGCCGTTGGGCCGTTGGGCCGTCCGTAAACAATTCGTTTCCGGAGCATATCTCTGAAAGTACTTGTCCGATTGTCTTCAAATTTTACACACAACACCCCTAGGGGGTCTAGTTGTGCCTTTTGGGGTATTTGAACTTTGACCTACTTCTGGTTCAGAACTATGACCTATTTAGACGTTTTGACGCGCACTTCGTTTCCGGAGCAGATCTCGAAAAGTACTGGGCGGATGACAGTCATATTGCACATACATGTTCTCTAAGGTCCCTAGTTGTGCCTTTTCAGGGTTTTGGACCTTGACCTTGAAGTTGACCCAGCACTTTGACCTAATTTATAACATCGGTAAATCCGACTGAAAGATTTTGCGGAATATCATGAAAACCGCTCAAGATAGCTACACCATTACTATAAAACAAATTGTGAGGTTTCAGGAAAGGATGCATCTTGAAAAAATTCAAGTCGATAAAATTAAAAATGGCCGCCTATCGGCCATTATTCACCTCGACAGGCCTGATATTGCGGAATATCATGAAAACCACTCAAGATAGCTACACCATTAATATCAAATAAATTGTAAGGTTTCAGGAGAGGATGCATCCTGAAAAAATTAAAGTTGATAAAATTCAAAATGGCCGCCTATCAGCCATTATTCACCTCGACAGGCCTGATATTGTGTAATATCATGAAAACCGCTCAAGATATCTACACCATTACTATAAAACAAATTGTAAGGCTTCAGGAGAGGATGTATTTTGAAAAAAATCATTTTGTCAAAGTTCAAAATGGCCGCCAATCAGCCATTATTCACTTTCACATGGCCGTTATTTGGTTAACCGTGCTAGATGGCTAGACCATTACTATAAAACAAAATGTGTGATTTCAGGAGAGGATGCATCTTGGAAAAATTTGACTCGATAAAATTCAAAATGGCCGCTTATCGGCCATTATTCACTTTCACATGGCCGTTATTTGGTCAACCGTGCTAGATGGCTAGACCATTACTGTAAAACGTAATGTGAGATTTCAGATGAGGATGCATCTTGAAAAAATTTGACTTGATCAAATTTAAAATGGCCGCCTTTTCGGCCATTATTCATTTTCACATGGCTGATATTTGGTAAACCGTGCTAGATGGCTAGACCATTACCTGATTACTATAAAACAAAGTGTGAGTTTTCGGGGGAGGATGCACCCTGAAAATTTTTAACTTACGAATTCAAAATGGCCGACAATCAGCATTATTTACCTCGATAGGCCTGATATCAGGTAAACCGTGATAGATAGCTAGACCATTACTATAAAACAAAATGTGACGTTTCGAGAAGAGGATGCCTTTTAAAAACTTTCGACTCAATCGAATTCAAAATGGCCGCCTATCGGCCACTATTTACTTGCACATTGCTGATATTTGGTAAACCGTGTTAGATAGCTGGACCATTACTATAAAACAAAATGTGAGATTACAAGAGAGGATGCATCTTGAAAAAAATTGACTCGATCAAATTCAAAATAGCCGCCTATCGGCCATTATTCACTTTCACATAGCCGGTTTTTAGTAACCGTACTAGATTGCTAGACCATTACTATAAAACAAAATGGGAGATTTCAGGAGAGGATGCATCTTGAAAAATTTTGACTTGATCAAATTCAAAATGGCCTCCTATCGGCCATTATTCACTTTCACATGGGCGATATTTGGTAAACCGTGCTAGATGGCTAGACCATTACTATAGAATGAAATGTGAGATTTCAGCTGAGGATGCATCTTGGAAAATTTTGACTTGATCAAATTCAAAATGGCCGCCTTTAGGCCATTATTCACTTTCACATGGCCGATATTTGGTAAACCGTGCTAGATAGCTAGACGATTACTATAGAATCAAATGTGAGATTTCAGCTGAGGATGCATCTTGAAAAATTCTGACTCGTTCAAATTCAAAATGGCCCCCTATCGGCCATTATTTACTTTCACATGCCCAATATTTTGCAAACTGTGTTAGATGTTAGTCCATTACTATAAAACAAAATTTGAGGTTTCGGGGGAGGATGCACCCTAAGTTTTTAACTAATTTATATCGAATTCAAAATGTCCGTAAATCAGCTATTAGTTAACTCGATTGGCCTGATATCGGGTAAACCATGCCAGATAGGTAGACCATTACTGGGATACTGATTAGGATCATTAATTTCAGTGGAGGTTTGCAATCTCTGACAGACTGTCTAGTTCTTATCTTACTCTTAGACTGGGCTTCTTAGACCTAGTTGTCTTGCGTCTTGATTGTTGACATAGACTAGGACTACATTAATGACCCTATACAAAATTGCTTAAATCAAATTCTAATTCGGAGCGGGAGCTCCTGGACTTATGTAGTCTTGTCTTTATTGTTTACCCACATCAAATCATCTTCATCCATTAAAAGTCGAGAATTGCGACAGCAATTCGCGGCTTGTAGTGGATGAAGATGACAATGGTAAATTCATGCTTGAAAGGGTTACGTTAAGGAATAAACCATTATCAATTTTGTCGCGATTAAGCAATGCAGTTTTCATTTAACTGCTCTAATATGAATTGACCAATTTTACTAGATTGAGAGGCACACACTGTTGGTTAATACTATTTATGAATAGGTGAAATAGATTAGGATGAAAATATTGATTGATCACATTAAAAGCACGCAATGAAATTTTTGGACAAAAAAGTATTACCGATTATGACGTGGATAGACAAAAGTCCAGAGCCGCGGCATATTCTTACGTAAACTTTTGTGCATTTGCTGATTCAGCACTAAAGGTTTATACATTTATTGCTTGACCTTGGCCAAATGACAGCTACATTTTATTTTTTTAACCACAATGTAATGTCTAAAATATTTTGGGACAAAACCACAGCTAATAAACAACGAAAAAAGAGCACAATGCAGCATACCTTGTAGCTTCTATTTCTGGTGGATAGATGCAGACAGACAGCGTACCTGGACCTTCCGTGTTCAATCTGAAGTCTATATGGGGAGACACAGGCATGCATTTCCTAGACAGCAGGTCCATGCGGCAAATATTCACCCAACCGGAGCAGTACCAATACTTTCCCAGCGTTGACAACGTTGCTACATCATTGTGTGAACATTTTATTGACGCCAGATTTATGTTTTGTTGGGGCGGGGGGTGGGGGGGGGGGAGGTGTATGACTTGAACTTTGGCAACTTGATTCCTAGCACTTGTATGTCCATTTTAACCCTTTAGGCGTGGGGACTGGCTTCAGAAGTCAAAATCTGACGACATTAACCCTTTAAGCCCTCACGATGCATTAAAGCATCATTTTACATCTCTGAAAACATACTTAATTTTCCTACAACCAAGGGTTTTAGAACGAAAATTTCCATGAAACTGGTTTACCAATACATGACAGTTTTCTTTAATTTTTCACCCATTTCAAATCATCTTCATCTACTACAAGTCGAGAATTGCGGCAGCAATTCGCGGCTTGTAGTGGATGAAGGTGACAATGTAAAGTCAGGCTTGAAAGGGTTAAACGTCAGATTCTGACGTCTAAAGTCGATCCACACACAAAAAGAAAATAAATACCTATACTACATAGTACATGCCCATAACATAGGTATTCAAATGAAGCGGAAAGGGCTGAATAATTGCTACCACAATTCCCGTCTCAAAGTTAATGAAACTATCCTGATTTTACAAAATAATCAAGTTTAGTGTTTCAAAATTGGAGTTTTACCCGTCAATAGGAGTCATTTCAAGTTGATAAAAAAATCAAGCATATCAGTAAAAAACTTGGAAGTGGGTGGGTGGGTTAGACCCCCAACTCTTAATTTTTTTTGTGTGTGTGTCTTTCTGTACATAATAAAAACTATAGATATGTAGTTGATTGGGTCTGGACAATCCATTGTTTTGGATTTTTAGAATTTTAACTTGACAAGACCCCTAACGTAGGTAATGAAACGAAAAGAGCTAACTAACATATTTATGATGAATTCAAATTAAAAGAAACCTTTGGCCTACACGCTTTTAACAAAAATATTTCAGCGCCTAAAGAGTTAAGCATTGCCTTACCGCTGTCACATGACACTGTTACTCACCTTTGATGTATTTAGGTGTCACGACAACTACATGTAGCGTTTTCTGATATTAGTTACACCTGGATAATGTTTTATTTGTCTAGACGTCAGCCACGACTACTCGAATGTTTTGTAGCTCACGATTTGAAAAAAAACGTTCTCCAACATAACATCAGTATATTTTAGATTAAAAAATTCCCGAGAGTATTTATATATTTAGTATACGATTTATTATACCAGCTAAAATAAGTATGGTAATATTCTGGATTAAGCTACTGCCTGGAAAAAAAATTCAAAGAGTTGATATACAAGTTATGGTAGATAATTGTAATACAATAAAATGAGGGGATCTATATATCGTCCTCCTCGGAGCTAGAGGCCACTTTGTAAAGTGGCAGTTTAGCACATTTTAACTCCAAAGAGATGATAGAAACGTGCTCAAGATTACAATATGAAGATTAGATAACCTACCCTTTCCTGCTAGGCTCGTGTACAAGCAAGTGTCAAATAAAATATTCCTCAAATTAAACAAATAGTTTTTGAATCGAGTCAGTTAATCAAATAATTAAATAGTACAGCGTGTTATCAACAGTTGGACATTGTCATCGTTTGCATAATATACGCTAGACATCTTGATCATGTAAACAATATTAGTTAGAATATTATTAGTTAGGTCGTATACATGTCTAAAAACACATCGAAAGAGCGAAGAATATCCATGAGTGAAGAGTTTTCTTAGGAAGATCCCAATAACTACATGTAGGCCTAAGTAGGATATTCAAATTTTTCTGTGTCTGAGTGGGTTATATGACTCAATAATAATTCATCAAAATGTTCCTATGGAATTTGTATAGCATCACAGTTCACTAACAACGTTGAACGAATCGTCCGTCTCTACACTTTTAATTAAAAAATCGTGCGACATCCTTACGAAGCACGTCGAATTCATGGGGGCTCGTAAAGAGGCTGTAATGCATAAAAGCTGTTAAGATAATATGTTACCAAATGTCGGTAAGCGCTTGCATTGTACTTAACCCTTTCAAGCCTGAGATTGCAATTGTCATCTTCATCCACCACAGGCCACGAATTGCTGCCGCAATTCTCGACTTGTAGTGAATGAAAATGATTTGATGAGGTTTAAAAATTAAAGAAAATTGCCATGTATTGGTGAACCAGTTTCATGGAAATTTTCGTTCTAAAACCCTTAGTTGTAGAAAAATTAAGTCTGTTTTCAGGGATGTAAAATGATGCTTTAATGCATCGTTAGGACTTAGGGTTGGGACTTAGGGTTAAACATGACCAAGACGTTGTCACGTACAGACTTAAGAGTGCTATAAAGCTCAAGCCCAAACGGTTATATGTCCATATATGATTTAGAGTAAGACAGCTACATAACAAGCTACCCGCGCAGTGATTTGTGGCTTTAAGAGATGGTGATTAATAATACTGATGAAATGTCTATGCTCTACGTAACTTTCCAGCCGCAATTGTCACTTAACCCTTGCAGCGCTGAAATATTTTTTTCATATAAACCATGGAGACCAAATGTTTTTTTCAATTTGAAATAATCATAAATGGATCAATTGGCTTTTTTCGCTATATTTTATTTGTTATGGGTCTACAGCCATTATAAATGTGTAATTATTTGAGTGCGGAAATCGACTTTAAACTTCAGAATCTGACGTCTATAGACGTCAGATTCTGACGTGTAAAGTCGAACCCCATTACTAAAAGGGTTTCGTGACTTTGTGATACGTCAAAAACAGTGCAATCCGTTGACGAAAGAGATGCTAGTGAGCAGTGGACAGTGACTTAAATGTTAACAAGTAATACCAGAAAGACATGCATTACGGACGTTGTATAAACAGTCTTACGACCATTGCTAATGTGTATTTTTAGTACGGCGTTCGTACGGGTCACTGTGACATTGTCACTGTGACCTTGGTAGAAATATAATCTTCCATTTACCAAGGCATTGTCTAGTGGAGATAGCAATCTACAACACGCGTTTCAAGTGTCATGTTGTTGTTGGCGGAAGTTCAAACAAACACGCCATGCAACATGAGAGAGGATTGGGTAAAAGTTAACCCTTTCAGCGCGGGGACCTACTTTAGACGTCATAATATAGACGTCAGATTCTGAATTATGAATTCTATCCCCGAGTACACTATTTATAACAGCCGTAGACCCACAACATATTTATTCAAATGGAGCAGAAAGAGCCAACTAAGCCATTTATGATGATTTTAAACTGAAAGAAACACTTTAGTCTCTATAATTTATACAATAATATTTCAACGTTGTAAGGCTTGATAGTGGACGCCTCACCAGAATGAATGAATGAATGAATGAATGAATGAATGAATGAATGAATGAATGAATGAATGAATGAATGAATGAATGAATGAATGAATGAATGAATAAAGCAATAAGTGAATGAATGAATGAATGAATGAATGAATGAATGAATGAATGAATGAATGAATGAATAAATGAATGAATAAAGCAATAAGTGAATGAATGAATGAATGAATGAATGAATGAATGAATGAATGAATGAATGAATGAATGAATGAATAAATGAATGAATGAATGAATGAATGAATGAATGAATGAATGAATGAATGAATGAATGAATGAATGAATGAATGAATGAATGAATAAATGAATGAATGAATAAATGAATGAAATTATGAATTAATGAATTAATGTATTATATATTCATGTTGATATGATTTATCTTTATATACATTTTTAAAATAATAATTAATTCACCAAATTTGAAGACATAACTTCTGGTCTACTTTATGGGCTAGATACAAAAAAAATACACATGGGATATTGTACCCCGGCTTACAGAAGTGATATAATATCGTTTGAAGTGTAATGGATATAAATTGATCAGTTTAGTATTTCTGCTGCATTATATTCCCACTCTGAACAAGCGTCTTATCATGTCGTCGGCAGAAGTTCAAAGAATCACGCCATGCAATATTAGAATAGTGAAATTTGGCCTGATGTCCAGCTAACGTGATATGCTGACCCAATATTACCTTAATGCTGGGCCAACGTCATATAACGTGGACCAGGATTAACTATTAAACCGCAAAGCGCTACTTTTGTCCAGATCCTACTTTAATTTTTCAACAGATGTTTAAACTAGTGATGTGCCCGATCAGTGATGGGTAGTTTGGTACGTGTACTAATTATGATGATCGATTATAAATATGATTAATTGATTGTTGCTGATAAAATAAATTTTGAACTAATTAAAATTTCTCCACAAATTATCTGCCTGAGCCTGGATTATATTACATGTAGCATGTACACTTAGCACAAGCGCTATTGTCGTTTTTAATTCATTCACAAAACATTTGTATACCATTTGGACAACGTCGACCGAACGTTTACGACGTTAGTCCAACATTGTACCAATGTTATACAAATGTTTGGTGTTTGGTGGGTTGTTATCGGGAATGAAATGATTTGCAAATGTTTTGTCCCAAATTAAACAAATATGACTAATTTTCACTCACTGGAAAACTTCATTTTAGAAATTGTTTTAAATTTATATACCTTTTATACTTTTTATACCTTTTTATGGATGCATGTGTACAAACTTTGGCAATTGGCTTTTTTCCCTTATTACAAATGACTGTATCTGCCGCTCAAAAAATATTTTTAGCGTTCGTAGTATTTATGATAGAAACAATGTACTAGACTAGATACCCTTATTGATGGCTTTATTATTAGTTTACAAACTAGAAAAGGAGTTCCAGAACTCCGAGGCCCGGCTTTAGGCTGTTTAAGTGATATAGACAAAAAAATCAGTGTATTGGTCTTCCTCATGGACCATAATCCAAAATGTCCGGGATATAATTAGGAAAGAACCAAGGAGACAAGTTCAAATATATCTTCGACGTGTATTCCTTACACCACCATCGCCGGTACTGGCCAAAATTCATTCAATACTTACCTACGATGCACTTCAACCTAATATAGAGGATGTAGGCCTACCCACCAAATTCCGGTTCAATGTTGGGCCAGCGTTGCAGCCCACTGCTGACTCAATGGCGGTCAATGGTCTACGACGCTGGCCCAGTGAAATACCTTATACCACTTTTCCTTTTCCAATTCCAAGGTAAGATGACACAGTGTTCGCCCGTGAAATGGCATGGATGGCCAAAATATCTCCAGCAATAACAAAGTGTTCAATTCTAGTAGCTCTGATATCAATCACTGCCCAATCATGTATTGGAGAAATCATCTTCACGGGTGTCACACACTTCATGGTGGAATAGAAATGTACTAGCACGGCAAACACATCACTGTCATCCGAAACAACTTTGGCAGTGTGACCTAATATGTACGATAAAACCATCGGTCTCATCTTATTGGGACTTAAAGTCTTTTCTAAAGATTTTAATAATTAGCCTAATGGTCACTATCTGTTTATGGTGAATTTTCAACCCGATCACAATGGGATACAATGGAAATGCGGTTACGTCAGACAGCTATCGCATCCTACGGCATATTATGGGCAAATACACTTCAATAACCAGAAAACACGAGATGTTGACCCAATGACGGATTATCGTTGGTTTAATGTCTGCAACGCTTGCACAACCTTAAACTAGCATTGGTCCAACATCTCGTGTTTGCTGGTATACTACCACTCTCACAATGTAAATTAAATGTCTCATATCATAGGCCTTAGCTGATAATTTGTAATACTTAGGCCTAAGTCACCACATAATGTCAAACACTTCTTATCTGCTCACTGTCCCTATTAATCGCCAGGAGGACATCGAGTGCACAATACCTCGTATCGCACGTCGGATGGACGACCACGCTGCGGCACCTACGGGAGAAACAACCACTACAATAATCGAATCCCAAAGTAGGCCTAATAAACAAGATGTTCAAGAATATAATATGCTCTATTCAGACTACGCTGAACTATCATTGAGCTAGTTTTAATGTTGGCTTAGGCCTACATGATAAAATATTTTTGTAGCGTGGAAGTTTAGGCCTACTAGTATTGAAGGGCTACATGATTAATAACTGTAATCAGGTGGTAATGGTCCCAAAGCACAGAAGACAATGAAGTCAGTAAGAACCAATCACAGATAACAAAGTCACATAATGCTATATCTCGTAAACTCACTATAACTACCTGTTTCTGTGAAATAGTTTCTCGTGCACATATATTGGTAAAGAGTTAATACGTGTAGTAGGCCCTAAGCTATAAAAATGACGTTTTTGTCCAATACATCTTCATTTCATTGAGTTCAGCTGCAAGTTTTTCCATCTGGCTTAAACGTCGACTTCTAACGTAGGCTTGCAGTTTTAGATCAGATCAGCTGCTGAGATTTTCACCCAAAATACCACGAAATAGCCAGAATACATCATGATGGTAAAGACTAGTGTGTACATATTCTCTGTGACGTTGGTCCTACATTGGCCAAACCAACATAATTGCTTTGATGCCTGATTTCAAGAACATATGTGCCAAGAAGGGGGGATCGTCAAACTCATTTTACTGGTCCCTTCTCGTCACCGACGTTTTATAAAACTGTAGCTCTAAAACTATAGCTGACTGCCCAACCGACGAACAACGACCAGTCAATATCATTTAAATATAGCCTAATATCATTCAGGCCGTATGCTACTGTTAGGGCAGGGCCTAAGCTTCCACCATAGGGCTTATCCAGATTTTCAAAACAGACACCCAAAAGTTAAACATCATGAAAATAAAATTAAATCTTACCACAAAGGATTTAACCATGAACATTAGTAATCCAAGCTGTAGATAGCAATCATATACACCCTTTTCAATAACAACACGCCACACAGTGAGCAATGCTTAACTGTTTTAATCAGACAACTGTTACACACTTTTCAATGACAACACGCCACACAGTGAGCAACGCTGAACTATTTTAATCAGACAAACTGTTCACGCACAAACTCGTGCAAGCAGTATATTGTACATGTAATGATTCAAATTCATTAATGTTTTTTATCAGCCAATATTCGCATTCAATATTCATAAAATATTCTCATCTGCTTATAAACACGCTCAGTTTGTTGATCAGCTACACAGAAGGACATCTAATGGTCACATGTATTGTCCACAAGGCCAATCAAATTCGTGATATTTTATATGCATGGTGTTTTGGGTGTTTGTTTTGTAATACGGGATATGAGCCCTATCGTAGAAGCCCTACCCTAACAGTAGGGCCTAATATTCGGCTAATTTCAACCTTTGTCCACTGTGTATGACGCTGGCCCGCAATTGAAGCAACATTGGCTCAAGGCCTCGTTTTTGTATTGAAATGGCTACATATAATATGCCAATCCCTCAGCCCCAACCACACGAGGCCTTTGGCCCTAGTTATACCTCTGTTCATCTCAACAGGCACGTTCTCCACACCACCTATAATGAGACTGTGTTGTCGTGTTGCTGATGTATAAAAAACGTGGTATAACATTTTTCGGGAGGACTGACATTAATGTATTTTTCGTCAGGCCATTTTGTTCAAACATTTATGAAGGGTATGCAGCAAGATCGGTGGATAACACAGCAGCTATGTCAATGTTCTGCCACTTACTTGAAGGTCGATTACACGTGCATATATTAGTCCCCAGTCATATCAAGGAGGTTATATAGATACCCTTACGTTATATTGTTCAGAGACTGGATTTAAACATAATCACCAATCTACTGAAGAAATGGTACAGTGCTCTCACTGTGCCATTTGGCACCATCTGGACTGCGTAGTCCTGCATAGGTCTTAAAGCATTGGCGTCTGGCCTTGTCCGCGGTGCCGTTGCCAGACAGACATACTGCAGCAATGGCAACGTGCACTGCAGGATGTAAGCAGTCAGGTTGTGGCACTCCAGCTCCTACAAGATGAAGTGCAAAAGGGTTTGGCTAAACTTATGCACGTTAAAACTCTTGAATAATCTAACCTGGACCTAGTCAAGCTCATTGGGTTGTGATTACCTGAAGGCCAAGAATGCCGAGCTCGAGCTCCAACTCAGCAATTTTGATAAAGCAAATTCTATTCCAAAGATAAAGGCTTTAAATCAGAAGAGTAGACCTATCATTGGAACGTTACTGATTGGTGACTCAATAATACGAGATTTCATTAACACTGACCCAGCCAAAACTTCAGTCCGGAGCCTTCCTGGTGGACACATAAACGATGTGAAGAAGTCATTAAAACAACCTAAGAATGCTTTCAAGGATATTGTGCTTCATGTAGGAGGTAACGATTGCTCTGACAGTGTCGATGTTAAAGCAATCCTTGGACAGTACAATGAGCTTATCGACCTTGCTGCTACTGCTGTCACTGATACAGGTACAGTGAGGGATAGTAGCGTATGTCCTCGCTCTAATCCAGAAACACAAGCTCGAATTGATACATTCAATATTGCTCTGTCTGAATTATGCCAAAGTAGAAACATCCAGTTTATCGACAATGATGACAATTTTAAAACTCGCAATGGCTCGAGTATGCCCTGATCGCAAAAGATGGGATCCACCTAAACGCGAGCGGCACAGCTGTCTTGATATCTAGATATCAACATACAGTTCAAAAAATAAAATTCTAAGAAAAAACCGGCGGTTAACAACAATGCCACCCAAGTAAACCGTTCGCCATCTTTTCAACCCAATCAAGGGAAAGTACGCAAGCCTCAAAAACAGATTAATGACGACAAGCTAAAACAACCTGAAAAACATGTTAAAAACAATAAAAAATATCAACAGCAGGTTGCTGACCAACCTAAAACCTTAGGAGAACAACCTCTGTGTGATTCCTGCGGGGTCACAGGGCACATGTCTAAAGCTTGCCGTTTCGGATCTGTTGTGACTTGCTACCTGTGTGGCGAAAAGAAACATAAGGCGAATTGGTGCCCAAACAAATAGGAATCCGGCCAAGATGACTGTGCCGGAAAAAACTGCACTAACTCTCCATCCCTAGCCAGTGTTCCAGGTACGCCAAAAATTACCACAAGCACAAATGCATCAAGGCGGAACTACAAAAGTAAAAATAGTGCTGACAATCGACCTTTTGTATTATACCTTAATGCGAGAAGCGTCAAATCTGTGTCAAAGAACAGAAATAAACTTCACCAACTGAGAAACGCTGTCACTTTGGGTAAATTTGACATTGTTCCCATTACAGAGACCTGGCTAGACAGTGAGCTCATGCACCCAAATTATAGTGTGTACAGACGAGACAGGCATGATATTTTGAGTGCTAAAATCGGTGGCGGTGTAAATAACAACATATCATCCTTTCGACGTCATGACTTAGAGCCTCAAGAAGAGATTGTTGTGTGTGAAGTTAAACCGAACAATCAAAGTAAAATTCTGTTCATTCTCGCATATAAGATGTATCATAATTTATATGTAACGTTTCCCCTTTACTAAAAGCAGCTACATCCGACTTTAAAAACACTTGCTTACTGGGTGATTTTAACATGCGAAATATTGATTGGTCTAATTACTCGTCAAAGTCTGAATCTGGTAATTCATTTTGTAATATGATAACAGAGAACTCCCTCTTTCAGATGAATAACGTAATTTCAAATAAGCATGACAGTCTCTTTGATTTGGTGTTCACTACTGAGCCAAATCTAGTGGACGAGCAAATAGTAATAGGTCCCTCAATACTTCACTAAATCATTCTACCCATATGAACAAAGCCTGGTCCATCTGGAGCTCAACAGTCACTGAACATATTAATCAATGTATATTACGGGTACCAGTGAAAAATAGTTCTAAACATTCATGGATGGATGGTGAAGTACGACACATGCATTACTATTTAGCTCCAGGCAATAAACATTTTGTGTTGTCAATCGGACTGATTATAAAATTTTGTTCTTAGCCTTAGAAACAAAAACTAATAACACTTAGTTAGCAGTTAGCTCTTTCCGCTTCATGTGAATACCTATGTTATAGGTCTAAGGCCATTAATATTGTAGTCTTTCAGTGCGGTTATCGACTTTAGACGTCAGAATCTGACGTCTAAAGTCGGTCCTCGCGCCGAACTGATTAAAACTAAAGCTTATTCTGAAAAGCTAAGAACATGTGATCACTGCGTATCAATATATGATGTTGAATTATTGCAACTTTGCATAATCCATGTCCATTTATTCCTGACCATCTATTAAAAAGCAATGAATGGACGGTCTATCTACAAAAGGGATTCATAAAATATACATCACTGATCATATTATCCCGAAATCAAGTTATTTATTGGTGTAAGTGCTAGCGTACGATTTCACATATATGTTGAACAAAGGTATTTAGCCCCAGGCAATAAACATTTTCTGTTGTCATTCGTACTGATTATTTGTTCATAACCTTACCAACAAAAACCAACAACAAAAATTTAGTGCGAATAAGCCTGTATTGTGCGACATTGTAGATTGTTTCAATCACTGTGCTTTATTCTCATTCACTTCTTAACCAATTATCATTATATTTTGCGATAACTATTTTCTAATCATTCGATGACTACTCTGCAATATTCACTGAATTTCACATGTTAGGCCATTTGAAATGTGACGTAATTATAAGATGGAAATAATATAGAGGGCCGTCATTTATCACACCTTCTAGAGACCACAGGATCGCAACAATATAAAAAAATTGTGTTTCAAATTTTTTAATGAAAATTGGTTGAGCATTGACTGATAAATAATCAGCGAAATTTTCACCACCATTAATATAATTTCGAGTATAGCTTAACCGAATTTTGCAAAAATAAGGATCAGTAGACCTACTTGTATTCTATTGATATCATGCAGATATCAAATCAGTAGTGCTCTGAGGATCTAGACAGCACAGTGAACACAACAGATTGATCCGGTGTTATTTTAATGTTGGGCCAGCGTTGTAAATATTTAAGCACTTTAACCTCATGTGATATTTTATTGAACATTATTATGTTTAACCGGACTTCATATTTATATGTCATGTATATTTTACAAATCATATCACAGCAACGCCACTCAACAGGAATTTAAGTGCAGTTCGTTGTTCATTATGAAAACAACTTGTTCTTTGCGAATCTAACCCTGCTGCACAAATCGGCCAAAAACTATTTTTTTGTTGTCAATAAAACATTGATCTATCTGCCGTTTTCTCTTATTTGTCTTGTTCTGTCATTGTTACAGTTATATAGGCCTACATCTGGGTATATTAGAAATAGCTGGATATTGACTTAGGTAATGGACATGGATGGGAAATATTCACGCGTAAACATACACGAGAATAATAGAATGGTTTATGTTGACCAGCTAAATGTATTTCGATTATTCTCATGATCTATATCGATGCTGTTTATTGTATGTGAATATTGATTTCGGGACATATAATACGTCGTAAATAGAAGTAATGTTAGTTATAAAGACGGACATCGGTGGTAGCAGTAATAAGTGTAGTATATTATTACTATTATTTAGTAGTTTTTGTGTCTATTTTTATTCAACAATTAAAAATAATCCGATACGACAATATCAATTTTCTAGATCATACATTCAGTGATTGTCTGATGACTACATGTACCTAGTGTAAAAATCTGTGAATGTTGATGGTTGGAGGTCACATGCAAAACAAGTGTGAGATTGAAACAGGATATTTCTGGCTATGAATCTATCACTGAATGTAAGTCAACCAGACTTGTTTGTAGAGAGTAGGACTTGGAGAGTTATTCAAGGAATGATGACTTACGGTGTGCTTCTGCTGTGTCTGCTTGGAAACTCAGCTGCTCTCAGAGTTTTCATGACACCAGATGTATTCAGTGAGGCTCGCCATCTTCTCCTCAAGAGTTTGACTTTATGTGACCTCATTTTTGGGCTTGTGCAGTTCGTCTTTTCTATTCTAAACTATGCTACATCTATTGGTGAATACGGATACATTTTCATTGAAACCGTTGTCTTAAAACTTGGCTACATACCTGCATCTTGTGCAGCAGTTCATCTGATATACATTGGCATAGATAGATGTATTGCTGTATTTTTACCATTGAGATACACACAGATAGTCACAAGACGTCGAGTGATTCAGCTGGTTGTAGGTGCTTGGGGATACGCAATTATAACCTGCTCGGCTTTTATGTTATATTTTTTTTACAAACAGGAACCATTCTCACAAAACAAGATCTGGGTAGTTTATGCCTTTATTGTTTATATTCTGATCGCTGGATTTCAATGCATCATTTTGGCAAAACTTGCAATATTATTAAAAAAGAAAAGACAAGAAACACAATGTTTAGGAGGACAAGTAATGAAGACAAATACAATCAGCTCGTTTAAATCTTCATTGAGATTAGTGATATTTCTTACCACCTATACAACCTTGTGGACACCTTTTATTATGTTTGACTTCCTAACGGTTTTGTCGCTCGTTCAAATATTAAACGTTGATACGTACTTCATAATTTATACTATATGCATTAACTTAGCATACCTCAACTCATTTATAAATATTTTTGTTTATGCAGCAAGTGATCCCACATTTCGGAAAACAGCAAAAAACATCTTTAAAATGTAGGTGTAATCAATAAAAATGTATGCTTGATGGTCACATATTAATCTTATATATATAAATATTCATATACTTAGGTGTTCATAATCTTACCCCACTATCCGAATTATATGGCGAAATGGGCTAGCTAAGAACTAAGTATCGTCATTATATACATGTTATTAGATTTTGGAATCGTTCATTAATTAGGAAAACCATAGACTAACAGAACATATTTTTCAATCCGACGCATTATTTTCATTGACAGGTAAGCGCAATTGGTCGTACGATGTAAATAAAATTATTCAACACCTAAGGTCACCCGAAAATGTGTTTGAAAACTTTGTCGCGTGTGATATTTCGAATGTAAAACAGAAAACTATTTTATTAATGAAGCAAGAGTGAGAGCGAAACATTTCAAATAAACCTAAATTGAGAAAATATATTACCCTTAAAGAAAATTGTGTTATACCAGACTATGTTTCCACCTTAATACCTAAACTTCATGGAAGTATTTTTGCTCAATTTTGTTGTGGAATTTCACCTTTGAGAGTGGAAACAGGCCGTAGACAGAGAGATGAACATGTCTGTTCAATTTGCTAATATGGCGAAGTCGAAGATGAATACCATTTCTTGTTAAAATGTAATGTATTTGTCGATATTAGAGTTGATTATATTAACAATAGTATACGAAATAACGCCGATTTCACCAAGCTATCTTTAGAGCAAAAAATTACCTTTGTATTCACCAAATGTTTAAGATAAACATGAAATTTTATATGCAAAAAGCTTGGGCAAAGAGAAAAAATACGCGTTTATATTTGTAATACTTTCCTCCTCGGCACACTGTATACGTTTTGTTTGTTGTAATCTTTTATAAAGTGACATTCTAAGCCAAATTGGCCCGACATATTTTTTAAGTAATATTACATATGAAGCTATATCATTGATTGATTGATTGATTGATTGATTGATTGATTGATTGATTGATTGATTGATTGATTGATTGATTGATTGATTGATTGATTGATTGATCGATCGATCGATCGATCGATCGATCGATCGATCGATTGATTGATTGATTGATTGATTGATTGATTGATTGATTGATTGATTGATTGATTGATCGATCGATCGATCGATCGATCGATCGATCGATCGATCGATTGATTGATTGATTGATTGATTGATTGATTGATTGATTGATTGATTGATTGATTGATTGATTGATTGGTTGATTGATTGATTGATTGATTGATTGATTGATTGATTGATTGATTGATTGATTGATTGATTGATTGATTGATTGATTGATTGATTGATTGATTGATTGATTGATTGATTAAATGATTGATTGATTGATTGATTGATTGATTGATTGATTGATTGATTGATTGATTGATTGATTGATTGATTGATTGATTGATTGATTGATTGATTGATTGATTGATTGATTGATTGATTGATTGATTGAAAGTTAAGGGCTAGATAGTTTCATCGTCAAAATAATAATACGGGTGTCTACACTTGTATTTACTGCAACATGCATAATAGTCTGAATAAATTTGTTTGGTGAATTTGTTTAAACATATTTATTTATCGAGGATTACAACATAGCATTACACTAATGAATATGCTCTCCTCAAAAGACACACAAAAATGCAATAAACATCAAACAGAACGGTATGACAATAAACACTCAATGAAAAACAAGAATTATTTTGTAGTTGACATGGTTGTAACGTTAGTTTGATGGCCAGCAATGTAAGATGAAGAAATAATTGTGGCATACATAATATTGTTTTAAACAACGTTCATGCGGATATTACAGTTGGCTAGCATAGAAATTGTATATGTGAATCTGTTAGAATGTAGAGTAAATCTAGATACTGCTTTAATATTTTTCGTGAATTTGTTTCACCCGCGAGTAGAGTGTTATTTTTATCGGGTATACAGAGCATCATTGGCATTTTTGCTAGTTGTAGATGAATCTGACCTGTGTATAGCCTGCATATCCCTGAACTAAAATTCTACCAATAACTCAGCAATCACTCCTTTATCAATTCAGTCTGTTAGATAAATCGGTCATCTTTAATGGGGTCCTCACAAGAAACGATTTTTTTTTTTTTTTCAATAGTTATATAGACAGATAGCCCATGTTGTCAGTTGAATTATTCCCTGATTACGTCAAGATTTAATACAATTATTAAATATCGATTTACAAAATGTATCTGTGCGTCACAAGTGAGAAAAACCTTGGGAATCAGTCCTGGATAAAAAAAAAAACCTGAGCCGTTTTCATGAATTAGACTGGGTGATACACGGATGACGATCGGATGATATCTGATTAGATTCAACCTGTCTTTATACTATTATGTGAACAGAGTAAGTCTCAGACAGGTTCTTTGTGCAAGTCTTTCATTATTGGCAACTATCCTGGAGCCAAGCGCGTCTGCACACAGACTTGAACACATCTTTCCTACAATTCCGAAATTTGTAGACATTAAAATATAATAGTGTTTTGTTTATTCGCAATACACAGTACATTTTACATATGAATACATTTCAGCTTATTAAACAAATAGTACAATATGGCAGGCTACCTGGGAACAATATGCATAAACAAGCTCAGAAATCAGCAGCATAAAATATAAATAATTTTCAAAAAGTAAAAAAATACTAATAAATACAAAGAGCGACGCATACAAGCCCTTGACCAGGTAAATACATTGTCTGCATAAAAAACTGTAACATGATTGTCGTAACAAGGTTGTCCCTTATGCCTTTCAGGCCTGAATTTACCATTGTCATCTTCATCCACTACCAGCCCCGAATTGCTGTCGCAATTCTCGACTTGTAGTGGATAAAGATGACTTGAAGTGAGTGAAAATTGAAGAAAATTGCCATGTATTGGCAACAGTTTCTATGAATTGTTTCTTCCAATACTCTTTAGTTGCAGGAAAATTAAATCTGTTTTCAGGGATGTAAAATGATGCTTTAATGCATCGTTGGGGCCTAAAGGGTTAATTGTTGTGGGAAGGCGTTCTACAGTGAGACAATTCTGTCCAAGAAACTTATTTTAAAACACTTGTTTTAACAGATTCCATGCATGAAAAAAGTCAGCATTGCCAAATCTCAGAGATGAGTTTGAAAGTATTTATTTTTTTATCATTTACCAGGATACGTCAGAGTAACCAGACAGACAGACAGCTATTTTATTGACATAAAGAAAAGTCATTACTGACTTATTTGTCATACAAATGATAGAATATATGTACATACATGTATAAACAAGATGGTTAATTTGCTAAAATCACACGACAATTTACATGTTATCACATACAAAATTAAAATCATGTTAACCCTTACAGCGCGGGGATAGACTTTAGTCGTCAGAATCTGACGTCTGTAGACCCATAACATAGGTATTCAAATGAGTCAGAAAGAGCTAGCTAAAACTTTCATGATGATTTAAAATTGAAAAAAACCCTTTGGTTGCGATGTTTTGTTAAGGGTTAAAGGGCATTACCAAAACCCCTTTATGTCATATACAAACATATAGCAAATCTGCGATTGCACGTCGGTGAGATGAGCGAATGAGATGAGCAGTGAGATAATTCTGTGCGATAAGCAAATGAAGCATAGTGTATCGCTGCTTGTATTTAATTTTCTGATATTTAGGAATATAACTAGTAGCATTGTGGAACGAATCCTGTGTATGAGATGTAGGTAATTAAAACAGCAATTAACGGTGTGATATCTTGACATTTGGAAATATTTCTTGTAGTCTCATCACTGTTTGTTTATAAGATGATGTTTATAAGATGATGTTCATCCCATGATGAAGAAAACAGACACACCTCAGTCAAAGACGAGGCCGAAATTTTCACCATCAGCTCAAATATACCTTCAGCAAATCGAGCTTCCTGTAACAAAATTACTGTATCAGTTGCCAGTGCTTATAAATATAAAGAAATCTATATGCTATGCCGGTTGAGATCAAATAATTTAAAATTACGTTTAAATAGATATTTTTCAACGCATCGTTTGACCTCCATCAGAAAATAATGTTGATGCACAAAATCACCAAATGCCGCTGACCACAAATAGCATACATGCTGTATTTCAGTAAGCAGAAGTGTGGTGGTGATATAATCGAGCGTATCCGACAAATCCCTCGGTACTTCCATTTTGACATTAGTGGATTAGCGGTCAATTATTATTGATATAAACCTTAACCCTTTCAATGCGAGGACCGTCTCTAAACGTCATAATCTGACGTCTAAGACGTCAGATTATGACGTTTAAAGACCGTCCCTACCCTGAAAAAAATGGCCGTAGACCCATAAAGATAGGTATTCAAATGAAGCGGAAAGAGCAGCCGCTAACTAAGAAATTTAAGATGATTTCAAATTAATTAAATTGTTCTCAAGGGCTCATACAAAAATATATCAGCGTTGTAAGAGTTAAACAGATGTCAGTCTGGAGTATTATAATATATATAGTATCACTAACCAGGATCTTGACATTCTCCAGAGTGTATGTTCTACCAGGATCCACGAACAGCCGGGACGGATCCTTTGCAAACAATGAACATCAAGCGTATAACCAGAAATTGTAGGTTCTATCAGCATTACTCTACAACATGTACAACCACACATATGTCCATGTCAGCAATAAGTCAGAACGTATGTCATGTGAAAAATAACTATACTAGCAGATATTACCCCGTTTCAACCTTAAACATTAAATGTATTACTCTGACTTATATTCAATAAAACTTTTCCGGTGACCCATATTTTTTACACATTTATGTTGCTCTCATGAGGCCATAACCCTGAACATGGATGACAACTTTTTTTTTTTTTAAATCATGAATGCTATACCTGTGACATAATGCATGTAATATTGTGTGCGATACATTGACCATGTTTACAATTTTAGTCCAGGAACATTAGTCTGACAGTTAACCAGGGGTCTGGCCGGACGAATGGTTGCCAACTGGTGGCTTCGTCACTCTCACGAAGCGCCAGCATGTATTCGTACGGAAGCTCATTAGAGTAAGTCTGACAGTACACAACAGGGTTGAATAAATTCGTAACAAGCTGATTTATTCAGGATCTACTTAGAAAATAGTCCCGAAAAAAACATAATAAAAGTTCACAATAATAGCAGTTTGAAAAAATACTGAAATTTAAGATGGCCGCTAAAGTGCAATTTTGAATGAGAATAACTTGTTGAATACATGCATATTTTTATGTGCATGGTCTCATTGGTGCCACCATGTACGCTAATTAACGTATATTTGTCAAGTGTGAATGAAGGGGAGAGTTGGAATATTTTGTTTTTGTTTAAAATAGGTTAAAATTCAGGATGCCGCCAAAATAATAATAATACTAATAAAAACTTTTATAGCGCCTAAATCCTCGTTGATCCGAGCTCAGAGGCGCGACAAACATAAATGTAATCTGACTCATCGTTCAAAAAACCGTTTGCGTTTGTCGTCTGGGCCAACCGGACCATCGAGGATTTATGTCGGAAAAGCCTGACCAAAAAACTTTTAAAATTGCTTTCGGAACCTTATTTGTGTTTTCGCACAGCGAATTTCTGAAGGAAGTTCGTTCCAAAGTCTAGGTGCAGCAACATTGCACTTCATTGGTGCCACCATGTACGCTAATTAACGTATATTTGTCAAGTGTGAATGAAACGTAATCTGACTCATCGTTCAAAGAAACGTTTGCGTTTGTCGTCTGGGCCAACCGGACACCGAGGATTTATGTCGGAAAAGCTGGACCAAAAAACTTTTTAATTTTCTTCCGGAAACTTATTTGTGTTTTTTAACAGCGAATTTATAAAGGAAGCTCGTTCCAAAGTCTAGGTGCACCAACAGAAAAAGGCCCTGCTGCCTACCGCGGTTCTGACCCGTGGAACATTCAGCTGATCTAGATCACCGAAACGAAATGTCCGTACCTTTCGCGATGGCTGAAGCATGTTTCGAATATATACTGGTTGTCCACTGGTCAGTGCCTGGTAGGTCAGGGAACACAATTTTGATTTGATCGAGTAACGAACAGGTAACCATGCAGTGCAAAGATTTTAGAAAGAGGAATTATGTGACAAAAACGATGAGACTTTGTTTTAACCCGCGCCAAACAGCTTTGTACTACCTGTAGCTTTGGTATCGCCTTTTCAGTGGCGTTAAACAGGACAGAGCTACTATATTATTTTTAATAAACACGTACAACAAATACAACAACAATAGTCCAGTAGAACAATACAATACAGTAGAGCCTGCTATGGACAGCCACCTTAATGGGACACAGGGGAAGTGACCATTCAAGACAAGTAGCTGTTAATAAGAGGCTCTTCTGTATATTACACAGAATGTCATTTTGGGGAGTAGCCAAGCGGTCTCCCACTGGAGGTTAGCCCCCCATAAGGGTGGCCGCTCTTTCTACTGCATAGGCTTATGCGGGGAATGACACGACATCCCTGTGTTTTCTAAGTATTTAAATATGAGTTGTAAGCCTCCACTAGTATATTTTTCATTATATTTGAGAAGAGTGTGTGTGTATAGACACTACATACTGTAAACTTACAAGAACAGGTTCAAAGCACATCTGATAGGATTATTTGTGGAAAGTGAAGGAGGAATCGGATTCATTATATCATTATTGTGTTATTAATATTTAATATTATTCTATTTGAATTTATGTATATTAGTAGATGTACCAATATCTAGCGCTTTGACTAAATAGTATTAGAGACACGTACCTATATAAATCTCGTTTATTCAGTAGGTTATCACAAAATTTAAACCATTATCCTTGATACGCATATCAGAACCAGTTAACCCTTTGACTTCCAGGCCGGGGTGCATGCCAGGATCCAGATATACTGGTGTAGGAGTTCTATTTTTCGTCATTTGAAGCTGGAATTGCTAACGCAATTTCCAGCTTCAAATGACGAAAAATACATAAATGTAGAATATATTTGACGAAAATTTGTGTCATTTTATGGTTACGTTCATTGACGAATGACGACGGAAATTTCCGTCATGTATGGTAGTGAAAAGGTTAATGTTACAAATATAAAAAAATTAAGCATTATGAGGATGGCCTCAGAGGGAATATAGAGTCACTACCCTTCTTGTGCGCAATCATACTGATAATTTTACATGCTCCTTTACTAGTGGTTATATGAATAAACATATCAGCAGTATTCATGGATGTAAACGAGGAACCCTCCCATGAGCGCTGAATATCGGAGGGTCTAGCTTCCATCCCTTTTCAGCGATACAAATATATTTTGATAAACGTTAGGCCTAGAAGCTGTTCACTTTCTACATTATAATTGTTACCACATCCGTTATTTTGTCAATAATTTACCATTGTATACGAAAACGTAAATACAATAATGAAAATGTTATACTATTTATAATATAGGCCTATACAGCCCTTCAGTTTTATAATAGATTATATTATTTTACTTACATAGGTTCTAAAGCCTTTCATATATGCTAGTATATTTTGGATCAGTAATCACATTAACTATGTCAGAGAATTACCTACGGTAGTAGTAGACTGAAAAGACATTTGCTGGTCCGTAAAATCAAGCTTTTTCGTGTCAATGCGTTCAGTGGTGTGTATGTATCATATGACCCATATGATCATAGATATACCCATATATTTTAATGTAATATTCCATTATAATTAATGTTTGTGCCAAAATACTAAAAAGTAGTAGATCCTGAATAAATCAGCTTGTTACGAATTTATTCAACCCTGTTGTGTACTGTCAGACTAATGTTCCTGGACTAAAATTGTAAACATGGTCAATGTATCGCACACAATATTACATGCATTATGTCACAGGTATAGCATTCATGATTTAAAAAAAAAAAAAAAGTTGTCATCCATGTTCAGGGTTATGGCCTCATGAGAGCAACATAAATGTGTAAAAAATATGGGTCACCGGAAAACTTTTATTGAATATAAGTCAGAGTAATATATTTAATGTTTAAGGTTGAAACGGGGTAATATCTGCTAGTATAGTTATTTTTCACATGACATACGCTCTGATTTATTGCTGACATGGACATATGTGTGGTTGTAGAGTAATGCTGATAGAACCTCATTTTAATGTTTGATGTTCATTGTTCACACAGGATCCGTCCCGGCTGTTCGTGGATCCTGGTAGAACATACACTCTGGAGAATGTAGAGATCCTGGTTAGTAATACCCTATATACTATAATACTCCAGACGGACATCTGCTTAGCTCCTACAACGCTGATATATTTTGTATGAGCCCTTGAGAACAATATAATTAATTTAAAATCATCATAAATTTCTTAGTTAGCGGCAGCTCTTTCCGCTTCATTTGAATACCTATCTTTATGGGTCTACGGCCATTTTTTTCAGGGCAGGGACCGTTTTTAAACGTCATAATCTGACGTCTTAGACGTCAGATTATGACGTTTAGAGACGGTCCTCGCATTGAAAGGGTTAAGGTTTATATCCATAATAATTGACCGCTAAACCACTAATGTCAAAAAGGAAGTACCAAGGGATTTATCGGATACGCTCGATTATATCACCACCACACTTCTGCTTACTGAAATACAGCATGTATGCTATTTGTGGTTAGCGGCATTTGGTGTAAGTTGATTTATGATTTGTGTATCAACATTATTTCCTGATAGAAGTCAAACGATGCATTGAAAAATATATATTTAAACATAATTTTAAATTAGTTGATCTCACCCGACATGGCATATAGTTTTTCTTTATATTTATAAGTACTGGCAACTTATACAGTAATTTTGTTACAGGAAGCTCGATTTTCTGAAGGTATATTTGAGCTGATGGAGAAAATATCGGCCTCGTCTTTGACTGAGGTGTGTCTGTTTTCTTCGTCATGGGATGAACATTAATCATCTTATAAACAAACAGTGATGAGACTACAAGAAATATTTCCAAATGTCAAGATATCACGCCGTTAATTGCTGTATTAATTACCTACATCTCATACACAGGATTCGTTCCACAATGCTACTAGTTATATTCCTAATTATCAGATAATAAAATACAAGCAGCGATGCCCTATGCTTCATTTGCTTATCGCACAGAATTATCTCACTGCTTATCTCATTCGCTCATCTCACCGACGTGCAATTGCAGATTTGCTATATGTTTGTATATGACATAAAGATGTTTTGGTAATGCCCTTCTCGGAGATATGAATATTAATATGTTGAACTCAGATGATATTAATTCCGCTTCTCCACATAAACTTATGCATGTATTGAACAGCGTAAATCTTGTACAAGTTATCACAAAAACCGACTAGAGCTACCTCCAAATCTAAAACATTAATAGATCATATATATACTTCTAATCCCGATTATATTGTAAATCACTCTGTACCATGTTATGCTATTAGTGATCACTACCCCGTGTGTGCAATTAGAAGATCTGTGCGTCGTAAAACTAAGAATAGCTGTAAAATAATTTATTTTAGAAACAGAAAAAAACTTTAATGAAGATCTATTTATTTATGACATGTTGAACGCACCGTGGTCCAACATTACTTCACTCCATTGTGCTGATAAAGCCTTGGCTTACTGGAGTGACATTTTTAAAAATATTGTTGACAAACATATGCCTATTGTTCGTAAAAAAGTTAAGCGTGATAGTCAACCAAACTGGATTAATGATATAATTAGAAGTGCAATACAAACAAGAGATTTTCATAAAAAGAAAACAATTTTACAGAATATAAATCATGGCGAAATAAGGTAGTACAGTTAATCTAATGTGCAAAAAAAGAAGTTTTATATTGAAGCTATTGAAACTAACAAGAAACATCCAAAGATTCTATGGAAACACCTGAAATGCGCCAGCTCTAAAAATACACAAGAAGCGGCACCTGTAATACAGATTGGTGATGATTTAAAAAAAAGATCCCAGTGAAATAGCCAATGTATTAAATGATTATTTTGCAAGCATTTCTAGTGAATATATACCCGTACGGCAAACACGTCTAGATACAAAATCCGTTAGTAAAATATCAAATTTTATTGACAGTAAAATTGGTGATAAAAACCGTTATTTTGCTATTCCCCCTATCACTACTGATTTTGCTCTACAACAATTAAAACACATGCCCAGCACAAAAGCAACTGGACTGGATGATATTAGTATTAATATATTGAAACCAGCCGCACCCGAAATCGTTTCATCCATCAATTATATATGCAACCTTAGTTTAAAAACAGCAACGTTTCCCGCAAAATGGAAAGAAGCTAAAGTGACGCCACTTCATAAGGGCGGTTCACGAAACGATTGTTCAAACTACAGACTTATATCAGTTCTACCTATTTTGTCGAAGATCTTAGAAAAACACGTATTTACGCACATGTATGCATTTCTTCAAAAACACAATCTTCTGACAGATAGTCAATTTGGTTTTAGAAAACAAAACTCGTGTCAGACTGCTCTATTAGCACTTACTGAAAAAATGTATAAAGCCATAAACGAAGGGAAATATTTTGGAATGACTCGACTTGAGCAAAGCTTTTGACTTTGTCAACCACACTATTTTATTAGAAAAACTTAAGTTGTACAGATGTAATGTCGAAAGTATGCAGTGGCTCACTTCATATTTAGAATCAAGATCACAAAAAGTATGTATACATAAATAATTATCAAAGTCTATAAGTATTATATCTGGTGTTCCTCAGGGATCGATCCTTGGACCATTATTTTTTATATTATATATTATTGACATACCATTATTTTTATCAAATACTGAAGAAGTGATATATGCTGAAGACTTGACTTTGACCTCGATGTGTAACAATGTAAAAACAGTTGAATCAAATCTACGTATTGACACAGGAAAATCTTTTGACTGGTGCAAACAAAATGATATGGTTTTAAGTTTGACAAAATGCTGCTCCATGCTCGTAGCCAGTAGACAAAAACTTTTTAAAAAAAACTCTAAAATTGATATAGACATTGATGACACTGTCATACCAAGTGTTTCAACAACTAAAATGCTAGGAGTTCATTTTGATGATGCTCTATCATGGGATGTGCACATTCAAAATGTGTACAACAAAATTAATAAAAATCTCTACTTATTACAACAGATTAAACAGTTTCTCCCTATTGATTCTCGAAAATTGTTCTTCAACAGCTATATGATGCCCTATTTTGACTACTGTAGTATAATTTGGGGAAATTGTTCACAAACCCAGATGTACCGTCTTGAAAAAATACAAAAGAGAGCTGCACGGATAATTCTATCATGACTACTGCATTAGAAGCGCAGATCTCTTTGCTGAATTAAAATGGATGTCACTAAAAAAACGAAAAAATTATAACATAGCAATTCAAGTATATAAATGTATCAATGGTTTGAGTAGTCAAGGTTTAGAGAATATATTTACACATTGTAACGAAATTCACAGCCATAGCACGAGATCTGCTAATAATTTGCAGCTATATTGTAGGCCGACTCATCACAAAAGCTTTTCATCAAGAGGTGTTAATGTGTGGAACAATATTCCTGCAGACGCTCGCTTAGCCAAGTCACTTTCCAAATTTAAAGAAAACTATATATCCTATTATTTCGATAGCAAGACTATGTAGATGCAATGTAATAATGTTTTTATATACAACGTATGTATGTATTTATGTGTGTTTATTATATGCTCAGCACGAATGCACGAATATAATAATCATGTTAATGTATGTACACATTAATATTGTGTAGGCCTTGAACCAAAGTTATAAAACATATTTGTATATGCATATATGCAGTAGGAATATACGTGTTTAAATAAATATTATACTTATATGTATATGCAAACATGATTATGAATATTTGTATCTATATGTCTATTACATAGTAATAATAATGTGCTTCACGTGTCTATTTGTATCATATATATATTCATGTAAGTGTAAATATATCTGTGTAGGCATGTATATTATATGAATGTATGTGTAGGTACATATATATGAATAAATATGTGTGTATATGGCTACTTATGTAGGTATGTTCGTGTATTTATATGCTATATGTATTGTGTTTTCAATTTTTTATCATGTGTATATAAAACACTTTCAACTTATATCACGTTATAGCTGACTGTTTCATAAACATTTTAGTTAAGGTTGCGAAAACGACTTTGCTTAGCAAATCGTTTTCATAACTTTAACTTTATTATTATCATGACTAGGTGTACATTATAATAATCTTATGTGTATCTGTATATATTATGATGGCCCATTGCAAATTAGTGCTATAGCGCTAAATGGCATACCCTCTGGAAATAAAGTTTATTTGATTTGATTTGATTTGATTTGATTTGATTTTAACCCTTAACAAAGCATCGCAACCAAAGGGTTTTTTCAATTTTAAATCATCATGAAAGTTTTAGTTAGCTCTTTCTGATTCATTTGAATACCTATGTTATGGGTCTACAGACGTCAGATTCTGACGACTAAAGTCTATCCCCGCGCTGTAAGGGTTAACATGATTTTAATTTTGTATGTGATAACATGTAAATTGTCGTGTGATTTTAGCAAGTTAACCATCTTGTTTATACATGTATGTACATATATTCTATCATTTGTATGACAAATAAGTCAGTAATGACTTTTCTTTATGTCAATAAAATAGCTGTCTGTCTGTCTGGCTACTATGACGTATCCTGGTAAATAATAATAAAATAAATACTTTCAAACTCATCTCTGAGATTTGGCAATGCTGACTTTTTTCACGCATGGAAGCTGTTAAAACAAGTGTTTTAAAATAAGTTTCTTGGACAGAATTGTCTCACTGTAGAACGCCTTCCCACAACAATTAACCCTTTAAGCCCCCACGATGCATTAAAGCATCATTTTACATCCCTGAAAACTGATTTAATTTTCCTGCAACTAAAGAGTATTGGAAGAAACAATTCATAGAAACTGTTGCCAATACATGGCGATTTTCTTCAATTTTCACTCACTTCAAGTCATCTTTATCCACTAGAATTGCGACAGCAATTCGGGGCTGGTAGTGGATGAAGATGACAATGGTAAATTCAGGCCTGAAAGGCATAAGGGACAACCTTGTTACGACAATCATGTTACAGTTTTTGATGCAGACAATGTATTTACCTGGGCTTGTATGTGTCACTCCTTGTATTTATTAGTATTTTTTTACTTTTTGAACATAATTTATATTTTATGCTGCTGATTTCTGAGCTTGTTTATGCATATTGTTCCCAGGTAGCCTGCCATATTGTACTATTTGTTTAATAAACTGAAAAGAGGGTTTTTTTTTATCCAGGGCTGATTCCCAAGGTTTTTCTCACTTGTGACGCACAGATACATTTTGTAAATCGATATTTATTAATTGTATTAAATCTTGACGTAATCAGGGAATAATTCAACTGACAACATGGGCTAACTGTCTATATAACTATTGAAAAAAAATCGTTTCTTGTGAGGACCCCATTAAAGATGACCGATTTATCTAACAGACTGAATTGATAAATGAGTGATTGCTGAGTTATTGCTTGAATCTTATTTCAGGGATATACAGGCTATACACAGGTCAGATTCATCTACAACTAACAAAAATGCCAATGATGCTCTGTATACCCGATAAAAATAACACTCTACTCGCGGGTGAAACAAATTCACGAAAAATATTAAAGCAGTATCTAAATTTACTCTACATTCTAACAGATTCACATATACAATTCCTATGCTAGCTAACTGTAATATCCGCATGAACGTTGTTTAAAACAATATTATGTATGCTACAATTATTTCTTCATCTTACATTGCTTGCCATCAAACTAACGTTATAATCATGTCAACTACAAAATAATTCTTGTTTTTCATTGAGTGTTTATTGTCATACCGTTCTGTTTATTGTTTATTGCATTTTTGAGGAGAGCATATTCATTAGTGTAATGCCATGTTGTAATCCTCGATAAATAAATATGTTTAAACAAATTTAAACAAATTTATTCAGACTATTATACATGTTGCAGTAAATACAAGTGTAGACACCCGTATTATTATTTTGACGATGAAACTATCTAGCCCTTAACTTTCAATAAAGCAATCAATCAATCAATCAATCAATCAATCAATCAATCAATCAATCAATCAATCAATCAATCAATCAATCAATCAATCAATCAATCAATCAATCAATCAATCAATCAATCAATCAATCAATCAATCAATCAATCAATCAATCAATCAATCAATCAATCAATCAATCAATCAATCAATCAATCAATCAATCAATCAATCAATCAATCAATCAATCAATCAATCAATCAATCAATCAATCAATCAATCAATCTATCAATCAATCAATCAATCAATGATATAGCTTCATATGTAATATTACTTAAAAAATATGTTGGGCCAATTTGGCTTAGAATGTCACTTTATAAAAGATTACAACAAACAAAACGTATACAGTCTGCCGAGGAGGAAAGTATTACAAATATAAACACGTATTTTTTCTCTTTGCCCAAGCTTTTTGCATATAAAATTTCATGTTTATCTTAAACATTTGGTGAATACAAAGGTAATTTTTTGCTCTAAAGATAGCTTGGTGAAATCGGCGTTATTTCGTATACTATTGTTAATATAATCAACTCTAATATCGACAAAGACATTACTTTTTAACAAGAAATGGTATTCATCTTCGACTTCGCCATATTAGCAAATTGAACAGACACGTTCTTCTAGTTTTAAAGAGCGTGTCTGTCCAGTTGTATCATCTTTCTGTCTACGGCCTGTTTCCACTCTCAAAGGTGAAATTCCACAACAAAATTGAGCAAAAATACTTCCATGAAGTTTGGGTAATAAGGTGGAAACATAGTCTGGTATAACAAATTTTTTTTTAAGGGTAATGTATTTTCTTAATTTAGGTTTATTTGAAATGTTTCGCTCTCTCTCTTGCTTCATTAATGAAATAGTTTTCTGTTTTACATTCAAAATATCACACGCGACAAAATTTTCAAACACATTTTCGGGTGACCTTAGGTGTTGAATAATTTTATTTACATCGTACGACCAATTGCGCTTACCTGTCAATGAAAATAATGCGTCGGATTGAAAAATATGTTCTGTTAGTCTATGGTTTTCCATATTTATTGAACGATCCCAAAATCTAATAACATGTATATAATGACGATACTTAGTTCTTAGCTAGCCCATTTCGCCATATAATTCGGATAGTGGGGTAAGATTATGAACACCTAAGTATATGAATATTTATATATATAAGATTAATATGTGACCATCAAGCATACATTTTTATTGATTACACCTTCATTTTAAAGATGGATTTTGCTGTTTTCCGAAATGTGGGATCACTTGCCGCATAAACAAAAATATTTATAAACGAGTTGAGGTATGCTAAATTAATGCATATAGTAAAAATTATGAAGTACGTATCAACGTTTAATATTTGAACCAGCGACAATACTGTTAGGAAGTCAAACATAATAAAAGGTGTCCACAAGGTTGTATAGGTGGTAAGAAATATCACTAATCTTAATGAAGATTTAAACGAGCTGATTGTATTTGTCTTCATTACTTGTCCTCCTAAACATTGTGTTTCCTATCTTTTCTTTTTTAATAATATTGCAAGTTTTGCAAAAATGATGCATTGAAATCCAGCGATCAGAATATAAACAATAAAGGCATAAACTACCCAGATCTTGTTTTGTGAGAATGGTTCCTGTTTGTAAAAAAAATATAACATAAAAGCCGAGCAGGTTATAATTGCGTATCCCCAAGCACCTACAACCAGCTGAATCACTCGACGTCTTGTGACTATCTGTGTGTATCTCAATGGTAAAAACACAGCAATACATCTATCTATGCCAATGTATATCAGATGAACTGCTGCACAAGATGCAGGTATGTAGCCAAGTTTTAAGACAACGGTTTCAATGAAAATGTATCCGTATTCACCAATAGATGTAGCATAGTTTAGAATAGAGTAGACAAACTGCACAAACCCAAAAATGAGGTCACATAAAGTCAAACTCTTCAGGAGAACATGACGAGCTTCACAGAATACATCTGGGGTCATGAAAACTCTGAGAGCAACAGAGTTACCAAACAGACTCAGCAGAAGCACACCGTAAGTCACCATTCCTTGGATAACTCTCCAAGTCCTACTCTCTACAAACAAGTCTGGTTGACTTACATTCAGTGATAGATTCATAGTCAGACATATGCTGTTTCAATGTCACTTGTTTCGCATGTAACCTTCAACCATCAACATCCATAGATTTTTACACTAGGTACATGCAGTCATCAGACAATCACTGAATGTATGATAATATCACTAGAAAATTAATATTGTCACATGGGATTATTTTTAATTGTTGAATAAAAATAGACACAAAAACTACTACATAATAGTAATAATATACTACACTTATTACTGCTACCACCGATGTCCGTCTTTATAACTAACATTACTTCTATTTACGACGTACTATACGTCCCGAAATCAATACTCACATACAATAAACAGCATCGATATTGATCATGAGCATAATCGAGAGACATTAGCTGGTCAACATGAACCATTCTATTATTCTCGTGTATGTTTACGCGTGAATATATCCCATCCATGTCCATTACCTAAGTCAATATCCAGCTATTTCTAATTTACCCACATGTAGGCCTATATAACTGTAACAATGACAGAACAAGACAACTAAAACAAATAAGAGAAACCGACAGACAGATAAAAGCTTCATTGACAACAATAAAACAGTTTTTGGCCGATTTGTGCAGCAGGGTTAGATTCGCAAAGAACAAGTTGTTTTTAAATTGTGCAACGAACTATACTTATATTCCTGTTGAGTGGCGTTGCTGTGATATGATTTGTAAAATATACATGATATATAAATATGAAGTCCGGTTGAACATAATTATGTTCAATAAAATATCACATGAGGTTAAAGTGCTTAAATATCTACAACGCTGGCCCAGCATTAAAATAACACCGGATCAATCTGTTGTGTTCACTGTGCTGTCTAGATCCTCAGAGCACTACTGATTTGATATCTGCATGATATCAATAGAATATCAGTAGTTCTACTGATCCTTATTTTTGCAAAATCCGGTTAAGCTATACCCGAAATTATATTAATGGTGGTGAAAATTTCGCTGATTATTCATCAGTCAATGCTCAACCAATTTTCATATAAAAATTTGAAACACAATTGTTTTATATTGTTGCGATCCTGTGGTCTCTAGAAGGTGTGATAAATGACGGCCCTCTATATTATTTTCATCTTATAATTTCGTCACATTTCAAATGGCCTAACATGTGAAATTCAGTGAAAATTGCAGAGTAGTCATCGAATGATTAGAAAATAGTTATCTCAAAATATAATGATAATTGGTTAAGAAGTGAATGAGAATAAAGCACAGTGAGCGAAACAATCTACAATGTCGCACAATACAGGCTTATTTGCACTAAATTTTTGTTGTTAGTTTTTGTTGGTAAGGTAAATAATCAGTCCGATTGACAACAATACGCGGTGATCACATGCTCTTAGCTTTTCAGAATAAGCTTAAGTTTTAAACCGTTCAGCGCGAGGATCGACTTCATACGTCAGAATCTGACGTCTAAAGTCGATCCCCGCAGTGAAAGACTAAAACTATTAATGGCCTTAGACCTATAACATAGGTATTCCCATGAAGCAGAAAGAGCTAACTAAGATATTGATGATGATTTCAAATTGAAAAAAACCTTGGTGTTTTGGTTGAAATAACACATATTGCCGCGTTGTAAGGATTAATTTATTTTACAACGATACCATATATATAATATCTATGTAGGCTCTATTCTTGGCCCAGATGTAGTACTCCACTGTAAACACGCAAACCGCACCTACTGTGTCATTTTTTTAATATGTAACCTAACTAAATGACGCAATGTGGTTTGCGTAGAGCCGCAGTGTTCAATTTATTGGCTTTGCGTGTTCGTGTTCCAGTTGCAAGTATACATTGGCGATGGACATACATTTACTTAGCAATTATAGTAACTAAATTTTAATCAGAATTTAAAGCATATAAAATTGCAATAATAATACCGGTGAAAAATAAAACATTACATCCATTATACAACATAATGTTTGTCGATCCATTAGTCCTGTCAGTGGTGATTTCACCATTTTGGTTTTGAACACTGACTGTTTTGATATTCGTATTAGATCTGGTATCTGATAACTCGGTTTCACTAGTAGTAACAGCAATTGTGCCAGAATATTGTATTTCTTCGAGATGATCTGTAGTAAGATGTGTTGCGCTATCAATGTCAGAAGTATCTATAGTAGTGTGGGTGAGTGTAGGGTATGATGTGTTATTATTTGATTTTGACACAGGGAACTCGAACCTTGTTGACATGGACCATTTTGGAAGATTCGATGTTTTAATATTATTGCATTTATTTTGGCTGCAAGTGCAATATCTACCGGTAGTTTTTTCATGATGGATTTCAAACTGTTTAATATCTTGACTGTTGGATTCTACGACCGATGCAATCTGCAGCAAAGTATCGAAATCGTCTGAGCACTGTGATTTCGAATCTTGAAAGATATTACAATGAAGCAAGGTGACTCCGTAATGTGCTGAAACAGAAGGGAAAATGTCAATTTTTAAAGGATAAATTTAGTGATAATAGTATGTGATTATGTTACAAACTATATTTTTGAATATGCAATTAAAAACAAAACGATTGCAAGTAATCTGGGGAAATACATGTATGCCATGCAGTGTTAACCCTTGCAGCGCGGGAACCGTATTTAGACGTCAAAATCTGATGTCTACATACGTCAGATTCTGACGTAGGCCTATGAAGACGGTTCTCGCACTGAAAGAATTCAAATATTGGCCATAGACCCATAACATAGGTATTCAAATTAAGTGGAAAGAGCTAACTAAAACGTTTACGATGATTTCAAATTAAAAAAAAACTTTTGATCTCTATGGTTTATATAGTAATAATTCAGAGTTGTAATAGTTAATCTTCTATTTACAAAGAAATCGTCTGTCTGGAGCCACAAGAGTCTAAGTAGAAAATCAGACAAACGTCAGGTGACACAAACGTTGCAAACAACAAGATGCCAGCTCATAGTACCAGGGTATCGTCAGCTAACACGCTGTTTCCCGGAAAAATAGCTTGAAACGTGGTATAGTATTGAGCACTTGATAGCTTTGAATTAGCACATTTTTGCTTCTCAAAAAGCATTTAGCACGTTGTAGATTGAAAAAATCGTTGTTGCTTATAAAATTATAGACCGAATTGTAGATTGAATTAGCCAAGGTACGAGTTACATCATTGTTTGGGGATTGCAACACACCACATGTTTAATGGCCAAAACGCCTTGTTGTTGCTGGTACGCATTTCGCACGTTGTGGATTGAAAAAAAAATAAAAATCGTTGTTGCATATAAAAATATAGACTGCATTTTATATTGAATTAGCCAAGATACTCAATATGCACTTCTGTCGTTAATTTCATTTCCGCTATCATACAGCCGTTTTGACAATTGTCGTCCAACCTCACATACTCCGGCATGGCACATTTTTGCTCAACCCTTTCCTGATATGCAGTTAACGTCGTATACATCTCTCCTATCGCACATATATAACACTCAGTGCTATGACCTGTTGACAAGTGGGATCAAATATTATTATCTGAATGGGAAATAATCTCGCGTAACTCTCATACAAATGACACTCAGTTCATTGCACAAGTATGTATGTTATGTGACAGCAGGCTTGGGGCCAAAGTACTCAGTACTTCGGTACTTTGGTACTCGAGTACCGATTTTTCAGTACTCGTCGGTACTCAGTACTCGTACTTTTGAAAAGTACTTGTACTCGTACTTGTACTCAAGTACTTTTAAAAATGAAAGTACTTTTAACGAGTACTTATGAGTACTTTACGAGTACTAGTCATCTTAAATTGATTCAAAATAGCTCACCGACAAATCATAAATCATTATAGCGGGATATGGAACATTCAGTTAATGATTCGTTTACTATCCATCCGTTTAGCTATTCTATTGAAAAATGATTTAATTAATACTTTGAAATTATTTCAAAACTAGTCCATTTACCAACATCAACTTATAACAAAAATGCAACTTGTTTTTTAAATATCATTCTGCTAATTGCTTGTTCTACCTTGCATATACTAGCATCCTCGTGTAGTTCACAAATTAATTGAATATCTAATCTTAAACAAAGACATGAGACGTGTCTCTGGGAAACATGAATACATTTTAGTTGATATACTAGTATAACATCTACTAGTGTAATAATCTAAGGGGAAGGCGTGATTGCAAAAATGATGTCGCGCCATTTTAAAATCACACTTACAACACCCCTTTCTTCGCAGCTAAATCCCAGCAGACACGAGTCTTGGACCAATGATGGTATAAGGTTGGGCCAACGTTGAAAACGTCGTACCAAAATACTGTAGGCTCAATGTCTCGTGTTTGTTGAGACGACCAATCGCTATTTGGATAATATTTCCACAATATTGACCCAATTGCGTAGAGACTCAACCGACACGGTGTGTACTGAGATATAATAAGACTGCCACAGCTCTAGCAACTCTGCACCAATGTTGTGTAAGTACCAAAAAACACAATCGCGACAACGCGACGTCTTGTTTACAGTGACTTTACAATGTCGGGCCAATGTCCAAGACATTGGGCCAAGAATTAACCAGCATTGTACCGAGAAGTACATAGGATTAACACCTGATAGAACAGTACTGTTCAGACAAAGATGACCAAAGTAATTAGACGGCAGACACTACCCTTTAACTGCGGGACACCACTATTATTTATATATCATTATTACAAATCATATATAAAGCGGTCCATCCCAAAAAAATCAGATCGCTATGCATACTGAAAACAAGATAAAAATAAATGTAGACGAAATGATGTACAAGGTAATTACCATAGGCGTCAGGTGACTAGCAAACTAAGCAACCCTAAAATGTACAATAAACATTGTGTCAGATCACCGGTAAGCAGCAGGTAGGTCAAAAAATTGTTTTTTTAATTTTTCAGGTTTTTTAATATCGTGATTATGTGGTTGTCATTTTAAGCTAGAAATTGAGTCATCAATTATAGCTGCAAATGAGGGGGAAATATAATTGAACACGCTAGGTCGCGTAAGGGTTAGTTAGGTGTGAGGTTACATAATGAGTCAATTGTAGGCCTACGGCGGCGTTATATAACCCTTTCCGTCCCCTAAATGTGATAATGGAACAAGTATTAAAATAGATACAACTGTGAGGTGCTCCTCCTATAAATTGCATAAACATATATTTTTAAACGAATAATATGCTAATATATCAGCGTATGCCTGGGTTGAATCTTCTACTGATTTACATGTATTATGGTAATACATTTGATTATATATCACGGTCACCAGCAACTAAAGTCTGCCTCTTATCGCAACACAATTCTGCCGTGCACAGCCAAAAGATAGTTCTGTCTACTTTACAGGTGAGCAGATACTGCCTTTTGGATTTCCATGGTAAAATTTTAATCCGTGTACCCTTAATAGCCTTGATCTTTTCCATGACACACATGTGTGTTCAGGCTTATTTAAAGGTTGATTACAGTGTCGGCCAAATGTTGGCGGCACTGTCCTAAAAAATTATATTCATTACATCTACTGGGACATGGCATCGGATATGCAATATCTATAATATAGGTCTGTCCCATAAAATATTATTTTCACCATGGCCACTCATATATATATATCTATATGTGACCCGATCTGGCAAAACGTATCGTAAGTTGCATATTTAGGTATTGGAGTTATTACGATATCCCCAACCTACACAACATTACCTTGAATATTTTATATCACACAACTCTGTAGCGTGTTTAACTCCGAAAATATGACTCGACAAACTCAGAGAAATATGAAGTCTGAAATTGCGTAATTTTGAGAAAATGGCATTTGAAATTTAAAAAGGCAATTTGTGCACTTTTGGAAAATATCACACAATTGTATTAAAATAAAATAAAAGAATAGATACTCATTCCCACCCTATTTTCTTAATAATAAACTTATAGTTTTAACATTTTAAAAGAATACGCTAGATATTTTCATAGTCATGATTTTTTCACTGCATGAATAGTTCTTACTTATTAACGACAGTTGCTATGGCAACATGCAAATAAAAATATATATCACTAATTGGAGTGTAAATGAGACGAATATTAAAATAACAGGTATATTTGATAAAAAAAACATTTGACATGTACGTCCACTTCTATACCACACAATTTTAGGATTCGAAAGTAAACATGAAAATAAAAACTTAAGTAAAGATTGAAAATAGGTCAAATTAAGGTCATTTTAGCTTGTGCCCTAGCACCGTTTGCCAAAGTGCGAATTAAGCCTCATTTTTTCCAGATCGGGTCATATATATCAATGTGAAGTAACATATATTATAAACAATTACATATTGAATAAATTTCATGTAATTGATCAGAGTTTACAACCAAAGTACTCGGTACTTGAACTCAAGTACTTTTTAAAGTACTTGTACTTGTACTCAAGTACTTTTAAAAATCCAGTACTTGTACTTGTACTTGTACTTGTACTCGTCATTTTTTCAAGTACTTGTACTTGTACTCGAGTACTTTCGTTCAGTACTCGCCCCAAGCCTGTGTGACAGGAAACCCTTTTCAATGCTTTAAATCAACAATAGTATTGACCAAAATGTATAAAATATTCAGCAGAAATCTGTCATTAGACATACATAGTAAATCATACATTGTTTGTAAGAATAATTTCATTTCAAGCAACCAATTGCGTTAAATGAACATTATAAATAGACCTGAAGATTTGAGTTGCGTCTCAGAATTTTTAAATTGGTGAATATAGTTCATAAATGATAAATGTTCATCTCGTTGATTAACCCTTTAAGCGCTCTGGAAGGTGTGTCTCGCTACCGCGATCCACAACTTCAAGTGGATGTAAATTACTCAAATAAACATTTAGAAAAATTGACGTTTGAGCACTAATTTCGTTCCAAACAACTGAAATTTAAGCGGTAAATTGAACAGATGCAAAACGACTCTAGTGGTTCTCAGCAGTGAAAGGGTTCATGAACGGCGATCAGTAGATTGTAGACATCACATAAATAAATTCACACCAAAAAGTAAGTTGTGAGTATCAGATCATAATCACCTGGATTAATAAGCCTAATTATCCACAAAAATACTACGAAACGACGCGATTCCATTTGGTCCCTTGTATTCTACTGGGAGAGAAAAAAACAATTAAAGACTCATTTAAATGAAATAATATCCAATTATCTGGTATAATTTTTGATTTGCATTAATTGATACGGTGACATTACGGTGATAAACTATTGCACAAGTTACCATGTTTAAGATTAAAAGAGCAAACACATCATGGAGAAAATTACCAACTTAATTGTTAACTACGAATTGAATAATTATTTATTCTTATCGAGTGTTTTTTTTATTATTTGATCTGATTACTTCTCTTTTGTTACATAATTTGGTCACAAATAATTATTTAGTGTGACATAATATTTTTTGAAAAAGTATAAAATAAATAAGAGCATACCCCAGAGATAGGGAGAATAAACTCGACTGAACAGCACTGGTTCTATGCACAGCACAAAAAGATGACAAGGAGTCTCTATGAACACAGAGCCAGTAAATCTCTTCCATCATACATGTAAACACGTTAAAATGTTTAATAATCTATATCGTGGTGCATTATTTTGTATCATGGTGTCTCCATTACCCGGGGATGTTTATTTACAGATTAACAACAAGCGTTGGTTTCCAATCTCGTATTCCCTAATATCAGGTTGCAGAACACATATCATCATAAATGACAAAGTTGCATAGTGCTGTTATTACTGTAGATTTCAAGCCAGATATAATTAAGTGTGATATTTTACACCGTTGTCCTAAATTAATTTTAGTCTAGTTACATAAAATATTTCCGAGATGATTGATTTTCCCAGACTGGCCATTTGACATGTTCTAAGCGCAGCTTTATTACTATAAAACTTTTTCAATTATGAAAATTGCTTTGTAAAATGTGATCAAAAGTGAACGCTTCTAAAGTTTACACCAGTCACTCTTTTTTGCTACCAGAACTAGCAATTCTGAAGTCCAACATAACCTATGTTTAGAATGTTTTAACATATGTTATTATCAACATGTATGACCTTTGTCATCGTGACATAAATGTTCAGTAATGTGAGACCGGCACGTCAAAGCTATGTACAAAAATGATCAGTCATGACAGGCTATGCAGTTTTAACAGTAAGATAACTAATGAAGAAATTATTGCGCATCGTATTAGGTGCATTGATAGGTAGATGAATATGATATTTTTTGTTATCTTAATAAGTCGTGACCAGATTATATCGACACAAATAAATTGGTTAAACAACAAATGCCATGTCCCATGTTTTTTCTAATCAGTTGCACCAATCTATATATTAACATCGAGGGGCCGAAACTTTCGTCGAGCGAAATCTGACCTCCTACAGCTGCCACCTCTTTCATACTTGGGCAGCTGGTATATGATGTCTTCATCTGGTGACAAGTCTATTTTTCAACAATTCTACATTCTCAACTCCTTCTATGACTAAGTTTGAAATCAAGCGAGGTGATGTTTGTCAGCCATTGTATTAAGTGTGGATCGACATCAACGACATCTCTGTGTCTAGAATTACCAGCCAGGACCCGTATTCTTGTACAAGTTACGATATATCGTAGGCTGCGCATTGGTCGAGATGGCCATCTCGACCAATGCGCAGCCTACGATATATCAAAACTTGTACAAGAATACGACACCAGGTGCACAGTGTGGAGTGCTGGCTGCCAGGGTGCCACATGTCTCAGTGCGTACATACAGTAAAGCCACCCAATGCTGGTTCAATTTTGGGCCATAATTGCAGACGATGGCTGGACACAGGTCCAGTGCATGTTCATTCAAGTGATAGAGCAGACAGCGTAGCCAGAACAGAGACATTGAACCAATGCTGGTTTAATATTGGTCCACTGTGTGTAATGCTGGTCTAGCCCTTCCCCAGAATGTTGTGGTAGTGACGTAAACAGTGGTCCAGTAATAAGCTGGCCTTTTTCAACCCTGCAATTTGGAGGTAATATTTCAAGTATCAAGTATATAAGTCAGCACTTTACTAACCCGATGCCGTTTCATTGCTGGACCAGCGCGTAGGTCTACACACCATAGACTATATACCCAATACCTGCTCAAGGCTGGGCTAGCGTTGCAAATGATGGCCCAACATCTAGAAACATTGGTTCAGAGCATCCCCTCATACTGGACAGTGGGCCTTTGTTACAGTGATAGGCCAGGATAAGGCTTTTATCCAATGCTGGCTTAATGTTGGCCCACCATCTGTGACGCTGGCCCATCATCTGCGACACTGTTCCAACGTCTACGGTGCTGGCTCAACCTTGACTCAGCTTTAGGTCATAATCATGTGTTTTTTGGCATTATCGGGGGCAGATGTGACAGGCGATACATTCAAACACAATGTTGGGTTCATTTCGGGGAAGTAAGTGAGTCGTATGTGGTCTAAAGTAGCTTTGCAATGATAATGTAATAATAGGCCTAATGAAACATTATGTAGGTAAACGATTGTCATTGTTATTCTTGTTAATCAATGTACGCATGCGATACGCCACATAGCAGATAATTCATTTTTTCTTCTAATGATATATCACATACTGCAATAATTTGTATCATAAAATAATCAAAATTATCATCAAACTAGTCAGCATGGTCAAAGGAAACGCCATATCAGCACGTAATTATTAGACATATCCATATCTCGCCTATGTTATCTGAACCCAGATATGAACCATCAATTGACATTTGGTTTATCATTTTAAGACAAATGACGCAGTCATTTTGGTTGTTTTATTTAAAATTTACTCCGCAAAGTTATTACAAATGTGTTGTATTGTTTTCAGCATGTTTAGCGGTGTAATGAGTGTAGTAACATTAATTACATGAAACAGCAGATGTCTTGGATTTAAAGGTCAAATAAATGTCATGTGCCTACAAAAACACTAGCAATATTTGTTGTCTAATCAATAGGAACATAAGTACTTACCTGGTATGAACACCATTGACATGCAGATTATATCCTTTTGATGTTCTCCATGCTAACCGGAGCGGTCTAACTTACATGCAGGTATGCATGTATGCCATTATTACATGTATGTATGTTATACCGCTCCGCGTTCAGGTTAGCTACGTGTAACGCAAATCATATGTGAACAACACTTAACGTGGCTGCACAGGAGAACAGAATTGACATCCAAAATAGTTTGAGATCATTTAAACAAACACTTTAGCGACACCTGGTGAATGGCCAGTTGACATAGATAATAACTCAGTAGTAGTGACATATTCTGGAGTCGATAATGATATGTCATAGTTATAAGGGGTTAAATGCGAACCATTATCGTCCGTGTATCAGGTCCAATTTTTTTGCGCCACACGTGACAATGACGTCACACGTCACGCCGACGCACGTGTTACTTCAATATAAAACTCGTTTTCACCACGGTGACAGCAGAGGTAGGTTCAACACTATGGAAACAACTAGCTGGTAACTATGGGTCTACGGTCATTATAACTATTTTTCCTTTTGCGGAGATCGACTTTAGACGTTTGAATCTGACGTCTACAGACGTCAGATGTTGACGACTAAAGTCGATCCCCGCGCTGTAAGGGATGATGTTCTCCCGAGCAAACAAAAAAAACACTTCTATAACTGTTATACAGTGTTTGTCCAGCGTCGAAGACGTTGGGCCGACGTTGTGTAAATTTTATACAAATGTTTTCTGTTTACGGAATCTAGATTCCTCTGAGAGCAGCTTGACATTTTTGCTGCATAACTGCGGGACGTACTGGCAACATTAGTTATGAACACGATTGAGCGACGTAGGGGCACAAGAAAAGGAAAAAAACAGAAGATTAGTCACGCGAGCCAGGGAATGATTACATGACGCATGCAGGTGATCAATGAATGAATGGATAAGTTCAGAAATGGATGAATGAATACATCAATTTATCAATTTAAATATTATATAAAAAATTGTCAATCAATATTTCTGCTAATAATTGTTGTCAGTCTGTCATCATTGTCTATGGTGGAATATTTCCATTGATATTCAATAACAATGATGATATTTTATTTTAACAGTTCATAATATTAATCACCCTTTAATTTAATAAATTAACGATATTTTTACAATTGAAAGGGTGAGAACAAGCCAAGGCTAAGTCATTGCTAATTTTTTTTCTGCTATTTGAGTTTGTGGTACAATAGCACAAAAATGTTGACTTAGCGTTGATTTAGTCCCGAACAAAAAGGCCGCTAATGTCTTCAAAATTGGTTATTTTTAAAAATATGTTGGGGTAGACACATGGCAGACTTTTTATTGTCCTATGGTACCCCAAACCTAAATAGCTGAAAAATTGACTTAGCCTTGATTTTGTTCAGACTCCTTCAATTGCTTCGCGAGATATAATTGTAAGTGAATGCTTCTTCAACTTAGATATATCTGTCGTAAACACACCATTCTCAATAATCGGCAGATACGAGATGTATTCACCAGCTTAACGAGTGTGCATAGCATATCCTAGTGTAAGATGAGATTTCGTGGAGAATATCTGCTTGGCTGGTTTTAATTGAGTTTACTCATGCAGATAAATAACTGTATATTATTTAGACAATGCGTCAATATATCGCCAAGTTGTAAAGTACCATGACGTGTACTGAAGAAGAGGTGGATAAGCAGTTGGTCTGTAAACCACTGATCATCGACTGTATAGTGTACGTGGATATTAGAAGCCCAGTTATTTTCTCAAAGAGTCAATATTAGTGAATAATATTGTTTTATATCGCTTCCTGTAAATGGAGACAATATCGCGAAAACGACGGGAATAAGTAATACTATACGCAGTAGGAAAAATGGCCTACCCTTATTAACCCGTCTGTATACGTCAGAATCTGACATCTGTAGACGTCAGATTCCGACGTATACTGACGGTCCCTGCACTGAAAGAGTTAACAAAATGTATAATGACCGTAGCCCCATAAAATAGCCATTCAAATGAAGCGGGAACAGCTAACTTGTATTACATTTATGAGACATCTATGATGATTATAAATTAAAATAAAACTTTAATTTCCATGGCTTTTATAAAATATTCCAGCGCTGTAACTGATAAGGGTTAAGTGATTTTAACCCTTAAAGCGCTGAATTTTTTTATGAAAACCTTGGAGACCAAGTTTTTTTTTCAATTTGAAATCATCATAAATGTCTTAGTTAGGTTTTTCTGATTATTTTGAATACCTGTGTTATGTGTCTACGGCCATTATACATATTTTCACTCTTACAGTGCCGGGACTGACTTTAGTCGTCAGAATCTGACGTCTACAGACGTCAGACTCAGACGACTAAAGTCGATCCCCGCGCTGTTAGGGTTAAGGACAAAATGACGAAGACAAATATACCGTCGGACCTAGTGATATTATAGCAAACAGGCTATTAAAATGTAGAATATTTGTGTCCATTATAATCATTAAACGGAAATAAATATTATGTAAAAATTAATTAATAGCTCGGCTAACAAGAGAGGTCGACCCAATAGCGGTTTAATATTGGCTTCGACGATTTGTGGTACAGCATTAAACTGACAATCGCTCACATATTTACATAGTTTGTATATAGGTGGATATCGGCGAAATTTGCTCTTAAACTCGCTTTTGTTTTACCATATGAAATATTTAACATGCGTGTTAAATGCTGTGGCACGCATGTTGAGGGTGACATCACAGCGGACACGAGATATCGAGCCAATGGTGGTTTATTGTTGGTATTAACAATATGCTGGACATTGCGTCATATTTACACGCACCAGATAGGGGTGTAGCATAATCGTGGAGAGTGAAAACTGCAAATTAATCGACGTGGTGGTCGATATGGTAATATGTATAATGTATAAAGACAAAGCCAAACAAAGCTCAGATTATACACTAGAACTAGGAAATGCTCATATTGACTTGGTTATTATATACACCACGAACAACATGTTCAGATTCCAATGGTTAATACACCAACACCAAACAGTTCACATGCACCAACTACACAATTTTCACATTAACATGGTTATACACCAACTTCAAAATGTTCAAATTGATATGGTGTCACAAAAAAATAGCCGCTGTAAGGCTAAACACCGAATTTTATTGTTTGTTGATGGTTTATGAGAGTTCACACATTGCAATAATCCGTGAAACATGGTTATACACCAACTATAAAATGCTTACATTACCATGATTATACAACAACTGTAAAATGCTTACATTATCATGGTTTTACACCAGCTATACAATGTTATAAAACGCTTACATGATCATGGTTATACACCAACTATAAATATTATAAAATGCTTACATGATCATGGTTATGCACCAACTATAAAATGTTTACATTATCATGCGCATGGTGTACACCAACTTCAAACTGTTCACATTACCATGGATATACACCAACATTAAAATGTTCACATTAGCATGGTTATACACCAGCTACGAAATGTTCACATCGGCATGGTTATACACCAACTTCAAACTGTTCACATTAGCATGGTTATACACCAACTTCAAACTGGTCACATTGGCATGGTTATACACCAACTTCAAAATGTTCACATTGGCATGGTTATACACCAACTTCAAACTGTTCACATTAGCATGGTTATACACCAGCTTCAAAATGTTCACATTGGCATGGCTATACACCAGCTACGAAATGTTCACATTGGCATGGTTATACACCAACTTTAAACTGTTCACATTGGCATGGTTGTACATCAATATTAAAATGTTCACATTGGCATGGTTATACACCAATTTGGAGATGTTCACATCAGCATGGTTATACACCACCAACAAAATGTTCACATTATCATGGTCATGCACCAACCTCAAACTGTTCACATTATCATGGTTATACACCAACTTCAAACTGTTCACATTATCATGGTTATACACCAACTACAAAATGTTCACATTATCGTGGTTATACACCAACTATAAACAGTTCACATTATCATGGTTATACACCAAATGATCAAGTTACCATTATTATACACTAACTGCAAAATGCTCACAGTCACAGCTATAAATTAAATACAGCTATTAAATGATCATATAGGCATGGCTATATAATATGACACGTTTTGTATTTACAAATGCCAGGGGCCCGTTTTATTATCATTCTCGCTCCGATATAGGGCTCATTTGAATAAGAGGATCGTTAAAATTAAATGAGTGGGTCAGAGTGCTCGTATCCTCCCTATACATGTCAAGTTTTCATCATTTTCGTAAGCGGCTGGAATTAGTGCACGAGAAGTTTGGAAAATAATGTACCAAAATAATTATGAGATTGTTGTGGTTGTCATGGTTACATGTATACACATATTTCGTCATCGGTTTCGTTATACAAATACACATTCTCACATAGTCGTGTAATCTACACACTCTGAAATGAACGTTATAGTATGCTGCATATAACTGTTTATTTAAAGAATAAAGGCTTCATTACTTCCTCTTGTTAAGTTTTATTGTCGGTCAGATTAGTTCAGTGTTCCATAAACATGACTCATGATCAACAGGAGCAGGTGATTTTAGCACACCATAGATACATTCTCATTTTGTCTAACACAAAAAATTACAAACCCATGTCCTGCTAGATTGTTTCAATTGTATTTTTCGTCATTTGAAGCTGAAATTGCTGACGCAATTTCCAGCTCGAAATGAGGAAAAATATTTATATTTATGAAAAATAGACATCTCTAATATTGACTTCAGTGGATTAACTAAGTATTTATCAAAAACTATTTTATCAAATTTGGTGTTATTTCTATCGCTCTAAGGTATGCTTAAAACCGTATATTTTAAAACCGTATATATACGGGCCTAGCAGGAAAAGGGTTAACGTGAAGGTACGAAATGCATTAGAAATCAGCAGCATATTATGTTGTATGTGCATTTTACCGAAAATTACTTGTTAGGACTGAAAATATGGGTGGTGTTGATTTGCATTGTTTAGGAATCAGTCGGGATAGCCTTACGTCACGTAATTGGTCCTGTACCATACGGTGGTTATAACAGCTCACTGATAAGGGACACGAAAGTCTCGTTTTTCTTCACTTCACTGCGATACACCCGCGGCCTTAAGGTGATCCAGCTGTGCAGTAAACACTATGTAAGCACACGTAAGGATAGCGTTTAGGCATTTATGCGAGACATCAAATATTACAGTCTTACAATTGTACAAGCTTGGTTTGAAATTGAAATTGGCCGCGTTTGAAATTATATTGAATAAGGTAAGTACTGGATCATGACAACCCAGTAAACACAAAGTATTTGTAAAACATTTGCACAACGCCGGCCCAACGTCATGGACGTTGGGCCGGCGTTGTACAAATGTTATACATTTGTTGTGTTTGCTGGGAAAACACGAGACTTTGACCCAATGTTGGGTTGCTGTTGGGCTAGCGTGGTACACGGTGGGCCAACACTAAATCAGCAATGGGACAACGTTCTGGTGTTTGATGGGAGAACGATATATGTAATCAAATTAGAATGATACAATTATCTAATGGCGGAAATTTGGAAACAATTTTATTTTGGATAAAAACAATATGATGATGTTACGTACATTTTTATAATAGAAAGCGAAAGCTGCAGGTTCAAGTGCAGTTGGGCGGAGAAGCCCTCGAATAATAATGGATCGCCCGGTTCCGTCTTTAAAAGACGTTCGAAAAGCCGGTATTCCCCGAAGTCATCCAGTCACATGTAAGCCTACAACCATACTACCGTGCAAAGTGAAATGGCAGTATCAGCTTACGTTACATGTAAACAGATACGGTATTTTGTCTTTGTAGAGCAGTATACCTATAAGCACGATCACCGTCTGGTATTATATAAATACCAACGAGTGAATGCATTCGTCATCACCTCCACGGGTGGATCCAGGATTTAAAGTGGGGGGTGATCAGATGAGAATATGTTAGGACTCCATATTTTTTAAATGTAGGTGTAAAACAGTGTTTTTTTAACCCAGCTAAATCGAGGCTCACACCGGATATTTTGAGTGTGGAATATTGATTAAATAGCGATTTTTCACAATTTTTTTTTAAAAGAGGAGTCAGCCCTCCCCCCCCCCCCCCCCCTGACACCCCTACCTGCACCGCCACTGACTTCAGCCAACCATGACAGTCACAAGCATGATATATGCTAGACTACTCTACCCTAGAGTTGTATATTAATGTCTTGTCTCACGACCGCAACGCAACATTTCAAATTGTAAAAAATACTGATATTTGTTGAAAATAATCACGATTACGGCATCAAGCTATTTTCTTTCACAATGGCCAGACATTTTGCCTCCAAATAACCGCTTTTTGATTAGGATTATGTTGGGAGCTCAAATTGTTAATAGGTATTTGAAAGATTTTAAGGAATCTTAACGTCGCATGTGCGTGTATGCTTGAATAAATCATACCGTAATCAATAATCAATAATGACTTACCGTCCCCTTGGATATGAAAGGGTGGATCTGCCACTTTACAAAGTGGCAGATCCACCCTTTCATATCCAAGGGGACGAATAATTACATCACGAAGCATTAAAAATAAGCTTCGATCAAATATAGTAACTGTTTGTATTGCCTCGTGGGCTGGAGGCGGGGTCCTATGCTGTGGCAACTTCTACGGATAAACTGTTTAGCTTGTTATTATAGCACAGCTGGACACGCAAACACGAGACGTTGACCTGGTTTAATGGAACATTAAAGCAATACTGATTTAACATTGCGTGTCTCCTGGGAAAAACATTTGAGTTACAGAGAAAGGAATTTACCAGTAACAAGGGATCTCACCGAGTGGCTATCATTTGGCGACAACAAAATCGGCCAAGATTTGCCGACACGCTCATTGAAGTTCGCTGATTGAAGAAATTTGCAAGGTGTGTCTTCAAGATGGGAACAGTTGATGACTAATACGGGTGATATCACCGGGCTGGCGAATATTTGGCGATATTGAAAAATGCCAAATTTGTGAAATTACCCAAATCTTCTCCAAACGTTCCCCAAATTTCCCCAAACGTTCTCTTCTTACGGCAAACGTTTTCCGTGTTCACCAAACGTTCTCTCGAAGTTTTTGAAATGCTCAAAATTCCCGCGATTATTCGGGGATCCTAACATTTGACCGAAATGTTCGGCTATTAATTTGATAACTACAGTTTGCCACAAATTGGTGACTATTTGGGGCACGTTCAGTGACTTTTTTTCGCTGAATGTTTGCTGAATATTCACGTAATAATAACAACCACTTGTGCCATTTTCTCCCCACAACAGTATATAGCTAAACGTTTCCAATTCGCCGATAGATCAGCGAATAATTGCGAATTCTGCGATCAATTGGCGACTAAAAGGTGATTGTTTTGAGGTCTTTTGGCAAAATTTGGGCAACTAATTGACGAGCGTGGCGATCAAAGAGCTCTGAAGAACAACAATTAATTTTTGGTCAGTTGATGTGGTGGCGCACGATTCAAGGCTCGAAGTGCTGGTAATGGCGGTGTTTTGTGAAAATGAAGAAAATAAATGTAGGACACTGTTTTTCTTTTCAAAATGCTTCCCTATAGCGATCTTAAACACGTTAATATTATCGTCGACACCAGTGTTCTAGGTTTTAAAGCGCACATTATGCGTCCATTCTGTTAACAACGCGCTGTTTATTCGGTCATGTATAATAACACGTTTATATTCTGTGTGTTGGTAAAACGCTGTGCATTGTCAATTTGCTACATTTTTCACATTCAAGGCTCTAATTGCGTTTTTTATTTGTTCATGCATGGACTGTGCGTCGTGTATGTGACTGGGAGAAACTTGGGACAATGGAAACACAACGAATATAAAGCGTGTGTGCTTTGCTTGTACCAAACGTTTGACTGCGCTGTATGGCGTTCTTATGGCGTCCATGAGCCAGAATTGGTCACCGTGCACTTTCTGGATTTATTCTTTCAAATTTACTCGTCAGTAACGTTTAGTAATAATGCACTATGCTACTACAAATACGTCATATTATCGTCAACATGTTTAGCTATATATACTTTTAGTGACAGTAAATACATAAAAAGAAGGATGGCTTGGATTTAAAGGTCAAATAAAGGTAATTTCTTTCCAAAGACACGAGAAAAAAATTATCAATTAAAAATCTTGCAGAAACCGTAAATTGTGCGTTTATGTGCATCAAACTATAGAAAATATGGGATTTTCTTAACATTTTGTTAGCCATTTTGTGCTTTGCTATTTTGAAGGTGAAAGTCCCAAATATTATCCGAAAGATTCGAATACAGCACACGCAAAATACGTAAAAATAAGTGCATAACAATGTATACACTAAAATCCCGAGCAAAGTTCCATGTTTCAGATTTCAGCCCAGGCTAAATAGCTATATTTTTATGAGACGCTGCAATAATCTTTCATTAAAAAATATGTATAACATTTATAATATAAATAATACACATTTTAAAGCATATACATATGTTCAGAAAGTATAGGCCAGATATGGATATGTGTCCAATAACTACAATTTATTAGCCCATAGACTATTTGGACATGCAGTAAATGTGCACAGAGGTTGCTACACACAATTAATGAATATCATTCATCCCGCATTCTCGTAAGATCAGCAACGAATTCGAATGCACGCCCAGCGTGTGTGACTGGGCCTTTCGACCCCCACTTCAGTGTACGGCTGTAAGGTATATATTAGGCCTATACCGCCATTGTCGTTATCGTGATAACGTGAGAGGTTGAACTAAAGCTGGCTTAATGTTGGGCAGCTTCTCACACGGTGTGCCAACATTACATCAACATACAATCAACGTTTCGTGGTTGCTAGGTATTTATCAGGCTTCGTGGCGGGCATCACTGCGAACTGGTGAATTGGGCATATCCAAGCGGAGTGATATTATAGTCAAATTAGATATGCTAGATGGTTCCAAGCCGCTGGTCACAATAAACTTCACAATCGACAATACAAGGGACCTACCAGGCCTTAAATGAAGATTTGTGTTATACGGTTGTGATACAAACCAGAACCAATGTGTGCTATTTTTCTGATCAGGTATTGGGAACGATTAAATCTCTTCAAAAGTGCGTGGCATTGCGAGGCTGAAGTTCCTAAAAGTTCACTATCAGCATAGACTTACCTGAGTACGTATTTACGTTCAAATACATATTTTGTCCTACTGTTTGGACAGATATGCACATGCTGTCATTAACAATGTTGGAATCATCTTAATGGTGAAAATCACTTTCTGGTAAATAACACCTTCAAATTAACCCTTTGACTTCCAGGCCGGGGTGCATGCCAGGATCCAGATATACTGGTGTAGGAGTTCTATTTTTCGTCATTTGAAGCTGGAATTGCTAACGCAATTTCCAGCTTCAAATGACGAAAAATTCTTAAATGTAGTATATATTTGACGAAAATTTGTGTCATTTTATGGTGACGTTCATTGACGAATGACGACGGAAATTTCCGTCATGTATGGTAGTGAAAAGGTTAACAAGCTTAATCTGTTAATGTTGAAGTAAGATACGTGGTAATAATGTATTGACTTGAAGAAATTACAATTAATCATAAGCTCTCGAGTAGATTACAATGATTAAATGATTTATCTTTGCTTATTTTTTTTCCTTTAAGGATGCCGGGAATAATGCATAGTTGCTTACTGGTGTGGCTCTTATGTCTTGTGATTATATCATGTGTGGCTATATACATCATATTGTTGTAAGTATTTCCTATAATTGTATACAATATGCATACCGTGCTGAATATACATTTACCATATTCCCACCAATATTATTTAAAATACTATTATATTCCATGCTGAATATATAGTTGCCACATACCCACCAATTTTATTAAAAATAGTATTATAGACCATACTTAAAATACATTTACCATATACTTATATTATCGGATATTATTTTCAGAACTGCCCGTGTTCTACAGATATAATCAAAATTCAAATGAATTTAGACAGAGGCACGGTAGATATATATCAATAATAGTGGTTGCTGGCATGCTTTTCTAAAACTGTATGTAGTGTTTAATGTGTATGTAATAAATCAACCTGGACAAATGTGTTGTCGTGACTTACATTAATATTTTTCATTTCTCTCTTCAGAGGTTGGAAGATGGTTGCATGGCTCTTTCTACCAGTAGGATTTTCTTGTATTATGTGGGTATTAATATGATACATGACTTATTAAAACCCTTTCACAGCCGAGACCGTCTGTATACGTCAGTATATTTCGTTTGTAGACGTCAGATACCGACATATAGTTAGTTAGTATAACTAACACATTTATGATGATTTGAAATTGAAAACAACCCTTTAGTCTCAACATGAATAATGCCGCGGTGTAAGGGTAGTATAGTTCATGGCTTATTTTCACTTTGGATTTGACATGATGTATCTATCACTCCACAAAATGGCAAATACACCCTTCATATTCGATGTATGTACCGTTGTAATATACACGATAACTTAGCAAATTATTTGCATTTATATGTTATAAAGTCAAAGTCAAAGTATATTTATTAGTACTATATGGCTGAAGGTCCGATGTACAATAACTTTACACATTATTTTAGTTGTATTAAATTTGCAACTAGTCTCTTTCTCACATTCATTGCATGATAAATAAACCAAGCCACACCACGCATTGCATCTGTGTCACTGGTCTTCATTAAAATAATGAATAATTGAAATCCGTTTTGAGTGTCATCATATGGAGATAAGTGCTTGGTAACATATCTATGCCTTAACAATTTATAGTCGTCATAAATTAAA
>OZ024910.1:14159709-14196028 GCA_964017125.1 Flabesymbios commensalis
TTTCAAAATTACGTTTTTTTTCTCTAAAATACCAAATACATGCATATCATAACTTCCATAATAGTCCATTTTTTTTGTTCAACCGGCAGACCATCTAAGATCTGAATTGACAGAATGGTTGAATATAGCTATGCAGGAACAACGTCAGATAGTATGCACACTCAAATTGTGGTATCAGTTTATTTTATTTCGACCGCTTATATGGGGGTACCTCCAAACCTGTCTGGAATTAGGGGTTAGTGTTACCTAATCGTCTATCATTGTTATTCTGTTTCACCAATCGACACATGCGATATACCATATAAGATATAATGAAATGTCCCTTCTAATGATATATTGCACACTGCAGTAATAGTCCATGAGCCAGCCACTGAAATTTTGACGATCGGTACTATTCAAAACAACTAATTATAATGTTACTTTTTGTTCAGCTACATATCGCTGGATAATACAAATGTTTGGTTGACTTTCTAGGGAATAACTTAATATTGAAAATTGAGCATTTTATACGGTGACCGTTCATGTAAAATTTGAGCCAAAAATCCAACAACACACATTAGTACTAATTGGTCCTCAAAGAACCACAGACAAGACAAATGGTCATCAAAGAACTACAAACAATAAATAAATGTGTAACCAAGTTAAATCAGTGATTTCCATGTACGGTCGACAGTGTGGATTGTCAGAAATCATCTTAAATATTTTTATGTAGTTTTATTTACATAAAAACCCTCCTTTTGTGCATGTTTCTTTAGTTCGGATAATCAGGATACACAAATAATACAAAGGTTTAGAATTAAAAACTTTGATTGGGCAGCTACGATATTAATTCTTAGTAAGAAACGCTAGGGGGTGCATATATCCGTACCATCTCCCCACAACCAAATGGTCTGCAGTTTAAGACAAAACTATAACTAGCCGTTTATAAAAAGAAAGCTAGATGTGGTAGTTTGTACACTGTTATATATGTTTTGGCCAAAAAGTGATGATTTCAAGAAATTGTTGGTAGCATGCTTTTCGGCCTGAATGAGAATAAAGGTTAACAAAGTTAATAATATTATTGCATATGTAAAGCACAGAAGTGTAATGGTGACATATCGTCTACTACGCTGGGCCGGCCAACATTGGTTGAACGTGGTATGTTTGCTGTGACGTCGTGATGGACTGCTTGATTAGTATTGAAGATGGTCTACTGACGTGTATAAGTATGGTTCATTGTAATGTTTCTCCGTCATGTTTCAAGTCTTCGCCATACGCCAGCATTCCACCGTGGAACACATCTTAGAGAGCAGCATAATTTGGACGTATTTTGTCATCTCAGTCTGCCTATATACATTATACGTATTGGTAGTATTGAATAAAAAATGGAATAATAAATGTGAGTACAAAGAGGAGACTTATCCCAGTGGCACCGAAAGTGATCTTACCTACATATAAAGGTCAGCAACCATTCATCACAATCATGCTGTGCATATGAGGCGTGAAGCCAATGCTGGGTCAATGTTCGTCCATCGTCTACGACGCTGTACCAGCAATGACCCAGCATTGGCCCAGCATTACGTGTTAGCTGTGTCAATCACCTAGCTGTTTGCTCACAGCCCGTGTCATGAGGCTATGCCTTGTATGTATGTGGGGATTTCAATACAACATGCTGCTGGTTTATATACGTATTAAGCACACCTGAACTAAAACACTAACCTTCGAGTGGGAAAGTAGAAGAAGAAGAAGAAGAAGAAGAAGAAGAAGAAGAAAAGTAAGAAGAAGAAGAAGAAGAAGAAGAAAAAGAAGGAGAAGAAGTAGAAGAAGAAGAAGAAGAAGAAGAAGAAGAAGAAGTAGAAGAAGAAGAAGAAGGGGATAAAAAATAAGGAGGAGGAAGAGGAGGAGGAGGAAGAAGAGGATGTAGAGGAGGAGGAGAAGAATAAGAATAAGAAAATGTAGAGGAGGAGGAGAAGAAGAAGAAGAAGAAGAAGAAGAAGAAGATGAAAAAGAAGAAGAAGAAGAAGAAGAAGAAGAAGAAGAAGAAGAAGAAGAAGAAAAAGAAGAAGAAGAAGAAGAAGAAGAAGAAGAAGAAGAAGGAGATGAAGTAGTAGTAGAAGGATGTAAAAAATTAGGGGGAAGAGGAGGAGGAGGAGGAGGAGGAAGAAGAAGAGGAGGAGGAGGAGGAGGAAGAGGAGGAAGAGGAGGAAAAGGAGAAGAACAAGAAGAAGAAAAATGAGGAGGAGGAGAAGAAGAAGAAGAAGAAAAAGAAGAAGAAGAAGAAGTAGAAGAAAAAGAAGGAGAAAAAAAAGGATAAGAAGAAGGAGTAAGAGCAGGAAGAGTTGGAGGAGGAAGAGGAGGAGAAGAAGAAGAAGAAGAAGAAGGATAGGAGGAAGAAGGATAAGAAGAAGAAGGAGGAGGAGGAGGATGAGAAGGAGGAGGAGGAGGAATTCTTAAAAAAATAAAATTAACCAAACAATCTGACTTCAAATTCAAGACAACATGATACCAAATAGGCTTAATACTTTTCTGTATATTTACAATGTACGTGTGTTATTTGTTAGTATAAATCATTTACATTGCCGACTATGACCGGTCAGAGGGTGCCCATTTCAGCTCTGTATGATTATACATGTATGTGCCAATAGCCAACACGAGATGTTAACCAATGTTGGTTTATTGTTCGGCCAGCGTAATAAACGGTGGGTCAACACTAACCAGATATTGGGCCAATAAAAAATATGTAGCCTCAAATCACCAGGGTTAACTTGATATATCACAAGTTAACATGACTTATCACGGGTTAACATGGCATCTCACAGGTTAACATGGCATCTCACGGGTTAACGTGGCATCTCACGGGCTAACATGACATCTCATGGGTTAACATGACATCTCACGGGTTAACATGACATCTCATGGGTTAACATGACATATCACGGGTTAACAAGGCCTCTCACGGATTAACATGGCATCTCACGAGTTACCATGACATCTCACGGGTTAACATGACATTTCATGGGTTACCATGATATCTCACGGGTTAACATGACATCTCACGGGTCAACATGAAATCTCACGGGTTACCATGATATCTGACGGGTGAACATGGCATCTCAAGGGTTAACATGACATCTCACGGGTTAACATGACGTCTAGCGGGTTACCATGACTTCTCACGGATTAACATGACTTCTCACGGGCTAACATGACTTCTCACGGGTTAATATGACATCTCACGTCGTAACATGACTTCTAACGGGTCAACATGACATCTCACGGGTTAACATGACATCTCACGGGTTAACATGACATCTCATGTGTTACCATGACTTCTCACGGATAAACATGACTTTTCACGGGTTAACATGACTTCTCACGGGTTAACATTACTTCCCGCAGGTTAACATGATTTCTCACGGGTTAACATGACTTTTCACGGGTTAACATGACTTCTCACAGGTTCACATGACATCTCACGGGTTAACATGAAATCTCACAGGTTAACATGACATCTCACGGATTAACATGACCTCTCACGGGTTACCATGACATCTCACGGGTAAACTTGACTTCCCGCAGGTTAACATGACTTCTCACGAGTTAACATGACTTTTCACGGGTTAACATGACATCTCACGGGTTAACATGACTTCTCCCGGGTTAACATGGCATCTCACGGGTTACCATGACATCTCACGGGTTAACATGACATTTCATTGTTACCATGATATCTCACGGGTTAACATGACATCTCATGGGTTAACATGACATCTCACGGGTCAACATGACATCTCACGGGTTAACATGAAATCTCACAGGTTAACATGGCCTCTCACGGGTGAACATGGCATCTCTCAGGTCAACATGACTTCTCACGGGTTAACATGACTTTTCACGGGTTAACATGACTTCTCACGAGTTAACATGACTTTTCACGGGTTAACATGACATCTCACGGGTTAACATGACTTCTCCCGGGTTAACATGGCATCTCACGGGTTACCATGACATCTCACGGGTTAACATGACATTTCATTGTTACCATGATATCTCACGGGTTAACATGACATCTCATGGGTTAAAATGACATCTCACGGGTCAACATGACATCTCACGGGTTAACATGAAATCTCACAGGTTAACATGGCCTCTCACGGGTGAACATGGCATCTCTCAGGTCAACATGACTTCTCACGGGTTAACATGACTTTTCACGGGTTAACATGACTTCTCACAGGTTCACATGACATCTCACGGGTTAACATGACCTCTCACGAGTTACCATGACATCTCACGGGTAAACATGACTTCCCGCAGGTTACCATGACTTCTCACGGGTTAACATGACATCTCACTGGTCAACATGTCATCTCACGGGTTAACATGGCCTCTCACGGGTTAACATGACATCTCACGGATTAGCATGACATCTCACGGATTAACATGACTTCTCACGGGTTAACATGACTTCTCACGGGTTAACATGACATATCATGGGGTAACATTACATCTCACGGGTTAACATGACATCTCACGGGTTAACATGACATCTCACGGGTTAACATGACATATCATGGGGTAACATTACATGTTACGGGTCAACATGACATCTCACGGGTTAACATGACATCTCACGGGTTAACATGACTTCTCTCGGGTTAACATGACATCTAACGGGTTAACATGACATCTCATGGGTTAACGAGACATTTCACGGGTTAGCCTGACATCTCACGGGTTAACATGACATATCATGGGTAAACATGACTTCCCGCAGGTTAACATGACTTCTTACGAGTTAACATGAATTTCCACGGGTTAACATGACTTTTCACGGGTTAACATGACTTCTCACAGGTTCACATGACATCTCACGGGTTAACATGACTTCTCACAGGCTAACACGAATTCTCACAGGTTAACATGACTTCTCACGGGTTAACACGACTTCTCACGGGTTAACATGACTTCTCTCGAGTTAACATGAAATCTAACGGGTTAACATGACATCTCATGGATTAACGTGACATTTCACGGGTTAGCCTGACATCTCACGGGTTAACATGACTTCTCATGGGTTAACATGACTTCTCACGGGTTAACATGCAATATCATGGGGTAACATTACATCTCACGGGTTAACATGACATCTCACGGGTTAGCATGACATCTCACGGGTTAACATGACATATCATGGGGTAACATTACATCTCACGGGTTAACATGACATCCCACGGGTTAACATGACATCTCACGGGTTAACAAGACATATCATGGGGTAACATTACATGTTACGGGTTAACATGACATGTCACGGGTTAACATGACATCTCACGGGTTACCATGACTTGTCTCGGGTTAACATGACATCTAACGGGTTAACATGACATCTCATGGGTTAACGTGACATTTCACGGGTCAGCCTGACATCTCACGGTTTAACATGACATATCATGGGTAAACATGACTTCCCGCAGGTTAACATGACTTCTTACGAGTTAACATGACTTTCCACGGGTTAACATGACATCTCACGGGTTAACATGACTTCTCCCGGGTTAACGTGACATCTCACAGGTTAACATGACTTCTCACGGGTTAACATGACTTCTCACAGGTTAACATGACTTCTCACAGGTTAACACGACTTCTCACAGGTTAACATGACTTCTCACGGGTTAACACGACTTCTCACGGGTTAACATGACTTCTCTCGAGTTAACATGAAATCTAACGGGTTAACATGACATCTCATGGGTTAACGTGACATTTCACGGGTTAGCCTGACATCTCACGGGTTAACATGACTTCTCACGGGTTAACATGACTTCTCACGAGTTAACATGACATATCATGGGGTAACATTACATCTCACGGGTTAACATGACATCTCACGGGTTAACATGACATCTCACGGGTTAACATGACATATCATGAGGAAACATTACATCTCACGGGTTAACATGACATCTCACGGGTTAACGTGACCTCTCACGGGTTAACATGACATATCATGGGGTGACATTACATCTCACGGGTTAACATGACTTCTCACAGGTTAACATGACTTCTCACGAGTTAACATGACATCTAACGGGTTATCATGACATCTCATGGGTTAACGTGACATTTCACGGGTTAGCCTGACATCTCGCGGGTTAACATGACATATCATGGGTAAACATGACTTCCCGCAGGTTAACATGACTTCTTACGAGTTAACATGACTTTTCACGGGTTAACATGACATCTCACGGGTTAACATGACTTCTCCCGGGTTAACATGACATCTCACGGGTTAACATGACTTCTCACGGGTTAACATGACTTCTCACAGGTTAACATGACTTCTCACGGGTTAACACGACTTCTCACAGGTTAACATGACTTCTCACGGGATAACATGACTTCTCACGGGTTAACATGACTTCTCACGGGTTAACATGACACCTCACGGATTAACATGACATCTCACGGGTTAACATAACATCTCACGGGTTAACATGACATATCATTGGGTAATATTACATCTCACGGGTTAACATGACATCTCACGGGTTAACATGACATCTCACGGGTTAACATGACATCTCATGGGTTAACGTGACATCTCACGGGTTAGCCTGACATCTCATGGGTTAACATGACATCTCACGGGTTAACATGACTTCTCACGGGTTAACATGACTTCTCACGGGTTAACATGACTTCTCACGGGTTAACATGACATCTAGCGGGTTAACATGACATCTCACGGGTTAACATGACATCTCACGGGTTAACATGATTTCTCACGGGTTAGCCTGACATCTCATGGATTAACATGACATCTCACGGGTTAACATGACTTCTCACGGGTTAACATGACTTCTCACGGGTTAACATGACTTCTCACGGGTTAACATGACATCTAGCGGGTTAACATGACATCTCATGGGTTAACATAACATCTCACGGGTTAGCCTGACATCTCACGGGTTAACATTACATCTCACGGGTTAACATGACATCTCACGGGTTAACATGACATCTCACGGGCTAACATGATTTCTCACGGGTTAACATGAAATCTAACGGGTTAACATGACATCTCATGGGTTAACGTGACATCTCACGGGTTAGACTGACATCTCACGGGTTAACATGACACTCATGGGTTAACATGACATCTAACGGGTTAACATGACATTTCACTGGTTAACATGACATCTCACGGGTTAACATGACTTCTCAGGGGTAAAACAGATACTATTTTTTTATTTAGTCAATGAAACGCCCCAGTGTGAGATGTCAAAGGTAAATTATAAATGTCTTCATATATTGGATAATACTATTCAATTTTATAAAAGAAAACTTTTGTCAATTCTTGATGCAACAGTGCATTTTATGGGTTTGATAGGAAAAGCTAATTTGCCGTATTGAGCTGTAGTGGGCTAGCCTACGGCAGAGAAAGAGATACATATCGCACGGTACAAATCAGTCAACGATAACGACCCTCTCCACCTGTACCTATCAACCACTATGTAGCATACATGGTGGAATTGAAACATTTCATCATCGCACACAATGCATACTGTAAAATATATAAAAATATATACAGTTTAAATGAACTCGTAGAGATACTTGCAATATACAAGCGTTGATTATTAACCTGCACTAAACGTGCCAGCAATGTAGGCTATAGAAGACGTTACATGTATGTACAATGATCATTTTTTGTATACATGAATGCATCTTTTTAATGCACTTTTGTCGTTTTTGATCTATTTTCTAATTGATTGGTGTGATTGAAAAAAAAGTTGTCTTCAAAATTTCAAATATATCCCAACGAGTTCATATGAAGTAATATTTGCGATACCACAATTATTGTCGTCTATGTAACAATGGCAAGTTATGCGTCAGAACATATCATGGACAAATGTTTTTAAATATCATATGTGTGCGGTATGGTTTTATTTATGATATTTAAAAAGAAGATATTAGATACTTATAAAAATGACATTTTCTCGCTGTTTGACAAAACATTTTTTGTAGCACCTCGTGCTCCTCCAACCAGCAATGTGACATCTTAAGCACCCGCTTTTCTACACCCACCCCTACCCTCTACACTATATAGTGTACAGGGGGAGGGGTGGGTGTGGAAAGGGGGTGCCTATGGTGACATGTGGTATTTACAGCCTTAAGCTGCAAATCGCGTCTATTACATATCTATATTGCCATTTTTAGACTTCTTATTTGACATTCAAAATAGAAATGTTGAGAAATGTTTATTAAAATTGCTAAATTGTCATATGTTTTTCTTCAAATTGTGCAACGTTAACTAATTTACACCCACTTTAAAGTTGTGGATCGCGGTAGCGAGACACAACCTGGAGTGGGTGAAATTTAAAGTGTAAAATTAACCCTTTAACCGCCAAATTATTCAATTAGTATTCCCACTTACTTGAAGTTGTGTCTCGCTGACGCGATCCACAACTTCAAGTGAGTGCAAATTATTCAGATTTGACAAAATGGATGTGAACTATTTTCAGATTTCGCTGATTAATCTGTTATTATCAAGTTTTAACTTCAATCTGTTAGAAAGCTGATATGGAATGTGCTACTGAAAAATATCAAAAAAACGAATATAATCGGTACCGGCGGTTAAAGGGTTAATATTATTAAAATGTATACTGTAGCGCTGTGGGGGTTGATACACACATTTGGATAAAAGGTCGTAATATGTATCCGGGTCACAGCCTTATTTTAACTGCAATGACGTCAATGGGAACATAACTAAGATCAAATAAATTCCTGGATGGCATAGATCATGGTACGCGTGCGTCATAATATCCAGCATGGAAAGTTACCCTCACAACAAAATGCTGTCAAAGTCAACATCACACATTGACCCTATGTTGGCCTAATGTTGGGCCAAAGTCACAGACGATGGCCCAAAATTAGGCGAACATAACAGAATCCATCGTGGCCACTTAAATTCAAAGTAATTAAATCAGATTATAAAACCCCCACACTGCTATGGGCGACTATAATAAACCAGGCGCTGTGGGTATATTCTAAAAAAAAAAAAAAAAAAAAAAATATTGAGAAAAAAAAAAAAAAAAATTACTTACGTTTTGTGGTGTCTTTCTATTTGCGCTTTGAAGATAGCTAACTGACTGATTTTGTAATATAATGGCTTTTGATATCAGTTGTTGATCAGATGTTTTTTTGAAGAAAAAACGTGCCAGATATTACTAGTGGGAAACCACACATGCTTCTAATTTTATGCAGCAGTGTAAGGGCTAACACTTATCAACACTTGAACATCCATATAGCGTCGCCTCGGAGCTAAAGGATCCTATCTGACACTCATCAGAGTGGCAGATAGGATCATTTAGCTCCGAGGCGACGATATATTATATTGACACTTATTAACATTCCATCATGAATATGCCTTCAATTAATACTATACCCTCGGCCACACTTATTTTGGTAAATCTGCAGCGCGGGATTTTCGTCGGTTTCTCTGTCAATTGTTGAACGATTTCCTTGCTAAAAATTATATTGAATATTTCAGAAGTTAGAACATTTGACATGTAATAGAATTCCAGTATTAGTGTAATGGGTTTATAGAGGTATGTCATAATTTAAATTTACTACATGTCAAATGGTCTAACTTTTTAAATACTGCATATAATTTTACGAAATTTTCAGGGATATTGGGATTCTGTTCAAATATGATTTTTTACAAAATTTCATGAAAATCGATTGATAATTGACAGATAAATCGACGAAAAACATGCGCTAGTGGTGAGTGGCCTAAGGTATAATTAACATTTCATAATGAATATGCATTAATTTAACACTTATTTCCATTCCATCAAAAAAAGTTCTTAAGTACATTTCTTCACGTGAAAATATTTGATATAATAATTTGCACATGCATATTTTTGATCAATTTCACTCAATATCTTTGCTCTCAAAAATCAATTTTAGCGCTGTTAAGCACGTGGCAGGTACACACCGAGTGATCATTGTGTTTAAGGCACAGACACTGAGTGGGCAGTGTCATAAAAAGAGCTGTATTAGGTGATACATTACTGTGCCGTACCCAGCCCTCTATAATACCACTCAACATACACATAAAATCTGTGAGTAAACTCACATTTAAAAATAACTCATCTGCGTCAAGTAAACACCAAACAGAAAACAACGCGGTTTCAATGGTTAACCAGCCTGTGTGACGCTGCTCCACCATTAAACCCGCGTTGTTTCAGCGCGTCGTGGGGTGTTGTAGAGCGTGACGGTGCACGAAGTTACATATTGTATGCTCTGTCCTCTAATTAAACAATGAGTTGACGAGCGAGCCTCAGACCAGAAGCAGATTAACAGACCACAGACAGATAGCCACAGACCAGCAGACCCCAGACAGATAGCTACACACCAGCAGACCACAGACAGATAGACACATACCAGCAGACTAGCGGTGCACAGAGAGATAGCCACAGACCAGCAGACCAGCGGTGCACAGGAAGATAGCCACAGACCACCAGACCACAGACAGATAGCCACAGACCTAAAGACCAGCGGTGCACAGAGAGATAGCCACATACCTACAGACCAGCGGTGCACAGACAGATAGCCACAGACCAGCAGACCAGCGGTGCACAGAGAGATAGCCACAGACCAGCAGACCAGCGGTGCACAGAGAGATAGCCACAGACCAGCAGACCAGCGGTGCACAGAAAGATAGCCACAGACCACCAGACCACAGACAGATAGCCACAGACCTAAAGACCAGCGGTGCACAGAGAGATAGCCACAGACCTACAGACCAGCGGTGCGCAAACAGATAGCAACAGACCAGCAGACCAGCGGTGCACAGAGAGATAGCCACAGACCAGCAGACCAGCGGTGCACAGACAAATAGCCACAGATCAGCAGACCAGCGATGCACAGACAGATAGCCACAGACCAGCGGTGCACAGACAGATAGCCACAGATCAGCAGACCAGCGGTGCATAGACAGATGCAGATGTAATCATCTACAGACGATTGAATCATTTCTGCTGATCTAAACTGATCATTTATATAAATTAATTATATAAATCATTTGAATCGCATCACGCTTATTATTTATTGTGACATCATTGGATACAGCCTCACATCTCATTCAGCTTGATTCCAAATGACTTAAACATGTTTACGTAAGACAGTGCCCTGTATCTCAATCTCAAGCTGGCAGTGCCAATGTGCCATACTTAAGACTGAACGACCATTCTACTTGATCTTAATGCAAATTCGTCATTAAAAGAGCAGCAGAAAGACGCAACAGTGATCCTAATTCGTTTGTTGACAACCTGTCTTTTAAAAAGCTCGTAAAGTACACAGGAATATTCTACCTGATCCAATTGAAGTATTGGATCATCCCAGAGTGCCCCAGTTTGTGCATAACCTGCCTGGTAGCCTGTCACCATGTGGTCGTATCAGCTGAGTCTCTCTGTGATAATGATATTAACTGCTGTATGGTCGGAAACAAAAGGTGAGTCTAGCCTGCCATCAAAAGATAAACAGCAGAAGCTGGTCAGTTTTAAAGTAAGACGTTACTGTTGTAAGACAAACAGTAGTAACTGGATACTTGTAAAGTAAGCAGTTACTGCTGCGCAAAGACAAACAACAGTAACTGGAGAATTGTAAAGTAAGCAGTTACTGCTGAGCAAAGACAAACAGCAGTAACTGGAGACTTGTAAAGTTAGCTGCTACTGCTGTAAGACAAACAGCAGTAACTGGTAACTTGTAAAGTAAGCTGTTACTGCTGTAAGACAAACAGCAGTAACTGGTAACTTGTAAAGTGAGCTGTTACTGCCGAGCAAAGACAAACAGCAGTAACTGGTAACTTGTAAAGTAAGCTGCTACTGCTGTAAGAGAAACAGCAGTAATTGGGAACTTACAAAGTCAGTAGTTACTGTCGAGCAAACACAAACAGCAGTAACCGGAGACTTGTAAAGCAAGCAGTTACTGCCGAGCAAACACAAACAGCAGTAACTGGAAACTTGTAGAGTAAGCAGTTATTGCCGTAAGACAAACAGCAGTAACTAGTAACTTGTAAATTAGGCAGTTACTGCCGAGCAAAGACAAACAGCAGTAACTGGTAACTTGTAAAGTTAGCTGTTACTGCCGAGCAAAGACAAACAGCAGTAACTGGTAACTTGTAAAGTAAGCTGTTACTGCCGAGCAAAGACAAACAGCAGTAACTGGAGACTTGTAGAGTAAGCAGTTACTGCCGAGCAAAGACAAACAGCAGTAACTGGAGACTTGTAAAGTAAGCTGTTACTGCCGAGCAAAGACAAACAGCAGTAACTGGAGACTTGTAGAGTAAGCAGTTACTGCCGAGCAAAGACAAACAGCAGTAACTGGACACTTGTAGAGTAAGCAGTTACTGCCGAGCGAAGACAAACAGCAGTAACTGGACACTTGTAAAGTAAGCAGTTACTGCTGTGAGACAAACAGCAGTAACTGGAGACTTGTAGAGTAAGCAGTTACTGCCGTAAGACAAACAGCAGTAATTGGGAACTTGCAAAGTCAGTAGTTACTGTCGAGCAAACACAAACAGCAGTAACCGGAGACTTGTAAAGTAAGCAGTTACTGCCGAGGAAACACAAACAGCAGTAACTGTAAACTTGTAAACTAAGCAGTTATTGCCGTAAGACAAACAGCAGTAACTGGTAACTTGTAAATTAAGCTGTTACTGCCGAGCGAAGACAAACAGCAGTAACTGGAGACTTGTAATGTAAGCAGTTACTGCCGAGCAAAGACAAACAGCAGTAACTGGTAACTTGAAAATTAAGCTGTTACTGCCGAGCAAAGACAAACAGCAGTAACTGGTAACTTGTAAAGTTAGCTGTTACTGCCGAGCGAAGACAAACAGCAGTAACTAGAGACTTGTAAAGTAAGCAGTTACTGCCGAGCAAAGACAAACACCAGTAACTGTAGACTTGTAGAGTAAGCTGTTACTGCCGAGCAAAGACAAACAGCAGTAACTGGACACTTGTAAAGTAAGCAGTTACTGCTGTGAGACAAACAGCAGTAACTGGAGACTTGTAGAGTAAGCAGTTACTGCCGAGCAAAGACAAGCACCAGTAACTGGAGACTTGTAAAGTAAGCAGTTACTGCTGTTTGAAATGCACCTGCCACATTGATGAAGCTGTAAATACATTGATAGTGTTTTAATTAAGATGTTGGGTGATTATAGTCACACATAATCACTGGAAGGGGACTATCATATACCTGGGGAGGGCTGAAGTTTTTGAACTAGACAAATCATTCAGTTCACTTCTTATCTGCAATACTTTATTTTTTCACACCCTGCCTCAAACCAGATATTTATTTCACTTTCTTAGACTTTTTTCTGTGTACAAAGTTGGATCCCAACTTTGTACACAGAAAAAAAATCTAGTATTGATCTGGGGGTTAAGGAACCGAGCAAAGCGAGGCGACGCGAGGCTCAATTACTTTGTTAAGGGCCATTAAATATTGGTTCACATGTCCTTCAGACAATCATTTATTTTGCGATAATTTGGTCTGAAAATGTTTATTTAAAAAATACTCTAGTCCCTTCCCCGGGTAATTGAATGGTGATCATGGTAACCCTACTCTCTCATTGCAGTATGCGTCAGAGTGAACTGTAGATGACACAGACACAGGTGCTGTCAAAATTTCAAACCTAACAATTATAAATTAGACAAATGTCAAAATATTTCTCTATTTGATAGCGTTAGTGTCCATTTTTTTAATCATGAATGAGTACCTTTTCTAATATTGGTAAATGCGAGTATTTAATAAATGTGGCATTTGATTTCTGATACAATTACGAGAAAATTCATGTTTAAAATGACATTTTTCAATTCGATCCCCCTCCGTGGTGTTACAATCATGAATGTCGGAGTCTAGATCAAAACTAAATTCATTAAAATGATCCGGCACAATGTTGTTAATTAATTTAAAATAAATTGTTTAGTTGTTGCTGAAGTATATAATTTATTTTCATTTTTTTAATAGGATCGGTGTGTGCAAAAAACTACCATAATCAATAATTCGAATTGCTTTATTTTGAAGTTTCAAAATCCGCTTTTAATCATGACCCCATACTAATAATTAATATGTGTAAAGATGAGCGAATTGTAAAAATTGTCAATAGTGTTCTTTGTGATATTAAGTGTCTAAGTTTATTAATTACACCTATTAGTAGGGCGGATTATGGGTTGAACCGTGACCGGCTGGACAAAAATGTAACATTTGACACAGTTACTCAGAAGTGTAGCTCAAAAATCGGAGTAAACTTTCTATGTAAAAAATGCATTTTACGTAACCATGGCAACACTAAAAACCTAAGTCAATAATATCTCTACTACATGTATATATGATTTAATGTATACAATACAGAGATGCTTTAAATGAAGCGCCAGTTCATTATTTGGGAAAAAACTGAACTCTTCCCGTGTTTGCCTTAACCCGACATCAAACATTTTATGACGTTATCATTTTATAACGTCACAGCGTGCTTAATTATTACCCCTGTTCATTGAGCTTATTACCGCTCAGATCTGAAAAACATTTGACGGTCACTCAAAAATTAAAAACTATATACCTTATATATACCTTATACTATATACCTTATGATAAGTAGTCGACCCCATCTCAGCCAACCAATAATTATTAATTATAGTAAGTACTCGACCCCATCTGAGCTGACCATTTTCCACCAATTATAATAAGTAGTCGACACCATCTGAGCTGACCATTTACCACTAATTATAATAAGTAGTCGACACCATCTGAGCTGACCATTTACCACTAATTATAATAAGTACTCGACACCATCTGAGCTGACCATTGACTACTAATTATAATAAGTACTCGACACCATCTGAGCTGACCATTTACAACTAATTATAATAAGTAGTCGACACCATCTGAGCTGACCATTTACCACTAATTATAATAAGTAGCCGACCCCATCTCAGCTGACCATTTACTATTAATTATAATAAGTAGCCGACCCCATCTCAGCTGACCATTTACTACTAATTTTATTAAGTACTCGACCCCATCTGAGCTGACCATTTACTACTAATTATAATAAGTACTCGACCCCATCTGAGCTGACCATTTACAACTTATTATAATAAGTATTCGACCCCATCTGAGCTGACCATTTACTACTAATTATAATAAGTAGTCGACACCATCTGAGCTGACCATTTACCACTAATTATAATAAGTACTCGACCCCATCTGAGCTGACCATTTTCCACCAATTATAATAAGTAGTCGACACCATCTGAGCTGACCATTTACTACTAATTATAATAAGTACTCGACCCCATCTGAGCTGACCATTTACCACTAATTATAATAAGTACTCGACCCCATCTGAGCTGACCATTTACTACTAATTATAATAAGTACTCGACCCCATCTGAGCTGACCATTTACCACTAATTATAATAAGTACTCGACCCCATCTGAGCTGACCATTTACTACTAATTATAATAAGTACTCGACCCCATCTGAGCTGACCATTTACAACTAATTATAATAAGTAGTAGACACCATCTGAGCTGACCATTTACTACTAATTATAATAAGTACTCGACCCCATCTGAGCTGACCATTTACAACTAATTATAATAAGTATTCGACCCCATCTAAGCTGACCATTTTCCACTAATTATAATAAGTAGTCGACACCATCTGAGCTGACCATTTACCACTAATTATAATAAGTAGTCGACACCATCTGAGCTGACCATTTACCACTAATTATAATAAGTACTCGACACCATCTGAGCTGACCATTGACTACTAATTATAATAAGTACTCGACACCATCTGAGCTGACCATTTACAACTAATTATAATAAGTAGTCGACACCATCTGAGCTGACCATTTACCACTAATTATAATAAGTAGTCGACACCATCTGAGCTGACCATTTACCACTAATTATAATAAGTACTCGACACCATCTGAGCTGACCATTTACCACTAATTATAATAAGTACTCGACCCCATCTGAGCTGACCATTTACCACTAATTATAATAAGTAGTCGACACCATCTGAGCTGACCATTTACCACTAATTATAATAAGTACTCGACACCATCTGAGCTGACCATTTACCACTAATTATAATAAGTACTCGACCCCATCTGAGCTGACCATTTACAACTAATTATAATAAGTATTCGACCCCATCTAAGCTGACCATTTTCCACTAATTATAATAAGTAGTCGACACCATCTGAGCTGACCATTTACCACTAATTATAATAAGTAGTCGACACCATCTGAGCTGACCATTTACCACTAATTATAATAAGTACTCGACACCATCTGAGCTGACCATTGACTACTAATTATAATAAGTACTCGACACCATCTGAGCTGACCATTTACAACTAATTATAATAAGTAGTCGACACCATCTGAGCTGACCATTTACCACTAATTATAATAAGTAGTCGACACCATCTGAGCTGACCATTTACCACTAATTATAATAAGTACTCGACACCATCTGAGCTGACCATTTACCACTAATTATAATAAGTACTCGACCCCATCTGAGCTGACCATTTACCACTAATTATATTAAGTACTCGACTCCATCTGAGCTGACCATTTACCACTAATTATAATAAGTAGTCGACCCCATCTGAGCTGACCATTTACAACTAATTATAATAAGTAGTCGACACCATCTGAGCTGACCATTTACCACTAATTATAATAAGTATTCTACCCCATCTGAGCTGACCATTTTCCACCAATTATAATAAGTATTCGACCCCATCTGAGCTGACCATTTTCCACCAATTATAATAAGTAGTCGACCCCATCTGACCTAACCATTTACCACTAATTATAATAAGTGTTCGACATCATCACAACGAACAAATTACCACTAATTATAATAAGTAGTCGACCCCGTCCGAGCTGACCATTTACCACTAATAATTTAAAAAAAGTAGTCGACCTCATCACAACTAACCATTTACCACTAAGTATAATAAGTATTCGACCCCATCTGAGCTGACAATTGACCACTATTTATAATAAGTAGCCGACCCCATCTCAGCTGACCATTTACATCTAATTATTTTATGTTTGGTATTGTATATGCAAGGACCAAGTATGACAGGAGCTAATTATTAACAAGTGTTTTTTTCACCTACACACTTTGCTTTACAGTGTGTTTTCTCAACTCACACAGGCTTTGTTTTACAGTGTTTTTCTTAAACTCACATAGACGTTTTTTACAGTGTCTTTTTTCAATCAAACAGGCGTTTTCCACAGTGTTTTTTTACTCACACATGATTTTTTTTTCGGTGTCTTTTTTACCCCACACAGGCGTTTTTTACATTGGTTTTGTTTACCCATACATACTTTCACAGTCTTGTTTTTTACTCACACAGGCTGGCTTTCACACACAGACGTTTTTACAGTGTTTTTTTCACTCACACAGACTTTTTCTGACAGTATTGTTTTCATTCACACAGGCTTTGTCTTACACTTGTTTTTTCACTTACACAGACGTTGTTTTACAGTGTTTTTTTTCACTCACACAGACTTTGTTTTACATTGTTGTTTTTCCTCACACAGGCAGACGTTCCACGGGTAACAGGTGTGTTAAGAACTGTAAGAAGATGCGAGATGGAGACTATCAGTCATGTGTCGCCTGTAATTGTAAGTACACCACATACGTCGTCATACACCCTTACAGCACTGACAGTGCGGTATATACCATGGGAACCAAAGGGTTATATACCCTATATTTCTGACATTTAAAGTAAAACACGAATCATTTTTATTAAATGATATTTATTAAGTCAAAATGAGACAAATAAAAGGTTGACTGAGTCCAATAGAAGAGATTTGTCAGAATGAGACTATTAGCAGATTGCAGCGTATTGTGACGCCCGAGAGGTCAGAATAGCCGGCTCCTGAAAAGGTGTAAGACTAACGCCAGTCGCCACACGATCGCAATATGATAGTTTGTAGCTGAGATTTGTGAGACTCCCAATCGCTTATCTCGCAAAACCACTGACACCAACCCAAAACATCAGCCTTATCAATCATATCTGACACCACTGGCAATTGCCAGGAGCATTGCAGCATGTGCCAAAGCAGCAAACACCTGAAAGAACGTTTATGCAATACCCGTAAAATACCCAATAAAACGAGTTAAATCCGAAGAACAGCGGAAATTAGTCCACTATAAGGTTGGGAATGAATATATTCGCCTATGAAGTAACTCACGGGAACCACATATAGTTAACAATATACAACAAATTTATTCCCAAAACAAAACACCTTGAACTCCCAATCTTTATGCACTTAGCACAGTCAATGTTCAGATTAAAAAGACTAAATCACATTATTTCTCTCGAGCAAGATTAACCCTTTAACCGCCGGTGTCGCATATATTCGGGTTTTCATTTTTTATTAGCACATTAAGAACCACCTTTTAAACATGTTAAAGATAAAATATGACATTATTCAGCAATACTTGAAAACAATTTACCTCCATTTTGTCAAATCTGAATAATTTTCACTCACTTGAAGTTGTGGATCGCGTCAGCGAGACACAATTTCAAGTGGGTGAAAATTCAGATTGAATAACTTGGCGGCTAAAGGGTTAATCAATAAAGGTAACTACCCTGAATTCCCTGTAATAAAGCACATTGAATAGTGATATTCACCAACAATCTCCAGTTGAGAACCCCCAGTTCAACTATAATAATCTTCCTGGCATGCAATGATAATATACCCTAAACAGTATGTAAACTTTATCCTTAGTGTATTTATCCTGTCGCCTAATATGAACAGCAATAATAACCACAACCATCCCAGGGCAGTACACACACAAAACCCTATAGACTAGGCATATTTTCAGATTATCAGAAACATGTAGGCATTTTTGAAGAAAAGTTGGAAAACCAGCTTTTTAATCTAATTGGGGTATGGAAAACTCGACAAAAATCCTTTCCAAGCTGGTAATTGTTTAGTTAGTTAGTCAAAAATCGAATTCAAAATGACCGCCAATAATTTAATTATTTCCAAAAGTATGTTCCTTTTTAACAGTTTTGGTGTTTTTTTTGTTAACAATTTTCCTAACCTAAGTGGGTTATGCTGAATTGAAAAAAATAGCAATGACCTCAATGTTGTGTTTCGGACATTATAAATCTAAATACAAAATGGCGGCCAATTGAAATCATCATGTTCAGTCCATGGACTCTTTCACCAAAATGTGAATATTGGTCCAAAATCACGCTGTGTGATTTTTTTTGCAGGGGACAAAAATCCTCCTTTGCAACAGGCCTCATTTGCATAAATCCAAGATGGCCACCATGTGATTAGCAGATTATCACATTATGCATCATAACTTTGGAACAAATGAAGATAGAAACATGTATAATGTGTCAAAATAATCAGGATTGAAATTTCAACACCGTGTATGTATATTATGACAATGGCAATAGTCTATTTAGCATAAATTAAAAATGGCCGCCATCTTATTTGCTAATCATCACCATGATCACATAATACAATGATCACATGATTATAAAATGCATTGTAACTTTGGAACAGATGAAGATAGACACATTTGTGAGGTGTCAAAATAATCAGGATTCAAATTTCAATACCGTCTATGTTCATAATAATATTAAATGGCTAATTTGCATCAATTCAAGATAGCCGACATATAATTTGCCAATAATAATCACATATCAACTGAATGACGGGAATGCTTAGTTGTCATGGATGGACTATTATTATTTATCCTAAGTTGAAAGCAAATGTAAGATTCTCCTCTGGTCACCGTCGAAACATGATTATATTTACTAAAAAAATCAGGAAACTTTAGTATTTTTTCGTACCTATCCACTACACACGCGACATTGAACCTGTGGAGGCTGAATTGTCGGATAGTAATGTCAGAATATGACACTATAATGTTAGGATGTGGCATGATAATGTAAATGATAGCATTAATATATCAAGATATGACATTATAATGACAGTATGTATATGACCGTTCTATGTCATAAAAAGTGGGAGTAGGCCTAGGGGGTTGGTGTCGGAGATACCATTAATTAGCACCATGACATGTCAAAGACATGGTAATATAATCACAATGTGGCATTGCAATCTTATTTTTTAATAGGATGTGTCTCATCCTAATCTTATAATGTTATATATCATTAAAATGGCATATCCTAAAATTAAAATGTATTTTTGTGGTGTTAAGGGACATATTTGGACATTATAATACCATATCATGAGGTTTAAGAGTCATATCCTAATATTGCAATCCAATATCCATGACATAAAACTGTCATATCATGACTTTCAACTGTCACATCTTCTACCTTAGTATCATAGTATGACATTATAATACAATATTATGACAATATATTACCCTATCGTCATATTTTAATGCCACATTATGTCATATAACAACTTTATAATTGGTATTTTCATATAAAAAAATGTCATATTCTAATATTCAAGTGCCATATCTTGACTTTAAATTTATATATCGTGATGTTAAACTGCAATATTCTGGTATTATAAAGCCATATCCTGACAATATTATGCCATAGCCTTTAATTTTAGTGACATAACGTGATGTTTAACCAACATAATTATTATTGCGTAATAGTATTATGACATTTCAATGCCATTTTGTAATGTCAAAGGGCAATATTTCAAAATAATAATACTATATCATGGTGTTAAAATGTGCAATTCAGATAGTACAATTCAAAATCCTGATACAGAAATGTTATATCATTATATTGTACTGTGACATATTCTATGGTAAAGACATATTCCGTTATTATAATGCCATACTATTGTATTATAATGTCATTTTCTGACATTCCATTGCAATATTCTCACAGTACAATGCATAATTGGTCGTTAAAGTGTCATATCCTAACTATATATATATATATATATATATATATATATATATATATATATATATATATATATATATTCAAATCCCATAACTGACTTTATTTCAAATCCCATAACTGATTTTAAAATGCCATATTATGATAATAAGTCATTTCCTGATATTATAATGCCATATGTTGAGAATAAAAAGCCAGATCCTGTCATTTCAATGACAATATCAAATACAATGCCATATTGTGATATTGTATTACTTTGTCATACAGGCCTTGTCATTTTAATGGCATATCGTGACGGTAATTACTGGTATTGCCGACACATACTGCCTACTCCCACATTTTAGGACACCCTCAGTTATATTATGTACATAATTATCATTATAACGCCATAATATTATATTGACATTATAATGTTATTTTTTGCATTATTATGCCATACCCTGACATTATAGTGTCATATTCCGATATTTCTGTCCCAATAATGAGCATCCACAGGTCCAATGTTGTGTGTATGCTGGATAGGTACGTAACAATGCCTATGTTTACGGTGTTTGCTGCTCAATCTAATGGTTTTCGACCACTGGAGGATCTTACATTTTGCTTTAAACATATGCTATATAAGCAAGATATCCCACCATCTTGAAAAAGTAGCACTTGAATTGTTTAATTATATTTGTGCATTACTTTATTGATGTGTGATATTATTAATTGTTGTTAGAAATGATAACCCAGACAAAACACTTAGGCTTATCTAAACTGAAGTAATGGGAATTGTTGGTGTTTACTTATTTCACAGTCTTTTCATGGTGAATAAAAAATATTAATAAAATAATAAAATATTTTGTCATCAAAAGAGCAACCTAAAAAATCAAATCACAACTTAGTGTGTTTTTGTAGTTTTTTTTACATAAACAAAACCCCTTTTTGTGCATGTTTCTTCAGTTCTAATAATCTGGATACAACAAGAATGCAATAGTCTACATTCAACAAGTTGTATTGGGTGACAGTGATCCGAATTCTTATTAAGACAAGCTAGGGCTTCATAGGCCAAGACCACCTCTGTACACCCCGAATGGTCTGCAAAGTAGACAAAAATACTGCTTAAAAGCTCCGGGTAAGCCTACTCCAGATTGCATTACAAAATATTTACACAGGAACAGGCGCTTTTGAAAATCTAGAGGATGTATTTTGTACACGTTCATAAAGTTTTTCCAAAAAAATTACGATATATAATGTTATTATTGCATTATTTGATGATTGGCAAATAAGATGGCGACCATCTTTAATTAATGCAAATTAGACTTTACATGGTTTTGAAATTTCATTCTGATCATTTTGGCACATTATACATGTTTCTATCTTCATTTGTTCCAAAGTTACGATGCATTATGTAATAATCCTCAAAACACATGGCGGCCATCTTGGATTTATGCAAATGAGGCCTTTGTCATCATTATTAATGTGATTGCATAGTGTTGTCAATGCAATTCTGATTATTTTGATACCTTGTTCATTTTTCTATCTTCATTTTTTTCCAAGAGTATGTGGCATAATATGATAATTGGCGAATCATATCGCGGCCATCTTGTATTTATGCAAATTAGGCGCCTTATGAATTATTTTGTTTCCTTTAGACAAATACCACAAAGCTTTTTCTAAGGAGTCCCTGTGCCAAGAAAACACCACTACAATTACCATCTAATATGTTATGGGAATGCATAATTGTATACATTACAGTATAAGGGCGGTCATTTTGTTTTTAATTTTTGACCTTCTAAATCTTAAAATTCAGCTTGGAAAGAACTTTTTTCGAATTCAGCACACCCGAAATAGGTTTAAAAACATGCTTTCTAACTTTTCCATGAAAATGCCAACGGCAATTTAATATATATATTAATCCCATTTTGTTCCTAGTCTACTGCGAATGTAGCAACATCAATCAATAATATTACAGGTCAGTTTGTATATAGGACGGATAGACTATGATCAGTACAAAGAACAAAGAGTGACAGAACATTCACACACTATCTGTAGATGCAAACCAGGGTCAGGCTAACAGCCTAGCTATGTCATCGCATTCACCCCTCTACAGGTCGATATGAGATCGAAGCAAGCGTCAGGCTAGCAACCTGGGAATGCCATCGCATTCACCCCTCTGCAGGTCGATATAAGATCAAAAACAGGGTCAGGCTAGCAGCCTAAGAATGCCAGCGCATGCACCACTCTACAGGTCAAAGTGAAGATAATCATAGGGTCAGGCCAACAGCCTAGGGATGCCATCGCATTCACCCCTCTGTATGTCAAGTGTAGACAATTTTCTGTGATACCTACCAACAGTCAAAGTTCCCGTCTCCTGCACGTATCTGTCTGGGTTGTGTCTTGTCTCACAGACTGGCTGGTACTGCACCGTCTGACCTGTGTAGCACACTCTTTGTCTCACTGGAGCACGCTCATCTCTTTGTATCTCACTGAGCACGCTCATCTCTATCTGTCTCACTGGAGCACACTCATCTCTCTGTCCGGTGTAGCACGCTCACCTCTCAGTTTTATCCTAACTTCAGACTACTCACACTTATAGCAATCCGCCACAAGAAAATAGACCCTCCTGTTTCATTAATACTAAAGTTCCCACTAGTTGAGCCGAGCCTCTTTCTTCAAAAGCTCAAATTATATACATACATTTCACAAGTAACTTTATTAATCTTAACATGCAACAGACTGTGTTAAATTCGCTATTAAATGGCGCAATAATCTGTATACGTAAAGTCAAAGGGTCACTTTCATCAGCCAACTTCACCCAAAAAGATCACATTTATCACAATCTTTGGAAGTCATCACTGAGGCATTCAACTGCTGAATAATAAGTAAAACCTGTGATAAAATGAATAGGCACTGTCAAGGAAGAGCTTACTCACATGGTATAAATTATATTATAATCATATGCACCAGCATATTCTGTGATAAGAACACATCATTATGTCATGATGTGAATATACCGCTGATGGCCTAGGCTAGGGAGATAGTGAGCAATCGACAATGTCAGAAGGTCCAAACAGCCTTCTCCAGGGCTAGATGAGCCTCTTTCAACTCTAAAATAGACTATTTTATTTTATTGCTTAAAGCTGCATAACTGTTTTGCTTATTTTAATCAAAAGAATGATCCATAGAGAATGGTGTTTTATTTTTTTATTTTACTGCTCCGGTTACTGAGTTATTAGGATTTAAGTTTTTTGTTTTTTGATATTGTTGCCCCACCAAAACAAAGACCTGATCACAGGGAGTAAGACACACTGTCTGTATAACCAGGACATTAAAAGTACCAGGTGTCAGATAACGGTCATCATTAAAAAAAGGTGGAAGACTTTTAAAATTATTCTTATTTTTTAAGTGATCATGGATATATTTCACAGTACAAAGTGTATTGTCTCATGTCAGCTAGACATATCTTGAAGTTATTACTTTGTGGTCTCACCACCCTAAATAAGCCGAAATCCAGGGAGGTGTCTACTAATGATGGAATCATCACACAAAATATTTTTAATGCGGCTGTTCCAACCTCTATTGAAACAAAATTAAATACAAAGAAGTAATAATTTTGTGAATATTTAATAAGCCCACGTTATCTTCTTTGTCAAGGATATCATATATAACTGTTTCATGATAACCTCGCAGGGATACAGTGGGTTAAAATGATGTGTGTCTGTTCTGTGAAAGAGAGCACGGATTATAGCCCAATTTTAACAGTATTGACTTGTTTACACTCTAGAGGGCGTAGCTCAAAATCTGTCTGGTAACCATACCCATAGCGGGCCTGTTTTCGAACAAGGACATCTCAAGCTTTATCCTGATATGTCACACTAAATATCTAATAGGGTGAAAAATGGTGAAATCGGCCTGCGGAATTGAGGCAGTTTACATGTGTTTCAATGGGACTGGCATTTGGGGTGGTGAGACCATCAGTAGACACAAGGGGTTTGCATGTTCTGGTCCTTTCTTGACATATTCCAGCTGCTTGATAAAAAATCTGCAGCTTGATATCTATATTTTATTGAGTTTTACTATCGCTGTAACAATCTAAGTGTAATAGTTTTGATTAGAAAGTATATAATTGGTGAACAAATGTGATAACCATGTCTAGAAAAGACCAGAAGAGGCCGTGTTTCGGTGATATAAGTCATAGATGAAATGCCTGGTTGGTAGTTTGATTGTCATATGGGCCCAAATAAAAATAAAAAATAGTGAATTTAAGTATGGATGCTACTAATAGCAGTCCATTCTAATATGTGTGGCATATTTCAACAACAATTTTCGAAATACAAGGTAACCATGACGACTTTGTGTGACGAAATAGAGGCGGGAATAGCCACTTCATTTAACTGTTTTATTCAATGCGACTTTCAAGGAAACCAGGCCGATTTTCATGATATCAATAATTATTCAAAGGGCTCCGAGGGCAACAGTTTTCAATATATTTGCCTAATTCAAAAACTATATTGTTCAGAACACCTTCAAGCATTATACCAGGCCGAAATAAAATAATCAAAGAAAATTATATCTCTACATATGGTCTCACCACCCTAAATAAGCCGAAATCCAGGGAGGTGTCTACTAATGATGGAATCATCACACAAAATATTTTTAATGCGGCTGTTCCAACCTCTATTGAAACAAAATAAAATACAAAGAAGTAATAATTTTGTGAATATTTAATAAGCCCACGTTATCTTCTTTGTCAAGGATATCATATATAACTGTTTCATGATAACCTCGCAGGGATACAGTGGGTTAAAATGATGTGTGTCTGTTCTGTGAAAGAGAGCACGGATTATAGCCCAATTTTAGCAGTATTGACTTGTTTACACTCTAGGGGGCGTAGCTCAAAATCTGTCTGGTAACCATACCCATAGCGGGCCTGTTTTCGAACAAGGACATCTCAAGCTTTATCCTGATATGTCACACTAAATATCTAATAGGGTGAAAAATGGTGAAATCGGCCTGCGGAATTGAGGCAGTTTACATGTGTTTCAATGGGACTGGCATTTGGGGTGGTGAGACCTTGTGTGATATGAGTCATATCTACATATAATGTCATGTTTAGTTTCGGTACCGGTATAGAGAATGTCACTCACTTGGAAAAGAGGACCCTGTTTTTGTATGGTGCTTTTAAGTGTGGTCCAGCATCTGAGTCTTTGGCCCGCGATTAAGACGCTCTCCCGACCTGAGAAATTGCAGTCAGAATTACATCAAATTCAGTGATGTAAATCATCTTTTTTTGCGCAGTCTTTTATTTGATACCTCACGGGCATTTCAAAATATAGTGACAATGCTACGAATGAATTTAAAGTGATTTTTTTATGACAAGAGAAACACGATCTATAGTGACTATGCTATTTGAAAATATCAGACTATTTTATTTCATCGTTAGTCATCACATACAGTTATATAAATAGCGAAATGCGGTCAAATAAAATAATTGTAAAAAAAGCAGCCTTTACAATACCGGTAGCTGAGTTACCCAGCAAACAAGACGCATTCAACCATTGATGGGTTAATGTTGTACCAGCGTCATAGAAGCTGGACCAACATTGAGCCATCAATGGGTCAGTGACTCGTGCTTGCTGAGTTATCATACGGGCTGACCTAGTCTTAGGACACCAACCTGTGGTTTGTGTGAGCTTGGCATCGCAGCCAACACGAGGCATTGATCCGATGTCAAACTAATGCGGGGCCATCGTCTACGGCTCTTGCCCAGCGTTAGACCAATGCGGCTCAACGTTTCGTGTTTGTTATTAAGGGGTTTGATGCTGGTCTAATGTAACATTATATTGGCCCACAATTAACCACTATTAATATTACGTACATATTGTACACAGACGGACCGATTTACCACACCATATAGCTTGATGGTGTATCGCGTGGTGATCTAATCCAGCTACATTTACATCGATTTTGTCCATTTATAAAGCCTTTAAAAATATATGAATGATTGTGTTGAACATTTTAGGTTATTTCGGTCGAAATACACAAAACAGTTATGCAGCTTGAATTAATAAAATAGTGAGACCCCAGTTCTCTACCAGCTTGACTTCAACAGTTCCGGTTGCGCATGCACCAATATAAACTGATGACAAGTTCCTGTAAAATGACCAAAACAGTCAGCAGGCAACAATGTGGATTTCTGAGGTTGAGGTCCCACCCTGCGAGCCTTAGGCGCGCAACGGGAGCGGGCTAATATGAATAGGCACTGCCTACAGAGAGTTCACTCCCATGATATAAATTATATTATAATCATAAGCACCAGAATATTCTGTGTTAAGAGCACATAATTATGATATGAATATACCCCCTTGCATAGGCTAGGGAGATGGTGAGCAATCATCAATGTCGGAAGGCCCAGACAGCCTTCTCCAGGGCTAGATGAGCTTATGATATTATCTAAATGACTGTGACGTCATAGTTTCATAGTTTAAACAAAATATACAACCATGTAGATCTAGACAGATCTTTGGACTTTATATTATGCCTAATTATGTGGTATTTTATTTTATTGATTAATTCACAAAATAGTGAGACCCCAGTTCTCTACCAGCTTGACTTCTGCAGTTCCTATTGCGCACGCAGCAAAATACACTAGATGACAAGTTCCGGTTTCGGTGCGCAACGGGAGCGAGCTATTAGACTATTCAGTGAAATTTAATGACCTCGACCTCCTTTGTTTTCACAGACCTCGCTAATACAATGAAGGATGGAGGAGGGTTCTTATACAACCTTATCTTCACTGAGTGACGTCACTGCGTTTCACAGAATCAATACAAAACATTGCACAATACACTTTAAATGCTGCCAGACTTACAGAATGTTGAAAATGACGAGATGATCAGTTTCGTGTGGAATCCCCCTCGTATACATGTACCAAATTATACGCTGACCGCATAGTTCCCTGATTAATTTATGCTGTAAGCATACAATTTAGCTGATGACACCACATCATATACATTGCTAAGATAACATAGAAGATAATTAAACATGTTTCCCTTCACGCTGAATTACCCAAATTCCAATACTATACATGCCAGACAAATATAAAAAATGCCAGTATAAGCTAGTATATGCGAAGTCACAGAGTACACTGTCCATGTCAAAAGGTTACTGGGTCACCGGCACTTGTTAATATAGAGGAATCTGAAATATACCGACACCACTCTGACCTATTTGCCCTAAATACAACACTTTGCATACACGCAAAATCAATGAAATTAATTACACAATAATCCGAAATTACCAACTTGAATTATCAATACAAACACAAAACCCGATGCATTGTCTGTAACACACAAATAAATATGCAAAGTTAAGTACAGTGCTATACAGTGTAAGCCAACCCCTAGAGTCACATTTTCCCTGCAATACCAGTTCACAACATTATGACAATAGGTCGATGTTTAATACAATTCCCCCACCCCACTAACTCACGGCTTAAATGTCCCATCGCACCCAATAGTGTTAACCATAATGTTAAACCACAATTATGATCACAGGTAAACATATTACTAAATAGACTCCGCATTATGATGTTGTTGGAGGTGCGGGCGCATTACAGGCATTATGATGCGGGTGTGGGGCGTATCACAGGCATTATGATGCGGGTAGAGGCGCAGGCGCGGGTTTATCACAGGCATTATGATGCAGGTGGAGGCGCGGGCGTATCACAGGCATTAAGATGCGGGTAGAGGAGCAGGTGTATCACAGGCATTATGATGCAGGTAGAGGAGCGGGTGTATCACAGGCATTATGATGCAGGTAGAGGCGCGGGCGTATCACAGGCATTCAGATACGGGTAGAGGAGCAGGTGTATCACAGGCATTATGATGCAGGTAGAGGAGCGGGCGTATCACAGGCATTATGATGCAGGTAGAGGAGCGGGTGTATCACAGGCATTATGATGCGAGTAGAGCCGACGGTGTATCACAGGCAATATCATGCAGGTAGAGGAGCGGGCGTGCGTATCAAAGTCATTATGATGCAGGTAGAGGAGCAGGTGTATCGCATGCATTATGATGCGAGTAGAGGCGCGGGTTTATCACAGGCATTTAGATGCGGGTAGAGGAGCGTGCGTATCACAGGCATTATGATGCGGGTAGAGGGTAGAGGCGTGTGGGGCAGGCATATCACAGGCATTAACCCTTTAACCGCCGGTGCCCAATATATTGGGTTTTTCACTCAATTATTTTGTCAAATCTGAACAATTTTCACTCACTTGAAGTTGTGGATCGCGTCAGCGAGACACAACTTCAAGTGGGTGAAAATTTAGTTTGAATAATTAGGCGGTTAAAGGGTAGAGATGCTGATAGAGGTGTGTGCGTATCACAGGCTTTATGATGCGGGTAGAGCCGTGTGTATCACAGCCATTATGATCTGAGTAGAGGTGCGGGTGTGTCTTGGGCATTATGATGTGGGTAGAGGTGCGGAGTATCACATGCATTATGATGCGTGTAGAGGTGCGGCCGTATCACAGGCATTATAGTAGTAATCGTTTATTATACTGATTTGTGCTTCCATGTACATTTCACGTCACATAAATATATTATTTCCGCCTTTTAAGCACCCTTGGGGTTTATAAATCAGTTTAAACATAATTATACATATATACATATAGTGTACAGGAATGAGATGGTTAGTTAATAATAATGAGATGGAATAATGAGATGGCTAGTTAGTAAGAAACATTCGCCCATCCCGGGCCAATGCCGGGCCAATATCTGGAACGTTGGCCCAGCATCGGGCCGTTGCTAAACAAATGCCCCTCCTAGCAGAATACTATTGCCTGATTGCAAAAGAACAAACAGAAAACACGAGACCGAAAGTTGGGTCAACGCTGAACCACCGTCCTCGAATCGAGCGTCGCACCAAGCAAAGGGCCAGCGCTTCGAGCTCAGACGGCAAACAAAATGAAATGAAATGAATCGGGCTTTGGGCCACCTTTGTGCACATATAGGCTAAACTGGGCCAGGAGAACCTCCTGAGGATGGTGAGATGATTGAGATGACACTGTCCTCCAGACACAGGATTCGAAATTCGAGCCCTGGCGGTCTGAGGCCGAGCACGCTACCTCTCGGTCACGGAGGCTCCCCACAATACTAGCTAGACGGCAAACAGAGCACACAGTAAACACGGGACGTCGACACACTGTCGTCTCAATGCCGGCCTACCGTCTCGATGCTGGATCAACACTAAACCAACACTATAATGCTTGTAGAGGCACAGGCATCGTAGGCGTTATAATGCGGGTATAGGCGCAGGGGGTGGAAGACGTATCAGAGATATTATGATGCGGCCCAAGCTGAGAGGGCCAGTGCGAAATTATCATGTCTTGTTCTTCAGTTGGTCGATCACAGCGGCAACGAGACGAAAAACATCATTTTCTATAGCTGTGTCTTTCTTGGTTTTAGTGTATGTTACCTGTCATCATGGGTACATTGCGAAGAATCGACCGTGTGACACAACCGGAAGACTAGTGTGGGATGATAACCTGAAGCGATGCGAGTTTAAGTCTGACACTTGTACTCCACCAACCACAAGTATGTATACACTTATCAGTTCGAACTCATATAATAACACTACGCATTAGTAGACTATAAAACTTTATTTTTGCATCGATTTAACTCTTAAAGCCTTAAGCGAAAAAAATACATTTTTCACCCACTTGAACGTGCTTCTCACATCTGCAACTGCAAACACAAATGAGTGAAAATACTCCTATCTGTACGCTTTAAATAAAAAAAATGTGCCAATCCAGCAAATTCAATACTAATTTCTCCTTCAAATTATGTTGTTTGGAGGAGAATTATATAGTCTGACAGTGGTTATAGACGAAGCACATTAGAGGTTGAATGGACAGTAATTTTACAATTCTATGCATGTTTGTTCCGGTATATTTTAAGCCATAATACATACATTGGCAATTAAGCCAATTAATTTGATTTGATTTTAACGCACCCAATCTTGTGCACACTTTGTTGCGATCCACATCTTCAACTGAATGAAAATTATTAAGATTTATCAAAATGTAATTGGAAGTTACCCTTAAAGATTCATACAGCTTTAAAATCCGCATGTGTGGGACGGTCAAGTGTAGGCCTACATTAGCCTATAGAGTACACTTTGAAGGCATTAATATCAGCGACTGAACTGATTACAAGATACTACTCCAACGAGAATGCGAGCCCACATGAGAGAAACGGTGAATCATTTCCTCATGGATGTCGCTCAAGTATATAGAGTTTGAATGGCTTGGGAACTTGCTCTCAATGAGGCGATGGGTATGAAACGCATATAGTATTATTATCTTGGCTGATAACTGTGGATGTGGGGTGATATGTAATTGTGGAATGTCCAGGGGCCACTGTTGCATTCTGGGGACCACATTGTCCCGCATATTTTGACAGTTGCCTACACCTTTAAATTGAAGTTACATTTGTATACCCTTGAAGTTGTGTCCGTGACCCACAACTTAAAGTGGACAACATTAATCAACATCGTGGGCTATTAGGATCAAGACATATTAGTCTATATGACAATTAAGAAAATGCAATTCTCAATTCAGCTTGTTCAAATGAAAGAACAAATGAAAAGACTAAAAATGAATAGTCCGGATTAGCACTTCTTAAAAATTAAGTTAAGCTGTAAGTTAAGCCACGTTAGTCTAGTGCTACTGTAATAATAAATACTTTCGTCTACTAATACATTAACAATAAATAATCTAGTCCAGTACTACTTTAAATGAATACTATGATCTAGTACTACTTTAACGATAAATATTTTAGTGTAGTACTACATTAACAATAACTACATTAGTCTATTACTACTTTACAACTTCAGTCTAGTACTACTTTAACAATAGAAACGTTGGTCTAGTATTAGATTAACAATACATACTTCAGTCTAGTACTACTTTACAATTAATTCTATGATCTAGTACTACGTTAACGAAAATATATTTTAGTGTAGTACTACATTAACAATAACTACATTAGTCTATTACTACTTTAACAACTTTAGTGTAGTACTACTACAACAATAACTACTGTAAAAGTACTTTACAATAAATACTTTTGTCCATTACCACTTTAACAATATATAATTTAGTCTAAGACTACTTTAACAATAAGTACTGTAGTCTAGTAGTACTTTGAAATATATACTTTTGTCTAGTACTATTTTAACAACACATAATTTTGTCCAGTACTACTGCAACAATAAATATTTTGGTTCAGTACTACTTTAACAAGAAATTATTTTGTCTATTACTACTTGAATAACTTTAGTCTTAGTGCTACTTTAACAATGAATACATTAGTCTAGTACTACGTTAACAATAAATACTTTAGTCTGGAATTACCTTAACGATAAATACGTTAGTATAGTACTACTTTAACAATAAATACATGTGTCTATTACTAATTTAACAAATTTAGTATAGCACTACTTTAACAATAAATACTTCAGTTTAATACTACTTCAGCAATAAATACTTTAGTTTAGTACTACTTTAACAATAAATACTTTGGTATAGTACTACTTTAACAATTAATACAATAGACCAGTACTGCTCTAACAATAAATACTTGATTATAGTACTACGTTAACAATAGTATTCCAGTCTAGTACTAGGTTAACAATAAATACGGTTGACTAGTACTATTCTAACAATAAATAATTTAGTCTAGTACAACGCTGACAAAACATAATTTAGTCTAGCACTATTCTAGCAATAAATACTTTAGTCGAGTACTACTTTAACAATAAGAAATACACACAATTATTAGTTTTGGTCATGGTTAACCCTTTAACCGCCGGTGCCGCATATTTTCGGGTTTTCAGTTTTTATTAGCACATTAAGTACCTCATTTTAAATATGTTAAATATAAAATGTGACATTAACCAGCAGGATTTGAAAAGAGTTGACCTCCATTTTGTCAAATCTAAATAATTTTCACTCACTTGAAGTTGTGGATCGCGTCAGCGAGACACAACTTCAAATGGGTGAAAATTCAAATTGAATAATTTGGCGGTTAAAGGGTTAACCCTTAAAGTTATAGAATTATAATGTTTGTCCGTGACTTACAACCTCAAGTTGTAAAACCTCAGCCACAAAGGCTCGTACGTCCGTACGGCGTTCGCATAATCGCCAGAAGAGGCCCGTAATAACAGCTTGTTATTGAGCTCTGTAGTTCAGTAAAAGTTTGATCACAATGAACCCTACGAACGTTGTGCAACAATTTTGGGGGTATTTCTCATCAAGACCGTCGTCAGAAAAAGTACAGGATGGACGTATGGTGGGCGGGGGCCCTAGGGTAGTGGCTAGCACCGCTGCCTTTAACGCAAGAGTTCGGGGCTCGGTTCCCAGTCTCGGCGGTTTGAAAGAAACGAAAATGTTTCTTCCCCATCCACGTGTCAGTATTGTGGGGAGCCTCCATGACCGAGAAGTGGCGTGCTCGGCCTTAGACCGCCAGGGCTCGAATTTTGAATCCTGTGTCTGAACGACAGTGTCATCTCATTCATCTCACCATCCTCAGGAGGTTCTCCTGGCCCAATTTAGCCTATATGTGTACAAAGGTGGCCTAAAGCCCGATTCATTTTATTTGTTTAACGTATGGCCGCCTTAGGAATGCCCTGAGAAATAACGATGTCAAGTTGTTCTTGTGGAGCTCTTACACCATGTCAGGAAATCTGCTCTTACCTCGGCTATTCAGCGTTTGTACGAAAACCATAACCACTTTTAATTCCCGAAATTGTAGTCCTTCGTATGCATTCGTAGGAACTCTACAGCCAACGTACGAATTTTACAGCCTCTGTACGGATTCAACGGCCACAGTATAAATTCTACAGCCACTGTACAAATTCTACAGCCACCGTTTGAATTCTACAGCCACGGTACGAATTCTACAGCCACCGTATACATTCTACAGCCACCGCACAAATTCTACAGCCACTGTATGAATTTTACAGCCGCCGTACAAATTCTACAGCCACCGTACGACTTTTACAGCCACTGTACAAATTAAATCACTAATATTCTCAAGTGTGTTTCGAGCTCCTCTTCTAAATTAAATGGAAATCTTCCCAACTCCGTAATAAGGTTATAAGAAATTAAACGAATATCTTCGAACATCGAGCAATCGCCTTAGGAGCATCGTGAGAGCTACATAGGATGCTGGAAGATTTGTCTGTGTCAAGACTCATTATTGACTCATCAAGCTCTTCTTATGAGGTTCTCACAGCGTCTTTAGATAATTTCCAGAGTGATCCCAAGGCGATCGTTTGTCCACCCTGAGTCGAGGGGTTTTCTAGAGGCACCCATAGATGTCCTCTGCTTTCCCAACACCTTTCTACGAAGTTTTGAATTGAATACATAAGATTATTATCTTACGACTGCCTCGTGAGGCCCTCGATAAATTTGCCAACACTTTCCGAAAATCGTTGGTACGGCTTCCGTACGGTCATTGTGACTGATATATAAGCTATATGGGTGAAACCAAAAATTGGAGTAATTTTGTAGAATCAAAAATGACCACCAAAGAAAACCACTTGGTGGGTTTGGTGCACTGATCCCAATAGAGCATAAAAAAGTCAGTGGCTGCGCTAGAAAAAAAAAATTCGCTTCAAAAACGTCAATTAAAAAAAGTTGCAACATTCCACTTACTCCTCCGTTACCAAATCCAAACCATTTCAAAATTGATGTTACTTTGTTTAGCGTGACATCACACTTTTAAACGTGATATCCTTATTGAAGCATCATACTGAACAATCGTATCTCAAAACTGGTAAAAATTTAGGAAAATTTGGCGGGATAAACAATTTTTTATTTCAACTGCGTTACCAAGCCAAAAAATACTCAACTTCGTTACCAAATGTTTGGCTCGACATAAATATAAGCTGTATATTCTCTTATCATAACATCAATCATAAATGGGTGATCTATTTAGATGGGGACAACGAGCCATGTTTTAAAAGACTATATCATCAATCATTATGACTCTAAAACCCATACAATTTGGCAATTCACTACTCCAATCCCTTTACTTGGTAACGGAGTAGTAAAATTAAAAGTATTCTTGGGATTAATGAAAATATATGGGCGATAATTCAAAGATATATATCATACGGGTGGAAATAGTCCCCACAGCAAATGTTTGGGGCATGGAAGCATAAAACCAACTCATTTTTAGATCCACAATGCTAGGAACGGAGTAGTAAAAAAAAGAAGCATATTTTCTGACGTTTTGGTAATATCTGCTTCGAATAACTTGTCACTCAACAATATTAATAATACCAAGGTGAAAAACTGGTATAAGGTCCTTCAGTGTGTCAAACTACAATTGATAAAATTTTAGTTCATGATTATTCACTTGATGGGGCATGCTACAATGATGGTAGCAGAGTAGAGTGCGAATGTGGGGACATGTATATTCATCGAAATTATCGATATCGATATCAATTTTAGGTCGAATTTTGATCATTGATTCGTTTAAGTGAACAATGTCTAGCCATGAAATGTAATTATTATAAACCCATATATACATAATTTTTTTTACAAATAATCTAAACATTATTAAGTAATAATGCTTAAACGTGAAGTTGAACCATTTATCTTTAATATTTGTATATTTATATCAAAATGCGGACCTTCAAGTCCTGGGAACACTAATTTTATGTAAAATTACCCCAATTTTTGGTTTTACCCATATATGCGGTGTTTGAATGACAACATATGGCAGTAGGTAGGTTTATCCATCTTAAATATTTGGAGAGCGGCCATTTATTTCACTTTAGTTACACACCAAAATTATCTGAATTGTTGCATGTGTTTGCAAGGTGGTACAACATCTATTTATAGAATACTTAAACGAAAAATAGAACACTTTTAGCATAGGTAAATATGCAAAAAACGTGAATTACTGATCATCACATGCGTTGGTGTATCACGCATGCCACCATGTTAAAAATAATTTCCGCATGACAAGTCTACAGACGTTGAATCTTCAGCCTGCTGTGATTATGTGTGTTATGGTTAGAGCAGACAGTAGACGGGGCATGGTCAGATTGGCAGCCATGGGGTCCCTGTGACGTCACGTGTGGCAATGGAACACGCATGCGCAAAAGGAAATGTGATGACCCTAAACCACTGAATGGAGGGATGGATTGTCCTGGAAACAAAACACAGTACATCAACTGTGCCATGTATGACTGCCCAGGTATGGTCATAATGTATATATTTATTGTAGATCTGGTAATTTTCGCGTGTTTAGATTTTAGAGAATTTATTATTTGGGGACTTTTCACGAAGTTAAGAATTCGTTAATTGACAATTT
>OZ024910.1:14196228-14281544 GCA_964017125.1 Flabesymbios commensalis
CAATCATCTATCTGTAGTATGTACATTAGTCATTGGTCATCTGGAAATACATATATATTTTGTGTATTTTCCCATACCATCCATTGACATTTCAAATTGAATATTTTATTGGTTGATACTTGAAATTATTCCACTGATTATTAGGTATCATGGTAGTACGTAGGTGTAGTAGTACTACAAGCCTACTATAACTACTACTACTACTGCTGCTGCTGCTGCTGTTGCTGCTGCTGTTGCTGCTGCTGCTGCTGCTGCTGCTGCTGCTGCTACTGTTGCTGCTGCTGCTGCCACTACTACTACTATCAATCGCCCGATAAGGGGTGTTGGGGATGTCTAGGGGATTTACCCCCAGATATGCCCAGACGGCCGGTAACTTGGGTTTTGATTATGCAATTTAATGCTGAAACTTCGTGGCATATCACACAGCCTCGCTATCCTCGGGTCGGATAGTCCGCGGAATAACAATAGCCAGAGTTAAGGTTGATTATAATCCTAATGGTCGATTACGATTTTAATGCGATCACTTTGTAATAATAATCATAATCGTAATCATATTTTTTAAAAAACGTGTAATCATGATTTTAATTGTAAATTGTAATCGAGAAAAACATATGATTATTTTAAATCGTAATCATGAATTTTTTGAATGTATATCACAATTAATAACATATCAATCGAAGCAAGTTTTAAAATTAAAAAAAATTCAACTATTTAGAAGGAACAGTTACATTAGGAGACGGAAACACGTAAGTCGCTGGAATTTAGCTTTGCACATACATATATAGGAATATGTGTGTGTGTTTTCGCTCAGACCAATGCGTAAATGCATATATATATTTATAAATGTGTATTATCAGCAAGCTCAAGACATATAGCTTGTGTTGGTTTGATGCGGGTACAACGTCGTAGACACTAGTCCGGCATTGGGTTAGCGTTGGATCGAGTCTCACGTTTGATGTGTTTCCAGGGTTGCTAATGTGAATACATAACAACTTTTAGGTGGCCCTCACGACTAAGTTTTTTTTTAGTGGGGGGTCGCCAAGCGTGCTACAGCCTCTCTCCCCGCCTTCCCATCTATAGTTGACTATAGGTAGACAATTGATGACTAATGGAGTATGATTATAGCGGCGCTTATAAACCTAGCACTCATTGCATCCCAGCATCCAGATAAAATGTAAAAAATGGTACAAGTCATTATCATCTCTGTGATTAACTTTGGTTAACTGGAACAAAAATGCATGTATTTAGTAAATACATGCATTTTTTTATTTGCGCCATGTCATTGGTGGCACAGAGGACACCAAATGACTGAACTCTCTTAGTGTGAATGTAATAAAAGTAGGAAGCAGTTTATTTTGTGTTAATGGCACACTATGTCGCTAAATGACCCATTTTGGGCTTAAAATTTAAATGAACATTCCAAATTTTATAATTTCTTGCAAACCTTTAATTTTACAGTTATTACTATGGCAAATAAAAGTCGCCGTGTATGCCACTTGTGGTATTTACAAAAGACAGAAAATCCAAAATGGCCGCCAAATACAAACACAAATTTATAACAGAGTTGAGATGTTAGATGACTGCCACATCTAGTATTTTTCTCTTACCAAGTTTTAAATGTGTGATCAAAATATTTTCTTTGGCAGTAACATTAATTAAAATAACTATTACATTGGAATATGTGGGTCTATGATATATGAGTCATATATGATACGTACTTGTATAACACTGAACGCATTTACACAATGAAGCTTGATTTTACGGAACAACAAATGTGCCTTTTCAGTCTTTTCTTGCCTATGTAAATCTCCGACAAAGTTAATGTGATGACCGATGGGAAATATATGTTTGTAAAGACTTTAGAACCTTATAATATAAGTACAATAATATAATAGACGGTAAAATTAAACTATTGCATAGGCCTATAGACATTTTAAAAGGTTTAACATTTTCATCATTGTATTTACGTTTTCTTTTACAATTGTAAAGTATTGACAAAATAATGGATGTAGTACCAATTATATGTGGAAAATGAAGAGCTTTACTAATTATATGCGAAAATGAACAGCTTTACCAATAATATGTGGAAAGTAACCAGTTTTGTAGCCCAACGTTTACCAAAATATATTTGTCTTGCCTAAAATGGATCGTCACTGCGATGCTCAGCGGTCACGAGGAGGTTCCTCGTTTGCATCCATGCATACTGCCCAGATGGTTATTCATATTACCACTCGTAAATATTCATGTAAAGTTATCAGTATGATTGCACACAAGAGGTGTAGTGACTCTATTCCCTTTAAGGCCATCCCCACACTGCTTAAATTGTTTTATTTTTGTAAATCCTCAGAACCTTAACTGGTTCTGATCTGTTTATCAAGGATAATGGTTTATAAATTGTGATCAACTTACTGATCAAACGAAATTTATATAGGTGTGTGTCTTCAACTACAATACTATTTAGTTAAAGCGCAAGATATTGGTACATCTACTCATAGACATTACATAAAAAATAATAATTAAATAATTATGATATATTGAATCCGAGTCGTTCTTTTCTTTCCACAAATAATTCTATCAGATGTTTATTAAACCTCTGCTTGTAAGTTTATAGTATATGATGTCTTTACACAAACACCTTATATCAAAGATAATGAAAAATAAACTGGTGAGAGGCTAACAACTCCTATTTAAGTACGTATAAAAAACACATGCATGTCGTATCATTCCCTACATAAGCATATACAGTAGAAAGATCAGCCACTCTTATGGGGAGCTAGCCGCTAGACCACCCCCCCCCCCAACATGACATCCTGTATACAACTGAACCTCCTCTGAACAGCCACCTGTCTTGATTGGTCATTTTTCCTATGTCACAACGGTGGTTGTTCATAGCAGGCTCTACTGTATTGTAGATCAGAACAAACCTTTTTTAAAAGTAGTAATGCTAGGCCTAAATGTTTATTGAAATATTGAAAAAGACACAGCATAACATAGATTATAGAATGTCTATATTTTTCGAAATATTTGCATATCTGCTTCAAAAATGATTAGTACATCATTCGAAATGGTGTAAGATACAATATATTTAGATTTATCTATCTGGGATAGCAGGTAAAGCGCAGACCTATATATCATATTTCATCCCATGCGTAGAAGCCTGCCTGCAACTAAAAGTTGTTATTCTGGTATGTGAATAGCCTGATATCATAGAAGTTACTAGACCAATAAGATAAAGGAAAATAATTACTGCTTTAAATATAATCTACTGTTAATCTTGAGTAAATTTAATTTGTAATGGTTTGATGTGTTTGTTGAAGTGATATAACTTCCCTTTTCATATTTTGTTATCAATGGAATGCGTATAAACAAAATATGCTTGTGAGGTCAACATAAATTTAGAGATGATCGAATACTCTTCTTCATTCACACTCACAAAAATATTTTAATTGACATATTTTGTGCCACCGATGAGATTATGCCCATAACAATATGTATGTATTAAACAAGTTCTGCTCACTCAAAACTGTATTTTGACGGCCATCTTGTACCTTAACCTATTTAAAGCAAAAACAAAATATTTCAACACTCTTACTTCATCCATACTGACAAATCTACGTTAATTAGCATACTTTGTGCCACCAATGAGACCATGCATATAAAAATGTATTTAACAAGTTCTGCTCATTCAAAACTGTTTTTGGCGGTCATCTTGAATTTTAGTACTTTCCCGAACTGGGATTCTTGGGGATTTTTATTATCTTTTTTAGGACTATTTTCTGAGTAGATTCTGAAAAATCAGCTTCTTGCGAATTTATTCCAAATTATTATTCCAAATTTATTCGTGTGTCGTGGTCAAGACCACCCCCCCTCGTCCTCACGACCTTCCCTCATAGCATAACCATGATAAAAGAAGTAATTTTATTTTCACCACCATTTCACTTAGGCCCTATAAGCCTCGCAACGTGTTTTACAATGTCGAAAGAGATACATTTTAATTAGTCCTTGGTCCTTGGTTTTTTTTTATTCACAAAAAAGAATGGAACTTTAAAAAATGGTTTATTTTGTATGCCTAAAATAGTGGATCAAAAGTGTATTTTGCAAAGAATCTGAAGATTACCTTGGTCTGAATTGAAATGTAAATGGGAGTTATGCAAGCTGACATTAGTCTCTTATGACCGGCAATTATCAAGGCTGCTCGTCGGCTCCCTATTAATGAAATAAGCTAATTTGCATGGTACATGTAATTGCAAACAAAACATACTGACCCAACTTTTAATGGACATTTCAAATACGAAAGTATATGTAAATCCAACACGTCGACCTGGTCACCTGTGGCACCAGATATTGCGATATGTCGTCTCAGATAACAATGTGTTAGCACAGACTGCGATCTGTGATCGTAGATATGATGTGGTACCACATAATGCGATATGTTGTCTCAGATAGCAATGTGTTAGGACAGGTTGTGATCAGTGATCGCACATATGAAGTGGTACCACATAATGCGATATGTTGTCTCAGATAGCAATGTGTTAGAACAGGTTGTGATCTATGATCAAAGATTGATGTGGTACCACATAATGCAATATCTTGTCTCAGATAGCAATGTGTTAGCACAGAGTGCGATCTGTGATCGCAGATATGATATGGTACCACATAATGCAATATGTTGTCTCAGATAGCAATGTGTTAGGACAGGTTGTGATCTGTGATCGCAGATATGATGTGGTACCACATAATGCAATATGTTGTCTCAGATAGCAATGTGTTAGCACAGGCTGCGATCTGTGATCGCAGATATGATGTGGTACCACATAATGCGATATGTTGACTCGGATAGCGTTGTGTTAGCGCAGGTTGTGATCTATGATCGCATATATGATGTGGTACCACATAATACAATATGTTGTCTCAGATAACAATGTGTTAGCACAGGCTGCGATATGTTATCGTATATATGATGCGGTACCACATAATGCAATCTGTTGTCTCAGGTAGCAATGTGTTAGGACAGATTGTGATCTATGATCGCAGATATGATGTGGTACCACACAATGCAATATGTTGTCTCAGATAACAATGTGTTAGCGCAGGCTGCGATCTGTAATCGTAGATATGATGTGGTACCACCTAATGCAATCTGTTGTCTCAGATTGCAATGTGTTAGCACAGACAGATCGCAGATATGATGTGGTACCACATAATGCAATATGTTGTCTCAGATAGCAATGTGTTAGGACAGGTTTTGATCTATGACCGCAGATATGATGTGGTACCACATATTGCAATATGTTGTCTGCGATAGCAATGTGTTAGGACAGGTTGTGATCTGTGATCGCAGATATGATGTGGTACCACATAATGCAATATGTTGTCTCAGATTGCAATGTGTTAGCACAGGTTGTGATCTGTGATCGCAGATCTGATGTGGTACCACATAATGCAATATGTTGTCTCAGATAGCAATGTGTTAGGACGAGCTGCGATCTATGATCGCAAATATGATGTGGTACCACATAATGCAATATGTTGTCGCATATAGCAATGTGTTAACACAGCTTGCGATCTGTGATTGTAGATATGATGTGATACCACACAACACAATATGTTGTCTCAGATAACAATGTGTTAGCACAGGCTGCGATCTGTGATCGCAGATATGATGTGGTACCACATAATGCAATATGTTGTCTCAGATAGCAATGTGTTAGGAAAGGCTGCGATCTATGATCGCAGATATGATGTGGTACAACATAGTGCAATATGTTGTCTCAGATAGCAATGTGTTAACACAGCTTGCGATCTGTGATCGCAGATATGATGTGGTACAACATAGTGCAATATGTTGTCTCAGATAGCAATGTGTTAGCACAGGTTGCGATCTGTGATCGAAGATATGATGTGGTACCACATAATGCAATATGTTGTCTCAGATAGCAATGTGTTAGGACGAGCTGCGATCTATGATCGCAAATATGATGTGGTTCCACATAATGCAATATGTTGTCTGAGATAGCAATGTGTTAGCACAGGCTGCGATCTGTGATCGAAGATATGATGTGGTACCACATAATGCGATATGTTGACTCGGATAGCGTTGTGTTAGCGCAGGTTGTGATCTATGATCGCAGATATGATGTGGTACCACACAATGCAATATGTTGTCTCAGATAACAATGTGTTAGCACAGGCTGCGATCTGTGATCGTAGATATGATGTGGTACCACATAATGCGATCTGTCGTCTCAGATAACAATGTGTTAGGACAGGTTGTGATCTATGATCGCAGATATGATGTGGTACCACATAATGCAATATGTTGTCTCAGATGGCAATGTGTTAGCGCAGGCTGCGATATGTGATCACAGAATTGCTGTGTTACCACATATTTAAATATGTGGTCCCAGATTGCAATTTGGTATCACAGCTTGCAATCTGTGGTAAACATTGCAAAGTGTTCCTACATAATCAATATGAGGGATTGCAATATATTCGCACACATTGCAATATGTGTGAATACATTGCAGTATGTGATTCAAACTATGTTTTTCTTTTCTATGCAGCTGTAATTGGTTGTTCTTACCTCTTGCTCTGATGAATCAGCACACTCAGCGTCTACTTCAACACGAAGAGTGAGCATAAACGCGCAGTATTGAATTTAAATAGAAAAATGTGTCAGATACATTAATAAATGTATATTTATTAGTCATGAAATTGATCCATGTAACCTCTTTAGTCACATGAATACGTCTTTAGTTACTTGTCTGTTTCCCAACACTCATGGCTTACCCCCTGTAGAAACGATGAGCTCAATGAAAAAGAGACCATGGGGTATCATGTGCCTTTAGGTTCAATAGGAATAGAAATCCAGTCTGCATCATTTTCATAAAAAATTCAAGTTGCAGGTATTAGATTTGAAAAGTCAAGCTCCTTTCCAGATAATGTTGTGCTTGAAGTAAATATATATAAGCACAATATTTAATTCAAAACAATAAATATGGCAGATACATTAATAAATATATATTTATTAGTCACGAAGTTGATATTGGGTTTTTAATTACATCGATATGTCTTTAGTTACATGTCTGTCTATGAAGACGTAAAGCAACACTCACATCACTGCACTCACCTCACCGCACCTCACTGCACTCACCTCATCTCACTGCACTCACCTCACCTCACCCACCTCACCTCACTCACCCCACCTCACCTCACTGCACCCACCTCACTGCACTCACCTCACTGCACTCACCTCACATTAATCACCTCACCTCACTTCACCTCACCTCACTGCACTCACCTCACATCACTGCACTTACCTCAGTGCACACACCTCACCGCACTCACCTCACTGCACTTACCTCACTGCACTCACCTCAACTCACCTCACTGCACTCACCTCACTGCACTCACCTCACTGCGCTCACCTCACTGCACTCACCTCACTGCACTCACCCCACTGAAATCACCTCACTGCACTCACCTCATTGCACTTACCTCACTGAAATCACCTCACTGCACTCACATCACTGCACTCACCTCAGTGCACACACCTCACCGCACTCACCTCACTGCACTTACCTCGCTGCACTCACCTCAACTCACCTCACTGCACTCACCTCACTGCACTCACCTCACTGCGCTCACCTCACTGCACTCACCTCACTGCACTCACCCCACTGAAATCACCTCATTGCACTCACCTCATTGCACTTACCTCACTGAAATCACCTCACTGCACTCACATCACTGCTCTCACCTCACTGCACTCACCTCACTGCATTCACCTGACTGCATTCACCTTACTGCACTCACCTCACTGCACTCACCTCAATGCACTCACCTCACTGCACTCACCTCACTGTACTCACCTCACTGCACTCACCTCACTGCACTCACATCACTGTACTCACCTCACTGCACTCACCTCTCTGCACTCACCTCAATGTACTCACCTCAGTGAACTCACCTCATTGCACTCACTGCACTCACTGCAATCACCTCACCTCACCCCATCTCACCTCACCTCACCTCAACTCACCTCACCTCACCTCACCTCACTCACTCACTCACAAATAAACTTTTTGTATTCACATGGTGAATATGATATGGACACACGATATTTCTATGCCCATACACTGTTTGCACGATTATGCACATAAGCATAAGTTTTAATCACCGTGTGGCGTGTTGTAATAGAAAAGAGTGTGACAGGACTCCCAACTAAATAGTTAAGCTTTTAGTCACTGTGTGGCATGTTGTTATTGGGAAAGGTGTATTGAACCAGTATCTACTTGGGACATCATGGCCTAGTGTACAGTGCTCCCCCGCTGTATTACCACCGGTTATGATGCCAAACCCGCCTTCTGCCACGAAAGTGTTGAAACAGATTTTCGCCAATGTTAATTACTATGGTATAACGCCATCCGCGGTATCTGCCTACGATTTTAAAATGCCGATGTCCTTTTGTCATATGTTTTCCCCTGATCGTATTGCCAACAGACCTAATTTATCAGACATTGTGACTGTTGAATAAACAGATTGGTTGATCAACGATCGCCGACTGTAGGGCTGCGGTTCATTGCGCACACACAAAGTGGGCACATGTTTTCACAAGGTGTTACGGATATAAAACACTGGGTAGAGGGGAAACTACTAAATATGTTTATACCAGCAAACAAAAGCGGTTAGGCCAATGTTTATTAAATCTTCGTCATTCACATTGATGAACCACTGAACCAATAACGTCAGACTCTGACCCTGACTCTCTTGTATCATACACCTATGCCTGACACAAAACGATGTAATTTATACAAATTGTTTCTCATTGTGTCGGTAGGGCTATGAATTTACCATTGAGTGATGAAGCGATAATTACAATGAAATAATAACTCATTAGGTACGAGATCCATTGCTGGTACAATGTTGCGCCAGCGTTGCAAGCACTAGTTGGACAACAATATCCTTTTACACAGAGATTTAGGCCCATTGCAGACGCTCGATGTAAACTATCACACTTTTGCCTTGAACTAAAGTTCGAATCATGAGTTGGAAGTCAACAAACTTGGAGCACACAGGAGGTTTATATAACAATGCTTAAGATGCTGACATATACCACTTGATTGTCCCTCCGTGGTGTGAGCACACCTCCGTGGTGTCACACCTATTGTTTCTAACACTGACTGGCGCCTCTGATATATTTCTTTCATCACGGGAATAGGCATAGGGCCTACTATATACATATCAATTGAATTAACCCTAATGCTAATAGGTAAGCAGATAAGGTAACCTACCGTGCATTTTATGATTAAAGCATGACATCTCTACCACATGTAGAACATTTCCTAAGGGTCATTTTGAAATGTGGAGGTAAACTGGATGTGACCTATGATGACCTCTAGAGGTCATTGACCTAGAAAGGTCAAAATATTCAATGACAAAGCCAAAAAATAGGGATAGTTGTATATTACAATGTCTATGATTTGTTTCTGTGTCCCAAAGTGTGTCAAATACTCGGAAGAAACTTTTTGAATCATAAACATAACACCAAGGTTATGTCAAAGTCACACCAATGTCATTTAAAGGTCAAAATGGCAGAAAATGGTTAAAATATCTACTTTTTGTCAATTTCCACACTGTTGCTGCGAAGTCATTTATTACAAAGGACTCCTTTTGACATAGTCTTCGTCCTATGTATTTTCAACATACATTTTAGGATAATAAGGGCAGTATCAACTTTGGGAAGGGGGCTATCTTCTTTTTCAAACGTTTCTTCACTTGAAGGAGCCTGAGCTTCAGTCTAGTGGCATGTATACAATTTTTCTAGAATCACATCTATCTATATCAACCTAACTGTATGCAGGTGAGCCATATCTGATAATTTAAGACAGCTTAGTTTTATTATTGTGATTTCCATTAATGTAATTGGTTTTAGGCCTATTGGTCATACATTTACTAGCCTCCATGTAGCAATCATGTATCTTTCAATAAGTTTGGTGAGCAAAGCAGTGTCTTCTAATTCGGGACCACATTATTATCTATAGGCCAACTGTAGATGGATGCATAGTGTAAGCCATGTGAGCCATAGGTATGGCGTTGATGCCATCACCCTTATCTAGTCTCCCAGTCTAATGTTCCAGGTAGCTGGAAGTTGTTAGAAGACCACACAAATTTAGAGAAATGACGGTCATTTATACTGATTATAAATGCTCGAATAAAATGTTGAATTGTATATATATATATTCTTAGCGTGACCCTAAGTGGCGAGCAGGTTTTTATCCCACATTCGTAGGGGAAGTGGGATATTAGTCGCACCTGGATCTATCAAGCGTGAGGCATCAGGCGGTACTTAAAGCACTTGGGATGACATCATGACGGATCATGTTTTTATTTTTTTTTTAATTTTCATATTTTTACAAATATTTTTAATCAACATTTCTATGAAACCAGAAGTAACCCAAACAAACTATTTGTATACCTGAAGGACGATTGAATGTTTTCACAGCATTGGGCCACATGCTGATGGCATCGGCCCAGCGTTGGGTAGACAATCAGTGCTGCAGGTGTGTCCTGCAGTGTCCTGACTATAAGACACCAATTAGCTGCAACTGCTCTGATCTTACCGTCTGATACGTGGGAATATGTGATGTAAAGTGCTGAGTATTGCTGACTTTTTTTGTTTACATGGCAATATACGACCTGGAAATACAACTATTTCTCTCTTTTTCGGTGCTTCAAAATTGTTTTTTGACTTTTTCGTATTTTCAATTAAGATCAGTAGGCTATATAGCTTCATATAAATTAAATTTTCAAAATTGACAACATTGAAAATGTCTCACCCAAGGGGTCCCTTTAATTTCTGTGGGTGCAATAACTGAAAGAACTATAGTGGTCATTTTTTTTTAATTTTAAATAACATTCTGAACAGCATGGGGATGTGCAAGTAAGTTTTTAAAGATGCTATACCAAAATGCAAAATATTTCCCAGAGTTCAACTTCATATTTTTTTGTGGGAGCAAAAACTCAAAACCTTAATCAGAAATTTTCCAAATCTTACAATCACATTCCCCACAGTATGGAGATGTAAAGGCAATTTTTTTAAAGATTTTACTGAAATTTAAAATGGCCGCTACAATTAAGCATCATAATTTATTTTAGCCGTAAAAATCAAATTCTCCACGAACTGGAGATGTGCAGGTGATTTTTTAAACATACCGGATACTATGAATTAATTTCTAGGCTACATCAATTTTTCAGAAAGCTCATTAAAATATCCAGGTCATGAAGGCCAAATTTTCTCGTTAAATTAGACCCTGTCACCATTATAAACAGATTATTCCATCGTTCGGTATTCAATTCATACTGACTTGTCACCTTTCACGACACCAAATCGGATATATAATATTAACTACCTTGCACATCTACTATTCCGTTATAGCGGTGTAGTATTTCGTTATAGCGGTATAGTATTTTGTTATAATGGTTTACTAATCCGTTATAACGATATACTGTTCCATTATAACGGTCTTATATTTCGTTATAACGGTCTAGTATTTCGTTATAATGTCCTACTAATCCGTTATAACAGTCGACTATTCCGTTATAACGGTATAGTATTTCGTGATAACGGTACATTATTTCGATATACCGGTGTAGTATTTCGATATAACGGTCTACTGATCCGTTGAAACGGTCTATTAATCCGTTATAACGATCTACTATCCCGTTATAACGGACTAGCATTTCCTTATAACGGTCTTGTATTTCGTTATAACGGTGTAATAATCCGTTAGAACGATCTACAATTTCGCTGAAGCGGTTCAGTATTGCGCTATTGCGGTCTACTATCCCGTTATAACGAGCTAGTATTTCATTACAACGGTATCTCGTTATAGCGGTCTAGTATTTTGCCATAACGGTCCACTAATCCGTTACAAAGGTCTACTAATCCATTATAGCGGCCTACTGATCCGTTATAACGGTCTACTAAGCCGTTATAACGGTCTACTATTCTTTTATGAAGGTTTAGTATTCCTTATAACGGTCTACATTTTGTTACAAACCGTTATAACGAGACAGTACACCGTGATAACGAAATACTATACCGGTATCAAGGTTTGGTAGACCGCTATAGCGGAGCAGTAAACAGTTATAACAAATTAGTACACCGTCATAACTAAATACTAGACCGGTATAACGACTTACAAGACCGTTATCACGAAATGCTAGACCGCTATAACTGGATAGTAGACAGTATGAAAAATTGTTAGACCGTCATACCAAGATACTAGACCGTTATAGCGGCATATTAGACCGTAATAACGAAATACTAGACCGTTATATCGGATTTGAAAATAAATGCACTTCCGTAGATAACCTTGTTTTGGCTTATATAGTTTTTTCTCTTTGAATTATCCATGTCTGTGCTGTTATCTGGGCGGATGTGGAGCTCTTATCCTTGAGAATTTATAACAGTCTACCATTCCATCATAACAGACTATTAATCGGTTATAACAGAGTAGTAAACTGTTTTAACAAAATACTACACTGTTATAGCGAATTAGTAGACTGCTATAGGGGATTAGTAGACTGTTATACCGAACTACTAGACCGCTATAACGAAATACCAGACCGTTATAACGAAAAAACGAGACCGTTATAGCGAAATACTAGACCGTTTTAACAAAATGCTAGACCATTTTAACGGGCTAGTAGACCGGTATAACGGACTAGTTGGCCGTTATAGCCGGATTAGTAAGTCTTTATAACGGGATAGTAGACCGCTATAGCGGATTTGTAAACTCTTATAACGAAATACCAAACCGTTATAACGGGATACTAGATCGCTATTACAGAATAGTAGACAGTTATAACGGAAGACTTGGCCGTTATAATGGAATAGTAAACCGTTATCAAGGATTAGTAGACCGCTATAGCGGATTAGTAGGCAGTTATAACGGGTTAGTAGACCATTATAGCGAAATAATATACCGTTATAACGAAAGCCTACACCATTATAGCGGAATAGTAGATCGCTATAACAAAATACTACACCGTTATAATGCAACAGTAGAACGTTATAATGGATTAGTAGACCGTCATCACGGATTAGTGAGCAGTTTTAACGGATCAGTAGACTGCTACAACGGATCACTAGGTCGTTATAACGTGATACTAGACCGTCATAAGGAGTACTATTCCGTTATAACGGGATAGTAAACAGTTATAACAGATTAGTAGACCGTTATAACGAAATACTAAGCCGGTATAACGTGATACTAGACCGTTATAACGGAACAGTGGAAGTTATAACGGGAGACTTGACCGCTATAACGGACAAGTGGACCGTTATACGGACAAGTAGTAAGTTATAGCGGATTAGTAGACCGTTATAACTGATAATTAGACTGTTATAACGAAATACTAGACCGTTATAACGGAAAAGTATACCGTTATAACGAAAGACTTGATCATTATAAAATACCAGACCGTTCTAACGGATTAGTAGACCGTTATAATGGATTAATAAGTCGTTATAACGGATTAAAAGACCGTTATGACGAAATAATAGACCTTTAAAACGGAATAGTAGACTGTTATAGCGAAAAAGTAGACCGATGTAATGGATTAGTAGGCAGTTATGACGTGATAATAGACCGTCATAACGAAATGATAGACCGTTATAACGGAATAGTAGACAGTTATAACGGAAGACTTGACCGTTTTAATGAAATAGTAGACCAATGTAACCGATTACTAGACCGTTATAATGGATTAGTAGGCCAGTCTGACGAATTATTAGACCGTTATAACGAAATACTACACCGTTATAACGGGATAATGTACCGTTATAACGGATTAGTAAGCCTTTATAGCGAAATACTATACCGTTATAACGAAATACTAAGCCGTTATAACATAATAGTATACCGCTATAACGGAGTAGTAGGCAGTTATAACGGATTAGTAGACGTTATAACTGTCATAAAATCAATTTGAATTGTCTACACCTGTATTGATATCTGGGAGGATGTAGAGCTTTCATCCTTGAGAAATGGAAAAAAAGCAAAATGGCTGCCAAGAAGTCGCCGAAATTATTTTGCTTTTGCTAGTTCATATTGAAAATCCCTCTCTCAGAGTATTACACGCGCGATAATTACATAACGGCACATCTATTCATTACGTATATAAGACAATGATCAGAGATAATCTACTTGTTCACTTGTATCCTACATAAGGGGAACACCTTCAATTACAAGTGGAGTATTTTTGAAATATATATATAAATTTCAAAACTGATTTTTGTGAAATAAAAAATTGTCTGATGTTGTAAATATATATTTAAATTTGTAATAAAGAATTATTTCAGCTTATGAGTAGCATCATTTAATAGTCCTAAACAAATTCGAGCCTCATTTATTTGACACCTTTAAATGACCTTTAAATTTGTGAAGCCTCGCTTTGCTCGGATCGTTTGCCTCTAGATCAATGCTGACCTTAGTTTGGAATCCAGATTTGTAGACAAAAAAAAATTTAGCAGATAGAAATTGAAATAAATCATCCAAAATTGTAGACAGAAAAATATTTGTGGAAGTGAAATAAATATATATCTCCCCACACAAATTGAAATTATTATATTGCTCGAGTGTGAAAAATAAACTTCTGCATATAAAAGTGATTTAATGGTGCCTTCATAAGCGAAATAGATACATATTGGTTTAAATGTGTGGCATAGCCCTAGTAACGATACCACGAAAACATAATAGTAGTGGATTATAGCACTGTGAATCATTTCGAGGATATATGCTAATAATGGTAGAGGTTTCATGCTTTAATCATAAAACGCACAATTCTTTCATTATGGTAGCTTAGCCACTACACTATGACGCGAGTATTTTGCCGAACTTCCTGAGAAATTGATGCAGCCTAGAAATTAATTCTAGCATCCGGTATTAAAGTTAAAATAAATATTTCTTATGATTTTGACCATCATATCTTATGACAGTTTGACCTTGAAATGACCTTGATTTGACCTCAACCTTGTTTTTCGACGGTACCCCAGTAAAACATAATCCTAACCCAGCAATAGTTTGTTATGGGAGCCCAAACTGATGCTTAACAGCTGCTGCACACTGTAATTTAGCTCGTCCAATTAAACATTGAGGAAGGAGTGTAGTAAGGGGAGTACTTAGGGTGTATTTCCCTACAAGTTAGACACTGCCCTTAATCTCCTAAAATGCGTGTGGAAAAGATATCTGACCAAGACTGTGTCAAAACCAATCCTTTGCAAAAGATGACTGCACCACTAATATTGTTTAAATTGATTGAAAATGGTTATTTTGACTATTTGTTGCCATTTTGACCTTCAAATGACCTTAAACTAACCTTGGCATGACCTTGGTGTTATGTTTATGATTAATAACAGTCTCTTAGAGTATTTGGCACATTTTGGAATACAAAAACATTTCATAGATATTGTAATACACAATTTTCATCACTTTTTGGCTTTGCAATTTGATATTTTGACCTTTCGAAGTCAATGACCTCTAGAGGTCACCAGGGGTCAAATCTAACTTACCTCCACATCTTAAAATAACCCCCAGAATATGCCCTAATAATGGTAGAAATGTCATGCTTTAATCATAAAATGCACAATGGCTTCATTGTGGGAGCTTAACAACTACACTACAATTCAAATGCTAATGATTATTAGGGCCGGCATACGGCTGGTATCCTATTAAGTTTATTTTGCCTGAGTCTATGTCCTATTTAGAGGAAAAAGGGGTGCTGTGTGTGGGAAACGGTTCACATTTCTGCACACCAGTCCTTATGAACATGTGCAACATAGCGTTTCAGGTCCTTAGGCTAAGTACTTTTGTTTTCAGTGTTCAGAATAAAATAATCACGATTATATTTGTGGTTGAGAGCTTAAAAGGTTTTTGTTGGAATAATGTTGGCCCAGCGTCGCAGACGGTGGTTTATCATTACATCAGCATCGGGCCTATGTATCTGGTGTTTTTGGCGCCGGGATGTTAAAGCGTCACCAGCATAATGCAGCAGTCAGAAAACAAGGTACAATCACGCAATGCTGTTTCAATAAAGGGCCAGCGTCGAATATTGTTGGTCAACATTGCAACAGCATTGGTTGAATGCCACGTGTTTGCGCAAAGTATACAACAGACCCGGTGATAGATTAGTTTTTGGCCAGCGCTGTAGACAATTGACCGGCATTGAATCAGCAATGGGCTGCAATGCTGGCCCAGCATTGAAACGGAATTTGGTGGGTAGGCCTACATCCTCTGTACGAAGTACATCGTTAGCAAGTATTGAAAGAATGTTGGCTAGTACCGACGATGGTGGTGGAAGGAATACATGTCGAAGATATATTTGAACTTGTCTCCTTGGTTCTTCCTTGGTTCTTGTCTAATTATATCCTTGACATTTGGGATTCTGGCCCTTGAAGAAGACCAATACGCTGAATTCTGTCTATAGACCTCAAATAGCCTAAAGCCGGTCCTCAGAGTTCGGGAACTCCTTTTCTAGTTTAGTGTGTTTTTTCTTGCGCATTAATAAATATTATTTTTTACGTATAGTGCTCTGAATAAAACAATATTATATAGGGCCTACTGTAATTTTTTGTATAGCAAGAAAACAAAATGCGTGAGAACACTCAATATTTACCGGAATTGATGTTAATCAGCTGGCATATATCTACAAGCCCAAATCAGATTCCTCACCACAATGCCACTCCGCCATAATGCTTAAAAAATGGCAGAGTCCCAATGTTGACATTATATAGATGTAGTACTGTATAGGGTACTGGGATGATTGCTAGTAGTAGTACTTTTTGTCCCCATCCGGGACAATAGCTAAGGGTTATTCCCTCCATTCAGCCCAAGGGAAGTCTAACACTCTAGTACCCGTTGTTTCAAGGCTACCACGGCCAACATCAGCGCCTAATACGGGAGCTGCATTAGCACTGTTGTCGAACAAAGGAGTCAGTTACTACTACTGCTACTACTATTACTACTACTACTACTACTACTACTACTACTACTACTACTACTACTACTACTACTACTACTACTACTACTACTACTACTACTACCACTACTACTACTATTACTGGGCAGGGGACCTAGGGTAGTGGTTAGCACTACCGCCTTGCACGCTAGAGTTCGGGGTTAGGTCCGCGGTCTCGGTGTTTTCAAAGAAACAGAAATGTTTCTTCCCGATCGACGTGTAAAACTCAGTATTGTGGGGAGCCTCCGTGACCGAGAGGTAGCGTGCTCGGCCTCGGACCGCTAGGGCGCGAATTTCGAATCCTGTGTCTGGAGGACAGTGTCATTTCATTCATTTCACCATCTTCAGGAGGTTGTCCTGGCCCAGTTTAGCCCATATATGCACAAAGGTGGCCTAAAGCCCGATTCACTTCATTTTTTACTACTACTACTACTACTACTACTACTACTACTACTACTACTACTACTACTACTACTACTCTACTACTACTACTACTACTACTACTACTACTACTACTACTACTACTACTACTACTACTACTACTACTACTACTACTACTACTACTACCAGTACTACTACTTCTACTACTTCTACTTGTACTACTACTTCAACTTCTACTGCTACTACTACTACTACTACTACTACTACTACTGCTACTACTACTACTACTACTACTACTACTGCTACTACTACTACTACTACTACTACTACTACTACTACTACTACTACTGCTACTACTACTACTACTACTACTACTACTACTACTACTACTACTACTACTACTACTACTACTACTACTACTACTACTACTACTACTACTACTACCGGTACTACTACTTCTACTACTTCTACTTGTACTACTACTTCAACTTCTACTGCTACTACTACTACTACTACTACTACTACTACTACTTCTACTACTACGACTACTCCTACTAAAAAATTGTGTATTTTTGTGAATTGTGTATTTTCTGTAGGCCTCTAGCATCTGCGGCGGTCTACTTGGAGTCTAGGGGCTGGACACCTATCACCATTACAGATGACAGAGGATATTTTGCAATTCACAACACCAGTGATTTTTATGGATTTCGTATAGAGGCTCCTGGATTATCCTCAAACAACCTTCAGAGATGGATTCCATTTTCGAATTCCAACCGGAAAAAGAGAAAAAGTAAAGACAACACCGTGAAGATGGATCGCAATGATGGTAATGTATTTCAGCATCAAGCCTTAACCCTTTAACCGCCAAATTATTCAATCTGAATTTTCACCCACTTGAAGCTGTGTCTCGCTGACGCGATCCACAACTTCAAGTGAGTGGAAACTATTCAGATTTGACAATATGGAGGTCAATTGTTTTCAAATATTGCTGATTAATGTCACATTTTATCTTTTACATGTTTAAAAGGTAGTACTTAGTGTGGTAGTAAAAAATGAAAACTCGAATATATGCGGCACTAGCGGTTAAAGGCCCAAAGTGCTGAAATATGTGTATACAAACCATTGAGACCAAAGGGTTATTTTTATTTTGAAATCATCATTAACCTCTTCATTTAAAAACCTATGTTATGGGTCTATAGTCATTACAATTTTTTAATTTTTTCAATGCGCGGGTCGTTTGCAGGATTCTCAGTCACACAGCAGTAAGAAAAAAAACCTTTCATATTCCCTTGTTAAGCTCATGGAAAGGCCTTGGTAATGTCAAAAAATTGGTGCCAAAAATATTGCATAAATGCTGAATCCAAAAGGACCTACCATCTGTACACCATTTTAAATAACAACACGTACGCCACACGGCGAGCAACGCTGAACTGTTTTAATCAGACAACTGTAACATTTCAATAACAACACGCCACACAGTGAGCAACTCCAAACTATTTTAATCAGACAATTGTTCAAGCGCAAACTCGTGCAAGCAGTCTATTGTGTCAAAACGACACAGAATCAAACTAGCCTACATAGCCTAGAGAACTACGAATGCACTGCAGCTCCTATAATAATCATGTACGTACAGATCCTGTCGAGAAACTCTAGACTGAAACTATGCCTAAGGGTGGAATAAATTCGTGCCAAGCAGATTTTTTCAGGATCTAGTCACAAAACAGTCCTCAAAACATATTAAACGTTCCCATGAATCCAAGTTCGGGAAAGTGGAAACATTCAAGATTACCGATGATGTTTTAAATCAGTCATAATACGACAGTTTGTCCTTAGAAAACATAATAAATCTTAAACATATCACACATTTTCTGTGGACCCTTTCTAAAAAAACTGTGTTAATGAATCGAGTTTGGTGGTCGCTGTTGTGGCAAGGCCGATTGATTGGACAGGCCATCAGTGCAGAAATAGGCATACTTATTGTATTAACAAATCTAGAAGGAAAGTATATCACTTCTTCAACCACATCAGTACATTTTCAAAAGCATCGATTCCTTAAACAATATCTACACTCAAGCTAATATTATGTCAAAAGCGGCAACTATTTTATTAATTTAAAAAATAATATACATAATTTAATTATTTGAAGTTTTAAAGCTATGGATAAAGGTTTGAGATGATATGACTTGGATGTGGTACTGGTAGACCTAATGATTGGAAGTACACATCCAACTTTCAACATTTTTAAATACTGGGAAAAATAATACTGACTAGTAATGTATATTCTATATTAGAAGAACATTCCACCAGAAACGAATGACGTGACCAAAATAGATACCATCTGAAAGTGTTTACTTCATATCATATTTCAGAAGCTGCTTTAGTTAGAAGAATGGCTCTAACATTAGTCATTTAATGCTGTGCAGTCCCCTTACAGCGCGTTGGTCAATTTTAGAAGTCAGAATATGACGTTTCTGGACGTCAAATTATGACGTATAATGTCGGTGCTCACGCTGAAAGAGTAAAAACATTTTATAACGGCCGTTCACCCATAACATATTAAATGAAGCGGAAAGTGCCAGCTAAGACATTTGTAATGATTTCTAATTGAAAAAACCCTTTGGTCTCGATGGTTTATACAAATATATTTTAGTGCTTTAAGGGTTAGTTCTTTTATGGTTTGAATATTCCCTTTCAGACATTTTTTGTAGTATTGTGTGCCTCATAGGTTAATATTTACGAAATTTGGATTAGTAATTTACATCCAAACATGATGTCACTGTTAGTTCTTATATTATAATTTGTTCGATACCTGATACATATTATTTTGTTTTAGTTTATTTTACGACACATCCTATATCTCAGAGTCTTCCTTTAGGAGCAACAACCTATTTGACAGCAGCCATCTCATGTAACACTGGAATGAATTGCAAATGCTCGTGGTAAATATAATTACGTGATTATAAGTATGATCAATAGATTCTTGGTATGATTCAAGTAATGTTTATTCATTGTAGTGCGCAAATTACTATAATAATGGCTCTATATCATGTATATATTATATTAATGGTTCTATGTATTAATAGCTGCTAGGAACTCTCCTCGCCAGATGCATGTGCTTCGGCCATAAAGTGTGTGTAATTTTACTGACGAAGGCGGTGGCTTTGTGTTTTTAAGCCCGGCCGGTTGCCAGGAGCTTATTAAGTTTATTGCGCCTGCTTTGTGTCCTGTTTTGGGGAGAAAGGGGTGCGTAGGAAACGGTGGATATTTCATTGGGTCAATGTGTCGTGTTATCTGGGAAGTGGGTTTATTGATGACGAGAGAGGAAAGGGTCACTCGCATAGCAGTCAGAACAAACATGGGAAAATCACCAAATTATGTTTCAATGTTGGGCCAGTGTCGAAGACTGTGGGTCAATATTGAAACAGCATTGGGTTAATGACATGTGTTTGCTGATATGCTGGTGCAAAGTATACAGCAGACCGAGTGTAGAATTGATGTTGGGCCAGTGTGTAGCCGATTGACCGGCATTGAACCAGCAATGGGCTGCAACGCTGGCTCAACATTGAACCGGTATTGGGTGGGTACATCGTGTGTATGAGGTACATCTTAGACACGCGTACACTGACTTATCAGTGAGTGTCCCAGCACTTTCAGGAGTGAAAAAGACACGCGGCAGCACGATTCACTGGCACATATTGAATGGAGATGTTGGCCAGCACCGGCGATGGTGGTGGAAGGAATACAGGTTGAAGATATATTGTTTATCTTGTCTCCTTGGTTCTTTATTTATTTATATCCTGGCCATTTAGCATTTTTGTCCGTGAGGAAGACTAATACAGTTATGTTTACAAAATATTAAACATATATATATGTCTATAGCACTCAAGCAGACTGAATCACGGCCTCGGAGTTCGGGAATTCCTTGTCTAGTTGTCATTATTTTTGTCATCTTCAGATATGATTGTAACGATTAACACATCTAAAATTATTTCTCAAGATATTTCAAGACTCCCAAGCAATCTTTTTTATTCAATTGGTTTCTTTTCAATCATTTTCATCAGGCAAGGGGTGTACAAGGGATCCTTTTTGTCAGACAAGCGGTGTACAAATGATCCTTTTCATCAGGCAAGGGGTGTACACATGATCCTTTTCATCAGGCAAGGGATGTGCAAATAATCCTTTTTGTCAGGCAAGGTATGTACAAATGATCCTTTTCATCAGACAAGGGATGTACAAATGATTATTTTCGACACACAAGAGGTGTACAAATGATCCTTTTCATCAGACACGAGGTGTACAAATGATCCTTTTCATCAGACAAGAGGTGTACAAAAATTGACAAGGGGTGTAGAAATGATCTTTTTCATCACACAATGGGTGTACAAATGATCGTTTTTATCAGACAAAGGCTGTACAAATGATCATTTTCATCATCCAAGGGGTGTATAAATTATACTTTTCATCAAACAAAGGGTGTACAATGATCCTTTTCATCAGACAAGGTGTGTACAAAAGATCCTTTTCATCAGACAAGGGGTGTATAAATGAGCCTTTTCATCAGGCGAGAGGTGTACAAATGAGCCTTTTGAGCAGACAAGGGGTGTACAAATGATCCTTTTCATCAGACAGAAGGTGTACAAATGATCTTTTTAATCGGGCAGGGAGTGTACAAATGAACCTTTTTATTAGGCAAGGTGTGTACAAATGACCCTTTTCATCACATAAGGGGTGTACAAATGATCCTTTTCCTCACACAAGAGGTGTACAAATGGACGACGTGTGGTTTAAGCCTTTATAACAAACACAAACTAGTTTAGAAATGGTTCATTGCACTTGTACTATAGCATCAACTCATCCTAGAGTGGAACTGAATCACTATTGGCCACACACTCGCATCAACATTTCTCTAAAAGGAATAACTTCTTTGATTTATTTGATATATAACGTAACTTATGTTATCTTAGCACTGGACAAAACCAAGTTAATTGCTTAGCTTTTGTGTTATCACAGGAGTATGACTAGATTTAATTGTGATCTCATAGAGATATCTCAGTCGAAAATTACAGTAAGCTGCACATTGTATTATGTTCATACAGGGAGAAGAACGGTATGCATGTTATAGATGTGTCATGTGATCAATTTAATTTGGAAATATCAAATGAGGGAAATAAAAAAGGTACTATCCTCAAATACAGGGGTAGAATTAGGATACGGAACAAAGATCGCAGCCAGAGTGAAGATAAATACTCCAACCAAGCTGTCATCACAATTACAGGTCAGCATAAACCATGATATGCTTGTAGGTGTACACATGTGTACACTGTACATGCTGTTATGGGGTGTCTTAACGGTATGGTCAACTGTCAAAATTCGCAGGACAAGGGTCCCCCGGACTGCAATAGTGCCAGTGGGTGGGCCAAGGCCCTATTCCATAATAATACTAAATATGCGTTTCATACCCAAAGCCTCATTAAAAGCAAGTTCTTAAATCACAGCAAGCTCATATATACTTGAGCGACATCGAATCTCAAAGCCTTTAATCCAGGATCTTAGCAGGTCGCTGGCCTGCAAACAAACTGACTGTATTACTGCAGGTATCTCGAAACAGGTTGACTCCACGCTTGTACCGACACCCAGTGAACACAACACATTTGTATGACTTTATACAATGCTGGACCAACGTCGAAGACGTTTGGCCGACGTTGTATAAACCACATACAGACTTTTGCCTTGATGATATGCTTAGTCAAAAGACAGTATCTACTTACGTGTATCTGCTATATGTAATGCTGGCAGATATAAAACCAAAACAAGTCAAAGTTAAATATCTCAACACGCATTTTGAATTTCAAATAATTATAATTAATAAGTATAGCATTATATTTTACTTGATGTTGTCTTGTTTTTCTGGCAACTTGAATGAATTGTTTCACTTATGAAGGCAATAAGCGATACATACACAAATATTAGGGGCTCCTAAAGTCAATATATGAAGCGAAGTGTGCACTTCTGTAAAAAATTGTGAATTTTTGGACACGAATGGCTACAAGATATTGCTTTACAGGAATTTTGATGGAAGTAAGTTGGCACGTCCAGTTTTTGGCCGTCATCTTTGTTTCAATATGGCCGCCACTAGGGGCCTATATTCATCAATATTTCGAGAAGGAAGACACTTAGAGAGCTAATAGCAAGCTGATTTGTTCATGAACTATAAGGACACAGACGCTGCTGAGCCTTCATTATTCAATTGTATACTTCCCAGTGAATTTCAAGACGATCTTTGATTTACCGGGGGCTCAGTGTTGGCATTCCTAAATGAAACCAGCATTGGTTCAACGTGCAGTGTTTGCTAAAAACTGGCTCCACGTCACTTGTTCGCATGGCTACTGCTTAATATAGTTACGGCCAATATATATCTGGATTTAAAGTCATGCCTTGTGTTCACTCACTTGAAGTTGTGTTTTGCTACTATGATCCTGAACACCAACCTTAGGTGGGCAAACAAAGGCCCTGTTTTATTTCAAAAACCTGCAGATCTATCAAAGTAGAGCAAATTGTCCTTCATATTTAGTTATTTGACGGATAAAGAAAAAGGATGAAAACGGTCAATAGACACAATAGCCCATTTGGTCCGGATATGCCTGAAAACTCAGATGTACTGGGTTCGAATCCCAGCCGGGTCAGATGTATTCGACTACGTTTAGTTTTCTCCCCGTCAATAAAACATTGGCTCAGCCGATGACGATATTAACCAATGCACTTAGGGTCCGATACCAGTGGCCCTTATGCTGCATAACTTACTTGAGCCGATGTTCTACTTCGATTATATGATTCGTATTAAAATGTGAATCTTTTCCCGTCAGGCGATCAAGACACTTCGAGTCCTGTATCGGGTGAGATTGTAGACACCACACTGACTCTGTCAATGTATCCTAACATTAGAGTGAACGGGTTAATCAGTGAGATGATGCCTACAGCATCAACAAACACAACTTGAAGATATTAGTTTCCTGACTTCGAGAAATTCGGGCTTTCTTGTATCGTGATATTGTAACAATGTACAGAAAGCGACGTAAATCAATATCCACTCAATAATTCGTACTTAAGATGTTAATCTTGTTTTTTGCAGGAACCAAAACCCTTCGAGTCCTGTATTGGGTGACATTGGAGACACTATACTGACTCTGTCAATGTATCCTAACAGTACAGAGTCCGGGCTGGTCAACGAGACGATGCCTACAGCACCTGAAGCGGTCCAAGCGGTGGCCACATGACATGTAATCACCACGTGCCATTTAATAGCCTCGTGACATTTATTTTCCACTAGATATTTAATAGCCACGTGACATTTAAAGGCCATGTGACATTTAATGGCCACGTGACATTTAATGGCCATGTGACATAAAATGACCACTTGACATTCAATGGCCTCGTGACATTTAATGGCCACGTGACACTTAGTCACCACGTGACATTTGATCGTCAAGTATAATTTAATGGCCACGTGACATTTAATGGCCACGTGCCATTTAATGGCCACGTGACATTTAATGACAAAGTGACATTTAATGGTCACGTGACATTTAATGGCCAAGTGAAACTTAATCACCACATGACATTTAATGGCCTCGTGGCATTTAATTTTCACTAGATATTTAATAGCCACGTGACATTTAATGGCCACGTGACATTTAATGGCCACGTGACATTTAATGGCCACGTGACATTTAATGGCCATGTGTCATTAAATGACCACGTGACATTTAATGGCCTCGAGCCATTAATGTCCACGTGACATTTAATTTCCACGTGACATTTAATGGCAACGTGACATTTCATTTCCAAGTGATATTAAATAGCTATGTGACATTTAATTTCCACGTGACATTTAATAACTACGTGACATTTAATGGCGCGTGCCATTTAATAGCAACGTGAAACCTAATCGCCACGTGACATTTATTGGCCACGTGACATTTAATGGCCACGGGACATTTAATAACCACGTGACACCTAATCACCACGTGGCATTTAATGGTCTCGTGACATTTATCGGCCACGTGCCATTTAATGGCACGTGACATGTCATAGCCACGTGACATTTATTAGCCAAGTGCCATTTAATAATCAAGTTACATTTAATCACATTCCTAAGCAAGGAGTTCATAATGTGAGTTATGACGTGTATTTTGTTTTGATCGTGCGCAATTACTTCAAAATAATTTTTTCTTCTAGATTTTCTTCCAACGTTTCTTCTGCATTTTTTGTTATTTGCCATACGCGATATTGTACGATATTAAAAAATATTTTTCAAAACATTATGAGGGCAGATTTTTTTTGTCAAATTTAAAGGCACATATTTTTTTATAAAATCTTCCAGGCTCCAATTTTTTCAATGGGAGCTCCCAACGACAACTTCGTAGATTGTCAAATTTTGTATTGTTTCCATTTAAATAATCTACAGTTCCACGCCCATTAGCTCTACATTTAAGATCTCAATCTGTGGCTGTTATCGTGTATATTAACCCGCTCAGTGCGGTGACGCTCTTATCATGCTTATGCACACATTTGATTTGTTTTTCCACAACAGCCATATTGACTAAAACTGATCAATCAGGTGGTGCTGGAGATCCCAATAAAGCGCACTTGACAGTAATAGCTGGTTGATGGGAGGTTTGAATGGTGCACTTGAAAAGGCGATCATTTGTACTAGTCACTTCTGGTATATTGGAAAATGTATTGTTGTATTATAATGTGTACAGATGTCAAATACTTTCTTGCTTATCTTCGTCGAATGGGCTGCAGGTGAACATCACAGCAAGAAGGTAAAATGGAATAATTATCCCTCTATATTGTCAATCAGATTATTATATCAACCTTTATTATTGTGTTAATAAACATACAACAAACTAATAGTATTATGACTGTGTAATTCATGTACGAGTTTGAATAAAATGTTATGCTGTTGTAGCTTGTATTATGTTTTAATTATAGACTAGGAATTTAATCCCAAAAGGGGCTTACAGATCAAGTCAGGGGGGACGGAATGTTACAAGCTGTCACCCATTTTTATGTTGTTTCAGGGTCCCTCCTAGTCAATTTAAGCCCATATGACACTTGATATTTAGATTTTTCTCATAATTATGACCTATTCAGTGAAAGCCGGTCAATACAAATTAGCCGATCATATCGTCCCTCCGGAATGAAAACCAGCCTAACCTACATGACTTAGCAGAAATTTCGTTTTGGTATGATAACCATCTAAAACACCTGAGCCTGTTTTGGAATAGACAATCTGTGCAAAGTTGTTATCTCGAAGAATGTGCTTAAACCGTTAGGCCTGTTTTGTGGTGCGTAGTTTAGACCGAAAAAACAAGATTAAAGCAAGCTAAAGTATTTTAGCTGCTTTTATTTTATCTTACTACAAATAATCCTGTCAATGATTTAGCATGCCAAATGGTTTAAGCCCATTTTAAGGGAATGATAAAACATACAGATTAATTTAAGCCCGTTTTATCATATCTACACCCACCCCTCTCCCTACATAGTGTAGAATGGGAGGGGTGTCAACCCCTCCCCTCTACACTATGCAATGCTCTCAGCAGCAGCTGCCGTGCTCCCAGCAGCAGCTGCCGTGCTCTCAACCAGCTAGCTGCAGTGCTCCCAACAGCTAGCTGCCGTGCTCTCAGCAGCAGCTGCAGTGCTCTCAGCAGCAGCTGCCGTGCTCCTACTAGCTAGCTAACCAGCTAGCTGCCGTTCTCTCAGCAGCAGCTGCCGTGCTCTCAACCAGCTAGCTGCAGTGCTCCCGCCAGCTAGCTGCCATGCTCCCAGCAGTAGCTGTCGTGCTGTCGTGCTCTCAGCAGCTAGCTGCCGTGCTCTCAGCAGCAGCTGCAGTGCTTTCAGCAGCAGCAGCAGCTGCCGTGTTTCCGTCAGCTAGCTGCCGTGCTCTCAGCAGCAGCTGCCGTGCTCTCAGTAGCAGCAGCAGTGCTCTCAGCAGCTAGCTGTCGTGCTCCCACCAGCTAGCTGCCGTGCTCCCAGCAGCTAGCTGCCGTGCTCTCATCAACAGCTGTCGTGCTGTCATGGTCCCAGCAGCTAGCTGCCTCTCAGCAACAGCTGGCGTGCTCATACCAGCTAGCTGCCGTGCTCCCACCAGCTAGCTGCCGTACTCTCAGCAGCAGCTGTCGTGCTGCCAGCAGCAGCTGCCGTGCTGCCACCAGCAGCTGTTTTGAGCACCACAGCAACCCAGCTCATGAGAGCATCGCGGCAGCTGTTTTTGGAAGAACCGCAGAAGCTGCTGGGAGCCAGAGTTGGGGTCAATTCCGGAATTGAATGGGAATTGAGCTCAATTCCTGACTCAATTCCAGGAATTGGACTAGGAATTGGAATTGAAAAAAAAGGAATTGGAATTGAATTGGAATTGACTAAAAATGCCCGAAATTGATAAAGGAATTGACTTTTTTTATCCATGTTTATTTTTTTAGCGCTATTAAACGCATAAGTGATCATTCCTTTTGTCATTGCAGTGCAATTTTACCTGATCTATGTTTATTTATATGTGTATTAAAATATTAATAATAATAATAATAAACTTATAGGCCTAGTACCTAAATTATATTAAAAGGTTTTATTTAAGTTATGTAAAAATACTCATTTAAATGACTAATGGCCATCAATATTAAATAAAACTGTGATGTGTAATCCAAATAATAGTTGTAACAAGATTGCTCCTGCTAAGTTGGAGCAATTCAATCTAACTATCACAGATTGGTGTGTGCGTATATACTTGTTACTTGTTGTTACTTGTATACACCCTTGATTTACTCCCGCGGTCTGGTGTAACCTGAGTACAGCTGGTAAAAGTTTTGCCGAGAAGTGCGACTCGTGACAACTCAACTAGTGTCAACACCTACTGTATATAGTGTTAGAGAATTACCATCATGTGGCTGAATTATCAGCAAAATGAGACGCCGAGCCGGTGTTGGTTTAATGCTGGGCCGTCATCGCAAACGACGGGCCAACATTATATCAACATTGGGTCAATGTTTCGTGTTTGCTAGCTTAAAGTTCTGGAAATAATTGTATTATTATTTTATTAATGTTTTCCTTCTATATTCGCGCAAGCATGATCACACTGTTTAACTATCACTTTTGTGCCACTTAACAGCATTTTTTTTACATTTGTATTTAAAAAGTAATGCTAGTCTCATGGACATAATTTGAGTTCTCGTATTTGTTATATTTTTGTCATTTGGACGGCTATAGTTTATAAAACAATCAAGAGTCATGATTAGACTTAGGTGAATGAATGGCTTAGAACATAACTATCGCTTGTCCCTCGAGTTGATAGAATGCGTTTCCAAAAGACGTTGAGTCAATGCTGATTTAAAATTGGGAAAGCGCTGAAGACGGTGGAGCAACATTAAAGGCGATATTGGGTTAACATCCAGTGGTAGCAGGAAGGAAGTTATGCAACGTAGCCAGGCGCTCTAATTGACTCTTTGATTACTTCGCTAATATGACTTTTGTGCCCTAGAGGTTATCCTGATATATTTTCTTAGGATATTTTTAATCGCCACACGCTATAATTAGATATTAAACAATAGTATAATCGGAAAATAAATAATGTGAATAATTGCATCAATTGAAATACAACAATAGATCCTTCGTTGCTTTATTTTTAATACGAGATTATTTTAGTGAGGTGTGGGTCGACACGCCGTAGCCTCTACAAGGTCAGACTTATCAGAGTTTCAAGTAGCACAACTTGTCGCGAGACATTGTGTTAATTACACTGGCGTGTTGATGGCAATTCTGGAATAACAGTTAGTTTATAGAAATAACTCGCTCACATCCGCGCCCACACGAGTACAAAGAGTATACTAATATTAATGTTTAGTAAACATAACATGTTTAAATATGTTTACAAGATAATAAATAAAGGTGTTATTATTTTATATCAAGTTATTATACAGCTGTTCTATGTGTATAAAAAGTCTCATTCTTGGGTGGAATTGATAAGGAATTGACTTTTTAGGAATTGGAATTGAATTGGAATTGACTTTTCTTAAAACCAAAGGAATTGGAATTGGCTCAGGAATTGATAAAAAGGAATTGGAATGGAATTTGGAATTGATAAAAAGGAATTGACCCCAACTCTGCTGGGAGCACCGCAGCAGCTGCTCGGAACACCACAGCAGCTGCTGGGTATCATCGCAGCTGTTGCTGGGACCGTCGTAGCAGCTGTTTAGAGCATCACGGCAGCTTTTGTGTGTGGAATCCTAGCACCCACAGGGTGCTGAGAGCAAGATACTGGCATTAGGATCTCAGTTCAGTGCGTATTAGCCTATCAATTACATTATGTTGTGCAAATGTCTGGAGTAAAAAAGTAATGTGATGAACTTTCAATTTGTTCCTTGGGTGGGCCAAAAGAGAGTTGTTGAAACAATCAAATGATAACCGCGTATCTCCGGTCTCTCTCACTTCTCCGAGAATATAAAATGCTGATAAAATGAATTTTGCAGCCTCAATCGTTGAACATGTGCCACATGTTACGTCGTCTTTTTTTTTTTTTTTTTGAATTGAGCTGTATACACAGATCAGATAAATCAGACTGATTTGCAGCTGGGAGCACGGCAGTTAGCTGGTGGGAGCACGGCAGCTAGCTGGTGAGAGCACGGCAGCTAGCTGATGGGACCACGACAGCACGACAGCTGTTGTTGAGAGCACGGCAGCTAGGTGCTTGGAGTACGAAAGCACGACAGCTGCTGCTGGGCGCATGGCAGCTAGCTGCTGAGAGCACTGCAGCTGCTACTGAGAGCACGGCAGCTAGCTGATAGGAGCACGACAGTTGTTGCTGTTGAGAGCACTGCAGCTGCTGCTGAGAGCACAGCAGCTAGCTGCTGGGAGCACGACAGCTGCTGCTGGGAGCACGGCAGCTAGCTGGTGGGAGCACGGCAGCTAGCTGGTGGGAGCACGGAAGCTAGCTAAATTTTGGGAGCACGGCAGCTGCTGCTGAGAGCACGACAGCTAGCTGCCAAGATCACTGCAGCTAGCTGGTGAGAGTACTGCAGCTAGCTGGTAGGAGCACGGCAGCTAGGCTAAAATAGTTCATATATAAAACAACAGGTACCTTCTCCACATACCCACCCCGCCCCCTAGACTCTATAATAGTGTAGAGGGGAGGGGTGGGTACCCCTCCCCCTCTACACTATGTGGGGGGAGGGGGGGGGGTGTTGATATGATAAAACGGGCTTAAATTAATTTGTATGTTTCATCATTCCCTTAAAATGGTCTTAAATCATTAGGCATGCTTAATCATTGACAGGATTATTTGTAGTAAGATAAAATAAAAGCAGCTAAAGTACTTTAACTTGCCTTAATCTTGTTTTTATTGGTCTAAACTACGCACTGCAAAACAGGCTTACCGATTTTAAGCACATTATTCGAGATAACAACTTTGCACATATTGCCCATTTCAAAACAGGCTCATGTGTTTTAGATGGTTATCATACCAAAACGCGATTTCTGTTAAGTCATGTAGGTTCAGCTGGTTTTCATTCTGGAGGGACGATATGAAAAACACGTGTTGTAAATACAATTGAATTTATACTTACTAGAGCCGTCAACAAAGTAGCAAAACGTGCAGATTAATAAACCACATCATATGAGCCCAAATGACAATTGATATCTTGATGTTTCGCATAAATATGGCCTATTTTATAAATTTGAGTAAATACGTTTGAGCCGATTATGCAAAAACAACAAAATCGTTCATATTATTCCATCCAGAATAGCTACAGTCTTCATAAATGTGCACATCAGTGAGTCGCAGCATATTATTACAATTGATCATTTCTTGTTTTTGTTGTTGTAAAAGACCAAAAATAACAGTAAAATACAAAAACTTTCTGAATGCTACTCGGAAAAAATCCTTAAAAGCTGCCCTTAAAGAGATGTCTTGCATGCTGTCAAACATGCAAGTATTGCGCTATGGCCTATTCTGGGCATCGACTGATCAAATGATCCTTGCTATATTTATTTTCTAAAAACTCCGACCTATTTTGTGAGAGTTAATCAATTAAATTCAACTTAAATTTAATTTGCCCTGCTGTTATTGCCAGGATTAATACCAGACGTCCAGTGATGGTAGGTGACTGGTGATATTAAACATTGTTTTGGGCATTAAGTGCTACAAGACTCCTGCCCTGTATCTTGTCAACGTCTATTCATTCACCCCAGCAGTTACACTTCAAACACACTGCACTTGTGGGCCTACCAGGAGAGCCCACACAGAAAAGTGGCTCTGAAAACCTCGCTGCAGCACTACCTCACAAAGAAGCAACGCCTCCTTGGCCAATCAGAAGCACGTCAGTCTTCAAAGCGTATCCTTAAAAGTAGTGGGATCTCATTTACCCTCAGAGGACATAAATCCAATAGCTGACTCTCACATTTGCAGAGCCCAATTCATAAAAGAGCTCCAGGTGGAAATATTCGGACACGTACAAGTCTCTGTAATTAGGTCTTGGTGGTTTCCACATAGGTAAGATTTTATAAAAGGCATATTACAGAATTAGTCTGGTGCGATATGTCAGAAATATGCCTAAAATTAAAAGTTCTTGCCAAAATTGATTTTATTGTTTTTTTTACTTTATTAGGGGTCAAAAAAGCCAGAAATATTGGGGTTCAATTTTTCCCGCCCCTCAACCTCGTTTTATGACACATTCAAAATGGCCGCCATCGTAATCACATATTTGGCTATAACTTGGGCCCTAGCATAGCTAGAGTCATGATTTTGATGTATATACCCATGTTTTTGGGTACGAGGAGTCCAATAGTGCACATAAAAAATGTGGATATATCTTAGATATTTTGAAATTGACGATAAAACACACTTTTGATACGTTTTCGGTCATTTTTTTGCGAATTCGAAAAAAACTAAAATTCAAACATCGAGCGTTGTTTAGCATGTTTAGTGTGTATTATGATAAACAGTACATTGCTGATGGTTGTTTCTGAATGATGGGTGTTCCGTTAATGAACCCCAAATAGTTGACCGAAGTGACGTAAAGCGATTGTAAAAACTGAACCATTTCAATTACGATGTTTGATGCATTTATTTCATTCAAACATTTTACAACAGTTAAGAGGATAATTGATATTGACGGTAATGTGTCTTTTACAAAACACATTTGATAACTTTTAGAAGTGTGTGGGATGGGTCAATGTTATTTGAAATAAAATAAAATTAGCACACATTGTGCGCAAATTGTGCGTTTCAGCAATGTTTCATATTTGCTAAACAAATGACCAGAATTAATCTTGGTGGGTAATTATAGAGCATCCCACCCATCAAATTATTAGATTTTTAGATCTTGTTTATCTTAAATCCATAAATGATGCACAATTACAAATAAAAGGGGAACTTTTAATTCATCACATCCTATGAGAGATAGCAGAGTATAGATTGCAGCCATAATTGGACGGGGCAGGGCCATTACCTTGGAGGATCACAGCAAACATTCAATGGCTTGGCTCATTTTCTTATGCGAAAGAAACAAGCAACTCACAACCACAAAGATGTTTCGTTAGGTATCAGTAAATCAGTACCAATCTAAATACAGGAAAAGGGTAACGTGATATTTTTTCAACTGGACAACATAATCGAAGATAGTCTGTTTACATGAGACGCCTTGTAGCCTACCACAGATCATTAAATTAAGAAATATTACAAATGATGTTTCATAGGAGAGCAGAAAACATAATACATTTTGAACCAACCCAGTCATGTTAACAGATACACTTGAATGTGTTTGCATAGTGTATGCTCAGTAGTAGATAAATATGTTATCCGGTAAGAAAGTGATAATGCCCGCGAGACACAACATTAAGGGGTTGAAAATTTAGATAACCTGCAAGAAGTCATTCTAGAAAGGCAGAAGTCAAGATTGCTGAAAAAAGTTGAGTCGAGTTTTCTGCAGAATAATGCAAGTGACACAATTATCAAACCATGAGAGTAGCTCATGAAGTCAGAAGTTTGTAAGATGTCCCAATAATAGGCCTAGATCTAGGACCGCTTTATTGGCAGTCCACGGATCTCGTGTAAGTGGTTACACAAGGGATGCTTCATGACAAAAGAGTAATACAAAAACCACCTCGGGCCTATCATTTGGTGGAGTCAGCACTGGGTACTATGGTTAATGATGTCTCTCTCTGGGTTACTTCTACTCATGGGATCATACTCTAGAACGCCTTATCGTGACCAGAGGTCGTGTGTCTAAAACTCTAATAAGTTGAGCTTGTACTAATTTCTCCAGGACAGGTGAATTCACTTTCTTTCTGCACAGGATAAACTAACAGGAGCGTTATTCTTCAACAAGTGTGATTTGAACCAAATAATATATTCTGGTCAAATACTGACAAATTCTAAATCTAAAACTCATGCATTAACTGAGTAATTGGTGATTTGAGGCATAATTAGATCAAATATGTACTGCAACAGAGTAGTCCAAAAGTAAAGTTTTTTTGTAATGCCACAATGCTATACACAACAGAATATGATTGGGTATGTCCATTCACCGTCGGTGGAAGCTTTTACTTTGTTGCAAAGCAGTTTTAATATTGTTCAGTAACTTTGTCGAAAAATGTGGCATAATTCTTCTTGAAATAGTTTTTTTGAAAGCTTTGTATATGTACTTATCGCAGATGATCAAATATATTTACCACTTTTTGCTAGATAACATATCTATTTATTGAGCACACATATGAAAAGGCATTCAAGTGTACCTCTTGAAAGTTGGTTGGTTTCTGTGATGATGAAGCATCTTGTGTAATATCTCTTAACTGGTCTGTGAAAGTAACATTAGCTTTACACGTACCGGTAAACAGATTATATCCACATATATTGTTATTTTAAATAGCTTGTAAATTAACGTCAACACACTATTTTCAACTTGAACTCGACGAGGCCGCAACTGTGATCACCTAGTCACATTGAGAGGGAATAGACAAGGATATTTCTCTGAAAGACCCCTGCGAAATCAGCACGGCTCAAACCCGGGATGCGGGCATGAATGACGTGGCAGTCCGATATTCTATCGATGCGCTGCCTCTCCCTCTCTAAATTTGTACATCGGAAGCCTTGGAAGCATGGACGAATTTTGTATGTCAAGTGTTCTAATCCTCTGGCTTAATCAGCTAATGATAATTCCAGCTTTACGGTGGCAACTATTCTTGTCTAAAAATCTAGAATGGGAGATGTTCACCTACATGAGCTACACCTTATGAGGGCCAACCACATGTCAATAGGAGACAAGACCTGCTTTATCAGATCGCCAAAACTCTCACCATTAGAACAAAATGTGTGGAAAGTGAAATATAGCATGTTCATTCCTGTCAGATGTCTCAGTTCACCTGCACCAAGGGTTGTTATTGAGCTCGATAAATATTGATGCAAATAAGACTGCCATAGTACCAGATATAGTTAAAATGCTCAGCGTTGCAGACGACTCCTATACAAATGCAACAGTGGGGTATATAACAAGCAAACCAGGTAGTGTGGCTTGTGTCATTGTGAACGACAGTCGGCCATTTTGAAATTTAAAAATTATCAATATGTTAATATATAAATCAAAATCACTAAATTTGAACCTAAACCTCATTGTCTTTTCGATGAACCAAGCCATTGAATGCTTGTTGTAATCTGCTTAAATGTCAGCTGTGGTAATGCCCCCGTCATCCTCAATCTATTCCGCAATAACAGAGTGTGTAGGTATACGCGATACAGAGACTGTAATCATTGCGCAGCCGGGCTTCCTTATTAGGTTACAGATTTATATAATAATTGGTAATACTCGCTTAGCATCTCATTAGAATATTGCCTTGACGCGGGGATTTAACTGTCAGTATTTAAATTAATTGTTTCATGAAATTGCTGATCTCAGAGTAGCCCCTGAATTTTGGAGAATATGTCAAATTATGACTGAAACGGGGATATCTCTCATGGGCTGTGATGAATTAAAATCCCCTATTTTATTTTTTCTTGTGCATCGTTCAAGAATTAAAAAAAAAAAATCTGAAAATCCAATAATTTTGCTGATGGGATGGATCACAATCGCAATGATCATGATGATAGATTCTGATCATTTGTTTGACAGCACATAAAACATTGCTGAAACGCACAATTTGCTCACAAGTTTGTATTCATTTTGTATTATTTTTTAAATTTCGATCGGACCTTCATCCTTTCATCTACTTCTCAAAAAAGTGTGTACTTCTTTGCAAAAGACACATCAGTTTTATCAATTTTCCTCTGTGACTGTTGCAAAATATTAATTTGCAAATTAAGGAAATGTACCAAACATCGTTATTGAAGTTGCTCGGTTTCTACGCCATCAATTGTACGCCTTCTTGGTGGAATATATAGGGTCCATCAACGAAACATCTACCATTCAGAAACCATCAGCAATGCGCTGTTCATATTATAATACATACTAAATAAAGCTTCCAAAATAATTATTTGAAAATTTGAGTTTTTTCATATTTGCGACAAAAAATGACCGAGAACGCATGAAAAATGTGTTTTATATTTAATATCTAAATATCTACAAGACATACACATTTTGTATGGGCACTATTGGATTCCTCATACCCAAAAACATAGTATAGACATCAAAATCGTGACTCTAGCTTTGCTAGAGGCCAAGTTATGGCCAAATATGTGATTTCGATGGCGGCCATTTTGAATGTGCCATAAAAAGAGGTTGAGGGGCGGGAAAAATTAAACCCCAATATTTTTGGCTTATTTGACCCCTAATGAAGCCATAAAAACAATAAAATCAATTTTGGCAACATAAATGGCCAAAATGACATACCGCACCAGACTAAATGTTACGACTCAGGTCTACACGGCATTTGGGTTAAGAGCTCTATATGTGGACCAAATACGACTGAGAACAACGTGATGACTTAATTGTACAATTGCATAGTCAGTGCCTATGCATGGGCAGAGTAGCACGGACTTACCAAGAAGCATGAACTTGGAAACAAGCTTCCAATCAAGTAGTAATATTTTGAGGATGACTGTGCAATTGTGGTACTGTGCATTTGGTGAATTCACCAGAACATGCAAAATCTATGAGCTACAGGTGAAAACTGATTGGACATAATACATGCAGTTAGTCCTAATATTAGTCTTCATTCCATGTTGCGACATGTTGCTGTGGTTTGTCTAATATGACCATACTAAATATACACCCTGGCGTACTATTTATGCTGCTGACACAGACCAGCTAGAAATATCTCTCCCAGTTATCTACCAGCAGCTCAGAGGTGGTCTTGGAGCATGTAAGCAAAGTTGGGAAAGACCTGATTGGCATAACACAGTTAGACAATGCAAGAGATTCATCTTGGAAACACATACAACTCCTTCTTCCAACAAGCAACTTGTTGGACAAATATATGATTTGCTGTTTTAAATCTACTGCAGCTATGTTCTTTCAACTAACACAATGCATTTCAAAATCATGGACTACCTATTGGCCTGTGTCCACTGGCGAGAGAGCGCTCCCAGCCTGCTTTTCTAAGCCAATGCTAGTTCAATGTTGGACCGACACAATGCTGTTTGGGAGGGCACAATATCAGCCATGTGTGTGGCTTCAAGCAGATATTGCTTGTCCCAGACAGGAATCGCCAGTTAAAAATGGCTAGTAGGCCTGCAAAGATCCTGAGACTGGAAAACTGTTGATCGTGAGTGAATGTACAGATATTAGAATCCGTCGGGAGCTCGGCCTACCATATTCCTAGGACTAGTAACTGTATCAAACGTCCAGGGATGGTGGGTCACCAGATGATAATAGTAGTTACTTGAGCAGTATGTGACACACAACTCTCTTAGGCACAGCAATGTTTTATTCATTCATTCCAGCAGGTGCACCTTACACTAGACTCAATGTCTCTCTCCGACCAGATTGCTTGCTTAAATCATTACACGTAGCTTAATAGTAACTGAATTCTGTCAGCCAATCAGATTCACACCAGGTTTCAAGGAGAATCCACTAATACCTTTGCAGGATCCCATTGGTCGTCAGCACACACCGGTCTAATCATCAGGCCTGCTAATGATAGACTCACAGCTAGAGTTGTAATGTTGATATCTTACTTTTTGCATATTGTCTACGTTTTTGCCTTTATCACACCAAATATGAGACAAAGTATTAAATTTTAGATAAAGAACCCCTGCACAATACATGAATATTTGGTAGCATGTAAGACATGAAATTTTGATATTCTAAAATTACACATAATTATATATATTCGTCCTTATCGTTTTGCCTTTACTTTAATAATATTATGTGGCTGACTAATCTGCACATTTTGAAACCTTTATGAAAGCTCTAGCTGTTTTAGTAAAAATTAAATTGACTGTTTTTTTATGTACAATCGGCCTAATCTTATTAATTTACATTAACACACCAGGTCATAATTATGAGAAAAATCTAAATATCAAGAGTCATTTTGCCTATTTTTACTCAGAAAGGGTCCTGGCAAAACATTTAAATGTTTGACAGCATGTAGCCATTTTAGTCAGGTTTCAAGGTTTCCTTCTTAGTGATTCTCATGAAATTACATGTTTTTTTCTGTTTTGTTGTTGTTATTTTTTAGTCTTCCACACCACAAAAAGCAAACAATTATTAAATAAAGTGTAATAATATGTTGTGCTTAATTAATCTGCAATAAAAATGGGTGACAGTTCATAACGTTCCGTCTCCCCTGACTTTATGATTTTGCATCATATTCCTAGTCTATTATGTTTAGAAAGATAATTTATTATTAAAATTAGAAAAAATTGAAAAACTATCAGTATGACACTACCAGTATGATAATACACAGTATGACACTACTAGTATGATAATACACAGTGTCAATTTAAATAGAGCCTCAACCAGTTCTTTATCTTGTTGTGGATCAGCACTACGCTGATGTCTCCTTTTTTCGTCAAGTTATCTCCCTTTCTTGTCTGGCGCGGTTGTAGAGGTTCATTTACCATGTTTATAAGACACCAATATGGTACTTGGCCTTCTAATTAATAACATCATCTTTGTAGAGATCAGCCAGCATACTTGCATCTTGTAGATGTCGGACATATTTTCTGACCGGAGCATCAAGATCAAGCGTATGGTACAATTATTCTGTGTCTGTTGTTGGTTCCATGCAAAAAAACAGATCTGTCATGCCACTATTTTGACGAAAATAGGGCTTATAGGCCCTATCCTTTGGAAACATAATGTAATGTCTGCTAATACTGTTTTTCTCTTATCAGTTTGTTAAATTGTAAATAAAATTTATCGAGCCATTTGCCTTTTTGGTTTTAAATGTTCCGCCTAGTCAAGTAGCTGCAGACGGGAAATAATATTTGATGGCAAATATCATTTTTTAATGCTACCGATCACAGCCTGTATCAACCAAAAAGCATTACCATGCATCATAGAATACCTTGAAACAACGTTGTTCCAAAGTAGATATGCTAAGATTAATAGTAATTATCATAGACTATCCTACCCTATGATAATTATAACACACCACAAGCACAATCCACAGTAGGCTGTGGGGATCGCTTGAAACGGACAACGGCTTAGAGCTGGACGTGCTGCCCTCTCGAACACTTGGGGTTGCATAAAATAGAATAATAAGGACCACGGGATAAAGATTATTCCTCAATTACCATGATTCTTTCACCTGGGTGATGGCGAATTAATTTCTCAAGATATATCATCTCTGAGACTCAGTCTTGGGAACAAATGGATAACAAACAGGGTCGCTTTTTCAATTTTTAAAATGTATTTGTTTTAGGGCCTATTTGATTTTTTTGTATTTTCACAGTGCAATATATAGACCTCCAGTATAGCCACTGACACGAAATAATTCAGATACAGCTGGGACTCAACAGTTTTTTTACCAGAGACGAAATCAAGAATAAGAATTGAAAATTGGCAGTAAAGTTGTTTTAAAAATGTGGATCTACAACCAATACTAAAACAAATATCTAATATGGGCCTAACTGATGATGAGCTGCAATATAACATTTGCATTAAAAAATATTTTGTCATAGGGGAGGGTGGCAAATTAATAAGGGTGAAATAAAAATAAATATCTCAGGAATTTTAAGTGATCATTAGTAAACGTTGTAAGCATTTTAATGGTCCACAACTTTTTTCAATGACATGTTATCACTTTTAATACATGATTGTTGCATAATTAGGCCGTACATAATTGCATACTCGGCATTCCACAAACAAGGTTGCTTAATTATTATCACAATGAGGGGGACCCAACGTTTGATTAATAATATTGTTGCTCCACCGTCTGCTATGCTGGCCAAACATTAACGCAACATTGGATTGACAGCTGTCTATTTTTATCTAGCTCATTTAATATGCCTAGTAGTTCGTACTCGCTACTAAATGAGCTAATGCTCATGTTTACGGTTTTTTTCCATTGTTTGGTTGTGTTAGCTTAAATAGTTGGACTAGAGTAGGCTAGGTTAATCTGTCATTAAGTTTAAAATGACATTTCAGCCGGTATCTCATATCTTCGTTTTACAGCAAAGATACCACAAAATCGCACTATTTGATGTTTATTTTTTCAAAATTTTGCGGAGGCATGCCCCCTATAGATCCCTGGTGTTGAAATTTGAGCATCCCCTTAATTTATTTCTGTATACGCCACTGCAACTAACAAATTATATTTAGACACAACAATTACATTGTGACTGGATTATGGGTGAATATAGTTTACGTCGCTTTCTGCACATTCATGGCAATATCGCGACTGGAGGAAGCGTTATGTCCTACTTTTATCGAATAACTTCAAGGGTTCTTCATAGAGCACATCACCGGTAACTGGACTATATATCTAAAAATTACCAGGAAATCTAAGAAATTGATCTACATTTATTTTAGATATTTTTGACCGACAATTATATGACTGCCATTGAATTCGTCTGTATAATTAAAGTGTTTAGGGTATATTTTTTGTAATCCTTGCCCTCGAGTTTGAGACAGTGTTGAAACATATATCTATTAAAATAGCATTTTTTTTAAATGCCCACAGTTGTGGTCTGTAAAATGTTTTTGTTGCATAAAAATCGCTTATAAATGCATAGTCAGCTGATATTGACACCTAAATATATTCGGCCGGCATTTTTGTAAACTGGCTGCCATTAAATTCATGAAAATGTTCTTTTGTTTGATTACAATTTCTCAAAATACTTTTTTATCAGTTCCTCTGGAAATGTATATTCAGATACAAATATTCCGATTTACTTGGATTATAAGCTGTGATATTGACACGTATACATGTAGATTTGGTCGGGCCAGTTTGTACAATGACCTCCGATGGAGTCAGTAAAAAAAATTTCTTTGATTAATGTGTTTAAAAATACTTTTTTTTAGTATTAGTACCCCTGAAAATGTATATTTAGATAAAAAATATTTAGATTTGAGGTGGATTAGAAGTTGAGATATTGATACGTATTCAGATTTGGTCGGCCATTTTGTAGAATGGCCACCACTAGAGTCAGTGAAATGTTTGTTATTCTGTTGGGTTAATGTGTTTACAAATACTTTATTCTTTATCAGTACCCCTGAAAATGTATATTTAGATAAAAATATTTAGATTTTAGGTGGTTTAGAAGAATGAGATATTGACACGCGTCGTATGTGGACTTAGTTGGCCATTTTTAAAATGGCCACCACTAAAGTCAAACATATTTTTTGTCTCTTAAAAATATTTTGTTTTGTTACAACTGGTCTTCAAAATATATATTTAGACATAGATATTCAGAATATTTGTGGACTAGAAGCTGGCATAAAAATTATAGACACTTATCATATATTTGGTCAGCCATTTTGTAAAATAGCTGCCATTAAAGTCATTTAAGTGCTCTGTGTTTGATCAAAGTGTTTAAAAATATTGACAATTTTATACATATTGGCGGCCATTTTGTAAAATGACCGCCAGCGAGATCACAAGTAATTTTTTTGATGGCCCTATAGCTGAAAACATTCTTAAGGGTGTTCTCTTACAGCATGTACAATTTCATGCTTTTATCATTAAATGAACAATTCCATCATATATAACAACCAGTCAGCATAACTATGAGTATGAGTATGAGTATGAGTGAACGTCTGAATGTCCGATACAGATCACTCCATGGTATGGCCCCCAAAAATGTCAACGACATTTTTTTTTTTTAACTTGTTCCTTGGGTCATTGACATCCCCAGAAAAAAATGTTCTAAAATCGGACCATGGGAAAGTAGCTAATTTGCATAATTTCAAAATGGCCGCCGTGACAATAGAAATTGTCACTATAGTTTGTTCAATCTTCACGTTTTACTGCAAAAAAATTGGATTAACATATATGAAGATAATACGTCCACACAAAATGAAGTAGTTACTTTTTATCGTATCAAGCAAGGTCCAAAGGAGTCATCATGACATCTAAATTATTATAAATAACGTAGATTCTTATCGTTGCACAATACGCATGATAAGTCATAATTATATCGATCTGTAGCCTACAAGTTTATGACCTACATTTATATATTATGGGTCCGCTTTATGTCAATTGACACCCAATGGATACCAGTAATGTATGCTTAGAAAAATTCGTCAAATTCGAAGATGGATGACTTTAAAAGACTTTTCAAGGTGAAGAAAAATCCAAAATAGTAATTCCCCCATGAATATCGCAATCACCGGATAAATTGTCCCAATTCACGGACGAATAAAATGTATCTTTATGATATGATGTATCGCTTTTATATCAACACCATCAATAGACCTTGGTCGAAGATGTATGACCTTGAAATTATTTTTCAACGACACAGAGGCTGACCAATGAGAACTTTGTAATCGTAATATTTTAGTTCTCACAATTTGTATCGCTTTCATAACCATACAGTCAAGACGCTAGGACTTCAAATTTTCACAATACGTGCCCACAAGATTTTGGTTTTTAAAAGATGGTGGCTTTTACAGTTAATTAGAGTAGTATCTCGACACACTGAAAAGTGATGTTTGCCAAAATATTACACTTGCAGGAAGTGACCAAAAATGAAAAAAAAATTAGGATACATTTACTATTGACGAAACAAGGCCAAACAATGTATTTTTACAAGCAAGATAACTAAGTTCTATGAGTGTTATATGCCATTACGTGTTCGGCCAACCAAATGTTGACTGACCTTTGTAAGTCATTTTAAAGACAAAAAGGTCAGTCGAGAGTTAAAAATACTTTTGAATTGTTCATACCCCGCAACAGGCTTAATGAGATCGTTTGTAGTTGTAGCTCTGAATATATAATAGTTTTTTTTGAATTATTATATACTAAACACATATTACTCTTGATGTCCAAAACTTCGTTTATGTCATTTGTATGTATGATAATGCATTGTTGCAAGGTGGTCAATAAAAAGGCTCTTTGATTATGTATGTTTACTAGATAAAGGTAAAGTGGATAACCAATGATCGTACGCACAATCATGCTGATTATTTTCATCATATTCATAATAACTGCATGTTCATGTCATTCATATGTGCATAGTCATTAAGAATGATTTTAATGCTAATAAATATATTTTGTATGGTCGGCCACCCGCCTGAAGCATAATAGTTATTAAAATCTTCCATATTTGCCTGAGATTCCACTATTCAGTAGCTCTGAGCTGTAGGATACATATTATTCTCCAGTACACCACACTCTTGCTATACCAAGTTGAGCGCTAATTTCATATCAAAACCAATGTTGGCTGAGCTCAAGTTTTTTTATAATAGTTAAACGTTACATTATGACTTTAACATGTCACAATATATATCATTCTGTGGTCAGAAAATGGCATTAGAATGGTATGATTTGGCAATAAAATACCAGAATATGACAGCTTAACATCACAATATGACACTTGAATGACATGATATGACATTATAAAGTCAGTATGATAAATTATAATATCAGGTTATGGTCATTTATCTTCTCGATATGGCAATAATATGATAGGAATTTGTACTACATAGTCTGGATATGGCATTATCAGGTCAGTATATGTAATTTTCATGTTGCAGTATGGCGTTATATTATTATTTATCTTCTCGATATGGCAATAATATGATAGGAATTTGTACTACATAGTCTGGATATGGCATTATCAGGTCAGTATATGCAATTTTCATGTTACAATATGGCGTTATATTATTATATTATATTTAATGGCATTATAATATCAGACTATGACAGTTTATTGACACGATATGGCATCATGGCGTTGAATTAGTAAGTGACGATCTGACATATAAATGTGAGAAGGTCATTGTGATATCAGGATATGGGAGTTTAACGCCACTATATGACAATTGTTTGCAAAGTGATAGTATTTTGATGGTCAGGATATAGCATTATAATTATAATGTCGACAATATAGCAGTATATGGTCAGTGGACGACATTCTAATATCTTGATAAGTCGTTTTAATGTCAATATATAATATTATAATGTCATGATTTGGCAATGAAATGTCAGGATTTGCCAGTTTTACGTCATAAAATGTCATTTTAATGTATTGATATTACAATTATCATGTCAGAATAATGATGTCCTATGAAGTAAATATATGTTTATCGTAAGGCATATTAATGTGTTGATATGACATTATTATATCAGGATGCATGCCATTATACAATCAGGATGTGTATCATAATGTCGAAATATGGCAGTATTTTGTGAAAATATGACTTATTGACATTGCATTGTCAAAATATGAGGTATATCGTCTCATTTCCTTCTGAAAATAGTGATTATATTTTAGCTTCAGATCAGTCTTAAATATTATTAAACTTCATAAAATATAATAGGCCTATATTGAATGCAGCGTTAAGTTATCAAAAGTCGGATACATTTGTTGTATTGATATAACAATGCAATTGTTAAAATGCGAGTCGTTGGTAAAAATGGGCCGTTTCCTTGGTTAGAACCTTTTGATTGCACCGAGAAAAAAAAATATTCAAATCAGTCCCTAAAGAGGCGTTGCATTCGATTCTAGGCTTACTGTTTGAGAACTTGAAAGGTAATGCTGGGATCTGCTGAAAACATAGCATTTTCATAGGGTGTAATTATTGGCAGCCATCTTGTGTTTTACCTCCAGATGACCTTGACATCTTGATACTAACTATTCCAATTAAATCATATTATTCAAATTAGTCCAAAATTATGTATTACCTGATCACATAATAATCTAGTGCTATTGTGCTATTTCATGACTATTATTAGCAGCTATCTTGTTTTTTGACCTTCAGATGACCTTGAAACGTAACAACATTCACTGCAATGAAATCAGTGTACTCAAATTAGTTCAAAATGGGATACTACATAAGAATATAGTGTTAGTATGTCAATCATTAAGAAAAAGTCATTTTCATCGCGGTTATTTGCAGCCATCTTGTTTTTGACCTCTAGATGACCCTAAAACGTAAAAATAAGTGTTCCAATAAACTCAGTGTATCCAACTTAGTCCAAAATGAGGTATTGCATTACATTATAGGGTTTTTATGCCAAAAGACAAAAAATCAAAATGTTAGCTAGCGGCCATTTTGTTTTAATGCTAACGTCTCACCACACATAATACTCCTCCCATAGACTTACATGTATTATGACACTCAGGCCTCTCAGCACACTTGAAACGGGGAAATGTTAATAAACCTAGATATTTTTTTAACCAGCATGCTGTCCTCTTTCAATAAACAAAATAAAAAAGGGGGTGAATCTGCTTGTTTTTTTCTATTTGGCCCTATGTAAAGGCATACCCCGCTCTCATCTGGACGAGGTTTCAAAAACACGCCACCTAGCGAATATGGGTGCCGCCTTGTTACTACCCGCGTGATGACTTCCTGTGCTCTTTTTTTACTGATTTTAATGATTTTCCAACAATAAATCATCACAGAATCTATTCAAACTGGTGTCAAAATGATATATATGTTATTTTCACCACCCAGACTGCTGTAAAAAGCCACAAGTTTTAAAAAAGGACAAACTTTAAAATGATATGCGCGGATGAATTTGTGTGGTGAGAACAAAGTGATGACTGAATTGTACAATTGCATAGTCAGTGCCTATGCATGGGAAGACTACCAAGAAGCATGAACTTGGAAACAAGCTTTCAATCAAGTAGTAATATTTTGAGGATGACTGTGCAATTGTGGCACTGTGCATTTGGTGAATTCACCAGAAAATGCAAAATCTATGAGCTACAGGTGAAAACTGATTGGACATAATACATGCAGTTAGTCCTAATATTAGTCTTCATTCCATGTTGAGACATGTTGCTGTGGTTTGTCTAATATGACCATACCAAATATACTCCCTGGCGTACTATTTATGCTGCTGACACAGACCAGCTAGAAATATCTCTCCCAGTTATCTAGCAGCAGCTCAGAGTTGGTCTTGGAGCATGTAAGCAAAGTTGGGAAAGACCTAATTGGCATAACACAGTCAGAGAATGCAAGAGATCCATCTTGGAAACACATACAACTCCTTCTTCCAACAAGCAACTTGTTGGACAAATATAAGATTTGCTGTTTTAAATTTACTGCAGCTATGTTCTTTCAACTAACACAATGTATTTTAAAATCATGGACTACCTATTGGCCTGTGTCAACTGGCGAGAGAGCGCTCCCAGCCTGCTTTTCTAAGCCAATGTTAGTTCAATGTTGGACCGACACAATGCTGTTTGGGAGGGCACAATAGCAGCCATGTGTGTGGCTTCAAGCAGATATTGCTTGTCCCAGACAGGAATCGCCAGTTAAAAATGGCTAGTAGGCCTGCAAAGATCCTGAGGCTGGAAAACTGCTGATCGTGAGTGGATGTACAGACATTAGAATCCGTCGGGAGCTCGGTCTACCATATTCCTAGGACTAGTAACTGTATCAAACGTCCAAGGATGGTGGGTCACCGGATGATAATAGTAGTTACTTGAGCAGTATGTGACACACAACTCTCTTAGGCACAGCAATGTTTTATTCATTCATTCCAGCAGGTGCACCTTACACTAGACTCAATGTCTCTCTCCGACCAGATTGCTTGCTTAAATCATTACACGTAGCTTAATAGTAGCTGAATTCTGTCAGCCAATCAGATTCACACCAGGTTTCAAGGAGAATCCACAAATACCTTTGCAGGATCCCATTGGTCGTCAGCACACACCGGTCTAATCATCAGGCCTGCTAATGATAGACTCACAGCTAGAGTTGTGATGTTGATATCTTACTTTTTGCTTATTGTCTACGTTTTTGCCTTTATCACACCAAATATGAGACAAATTATTAAATTTTAGATAAAGAACCCCGGCACAATACATGAATATATGGTAGCATGTAAGACATGAAATTTTGATATTCTAAAATTACACATAATTATATATATTCGTTGTTATCGTTTTGCCTTTACTTTAATAATATGATGTGGCTGACTAATCTGCACATTTTGAAACCTTTATGAAAGCTCTAGCTGTTTTAGTAAAAATTAAATTGACTGTTTTTTTTATGTACAATCGGCCTAATCTTATTAATTCACATTAACACACCAGGTCATAATTATGAGAAAAATCTAAATATCAAGAGTCATTTTGCCTATTTTTACTCAGAAAGGGTCCTGGCAAAACATTTAAATGTTTGACAGCATGTAGCCATTTTAGTCAGGTTTTCTTAGTGATTTTCATGAAATTACATGTTTTTTTCTGTTTTGTTGTTGTTAGTTTTTAGTCTTTCACACCACAAAAAGCAAACAATTATTAAATAAAGTGTAATAATATGTTGTGCTTAATTAATCTGCAATAAAAATGGGTGACAGTTTATAACATTCCGACCCCCCCTGACTTTATGATTTTGCATTATATTCCTAGTCTATTATGTTTAGAAAGATAATTTATTATTAAAATTAGAAAAAAATTGAAAAACTACCAGTATGACACTACCAGTATGATAATACACAGTATGACACTACCAGTATGATAATACACAGTGTCAATTTAAATAGAGCCTCAACCAGTTCTTTATCTTGTTGTGGATCAGCACTACGCTGATGTCTCCTTTTTTCGTCAAGTTATCTCCCTTTCTTGTCTGGCGCGGTTGTAGAGGTTCATTTACCATGTTTATAAGACACGAATATGGTACTTGGCCTTCTAAATAATAACATCATCTTTGTATAGATCAGCCAGCATACTTGCATCTTGTAGATGGCAGGCATATTTTCTGACCGGAGCATCGAGATCAAGCGTATGGTACAATAATTCTGTGTCTGTTGTTGGTTCCATGTAAAAAAACTGATCTGTCATGCCACTATTTTGACGAAAATAGGGCTTATAGGCCCTATCCTTTGGAAACATAATGTAATGTCCGCTAATGCTGTTTTTCTCTTATCGGTTTGTTAAATTGTAAATAAAATTCATCAAGCCATTTGCCTTTTTGGTTTTAAACGTTCCGCCTAGTCAAGTAGCTGTAGACGGGAAATAATATTTGGCAAATATCATTTTTTAATGCTACCGATCACAGCCTGTATCAACCCAAAAGCATTACCATGCATCATAGAATACCTTGAAAAAACGTTGTTCCAAAGTAGATATGCTAAGATTCATAGTAATTATCATAGACTATCCTACCCTATGATAATTATAACACACCACAAGCACAATCCACAGTAGGCTATGGAGATCGCTTGAAACGGACAACGGCTTAGAGTTGGACGTGCTGCCCTCTCGAACACTTGGGGTTGCATAAAATAGAATAATAAGGACCACGGGATAAAGATTATTCCTCAATTACGATGATTCTTTCACCTGGGTGATGGCGAATTTATTTCTCAAGAGATATCATCTCTGAGAACAAATGTCTTGGGAACAAATGGATAACAAACAGGGTCGCTTTTTCAATTTTTAAAATTTAATTGTTTTAGGGCCTATTTGAATTTTTCGTATTTTCTCAGTGCAATATATAGACCTCCAGCATAGCCACTGACACGAAATAATTCAGATACAGCTGGGACTCAACAGATTTTTTTACCAGAGACGAAATCAAGAATAAGAATTGAAAATTGGCAGTAAAGTTGTTTTAAAAATGTGGATCTACAACCAATACTAAAACAACTATCTGATATAGGCCTAACTGATGATGAACTGCGATGTAACATTTGCATTAAAAAATATTTTGTCATAGGGGAGGGGGGCAAATTAATAAGGGTGAAATAAAAATAAATATCTCAGGAATTTTAGGTGATCATTAGTAAACGTTGTAAGCATTTTAATGGTCCACAACTTTTTTCAATGACATGTTATCACTTTTAATACATGATTGTTGCATAATTAGGCCGTACATAATTACATACTCGGCATTCCACAAACAAGGTTGCTTAATTATTATCACAATGAGGGGGACCCAACGTTTGATTAATATTATTGTTGCTCCACCGTCTGCTATGCTGGCCAAACATTAACGCAACTGTTTATTTTTATCTAGCTCATTTAATATGCCTAGTAGTTCGCACTCGCTACTAAATGAGCTAATGCTCATGTTTACGTTTTTTTTTCCATTGTTTGGTTGTGTTAGCTTAAATAGTTGGACTAGAGTAGGCTAGGTTAATCTGTCATTAAGTTAAAACTGACATTTCACCCAGTATCTCATATCTTCGTTTTACAGCAAAGATACCACAAAATCGCACTATTTGAAGTTTATTTTTTCAAAATTTTGCGGAGGCATGCCCCCTATAGATCCCTGCTGTTGAAATCTGAGCACCCCTTTAATTTATTTCTGGATACGCCACTGCAACTAACAAAATATATTTAGACACAACAATTACATGGTGACTGGATTATGGGTGAATATAGTTTACGTCGCTTTCTGCACATTCATGGCAATATCGCGACTGGAGGCAGCCTTATGTCTTACTTTTATCGAATAACTTCAAGGGTTCTTCATAGAGCACATCACCGGTAACTGGACTATATAACTGAAAATTACCAGGAAATCTAAGAAATTGATCTACATTTATTTTATATATTTTGACCGACAATTATATGACTGCCATTGAATTCGTCTGTAGAATTAAAGTGTTTAGGGTCTATTTTTTGTAATCCTTGCACTCGAGTTTGAGACAGTGTTGAAACATCTATCTATTAAAATAGCAATTTTTTTAAATGCCCGCAGTTGTGGTCTGTAAAATGTTTTTTGTTGTATAAAAATCGCTTATAAATATTGACACCTAAATATAATCGGCCGGCCTTTTTGTAAACTGGCTGCCATTAAATTCATGAAAATGTTCTTTTGTTTGATTACAATTTCTAAAAATACTTTTTTATCAGTTCCTCTGGAAATGTATATTCAGATACAAATATTCCGATTTTACTTGGATTATAAGCTGTGATATTGACACGTATACATGTAGATTTGGTCGGGCCAGTTTGTACAATGACCTCCAATGGAGTCAATAAAAATATTTTTTTCTTGGATTAATGTTTTTTACCCTTGAAAATGTATATTTAGATAAAAAATATTTCGATTTGAGGTGGATTAGAAGTTGAGATATTGATACGTACTCAGATTTGGTAGGCCATTTTGTAGAATGGCCACCACTAGAGTCAGTAAAATGTTTGTTATTCTGTTCGGTTAATGTGTTTACAAATACTTTATTCTTTATCAGTACCCCTGTAAATGTATATTTAGATAAAAATATTTCGATTTTAGGTGGTTTAGAAGAATGAGATATTGACATGCGTCGTATGTGGACTTTGTTGGCCATTTTTAAAATGGCCACCACTGAAGTCAAACATTTTTATGTCTCTTTAAAATATTTTGTTTTGTTACAAGTGGTCTTCAAAATATATATTTAGACATAGATATTCAGAATATTTGTAGACTAGAAGCTGGAAGAAAAATTATAGACACTTATCATATATTTGGTCAGCCATTTTATAAAATAGTTGCCATTAAAGTCAATAAAGTGCTCTGTGTTTGAATAAAGTGTTTAAAAATATTGACAATTTTATACATATTGGCGGCCATTTTGTAAAATGGCCGCCAGCAAGATCACAGGTAATTTTTTTGATGGGCTCATAGCTGAAAACATTCTTAAGGGTGTTCTCTTACAGCATGTAAAATGTCATGCTTTTATCATTAAGTGAACAATTCCATCATATATAACAACCAGTCAGCATAACTATGAGTATGAGTATGAGTCTGAATGTCCGATACAGATCACTCCATGGTATGGCCCCCAAAAATGTAAACAAAATATTTTTTTTATTTTTAACTTGTTCCTTGGGTCATTGACAACCCCAGAAAAAAAATGTTCTAAAATCGGACCATGGGAAAGTAGCTAATTTGCATAATTTCAAAATGGCCGCCGTGACAATAGAAATTTTCACTATAGTTTGTTCAATCTTCACGTTTTACTGCAAAAAATTGGAATAACATATATGAAGATAATACGTCCACACAAAATGAAGTAGTTACTTTTTATCGTATCATGCAAGGTCCAAAGGAGTCATCATGACATCTAAATTATTATAAATAACGTAGATTCTTACCGTTGCACAATACGCATGATTAGTCATAATTATATCGATCTGTAGCCTACAAGTTTATGACCTACATTTATATATTATGGGTCCGCTTTATGTCAATTGACACCCAATGGATACCAGTAATGTATGCTTAGAAAAACACGTCTAGCTCGAAGATGGATGACTTAGAAAGACTTTTCAAGGTGAAGAAAAATCCAAAATAGTAAATCCCCCATGAATATCGCAATCACCGAATAAATTGTCCCAATTCACGGACGAATAAAATGTATCTTTATGATATGCTGTATCGCTTTTATATCAACACCATCAATAGACCTTGGTCGAAGATGTATGACCTTGACATTATTTTTCAACGACACAGAGGCTGACCAATGAGAACTTTGTCATCGTAATAGGGTGAATATACAATTTAAGGGTCATTTGATGTCTTTTGGCTTTTCTGAGCGAATTTATGCATTGTGTGGGTCCGAATTTTTAAAATATTGTGCTATGGGCAATACGATAAACTGAGAACAAAAAATAATTCAATATCTCTGACGAATATTTTTTTATTCAACATGCAATGTGCTAAAATACACGAATTTGCACACAAATGCAATGTCTCCCAATATCTAACACCTGAAACATAGACTGTTTTACCATGGAAGATCTCTTGGAAATAACTTAACCCCGAGTTATTTTGTAGCGCAATTGTTATGTTCAACGGAATTTATTCATATACAGACATTAACTCAATATAAAAAGTTGCCAAGGATACATTCACTGAGGCTTTTTAGCTGTCTCACGCAAACCGGTCAACTCAGCAACGCCAGTGTTATCTACACTCCTTAAATTGTGGTGTGATACCATTCAATTACTTTGACATATGCAGAGACAGCTGCAAAGTCCCAATATTTTGAGGTAGGTGAAATATTTGTAAACATTCAATCTGAACTGCTATTTTATAACCAAAACAATCACCCCTAAAGCGTATTCAATTTCTGTGTCAACTCAGAAACGCTCATAATTTAGCAAAAAATCATTGAAAACATGTTAAACTGAACAAAGTGCTTAATAATGATGGCCATCCCCCTACCGTATCGGTGGGCAATGATACATCTATTTTAAATACATTAAAGATCGTTTTATGTTGACCGTATTCAACTCAGCAACATTATTATTTCGATCAACTCAGCAACGTTTATGAGTTGATCACTCAACTCAGAAACGTTGCTGAGTTGACCAAATTTAGCTTTCTGTCTCACTAATGTAAATAAGACTAATAACGTAACTCTATAAATGTAAAATACAATTTAAAAATATGTTTTTAATTAAATTAGACTGAGAGAGTATTCGCTTATGTAGACATTTTTACAACAATGAAAAAACGTTTCTGAGTTGAAAACAAAAACGTTGCTGAGTTTACTGAATTCTGCTTTCTGTCCCCCTTTTTGTAATTAAAACTGAAATTTTAACTCCGTCAATGTGAAATGCAGTTGAAAAGAAGCTGCTTTTGATTGAATTAGAGTGAGAGAGTATTTTAGAAGTTGCTTACATAAATAAAACTACAAATAACACTTAGTTAAATTTCTAAATCAAATTTACCCTCATTATATTGGCATGTATGTATTGTACAATGGCCTCCGAAATACATTTTTAAATTAGGCTTGTTATGATCCCATTTCTTTTTTGTCTTTATGATGATGAACCAATTTTTTTTAAGAAAATGAAGCTCAAGTGTTTAGAGATCTCGTAGATGCGCTTAAAACATGCCTTTTACGTGCAATTATCGTGCTTTATCAACTCAGAAACGATAATGTCAACTCAGCAACTATATAATTTCACAATAAAATCACTGTTCTGTCTTAGCAATTTTTATTTCAAAAAGTGTTATAACTACTACCATATCAATAAACTATCATACAGACCAATTTATGATCTTTAAAATTTTAAAATGATCAAATATATATATATATAATTCGTTGCTGAGTTGACATTTTATTTTTACGGTCCTTCACAAGAACACATATTTTTTTGAAATCTGTTTGAGATTAAGCTCTGATATTTTAAATGTGTATCACATAGACCCTACCCTCAATATCTGACCCTAGTATATATAATTTGAAGCGACTTATTTTTTTTCAAAAATACAGATTGAAAGACCCCTTAAATTGTATATTCACCCAATATCTTAGTTCTCACAATTCGTATCGCTTTCATAACCATACAGTCAAGACGCTAGGACTTCAAATTTTCACAATGCGTGCCCACAGGATTTTGGCTTTTAAAAGATGGTGGCTTTTACAGTTAATTAGAGTACTATCTCGACATACTGAAAAGTGATGTTTGCCAAAATATTACACTTGCAGGAAGTGACCAAAAATGAAAAAAAAATTAGGATACATTTACTATTGACGAAACAAGGCCAAACAATGTATTTTACAAGCACGATACCTAAGTTCTATGAGTGTTATATGCCATTATGTGTTCGTCCGACCAAATGTTGACTGACCTTTGTAAGTCATTTTAAAGTCAAAAAAGTCAGTCGAGAGTTAAAAATACTTTTTAATAGTTCATACCCCGCGGCAGGCTTAATGAGATCGTTTGTAGTTGTATTCCCGGCTCTGAATATATTCTAGTTTTTTTTAATTATTATATACTAAACACATATTACTCTTGATGTCCAAAACTTCGTTTATGTCATTTGTATTTATGATAATGCATTATTGCAAGGTGGTCAATAAAAAGGCTCTTTGATTATGTATGTTTGCTAGATAAATGTAAAGTGGATAACCAATAATCGTACACACAATCATGCTGATTATTTTTATCATATTCATAATAGCTACATGTCATTCATATGTGCATAGTCATTAAGAATGATTTTAATGCTAATAAATATATATTGTATGGTCGGCCACCGGCCTGAAGCATAATAGTTATTAAAATCTACCATATTTGCCTGAGATTCCACTATTCAGTAGCTCTGAGCTGGAGGATACATATTATTCTCCAGTACACCACACTCTTGCTATACCAAGTTGAACGCAAATTTCATATCAAAACCAATGTTGGCTGAGTTCATGCTTTTTTATCATAGTTAAACGTTACATTATGACTTTAACATGTCACAATATGACACTTGAATGACATGATATGCCATTATAAAGTCAGTATGATAAATTATAATATCAGGTTATGGTCATTTATCTTCTCGATATGGCAATAATATGATAGGAATTTGTACTACATGGTCTGGATATGGCATTATCAGGTCAGTATATGTAATTTTCATGTTACAATATGGCGTTATATTATTATATTATATTTAATGGCATTATAATATCAGACTATGACAGTTTATTGACACGATATGGCATCATGGCGTTGAATAAGTATTTGACGATCTGACATATAAATGTGAGAAGGTCAGGATATGGGAGTTTAACGCCACTATATGACAATTGTTTGCAAAGTGATAGCATTTTGATGGTCAGGATATAGCATTATAATTATAATGTCGACAATATAGCAGTATATGGTCAGTGGACGACATTCTAAAATCCTGATAAGTCGTTTTAATGTCATTATATGACATTATAATGTCATGATTTGGCAATGAAATGTCAGGATTTGCCAGTTTTACGTCATAACATGTCATTTTAATGTATTGATGTTACAATTATCATGTCAGAATAATGATGTCCTATGAAGTGAATATATAAGTTTATCGTAAGGCATATTAATGTGTTGATATGACATCATTATATCAGGCTGCATGCCATTATACAATCAGTGTATCATAATGTCGAAATATGGCAGTATTTTGTGAAAATATGACTTATTGACATTTCATTGTCAAAATATGAGGTATATCGTCTCATTTCCTTCTGAAAATAGTGATTATAATTTAGCTTCAGATCAGTCTTAAATATTATTAAACTCCATAAAATATAATAGGCCTATATTAAATGCAGCGTTAATTTATCAAAATTCGGATACATTTGTTGTATTGATATAGCAATGCAATTGTTAAAATGCGAGTCGTTGGTAAAATAGGCCATTTCCTTGGTTAGAACCTTTTGATGACATTGCAACGAGAAGAAAAAAAAATATTCAAATCAGTCCCTAATGAGGCGTTGCATTCGATTCTAGGCTTACTGTTTCAGAACTTGAAAGGTAATGCTGGGATCTGCTGAAAACATAGCATTTTCATAGGGTGTAATTATTGGCAGCCATCTTGTGTTTCACCTCCAGATGACCTTGACATCTTGATACTAACTATTCCAATTAAATCATATTATTCAAATTAGTCCAAAATGATTTATTACCTGATCACATAAGAATCTAGTGCTATTGTGCTAATTCATGACTATTATTAGCAGCTATCTTGTTTTTTGACCTCCAGATGACCTTGAAACGTAACAACATTCACTGCAATGAAATCAGTGTACTCAAATTAGTTCAAAATGGGATACTACATAAGAATATAGTGTTAGTATGTCAATATTTAAGAAAAAGTCATTTTCATCGCGGTTATTGGCAGCCATCTTGTTTTTGACCTCTAGATGACCCTAAAACGTAAAAATAACTATTCCAATAAACTCAGTGTATCCAAATTAGTCCAAAATGAGGTATTTCATTACATTATAGGGTTTTTATGCCAAAAGACAAAAAATCAAAATGTTCGCTAGCTTCCATTTTGTTTTTATGCTAACGTCTCACCACACATAATACTCCTCCCATGGACTTATATGTATTATGACCCATTCACTCAGGCCTCTCAGCACACTTGAAATGGGGAAATGTTAATAAACCTAGATATTTTTTTAACCAGCATGCTGTCCTCTTTCAATAAACAAAATAAAAAAAGGAAGTGAATCTGCTTGCTTTTTTCTACTTGGCCCTATGTAAAAGCATACCCCGCTCTCCCCTGGACAAGGTTTCAAAAACACGCCACCTAGCGAATATGGGTGCCGCCTTGTTACTACCCGCGTAATGACTTCCTGTGCTCTTTTTTTCTGATTTTAATGATTTTCCAACAATAAATCATCACAGAATCTATTCAAACTGGTGTTAAAATGTTATTTTCACCACACAGACTGCTGCAAAAAGCCACAAGTTTTAAAAAAGAACAAACTTTCTTATTCCTAAACTTTATAATGATATGCGCGGATGAATTCGTGTGGTGAGACCCTAATTACCCACTTTTTTCTGGAGATTCTGAGGTCCCATATGTCGATATAAAACTAAAACACGTTTTTTTTCAATTTTTTGCGGTCAGACCGTTTATTTTCTTATATCTACCTCACTAAAACGTTGACCCAGTGTTGGGTCAATGCTTTGCAAGACGACAGTGGTGGTCAGTCAAAGTGCGGCGAAAAGCAGGCCAAGTGCAGATGGTTAGAAGATTGGGCCAACATTGTTTCCTGTATAATTTGTTGGCCCAACGCCGGCCCATCATTTTAGATGATGGACCGGTACCATGCCAACGTATGTTCCAATAATAATTTTATTCTTATCACTAAGGAGATGAAAGAAGGTATGCAACCAATGAGTTTCGGAGAGATACCTGCTTTTGACTTATCTGAATCAATAGCACCTCTGACATGGCTTGTGGTAGTAAGTGGTTACTGTATCGTGACTGTTATTGTCTTATGCCTCGTCAGAAGCGTGATTCGCGCTGAGCGAGACTCGCTTAGACGAGAATCACAGCATTGGAAGGGTTTATATTTACGCTGGATACGTGTAAATGGATTGCTCCTATATATATTATATTTGTCAGTTCAAATATTCGTTGAAATCGAATTTATTAAAACATTATTATTCAAGTATGCTACTATCGAAAAATCCAAGTTTTTCATAATAAATTTTATTGTTCGCGTCAACAAAACGTTTCACAGGTATATTGTATATGCATAGAATATAAAAGGAACTATGCGCATTGTAAAATGTGACTTATTTTAATACAATTGAAAATGTGTAGTAATATCAAAACTGATCTTGTTTGACTTGAAAATAGTCGGTTCATTTCTGGAAATATTTGTAACAACAAGAGATTTAGGGATCGACTGGTGACAAGGTGATGTTGTGAGAATAAATACCATCGTGCAACGAAGTAGTTATGTGTATTCATAAGAGCCAATTAGGTCTTGGAAGCTACCCGATCTGTCATGTTGATGAGAGTTTAACCCCTGTCCTGCTAGGTCAGTATATAAATGGTTTTAAGCAGACATCAAAGCAATTAATAATGTCACATACATGGATAATATAGTTTTTGGTAGATGCTCGTGGTAGATGCTCACTTAGTCAAATAAGTCAAATTCAAATATGTATAATTTTCATAAATATAAATATTTTTCGTCATTTGAAGATGGAAATTGCGTTAGCAATTCCAGCTTCAAATGATGAAAAATACAATATAAACAATTCAGCAGGACAAGAGTTAAGCTACGTGTACGTACTTCACAGGTTCAAATAAACAACAAACTAACGTTATAAAAATAGATGTCCAAATAACGAGTGAGCAAAATGTCCTGAGTTGATGATGTCCTCTTGGATTTAAAAGTATTAGCTGCCACTTTATCACCTGTTTAGAGAGTTGCAGCTGGCACATTTTAGTCTCAAAACGACGATACATAGCAGTAAAATATTTAGTAAGTTATATGCATGCCGCTATGGAAGGTCATCGTACTAATGGTTTAACTGTTTCAGTGCGAGGACCGACTTTATGCTTCAAAATCAGACGTCTAAAATCCAACCCCGCACTCAAATTGTTAAACCCTAACAACTAAAACCTTCAATAGCGGCATATATGAAAGAGTAAAACACTTATAATGACAGTATGCATATAACACTGACATTCAAATGAAGCGGAAATTTCAAATTGAAAACATACCCTTTGGTATCTTGGTTTATGAAAAGTATTTCAGAGATTTAAGGGTTAATCTATTGAGCAACACTTCTTGTCACTGTTTGCCATACAAACACATTGCCCCAAATTGATCAAATTTTTTAGATAAAAATAGATGAATTTCTAAAGTTACCAACTGTATGTTTCATTAATTTTAATCCTAAAATGCGTTTGTAATGCTAGATTAACATTATTCCTCAAACAGCCAAACTCGTAAATTAATCCGTTTCATGAGCAGTTTACACATAAAAAAATGTAAATGTTTAATCTCAAACTAAGTAAATATAAGTAATTTTCACTCTCTTGATTTTGTGGGTTGTCGTAGCGAAACACAAATACAATATTTTTTACGTTTTAAAGGTTATTGGAAATGTCAGGGTGTAATGCTGCATGTGTACTACACCATGTACTTGGTATTTTACCGTGGTTATAAATGTCATACTTTCCTCATAATACATACAATAAATAGAGGTTATTTCACAACTTTATACCTATATCATAATCCTTACATAGATATACAGGCTTTATTGAAATAACAATATGTAACATATAAAAATAGGCAATAAATATCCCTATTCGTAACAAAAAAATGTGTCAATTCTACAGTGCTAAGTAAAACTTCCGTATCCTGCATCATGCGTCAATGTGAGATATATAAGGTTATATATTTGTGACCGAGAAAGTTTTTTTCAGCTGAATCAACGGTGGTCACATACAAAAGGATAAATCACCTCATTTAGAATTTTATAGTGCTCAATATACCACATACAAATAGTTAAATCACCTTTAAATCGAGCAGTGCTTTTTAATTAAACGGCCATTTTTCACATTTTACTGTCTAAATATCGTATTCTCACAATGTTTGTACTTGGAAACACATTGCAGTTATGGTGTTTTGGTTTTGGAAAGAGTAGTAATAAGCCAGACATATTATGTTTTGATTATCTATACCATATCGAGATTCTCAATCGCATGTTCCAGCATATACATAGATATATCATATCAGATATCATATATATATCAAAATATGTTCAGCCGAACTAACCTCATTGCTGAGAATATCCAGGTAAACGGCCTGCTAACGTTTGTCAGTCACGTCATTTTGCATGGATATGCAGCTTAAATGTGTAAGATACAACATTTTTCAAAGTTGAATCACCCAATATTTATCTGATATAACAACACAACATTTGTCACAAATATTGCAGTGACGGCGTTTTTCCTCTGCACAGCGGGTTTATCGACAAGTGTTTAATGGCGAGATTCAATAATATCCCTATTACAAATTTGCAAACAGTTGAAATCATAATATGGAAATATATAACAGATATGGCATGTAAAAAAACATTTAAAAAAACAAATTTGTATTGTGTGCAAACAGTTCAAACAACATATTACTTAACCATTGATTCGACATTAAGATCAGCCGAAAATACAACAAATGGCTACGGTTTCTTTTGGCCTACACGTATAGAGATATTCAACAAAGCATTCATGATGCAGAGGAAACATAACAATTGTTGCACGTTTGACTCATGTAACTATTAAATAATAACCAGAGCGGTAAATCGCATCACCTGCATGTGAAAACGACCAAATGCATTCAGTATATCATAATATTAGGACGTGAATCATACAGCGGTCGCTTTCATCCTGTCATAAACAATGAGAAATTCTGGCAAACATCGGTGGGGGTTGTAAACAAGAAACTCTCTAAATCTCTTTCCATGACCAGCCACCACAGAGTCATATTTGTCGTCACATGGACAGTGGACATTCTCACATGAGCCTGGTTTGTTAGGCTGACAATTGATCCGCTCTCCTGGTTTCTCAATGTAACAATCACCCAGCAACACACGGACAACAAGTACAGCCAAGTCATGTTTGTGCCTGTCATCCCTGTAATCTGAAAAAAATATATATTTGTCTTATATAGTTATTGGCAAATTTGGAGCCTAATCATAATCTATACGTAATATAGATGGAGGGATGTAAGGATGATTTGATCAAATTATTGTATTATTACAGCAAATATGAGAAACAAATAATATCTTGAACAACGTTAGACATGGTGTAGTTTGTTTGGAATAAACATGTTAAATTTGGAAATCATAATCAAATTTATATTCGGCTTAATTCTAGAAGAGCGATATATATATGTTTTCATGCAAGTGTGACCAGCATCGATGATACTAAAAGACTTTAGATAGACGTCTCGTCTATCTCGTCTTTTTAGTATCATTGATGCTGGTCCCACATTAAATCAGCACTGAATCAACAACTCGTTTCTAATTGGCAAACAATACAGTGTGTATAATAGCAGCAGACATAAAAACTCACCTGCATACTGATCAGCCTTCTCCAGAGATTCTGCCAGGTAAACAGCTGATCCACCATATAAACCTCCAGCACTCACTTTCAGACCTTCACCAGCTATCGTAGTCACATATTCCTTTTTTGTCCCATGGAACAGGTAAACCTCATTGACAGAAGGATCGAGGGGGCCATTGTGTAATTCAGCTATCTGTTTTAATCCTTCAGTCAACAATGGGCGAGGCTGACCACTAACAAAATCATAAATTGTTCTTAGAGCGGTTTGTGGACAATTTGTCACTATTTCTTTCAATTTGTTCTTTTCCGAGCAGAACAACTCTACACAATTAGCATTGTTTAGTTTAAAAATATCTTTAATTTTAATCGTGGTGTGTTTTAAACCAACCGCGTCCTTCCCCACTCTGTTCTGATATTGCCATGTAGATAAAAGTAGCTCACTAAACATGCTTATTATAGTATTGTCCTCAATACGTTGAGCAGGAGGAAGTTTTTTAGTGGCAGTTTCGTTTGCCATTGTCGATGTTGTGCTTGATAATAGAGTAGCCGTGGCACTTGATTCTACGACATTATTGTCATTACTAGTTGAGTTTTCTAAATCAGCGATAGGAAATTGTTTTGCTTTCTCCAGCCATTTTTGGAAGTAATGATTGATTTCCCAGTCTTTGTGTTTCACAATAATGGCGCACATTACTCCTGCTAACAAACACCTGTAATAAAAAGAAAATGTCCTTAACCCTTTGACTTCCAGGCCGGGGTGCATGCCAGGATCCAGATATGCTGGTGTAGGACTTCTATTTTTCGTCATTTGAAGCTGGAATTGCTAACGCAATTTCCAGCTTCAAATGACGAAAAATACATAAATGTAGTATATATTTGACGAAAATTTGTGTCATTTTATGGTTACGTTCATTGACGAATGACGACGGAAATTTCCGTCATGTATGGTGGTGAAAAGGTTAAACCCTCAAAGTGCTATAAATTTTTGTAAAAAGCATTGAGGCTAATGTTCAATTTAAAATCATCATAAATGTCTTAGTTTCCGATTAATTTGAATGCCTGTGCTATGGATCTACGACTATTACAATATTTTTACTCTTACAGATCGTCTTTAAACGTCACAATCAGACGTCTACAGACGTCAGATTATGACGTCTAAAGTCGATCCCCACACTGTAAGGGTAAACGGACATATTGCTAACCGTAAGGGTTGCTGATCACGACTATTGTCGTTTTAAATCTGCTTCATTAATGAACCAAATCACTGTTATTGGGAATTAAATGTGTGTCTAAACATCAAGATTTGCAAATATTTGTCATCGAATTAAACAAATGTGGGTAATTTTCAGCCACTTGAAGTTGTGGGTCGCCCTAGCGAGACACAACTTCAAGTGGCTGAAGATTTAAATGAATTAAATTAGTGATGTAAGGGTTGATATTAATGAGAACAATATCATTAAAAACAGTCAGCCAGCAGACAATGTTCACTGTTCGTAGTTTATTATTGGTACTCCTACTGCGACGTTGGCCCAACAATAACATAACAACTGTAAAAGTATTGGGCGTGTTAAGACTCATATTTTATTACATTAAAGTGTATAGATGTTATGTTATGTTATGTTATGTTGTGTTGTGTTGTGTTGTGTTGTGTTGTGTTATGTTATGTTGTGTTGTGTTGTGTTGTGTTGTGTTGTGTTGTGTTGTGTTGCGTTGTGTTGTGTTGTGTTGTGTTGTTATGTTGTGTTGTGTTGTGTTGTGTTGTGTTGTTATGTTGTGTTGTGTTGTGTTGTGTTGTGTTGTGTTGTGTTGAGTTGTGTTGTGTTGTGTTGTGTTGTGTTGTGTTGTGTTGTGTTATGTTATGTTATGTTATGTTATGTTATGTTATGTTATGTTATGTTATGTTATGTTATGTTATGTTATGTTATGTTATGTTATGTTATGTTATGTTATGTTATGTTATGTTATGTTATGTTATGCAACGTAGCTATATTTCGTGAACACTAGATGCTTTAAAATGGTATGTTCATAAACAATATGGTTTTGTACTACAATTTAATTAAACACTGTATATTCAGATGGATTAGTGACGGTTGAATGTACTTACAGAAATGTGATAATGGCAAATGCAGATAATACCAAATGTCGGATCAATTCCCAGCCTCTGTAAATAAATAAGTTTACCAATATCAAATGGTGTCACATGAATTATATTATAATATATTCCAGCATCTTTATTTTTTGCGTATTTTCTTATTGCGGATAGCCATGCTATGCTAGTATATTAATAAGTTATAATGTTCATTATCACGAAAAGACGTTAGTTTTATTTCTTAACTATCAATAAATATTAATGTATATATCATAACATAACTCATAAATCTCAGTTTTAATTAGCTGTTAAGCCACCATAATTGGTATCTTGATCGATTCATAGTAAAACATCTTACACCAATGCGACGAATAAAACGATGATCAAGACAGACATACATGCCGCCAACAAGCACCAGAACCAGCCATCCCTGCAACGCGCCATTCTGAAACCAAATAATGGGAAATGTAATGTATATCTTAATCAGACACGGCAGACATACATTTACAAAATAGATCATATACTGCGATTATTTTGCTAAACTACAATCACTTCACTACGTATTTAATAGTATATACTACACTAAATACTCGATCTTTTGAATACAATTTATAACCTAAACTTATACCGGGGGTTATTATAATGGTTCATCTTGTATCAGTCTGCTATGTACTACAGAACGCATGGTTGAGTGGTGTTGTTGTTGTTTCCTAATAAGTATGTAACATACACATCATAAGCGTTAAATGATTTAAAAATCTGACATTGAGTACAATGATCCAGCAGTCAACTTTTCCCAGTTTACATCCTGGTCAGGGATCTATCCATGTATGTGCCATTTCAACTCCCTGAGGAGCATCCAGCATATCAGACACTATCTGAGACCGACATACAATAATTATCTTTTTAATCAAACAAGGGAGGTGTTTGGTGACCACGTGATAAATAAAGCTAATCCAGTAAACACGATACACCGACCGAATGTTGCTACAATGTTGGGCAAGAGTCGCAGTAACTGTTGACCGGTGAATCCCCTGTCACCTGTTATTTAGTTATGACGTAATACGTAGATTTGTCAGCTATCCTACACTGTATGTGTGTACTCAGGGCATGGTTAACGCTGCCTGCATGGAAAGTCGGAAATCGCGGGTTTTAACCCAGCTCCATCCTCATCCATTCAGTTGTCTGTTACCGGCAGTCAGACCGGTGGTCTGATGGTCTGACCTGATAGGGGAAGGTGACCCAGCTCTGGCATTCAAGTTTCAAAAAAATAAAATGTTTCTTCCCCGCTCACTCGTAAATATTCAATATTGTGGGGAGCCTTCGGGACCGATATCATGCTCGGCCTCAGACTGCTAGATCTCGAATTTCAAATTATCTATCTGGAGGGCAATGTCATCTCATTCATCTCACCATCCTCAGGATGTTCTCCTGGCCAAGTTTAGCCTAGACGTGCACAAAGGTGGCCTAAAACCCCATTCATTTCATTACCATGTGTAGCCTACTTTGTCAAACCAGAATGAAGTGGAGCACAAAAAGGTGAAGTGCTCAGCCCAAATCACATTATCGAAACTGAAAAAAAGCCCCAGCATCGAGTGAGGGAAAACATGACATTTATTTGAAAACCTATGTGCACCAAGCGACCATTCAACCAGCCCGGCAGGCTGTAGGTCTGTCAATGCAGCATAGTATATGTAATAAGCTCGACGTTTAGACCTGATAGTTTGAAAAAATAGTAAAGCTGTCAATTTTTTTTACGATTTAACGATGTAGCTGAAAACAAGCTTAAAATGGCTAAATAAAGGTTAAATGTTTGGCCTACTGATTCTAACAAAGCTATTTTTGACTTCATAAACTGCGGCCAAGCCTCAGCCGTGAGCGCCCATAGGAATCTACACTTATTTGTACCGACACAATCAGTGGCTCAAACCTTTAGTTTCAGATACAGTTTGGGCTATACGAAATAAAGTTCGTAAGCTGCATTATTTTGAGCGAATAGATCATTTATATGATAAAAGTGTCAACGCTCGCATACATGTAACTCAATTATCTTTTATCATTTTATTCTAATTTTTTTAAAATGAAATAGTGTGTGAAGATGGTGAATTTAACAAAAATGAAGTAAATATAATTTAATAGAAATTATATTTATCTATCATGTCACATAGCTTAAAGGGACTGGCCCAGGCTAAAATCATCAAAAAATCGGTGATTTTATTATGGCCTATTATTATGACCATATGATGTAAACATGTCCATGGACTTAGAACTGCAAAAGTTTTTTCAATTTTTGTGCTGCGGTAACTTAGGCTAGATATAGAGACGAAATTCCTGATTTCTAATTATTGACAACCATGGCAAAAATTAGAAACACGGGAATTTCGTCTCTATATCTAGTCTAACTGGTGAATGCGCAGCAGAAAAAATAAAAAAAACTTTTGCAGTTCTAGTCTATGGACATGTTTACATCATATGGTCATATTTAGAAGCCAAAATAAAATCACCGATTTTTTTATTATTTTAGCCTGGGCCAGTCCCTTTAGATAGAAGCAGGGATACATTTTCTTTATAATCCTCACAAAATTATGGCTTATTTTGTAAAGAGTTTAATATTATCATTACACTGATTAGACACATTTGTAATAGTTTTATGCTTAAGAAGGTAAATCGTTCAGACTTTGGTCATATTGATCACAGTTTTGACATATTTGGTCCCGTTGTGTGCCTTACTAATACAGATAAACATACATAATACCGCTGTTTTTGGTGATCGTGTGATCAGCTGCTTCACCACAGCCGAGGCATCCATATATGCCCATAATAAGAGGGAAATTGTACTACAATCTTGTTTTTATACTGTTGTAATTGGTGAATAAAAATATATTTATACCAAATAATCTGGATAATATAGAGGATTGAATAAATCACTGAATTAAAAAAATGATACTTAAAATTGAAAAGTGTCTGTATATGTAGGCTGCGAATTATGTCGTCTAAGTATAGCTACATCTATCTTGTATGAAATAAAAGTGTTATCATGTGTAGTTTATGTAATATGAATTAGTCTGATTTATGTAACAATAGGCTTTTGATTTGTTAATCAAAGTTGAGAATATGTTGGCAGCCTTTAGTTAATGATGTGTACTTTTTTACATGATTCAGTTCGAAAACCACCTAAACAAAGTAAAGCTTGTACAAAGCGGATTAAACATTTTTCTTGCATTAAAATTGGCTGGGTACGAGCCAATAATACACCTGCTATGTGATCCAATTTAATTTGCTAATGATAAATTGTATAATTATGATTCACATTGTGCTCTGTATTTTCCAACATAATTGTCCTTCACAGTTTATATATATATCGGAAATAATATATATATTAACAACACTTGTGTCTCTAATGTTGTTGTGTGCATGGTTGCACATGCAGACAATTTTTTTAATATTAACATTGATTTTAGATAATAATCTTGCAATTAGAAAAATAATGTTGATATGGTATAGCTGTTAGTCAATAATTATTATAATATGTGTTACCCCATTGACACAAAATGACACAACTTTCACTGATTGTTAGGTATTGGAAAGTGATATAACATATATATTAAAACAAAACCACAAATAAAACGACACTCTGTAGCTCTAACTGGGATTAAAAAAACGTCTGGAAGCATTGATATCAGTTTACAGTGTGTGTGAAAATGATTATAACTTCAAAATTCGGCAACCACAAAGTGACATGTCCAGTACGCGCTGCTGAACATGTCAAGTATGAATACGTTATACCTGACGTGATAATACACGGAGAAACATTATTGCACATTATATTTGAATTTCAGCTATGCGTTTGCATTTTTTTGTGATGATTCTCAAATGACTCGGATCATTGTTAACATTTGAGTTAAATATGTGTATTTATTGAGCTTACCATGTTTAAAAAAATATTATGTGTTTTTAAACAATAAAATCGACATATTGCCAATAGCTGATTCACTGTAAGCCGTGAAAATAACGAAGTACTGAAGAGGTATTGTCAAACCATTTTCAGTACGCATCTTCTCTTTGAGGATTAGATTAATTAACATGGCATTTGGCATAGTTTTGTTGCTTTAGATAGGCGTATGCACATAGCGAGATTTGACAAACCATCATGCTCATAGAATGATCCGTATATATAATAAGTGCGTATTTTATTATTTGTTAAATTTCCCATTTCCTATGAAAAATATATTTGCCATAAAAAATATCATTTTTGATTTTCTAATTGTGTCCGTATATAACAATATTACTACAAACGGTTTTCTCTGTGCCAGATTGAAAAGCAAAGGCGGTTCAAGACGGTCAAGGATGTGAAGGCTGATTTTGACTGAATAAAGGGAACTGTCAACATGGCTTTAATTTGGTCCAAATATTTTATTTTTAGACATATACAACACATACATATATTTATTCCTTCTAATCTGTTAAAGGGACTGGCCCAGGCTAAAATCATAAAAAAATCGGTGGTTTTATTTTGGCTTCTCAATATCACCGTATTTCTAATTTTTGACATGGTTGTCAATAATTACACATCAGGAATTTCGTCTCTATATCTAGTCTAACTGGTGATACCGCAGCAGAAAAATTTAAAAACTTTTGCAGTTCTAGTCTATGGACATGTTTACATCATATGGTCATATTAAGAAGCCAAAATAAAATCAACTATTTTTTGATGATTTTAGCCTGGGCCAGTCCCTTTAATGTAAACATAATAAATGTAGGCCTCAAATAACCGAATAATATGGTTAAAGCGTTTCATTATCAATGTCAATTGCAGCACAGTTTTTTGACAATGTATTATATTTATTTTTGCTGATTTTATAGTTTTGGCGCCCATTGTGTAAATGAAAATGAAGAAAACAAGTTTATTTGACACAATATTTTATTTTCTCATGCAAGTTAGGTCCATATCCAGGATTTGCAAGGGAAGGGACATATCTGTAATTTTAACTGAAAAAGAGGGGGGGGGCGGTGGACATTTTTAAAATTTAAGTTAAGATTATTTTTATTCCAGGACGCAATAAGTTGGCTTCCTCTTAATAAGTCTGATAATCCGAAATAAATTTATTTTGCTACAATTAACAATTAAAATCGATTATGGTAGTTTGTATAAATTAAAAAAACAAAAACTTCAAACATGAAATTTGAGAATCGCAAAACAATTTCCGCGTGGGCTCCCATCTTAAACCGATAGAACATCATCATACCTATACTATATATTTCATACCTATACCTATATATTTCAGAGCTTTATCACCATTTTAAACTATTTTTAGCTTATATAACATCCACTAACACGACCCTCTCTATACACATGGTCTATTCTGTTCTAGATAAAAGCCTTACAACTACAACCACCATATCACACAGATTTACCTTAATCCAATTATTACTGTAGATATCAAACTGTTATCCCTGCATGACCTGCATGTGATAGTCGACTAGGCTTACATAATGCGTTCATCGAGGTGCAATCTGACTTATACGCAGCAATACTTCTTACAGTATGCTTTATCAGGTTTATAACCACGCCAAACAAAAGGCTTGAACCGTGCAGAAGAACTAAGTAGGTTATGCATTACACACCCACTGTGAAATTGATCACCATTTGTTATATTGTAGCATTTAAACAGTAACATATTTTGCATATCGACATGCATTAATTTTTAAAGTTAATGTTCTGCTTTTGCTGTTGCAGGTTGGCAGTGGGCCATAATGTGGGTGGATATACATGATGTATATATATAGTTTGTCCACTGATTCAGCAGTATATAGTTCCAGGTTTCTTATTAACAAGATCCGTATTATATTGCGCAGTTACAATTTGTCAGTCCTGGTACACTATATGCTTACCCCGGCAAGCAGTAGACGTTGAGCCAATTCATGATAAATGCTGGGACAGCGTCGCAGACGTATCGGCCCATGCAGTAAACTGTTGCGCCAGCGTCACGGACGGTCGTCCAGCATTGAAACAACATTGGGTCAATAGCTCTTGTTTGCTGATGGTGACCTATAACGTGTGCTGTATAAGACATAAAAAGTGTCCGCTTTCGTTTCTATTCAAGGGCAAGACTTGTACTATAGTCTTTTATTTGAATACATGTATTACATGATTACGCCCACTCATTGCGGTGTCTTGTATGCTGTAGGCCTTAATGAAGGGACTAGCACCCAGCAGTATACTGCAATTCATGGCTCAATCCAAACACGATACAATAAATCAATATTGATTTGAGGTTGGGCCAGCGTCACAGACAGTGGCCCAACATTAAATGAACGCTGATTTAATATAATCGTGCCGACTAGGTAGGTGAATGACAATTATCAGATTATACAAATTAAGGAAAATATATCAAAAATAATAAATTATCAGAAAAAAATATTCGAAGTAATAATGTGATGCATAAGTGCCTGGATATAACCTGATTAACTTGAGATCTAGTCACTTTGTGTGTAAACCATGCAGATCAAAGGTTTTTTCGTCATAGATATCTCAGCTAGCTCTTTCGGTTTCATTTGAATACCTATTTTTTGCTATGCGTCTACGGCCATTACAATTAAAAAAAATTATAACTCCCCCAGTGGGGGATTGACTTTATAGACATCAGATTATGACATCTTAAGTCGCATTCATGGTTTATCCAGGGTATGCTGTGTTCAGGGTTGATTCAGGAAAACTGTGTTCAGGATTGATTCAGGAAAGCTGCGTTCAGGATTGATACAGGAAAGCTGCGTTCAGGTTACTGTGTCCACGTACATGCAGGTTATCTAAATACGGTAACAGTTTCCAAACTTTTTGCAATTTTTTGGAATTTCTGCGATCGGTTGTTCACACAATTATTTGAAGAGTGTCCCAATATATTTGAATCAGACACGAAACGATGGCACAATGCTGTTTCAATATCAACGCATCGTCTTTGACGCTGATCCAACCTTAAAGCAGCATTGGATAAATGTTTCATGTGCGCACCAATTAATTATTTGGTGGGCAACAAATCATTTCGTATAGTCCGGAGGCTTAAGCCCTATTTCTTGGTGAATTGTGCATTTTGTGATACAAGCACGAAATTTGGTACATAGCTAGAATTGTATATAGTAGTTGATTTCAGGGTGAGACCCCAACCAAATTTCACCTGTGTCGTCCGTGACAGCCATTTTTCAAAATGGCCGCCATATAATTTTAGAATTATCATATATTGTTTAATAATCGGGATTGGAACTTAGTTTTGGTGTCTAACCCTATGTTTTAAGGTACAAGGATTTCAAATATTACATTGTTTTCAACCTATCCTGATTTAGACCACTTGTTTTGCCGTTTGGTTGCAATTTTATGTAGAAATTCATAGCCATCTTAGCGTCGCAGTTCAATTCCACTATTTATAGTTGCATCAAATGATTTCATACACCACCCAAACCAGACATAAACCTACATTATATGTCAGTTAATTTTTGATTTGTTCATTTTATGTATAAAAGTTATTAGCCTATATGATTTTTAGCTTCAAATGGCTTTGCGGCAATCACATGTTCGAAATAGGCTTACGATCAAAATATATTTTTTGTCCGTATTTAGCAGATACTATTCATGCTGTGATAGTGGATTTCACAAGGTGCTATAGGCCTACAGGCGTATGTTATATGCTTTTTATTTCAGTATATTGATATAATTTTTGATATTATAATTTTAATAATTAATCTATAATAATCATTTAAATTGGAGATATTCCAATTTTGTCCAAATTTGACAAACAATGTATTCGCAATTTTTAAAACATTTGCAGTTGATAACATAGACCATCATCCCAACTCAATACAGCTAAAACTTTTTTCCATGGGACTTGAATATCAATAATTATCAACATCATTGAATATCAACATCCAGATGAGAAAACATGGTCACTGAGCAATAACGCTATCCCCTTTCGAAGTCCAACCGCCAAATTTCCAAACTAGCGAACCTCACTTAACCGGAGTTGACTCTTGGAAAATGTATCACATACATGTATGTGATGTTATTAGTCGGCCAATTAACAACAAAGATAAACACTAGGTAGGTGGACCATGTATGTATCATGGGCAGTATATCATAGAATGGAATTGGTGATACTAGGAAAACGTCAATTAGTGTTCTCCTACCATTATTTTCAAATGACTCAAACTTTGTCAATGCTGTCAATATCGTCAACCATGGGCAGACACCTGGTATAGCATGTGACCAACCACTTTATACGATTGCCAAAGATATTCAGTGGACTTGGTCAGAGACACATTGGGGAGATTCTTATGTGGTGATTCTGGGCGGCCTTCACATTAAGATGACTTTACTAAAATGTATCGGAGATCTACTTAATGGGAGCGACTGAACATTTGCTATATCACAGGCCAACATTGCCACACCTGGTACAGCAGAGAGTTTTCTCAAAGCTTCACATGTCAAGAAGACAGCTATAGGGCTCACCAGGTGACAGCTTGTGTCCTATATAAGCTACGACAATATGTCTACACCAAAGATGACACTGAAATATCTAGATCAAATTGGTCAAAGGAGCGAAGTGCAAGTAGTGTAAAATGCAAATTTTGGTAACCGATTAAAAAAAATTGAGCTAATACTCCTCAAATGGGACAGAGGCATCCACGAGGGAAATTTTCCATTGTATGTGGAGACCTTTTCAGCTCTGGAGTGGTTGTTTCGTGCCCTTGGCCACTACAATTACGCCAGAGCAGTACGGCAGTACAAACGGGACACGTTAACACTCCCCGATAAACATACAGTTAATTATTATGAAATCACTAAAGGTAATTTTACTGTGAAAACATCCAATCGACCGTTTTCCAATATGTCCCTAGACGAGAGTCATGAGCAAAACAATGCTTGTGTCAATGAGGAGGGTGGAGCTGTCGGTCTGACAGAGACACCAACAGCCCTACTGAGATGGATGGTTGCTGAACCAGAGATGGCTCGTGTTGTTACAGAATTTCTTTATGGATTAGACAAAACAAACAAAAATGCAGAGACAAATCATTAAGAAGATCAACCAGCTATGATTTACAAATATTGACAATTTCATCAAATTTAGTTGGATCATATGAATAATTGCGAGTATTTAATTATCGATGTCTTTTTGCTCATTTTAGGTAAGCAATCAGCCTTTCTGCAACAGGTCAATTTTCTGACAAGAACTATGTCACACATGGGGAATCCCTTCATGGATACTTGTGGAGATCCACTGGTTCTTGACACTAGAGCTATTGTTGACTCTACTGTGGTGAACACCATCCAGAAGATCGAAAAATTTGGACAGGCAATGTGTGACACTTTCTTTAAAAAACCGCCTGGTTGACTACATATAAGACCTCTTGGTGACACAGTTACGATAACAAATATTCGACTCTTTTGTTCGCGTCAGCTTAAAGAAAAATCGCGAAATCAAAAGCAGTTGAAAGCCATGAAACTGGACCGTACCTTATTCTCTACACTATATATATTGTTTGTTCGTCAAGTGCGGAAATTATCATGACAGAGTTCTTCTCACACAAGAACCAGTCATACCCATGCTCCCTCTCTCTTAGAGTATGCTCTATGAGATGCGGGACAAAAACAGATCTACTTTTATGTATTGAGGACCAAATCATACAGGGTTCAGTCAACCGACCAGATGTCCAGATGATTATACTTGACGGTGCTGCCATTATCAAGCCAGGAACATCTGATTTATTTACCGACTACATCTAAACGATCATGGTATATCCGCAGTCAGTTCAGTGGCGAGGTAGTTCAAGTTGATATAGTATTTGAAATTTACAGAAAAGGAAGTTTAAAAGCTGGCATTTGACAAAAAGGGGTATGCTAAAGGTACACGGAGGCGCGTCGAAGGAAAGAATAATGTTCCAGGTAATTGGTAGGAGTTTTTTGCGTATGTATTATAACAAATCCGAACTCTTCTATCTATCAGCGAACAATTTGTACATGAAGTGTTCCCAGGTCTGGTTATTATCACACATGGTGAGAATGTGTTGTGATCCACACCATGTGATATTGAAGAGCTAATCGGCTATACACATAATGGTGAGGCAGACACACAGATGTTTGTACATGTCTCGCATGCAGTGCAACATATGGTCTGAAAGAATTACACCGAGAACTGTGGATGCAAATGTTGTGGTAGTCAGCACAACTATGGCTCTAAAATTTGATTGCGAGCGTTTGTGGCTAGCCTTTGCAACAGGAAAACATTCCGATACTTTGATGCAACAGCCATTATAGACATGGCGCTATCACTTGGTGGTGATAAATGTACAGCTCTGCCTGCTGTTCATGCCCTCACAGGCTGTGATGTGACATCTTCATTTGGTCGGTGAGTAAAGCGTACGAACTGGTCTGCATGGAAAGACTTTGAAGATTCTACACCTGCATTGTGTATCCTGGCTGATAAACCTTCTAGATGATGCAATGTTCTTCCCACCATTGAGAAACTTATGAAAATTATGTACGAGGTGTGAAAGCAGTGTCAATTCTGAAAGACAGATGTTGTTCACTCAGAAAGGCAGATAAATAGAAAATTTACCACCAACAAGAGATGCCTTAGCACATCATTTGTTGAAGGTAGGATAAATTGCATCCTACCTTAGCTGGAGTTGGAACTCCGAAAATACACAGTGGTAAATGCAATTGGTGACTCTGCCAACGGCTGGTGAAGCATGTCGTGCAATAAAAAATGGGGATACACCAAGGGATGAAGATGATTGTGCAAAAATTAGATTTAGCTTGCACAACACTATGTAAATGTGGTGAATGTGATTGATGTATAATTCTTCATGTTTAATGCTATCAGAAATAGATAATCTTATGTATTTCTGATGATATGTATCAACTAGATATATAATTAAACAAACTATTTGAGTATAGTGTTTTGTTATTTGCAAGTAATAACTGAACTATTTAAATATAATTAACAATACAATACATGTGACATATGCAAGAAGTAAATGCAGTTAAAGGGACTGGCCTAGGCTAAAATCATAAAAAAATCGGTGATTTTATTCCGGGTTTTTGATATGACCATATGATGTAAACATGTACATAGACTAGAACTGCAAATTTTTATAATTTTTGTGCCTCGCATTCACCTGTTAGGCTAGATATGGAGACAAAATTCCCACATTTCCTATTTTTGACATGGTTGTCAATAATTAGAAATCAGGAATTTCGTCTCTATATTCAGCCTAACTAGTGAATTCGCAGCACAAAAAATAAAAAAAATTGCGGTTCTAGTCTTTGAACATGTTTACATCATATGGTCATATTAAGAACCCAAACTAAAATCACCGATTCTTTGATGATTTTAGCCTGGGCCAGTCCCTTTAATTGTCATCTGTGTTCTAATGACTTGCCTGTCCACTATGACCGTTTTCAATTAAAATGAATTACTCTGCCAATAGTATTGCTACATCAGGTTACATATTGTCCCAAATCATTTGCTTTTCATTTAACGTGGATGAACTAGAAGGCGTTGATTTTTATCCATTTATACTATATAAATACCTATCTTCAGTCTAAAACAGTGATTATATTGAAAAATTAATTACCAAAGCCTGATACATTGAAACTGATACCATATTTGAAATCATGTTTCTATCTCCCATATTCAGCGATATACGACACTTCGAAAATTGGTACGGTGGCCATTTTAAAAAATGGCCCTTTCCGCCACTACAGATAGAATCTGGTTGGGGTCCCACTTTAAAATAAGTCATTGGTGCTTATACTAGGCATGTGCCAAATAGTGTACTTGTATCACTAAATGGCAATTCTACATGGATGAACTAAGAGACGTTGATTTTTAAACATTTATACTTATAAAAATACCTATTTTAAGCATAAAATAGTAATTTTGTAGAAAAAAGAAGGACCAAAACATGCTAAGTTGAAAGTGATACAATATTTGACATCCATGGGCCTGCAAACATAGATATAGACACCGAAATCATGTTTCTATCTCCAATAGTAAGCTATATATGACACTGTGATAATTGATATGGCGGCCATTTTGAAAAATGGCCGCTACTGCCGCCACAGGTCGAATCTGGTTGGGGTCCCACCCTAAAATAAGTCATTGCTGGTTATACTAGCTGTGTGCCAAATTTCATACTTGTATCACAAAGTGCAGGATTTTTTGCTAAGCCTCTGGACTAGTACTTGAATTATTCGGTGCGTCTCATTCATTAACCTTCTGGGGGCTAGACTATCATATCTTATCCGTTGGAAGCTAGAGTATCACATGTTTCATGTATTAAACCTCTGAGGACTGGAGTATCAAATGTCTTTATTGTTAATATTCTGATGGCTAGAGTATCACATGTCTGATTTAATAAGCATTTTGTGGTTAGCGGATCAATTGTATCATCTATTAACCCTTTGACTTCCAGGCCGGGGTGCATGCCAGGATCCAGATATACTGGTGTAGGAGTTCTATTTTTCGTCATTTGAAGCTGAAATTGCTGACGCAATTTCCAGCTTCAAATGACGAAAAATACATAAATGTAGTATATATTTGACGAAAATTTGTGTCATTTTATGGTTACGTTCATTGACGAATGACGACGGAAATTTCCGTCATGTATGGTAGTGAAAAGGTTAACAATCTGGAGATTATACTGTCTTATGCCTTTTACGGTAATGAATTAACGCTGTACTATCATATGCATCAATGGTGATATGTATCACTGGTGATACGATATTGAATATATTTTTTAACATATTGTTATTTATTATATATATATTTATTTGAATGTGTGACTGTATAATTATTGTATACGGGGTGAGACAATAATAAACAAATATATCTACATGTACACAGATGTGTCACGAGAAGTGATTCAGACTGTGAGTATACACATGGTTAAACGTGAGAGTATAACCACAGATGGTTGTTTGACCAGAACGTGGTTATATCTCTCTGATCTCTGCAGCTGTGTACTTTACACACGCACGCACACACACACGCACGCACACATACACGAAAACACGCACGCACGCACGCACGCACGCACGCACGCACGCACGCACGCACGCACGCACGCACGAGATAAGTGTTTGTGTATGTGTGTGTGTGTGTGTGTGTGTATGTGTGTGTCTGTGTGCGTGCGTGCGTGATTGCGTGCAAAAATATTGATTTTATGGTTGAGTAAATACGGAGAATAGTGCCGACGAGCCTCTTGGTTCTAGTTCAGGTGATGTTTATGTCAAATAGCGGGTCATCGTCAACAAGACATTACACCATCTTAAAAGTTTTTTATGTTTCGCGGGCATGTGATATAAACCATGGGCACAGATTATAAACTTGCACGGATGATAAACTTTAGATACGGATTATAAACAATAGATACGAATTATAAACCATAGACACAGATTATAAAAAATAGACACCGAATTATAAACAATAGGCACAGGTTAGAAACTGTATAGACACGAATTGCAAACAGCCTGCACGGTTTATAGTAGAATAAAAGTTTTTCTGTGTATGTTTGCTTTCTGTAAAATAGATGGTGGTGGGTTTTACTAATGAGAATCGGCAATTATAAACCGTCAACACGGATTATAAGCCATCAGCACGGATTATAAACCGCGTATACGGATTATAAACCGTAGACACAAATTATAAATAATAGACACGGATTACGAAAAATAGACACGGATTATAAACCACATACACGGATTATAAACCATAGACACATATTATAAACCCGTTCGTCCGCAGGATTACTTAAAGAATACTGAACTGGTTTGCATTAAACCACAGGTGTTTCTCGAGCCTAGGAACAATCCGTTACATTATCGGAATGATCCGGATAACGATCCAGAGCCAGGATCAGGCGCGCCGCATTACGATTCGGATCGCGCGGGGGGGGGGGGAGAGGGGGTTTAGAGTCCCTGACTGACTGTCTATTTTTTTCTGTTTTAGATGATCGCCTGTATAAAATTAAGACTGCTCATTACGAAGAAAACAATTTTTTCGCCCTCGCTCATCGGATTTGTCTGGGGTTATTTCTCATCAAAAACGATATAAATGGCGACCATTTGACTGTTAAAGTCGACTATAAAGAGCTACTCACTTCATGTACTTGTTTGACACGTCCTCAACTCACGATCTATTACTATATCTACCCATTGATCATGTTGATATCAGTTTATATAGACCTGAGAAAGGGGGGGGTTTCAATGCAGCGGCGTATAATGTGCTCCTCATAGACATTACATGATCTCCTTTGTCTGTTTTTATGGTGGTTATAGCCATGTTATAAGTAGAAAACCTGACAAGATTGTGCAGCCCAGCGATCATGGGGCATTGAATATGTTGAATCAATGCTGACCTTATTGCCGGCTTGCTAGCATCGCACATTATGATGATCTCTCGCTGTAAGCGCAGTAAACACAGGCTTCTTCTCATTGAAAATATTTTACCATAGGTGTTCTTCAGGCCAAGAAACAATCTAATTACTTCTGGTGATCATAATCTAGATCGCGCCGCATTACGATCCGGATAGCGCGATGGACGTTTGCAGTCTCTGACTATAATAGCTGTCTAGTTGATTCTCTGTTTAAGACGAGCGCACGTATTCGATTGAAGGAAAAAAAAATAAAGTTTTTCTTGCCCAGCGTGGGGATTGGGTGGCTGCCAATTTAAAAAAAAACTTGTATCGAGCGTGTAATGCTGTAGTTCAACATTGAAACAGCATTGGGTTAATGGTATGTGTTTGCTCATGAACTTGCGCAAAGTATACAACAATCCCAAACTGTTCCAAACCGCCAGGGCTCGAATTTCAAAACCTGTGTCTGGAGGACAGTGTCATCTCAATCATCTCAACATCCTCAAGAGGTTCTCCTGGCCCAGTTTAGTCTATATGTGCACAAAGGTGGCCTAAAGCCCGATTCATTTCATTTCATTTCATTTCAACCTTACCAATGCTATACTATAAACCATGTAACTGCTAAGGCCACTATGTTTTTTCTTCAGCGTGCACATCAGATTTAGGCAGCGCATTACATTTTTCTGTCTAGCGCGCATTAGATTGTTGCCGATTTCCGAAAAAAACCCAGTTAATTTTAGGAGATAAAAAAAATTGAAAAAAACAAGTTTATTGTAAGAGATAAAATAACACTTTTCTAGCTATGTTTTTTTTAATTGTGTTTTTTTTGGTCGCCTTATTAACTTTTTTTTTAAATTGGTCAAAAGTTTTTTCATTTTGTCGCCCTCATTACCTTCCTAGAAATTTGTCAAATATTTTCTTATTTGGTCGCCCTCATAAACTTTTCCCAAAAAAGGTTGAATGTTTTTTTTATCTTAAATGTTTTTTTTTTGCTCCCCCTCATTAGATTTTGGATTTTTCCGATCCAAAACAGAGAAAAAACCGGTGGCCTAATCCATAGTTATATTATAACCGTGTTATAAGAGCGCAAGACTGAGCAGTCCGACGAACACGATCGAGGCGATGAATCAATGTTAGTTAAATGATGAGCCAGTGTCGCAGACTTTGGCCCAACATTAAACCAGCCTGGGCTCAATGTTTGTTTTAATTACTACTTACCTAAGCGCGCTTGTACTTCCTTATTATGAAGGTCTCTCGCAGCAAGCGTCGGTTTATTTTGCACTTCAAAGCCCATTCTATTGATATACAAGTGGCTGTTATCATTCTATCTCAGGAAAGAGACCACTAGGCCTACTTTCTGTGCATAAACAATGATGACCAATTGACCACTGACTTAAAATACATCTGAACAATAATGAGGATCCCTCATAATGAACAGCTCGGTCACACTTGTCTGATTTTAATACCATAGGCCTGCCATGATAATTGATCAGCACTAGGTTAACAATACCTCTCCATTCCCGGCTTATAATGTCGTGGTCGGACAAAGAAAATAATGTAGTGGTGTGTTTTAATTGGAGTGTATAACCACATTATATGAGAATCATGAGTCATAGACTTTGCTTCATCGCAGGTTATGCTTAGTGCTTTTATCAACGTTCTACGATAAACATACAAGGTAGACTGTGGTTATACCCCAGCAAACACGAGACATTGATCCGATATTGGTTTAATGTTGGGCCAGCGCCGTAGACGGTGGCCCAGCATTTAAACCAACATTGGGACATGTTATACAGACTTGAGCGATGCTGACTCCCTTATTATGCCACTCCCACCCTCCCCCCCTAAGTAAACGAAGTAAACGAATTCAATCATTGGCTCACTTTAGTCTTTATTTACGGCGGTGATCTATGTATTTTCATTCCCATCAAATACATTTAATCTATGTTGTTTAAAGGCTCGTCCATCATTTGCTCACTTTAGTCTTTATTTACGGCGGTGATCTATGTATTTTCATTCCCATCAAATACATTTAATCTATGTTGTTTAAAGGCTCGTCCACGTCACTGCCATTTCTTTATTAAACCAAGGGGTTTGTAAGTTATGTCTATTTAGTCTAGCAAAGCTATATATAAGCCCACCACCTAATACTTGTATGTGTACACCAAACGTACAACACAGCCTTGGTGATATTGTTTACAATTAATATGAAATAAAAAATGAATATATGAATTTCCGCTGAACAGTTAAAAAATGTGAACGTTAATTAAACATATTAGGTACACGGTAGACTATTTTGTGTATACTGCTTTTATATTGTGCATGTCTAGATTGTTAAAGGTAAAGGTGCAGGTTTATAGTCTGATATCAAGTCTGAAGACCTATCATCCGACTTTACATCTTACCCCCTGGTCACTGGACCTGTTCATTCGTGTGCCATTTCAACTTCACGAAGAGCCTACAGTCCTGCAGCCGTTTCGGCGCATTGAACTTATCGTACACATTGCCATCTTTGTCCTACCAGGTACTCATTTTTACCTGAGTCAAGTGAAGCATTTGAGGGTGAAGTGCCTTGCCCAAGGACACAACATCTTAACAATGTCCCAAGATTGAGAGGGGAGAAACATGATATTTCTCTGAAAATTCTGCACCAAGCGGCACGGCAGGCAGCGACATCGGCAGAGCGCCACGCACTAACCATTGCGCCATGTCCCTCTTGTTGTCCTCATATCGTATTTATTTGCAAAGCAATAACAAGGAATTAGCAAAGCATAATAACAACATGATTGCGTGTATTTCATGGTACTATACTGATAGTCATAGTTTTGTTCATTTTTGTGTTTCCAGCTGTGACGTCAGGACTGAAACCAAGTTCCCAGTGAACGCGGGATGTCGATGTAATGTTATTTTAATGCTAGACCAGCGTTGCAGACGGCGGGCCAGCATCAAAACAACATTGGGTCAATGTATCGTGATATATTAGAGGTTGTTGATATATATCATTGTGCATACCAGTCCAAAATATAGTACATATCCAGCGCCAAGATTATTGTCAACAGAAAATTATGAGAAATTCTTTCACAAGCACTTTCCTTTGTAGAACTTTCTGCACTAACCATGCTAACAGCTGTTGTAGGTGCTTCTGTCAAAGTCTTCGTAGTCAGATGTATCATTTGTGTTGAAATATCCTGTGTCATTTGTGTTGAAATATTCTGTTGGGAGCATGAAGTGAGCTCAGTCCCATTAAAGTTACACCTATGGAATCAAATTTGCTCTTACTTTTTTCCCGAAGCATTGTTTATTATGGTCATATAATGCATTTTTAGCCAATACGCTTAGTACAATTTCTGTTTCATTTCTTGTAAAGATTTAGGAGAAAAATCCATAGCTTATTGATGATTGAGATGCGACTTGATGTAAGTTGTTATATTCTCACAATACACAATATAATCTAAGGCCAGATGGACCCAAAAGTTAGATAAAATAATACTGAGTGTAATGATACCAAAAGTGTAAGAATTGGTCCATTCATCGCAAAGATATGGCTATTTTCCGAACTTGACCTCCACTTTGACGAACATAGCGAAAAACACCCCCTATGTTAGAAAATGGGTTGTACAAAAAAACGGATACCACAATTTGTTTTTACATACTACCTGGGGTTGTTGCTGAAGGTTCATTCCACCATTCTGTCAATTCAGATTCAAGATAGTCCGCCGGTTGAGCGAAAACAATTTTTTGGTGTCCCTGCTCCTGGACTATTAATATTTTGATTTATATTTCACTCCTCTTTGTATTATATTTCAATTTTGACTGCCCCAAAAAATTAAATTAAATAAGATTTTTTCAGTCCTTAATGTCTGGAAATAATTTGGGCAATTTTTTTTCAGTTTACTAACAATTTTATTTTTCATTAATGAAAGAGCGGCGGCCATCTTAAATTTGCGTCTGAGATGTAGGCCAAATCATATAAAAGACACAAGAAATACATTTCTCGACCTAAAATTTGCAAGAAACGATAAATCGCACATTACTATGTACATGTAGGTGGTAAAATAAGTTTATTTTTCATAAATGGATAAAAACGTGGCTATCTTGGATTTGTGGGTGAAACATTGGCCAAAACAACTAAACTACACAAGAAATGAATTTCTCGCCTAAAATCATTTAGAAACCATAAATGACACGTATCTAGGTGACAAACTAAGATTAGTTATCATAAATGGGAAAAATGGCGGCCATCTTGGATTTGTGGGTGAGATAGAGGTCAAATTATCTCAAAACCCCAAGAACTGTATTTATCGATCCCAAATCACCTAGAGACGATAAATTACACATACCTATGTGATAAATCAATGAAAATTAGATTTTGGAAGCCATTTTGAATTTTCGGCTCCCAAAAATTCCGCCCATATTCTTTTGCGAGAGGCATGAGGGCTATTGTTTTTCTTTATTGGTTGTAGAAGGCAAATAAATCATAAAAACAGCCTCCGGAAGCAGCGGTCACGGAATTACCAGATATGACCCAACTAGTAGCATTTATGATCTCGTTTTGTTCATTGTATATATCAAGTGGTATGATGTCCCTTCTAGTGGACCCCAATTTATTAACTTTTTCTCAGCATTCTGTTGGCCTATTCGACTTCAGGTTTTCTATATTACATTGTATTTTTCTCTTGTATTTTTGCCTTTCTAAACTCCCTATCAAATGAATGTTGGTTAAGTCGAAAGTTCTGAAGTTGATTTTTTCTATTTCTTTTTTTGTTAGATTGAACAAATATTGTTTCAGATTCTTTAACGCTTTCCCATTTAACACAGATTGCTCGTTTTGTCTACCTCTTTTTCGTGACGCCGGCCCACCTTTATAATTGAGCAATGAATTCGTTTCTGCATACTAGACATCGTATACAGCCATACAGTATATTTGAGTCTGTGGTTTTTTAGATGTTAACATTGTTTCAACACATTCAGTCATCGCTAAGCGGGATATTTCACTTGATAGAAAGTTATTGGGCATATTTTAAACATCATATTTTCTACGTGTTTGTTTGCAATAATGAAATATAACAGACAACAGGTGTAATTAAACACTTGACCGTCAGATCGACTATTAGTAATAAATACAATACGTTCTTCAATAAACTCTTCTAAAACACTTGATACCACAACAAAAAAACATTGACCATTTACAATTCTCTCATTCTTCCACAAAATGATTATTTTATAAAAGCATTGTGTCATGATTAAAAGAGGATTTTGAAACTTCAAAAGAAACCAATTCAAATTACTGACCAACACTCTTCTGGATCATTTTTATAAATTTATATTTTGCTTTAAGCACGACATTCGTGATTATAGCACCAGGGATAGAGGGGGGGGGGAAACTTAGAAAATTTGCTTGTTATTGTATTGGAAATCAATTACTACATTTATTAAACTTCATACATGCATCAATATTAGGAAAGGTATTCGATCATTATTTGATGGTTATGGGCAATATCCTAAGCGCTATCTAATGGAGCAACATTTTGACATCTATCTTCTTCATAATAATTGTTATGTTTGTAATTTGACAACGCCTGCCTAATTCCTCAGGCGCGTCTGCAAGCCCGGCCGCAGGCCAGGAGCCTATTAAGTTTGTTGCACATGTGTCTGCGTCCTGTTTTCAGAAAGAAGGGTGCCATGTGTGGGAAACGATTGACATTTCTGGGAAACAGTCCTTATGCAGAAATCAAATAAAACGTTTGAGGTCGCTATGTGGAATACTTGCGTGTTGTCAATGGTCTAAAAAGGCCGTAGCATAGCCTGCCGCGAATTTGGTATCATTTGTCACTAATGCGCCACCTGGTGAATGATTTACATTTATAATCGTGATGATGCGTCTAGCTATCCGGTATGACTGGGCCGCCTAGTTTATTTACTTCGCGAGGCCCAGTCACACTGACCACCATTTTGTTTACACAGCCAGCTGTGTAAAAACGACACTCACGCTGCCTAACAAAAAACTCGGGATGCCAAGAAATTGAGACGAATATTTCAAGTGCTTTTGAAAACTAGGCCATTTTCAGCAGGCGTAAACTTGTGATCGTATTGGAACTATTACATTTAAAAATGGAGGTCACTGTGTCAGAGCCTTGCGATGTCATCAGGGTAGCGTCTAGCCCCACCCGGTGATAGTAGGGCAGATACCCAAAGAGATTGTGCAATTAAAAATAAAAACATGACACTTCTCACACACGTTACTAGATACCATAACGTTTCTTTTCAGACATGGAGGCATTTTGAATTTGACATAATTCAAGGTCAAAGATCAAATTTCGAGGGCAAATATAATTTTTAACAAATAAAGCTACAAAGAAGTGTAATACCTCTATCCCATGTAATTTTGATTGAAAAACTCATTTCTGGTATAATTTTAATAATTCAAGGTCATCTTCAAGGCCAAAATTTCATGTTGAACCAGCATAATTAGAAACAAATGTAATACTTTTTTTGGAAAGATTGGGACTACAGAATTCATTTCTAAAAAAAATTTGCTGATTCAAAGTCATCTTCGAGATCAAAAGGTCAATTCTAAGGTCAAAACGGCGAAAATATGACTTTTGACAAATAGCAACAAGTGTAATAGCCTACCTCTTTTTGGTGTGTTTTTGACGGAAGAATCAATTTGTGGTACTATTTTGATGAATAAAGGTCATCTTAAAGGTCAAAACGTAAATGTCAAGGTCAGTTAAGCAAAAATATGATTTTCAAGGTCAAATATGCTAACGTTAGGTGTAATACTTCTTTTTTGTTTACATTTGAGGTACTATGTTCATGATTCAAGTTCATCAAGGCCAAAACGGTAAAATGAGCAAACATTTTATGTTAGTGTCTATCAAAGGGCTTTCAGGTATGCCTATGCCACCAGAAAATAACATTAGAGATGGTAGAGATCGCTAAATCCAAGATGGCGGCTATAAGTTAACTACTATCTGAACTACAACAACAATAAATATGTTGGCTGTAAGCCTAATTAATTTTTAAATTTAAGGCCTAGAGCCCCTCACAATGACTTCATTAAATATTAAAAAATAGGCCATATTTTACAGGTCTATGCACTTGACCTACAAGTAGGACAACTACATAGGTATAATATGGTATGTCCACGCCAGCCTGCCGTAATGATTTACAGGTACCGTAGGACTACGCCATATGAACATTCATTTGTCAAAATCACTCATCTTCCATATATATTTATTATTTGACCTTGCACAAATGACGATTATCTTAGATTTAACCACAAAACAATCTCTAATCCACAACTACCAGATCCATCGAATTATGGATGGAGAAATGGTGGAAGGCTGTGGTAACCGGTGTGGACAACACTTCCCGAACTAATCCACTGTGGGTGTAAAAAGGGTCGCAGTTGTAGATGCAAATGCATCAAGGCAGCCCTCAAGTGTCTGCTCTGGAGATTGCCAAAACAAAAAGTTAACACCCTAGTCGCTATGAAAATAGTGTAGTTGAGTAAAATGTTGCCGTAACATAGCAGTTTTTCAACAAAGGATGGATTAGTGTCCCAAGAGATTGCTAGATATAATTAAGTAAATTTATGTCAGAAGTGTGCGAAACAGAACTGTATATGATTCGTCATGTTTATTTACTACAGTTATGACATAAGAAGTTATAAATGATATTATAATGAGCTGTATAATTATGGAGATATTGGGCACCATGGTCATGTTATCTGTATTGTGTTATTCATGTGATTTACATGCAATTACTTACCTGACTGGTAGAAAGCAGTGTATAAGACCGAATTCTAACATATCACCCCATTTATCTGTAATATACGGCGTCACACATGGCTCAATCCTAAGACGATTACTTTTTGCTATTATTTATTAATGATTTGCCTTTGACGGGCTTGTCTTTATTTACTGATAATGCAACTGAGTCTGTTTCTTCTCATTTGAATAAAACATATTGAGATATCTTTACAAAATTGTGCAAACAGTCTTATAAATTGGCGCAAAGCTCATAGTATGGGTGCAAGTGCAGACAAAACTAAAGACATGTTAATTACCTCATCAAAAATACGTCGAAATCTCAACAAAGATGAACGGAATTTCAAATATATATCTGGACGAAAATAGATTGGAACAAGTCACACATGAAAAACTATTAGGTTGCGTTATTTATGGAGATCTTACCTACCAATAGATACAAATATTGACTTCCACCAAGCTTTTATTAAAACGTTTAATAATTTGGCACCGCAATATATGTCAAATACATTTATGTACATCAGTTCAAGTACATTATGTTCATGTAGGCCTACAGCAGTACAAGAACATAATATATATCGTATATCGTTTATATGTAACGAGGTGATATATATATATATCTAAATCTGTCAATGCGCACTTTGTTTATGTATATCTAAAGATTTAGAAATTCATAAAAAGAATTATTGATTCACAGTCCGGATTTTTTGTATATTTGATTTTGCATAATATTCTTATTTCCCTGTATGAATGTTTGCGTACGTACTTTGTTCGTCTTGACGGCCCCAAGGCAGATGAGTCTAT
>OZ024910.1:14281744-14351744 GCA_964017125.1 Flabesymbios commensalis
CCGCTCTTACCTCTGATGACCCACTCTTACCTCTGATGACCTACTCTTACCTCGGATGACCCACTCTTACCTCTGATGACCCGCTCTTACCTCTGATGACCCACTCTTACCTCTGATGACCCACTCTCACCTCGGATGACCCACTTTTACCTCTGATGACCCAATCTTACCTCTGATGACTCACTCTTACCTTTGATGACCCACTCTTACCTCTGGTGACCCACTCTTACCTTTGATGACCCACTCTTACCTCTGATGACCCACTCTTACCTCGGATGACCCACTTTTACCTCTGATGACCCATTCTTACCTCTGATGACCCACACTCACCTCTGATGACCCGCTCTTACCTCTGATGACCCGCTCTTACCTCTGATGACCCACTCTTACCTCTGATGACCCGCTCTCACCTCTGATGACCCACTCTTACCTCTGATGAGTCGCTCTTACCTCTGATGACCCACTCTTACCTCTGATGACCCGCTCTTACCTCTGATGACCCACTCTTACCTCTGATGACCCACTCTTACCTCTGATGACCCACTCTTACCTCTGATGACCCGCTCTTACCTCTGATGACCCACTCTTACCTCTGATGACCCACTCTTACCTCGGATGACCCACTCTTACCTCTGATGACCCATTCTTACCTCTGATGAACCACTCTTACCTTTGATGACCCGCTCTTACCTCTGATGACCCATTTTACCTCTGGTGACCCACTCTTACCTCTGATGACCCGCTCTTACCTCTGATGACCCACTCTTACCTCTGATGACCCATTTTACCTCTGGTGACCCACTCTTAGCTTTGATGACCCATCATTACCTTTGATGACCCACTCTTACCTTTGATGACCCACTCTTACCTCTGATGACCCACTCTCACCTTTGATGACCCACTCTTACCTCTGATGACCCATTCTTACCTCTGATGACCCACTCTTACCTCTGATGACCCACTCTTACCTCTGATGACCCGCTCTTACCTCTGATGACCCACTCTTACCTCTGATGACCCGCTCTTACCTCTGATGACCCACTCTTACCTCTGATGACCTACTCTTACCTCGGATGACCCACTCTTACCTCTGATGACCCGCTCTTACCTTTGATGACCCACTCTTACCTCTGATGACCCACTCTCACCTCGGATGACCCACTTTTACCTCTGATGACCCAATCTTACCTCTGATGACTCACTCTTACCTTTGATGCCCACTCTTACCTCTGATGACCCACTCTCACCTCGGATGACCCACTCTTACCTCTGATGACCCGCTCTTACCTTTGATGACCCACTCTTACCTCTGATGACCCACTCTCACCTCGGATGACCCACTTTTACCTCTGATGACCCAATCTTACCTCTGATGACTCACTCTTACCTTTGATGACCCACTCTTACCTCTGGTGACCCACTCTTACCTTTGATGACCCACTCTTACCTCTGATGACCCACTCTCACCTCGGATGACCCACTTTTACCTCTGATGACCCAATCTTACCTCTGATGACTCACTCTTACCTGTTATGACCCATTTTACCTCTGATGACCCACTGTTACCTCTGATGACCCGCTCTTACCTCTGATGACCCACTCTTACCTCTGATGACCCACTCTTACCTCGGATGACCCACTTTTACCTCTGATGACCCATTCTTACCTCTGATGACCCACACTCACCTCTGATGACCCGCTCTTACCTCTGATGACCCGCTCTTACCTCTGATGACCCACTCTTACCTCTGATGACCCGCTCTCACCTCTGATGACCCACTCTTACCTCTGATGAGTCGCTCTTACCTCTGATGACCCACACTTACCTCTGATGACCCGCTCTTACCTCTGATGACCCACTCTTACCTCTGATGACCCACTCTTACCTCTGATGACCCACTCTTACCTCTGATGACCCGCTCTTACCTCTGATGACCCACTCTTACCTCTGATGACCCACTCTTACCTCGGATGACCCACTCTTACCTCTGATGACCCATTCTTACCTCTGATGACCCACTCTTACCTTTGATGACCCGCTCTTACCTCTGATGACCCATTTTACCTCTGGTGACCCACTCTTACCTCTGATGACCCGCTCTTACCTCTGATGACCCACTCTTACCTCTGATGACCCATTTTACCTCTGGTGACCCACTCTTACCTTTGATGACCCATCATTACCTTTGATGACCCACTCTTACCTTTGATGACCCACTCTTACCTCTGATGACCCACTCTCACCTTTGATGACCCACTCTTACCTCTGATGACCCATTCTTACCTCTGATGACCCACTCTTACCTCTGATGACCCACTCTCACCTTTGATGACCCACTCTTACCTCTGATGACCCATTCTTACCTCTGATGACCCACTCTTACCTCTGATGACCCGCTCTTACCTCTGATGACCCACTGTTACACCTGATGACCCACTGTTACATCTGATGACCCGCTTTTATCACTTACATCCCATTCTTACCACACATGACCGACTCTTACCTCTGATGACCCACTATTACCTTTGATGACCCACTCTTACCTGAAATGACCCACTCTTACCGCTGATGACTCACTCTTACCTCAGATGATTAACTCTTAACTCTGGTGACCCACTCTTACATTTGATGAACCACTCTTACCTCTGGTGACCCACTCTTACCTTTGATGACCCACTCTTACCTCTGATGACTCTCTCTTACCTCTGATGACCCGCTCTTACCTCTGATGACCCACTCTTACCTCTGATGACCCGCTCTTACCTATGATGACCCACTCTTACCTCTGATGACCCGCTCTTACCTCTGATGACCCACTCTTACCTCTGATGACCCACTCTTACCTTTGATGACCCGCTCTTACCTCTGATGACCCATTTTACCTCTGGTGACCCACTCTTACCTCTGATGACCCGCTCTTACCTCTGATGACCCACTCTTACCTCTGATGACCCGCTCTTACCTCTGATGACCCACTCTTACCTCTGATGACCCGCTCTTACCTCTGATGACCCACTCTTACCTCTGATGACCCACTCTTACCTCTGATGACCCACTCTTACCTCTGATGACCCGCTCTTACCTCTGATGACCCACTCTTACCTCTGATGACCCACTCTTACCTCGGATGACCCACTCTTACCTCTGATGACCCATTCTTACCTCTGATGATCCACTCTTACCTTTGATGACCCGCTCTTACCTCTGATGACCCATTTTACCTCTGATGACCCGCTCTTACCTCTGATGACCCACTCTTACCTCTGATGACCCATTTTACCTCTGGTGACCCACTTTTACCTTTGATGACCCATCATTACCTTTGATGACCCACTCTTACCTTTGATGACCCACTCTTACATCTGATGACCCACTCTCACCTTTGATGACCCACTCTTACCTCTGATGACCCATTCTTACCTCTGATGACCCACTCTTACCTCTGATGACCCACTCTTACCTCTGATGACCCATTCTCACCTCTGATGACCCCCTCTTACCTCTGATGACCCACTCTTACCTCTGATGACCCACTCTTACCTCTGATGACCCATTCTTACCTCTGATGACCCACTCTTACCTCTGATGACCCACTCTTACCTCTGATGACCCACTCTTACCTCTGATGACCCATTCTTACCTCTGATGACCCACTCTTACCTTTGATGACCCATTCTTACCTCTGATGACCCATTCTTACCTCTGATGACCCACTCTTGCCTCTGATGACCCACTCTTACCTCTGATGACCCATTCTTACCTCTGATGACCCGCTCTTACCTCTGATGACCCATTCTTACCTCTGATGACCCACTCTTACCTCTGATGACCCACTCTTACCTCTGATGACCCACTCTTACCTCGGATGACCCACTCTTACCTCTGATGACCCATTCTTACTTCTGATGACCCACTCTTACCTTTGATGACCCGCTCTTACCTCTGATGACCCATTTTACCTCTGATGACCCGCTCTTACCTCTGATGACCCACTCTTACCTCTGATGACCCATTTTACCTCTGGTGACCCACTCTTACCTTTGATGACCCATCATTACCTTTGATGACCCACTCTTACCTTTGATGACCCACTCTTACCTCTGATGACCCACTCTCACCTTTGATGACCCACTCTTACCTCTGATGACCCATTCTTACCTCTGATGACCCACTCTTACCTCTGATGACCCACTCTTACCTCTGATGACCCACTCTTACCTCTGATGACCCGCTCTTACCTCTGATGACCCACTGTTACACCTGATGACCCACTGTTACATCTGATGACCCGCTTTTATCACTTACATCCCATTCTTACCACACATGACCGACTCTTACCTCTGATGACCCACTATTACCTTTGATGACCCACTCTTACCTGAAATGACCCACTCTTACCGCTGATGACCCACTCTTACCTCAGATGATTAACTCTTAGCTCTGGTGACCCACTCTTACATTTGATGAACCACTCTTACCTCTGGTGACCCACTCTTACCTTTGATGACCCACTCTTACCTCTGATGACTCTCTCTTACCTCTGATGACCCGCTCTTACCTCTGATGACCCACTCTTACCTCTGATGACCCGCTCTTACCTCTGATGACCCACTCTTACCTCTGATGACCCGCTCTTACCTCTGATGACCCGCTCTTACCTCTGATGACCTACTCTTACCTCTGATGACCCGCTCTCACCTCTGATGACCCACTCTTACCTCTGATGACCCGCTCTTACCTCTGATGATCCACTCTTACCTCTGATGACCCGCTCTTACCTCTGATGACCCACTCTTACCTCTGATGACCCGCTCTTACCTCTGATGACCCACTCTTACCTCTGATGACCCACTCTTACCTCGGATGACCCACTTTTACCTCTGATGACCCATTCTTACCTCTGATGACCCACACTTACCTCTGATGACCCGCTCTTACCTCTGATGACCCACTCTTACCTCTGATGACCCACTCTTACCTCTGATGACCCGCTCTTACCTCTGATGACCCACTCTTACCTCTGATGACCCGCTCTCACCTCTGATGACCCACTCTTACCTCTGATGACCCGCTCTTACCTCTGATGACCCACTCTTACCTCTGATGACCCGCTCTTACCTCTGATGACCCACTCTTACCTCTGATGACCCACTCTTACCTCTGATGACCCACTCTTACCTCTGATGACCCGCTCTTACCTCTGATGACCCACTCTTACCTCTGATGACCCACTCTTACCTCGGATGACCCACTCTTACCTCTGATGACCCATTCTTACCTCTGATGACCCACTCTTACCTTTGATGACCCGCTCTTACCTCTGATGACCCATTTTACCTCTGGTGACCCACTCTTACCTCTGATGACCCGCTCTTACCTCTGATGACCCACTCTTACCTCTGATGACCCATTTTACCTCTGGTGACCCACTGTTACTTTTGATGACCCATCATTACCTTTGATGACCCACTCTTACCTTTGATGACCCACTCTTACCTCTGATGACCCACTCTCACCTTTGATGACCCACTCTTACCTCTGATGACCCATTCTTACCTCTGATAACCCACTCTTACCACTGATGACCCACTCTTACCTTTGATGACCCACTCTTACCTCTGATGACCCACTCTTACCTCTGATGACCCACTCTTACCTCTGATGACCCGCTCTTACCTCTGATGACCCACTGTTACACCTGATGACCCACTGTTACATCTGATGACCCGCTTTTATCACTTACATCCCATTCTTACCACACATGACCGACTCTTACCTCTGATGACCCACTATTACCTTTGATGACCCACTCTTACCTGAAATGACCCACTCTTACCGCTGATGACCCACTCTTACCTCAGATGATTAACTCTTAACTCTGGTGACCCACTCTTACATTTGATGAACCACTCTTACCTCTGGTGACCCACTCTTACCTTTGATGACCCACTCTTACCTCTGATGACTCTCTCTTACCTCTGATGACCCGCTCTTACCTCTGATGACCCACTGTTACACCTGATGACCCACTGTTACATCTGATGACCCGCTCTTACCTCTGATGACCCACTCTTACCTCTGATGACCCACTCTCACCTTTGATGACCCACTCTTACCTCTGATGACCCATTCTTACCTCTGATGACCCACTCTTACCTCTGATGACCCACTCTTACCTCTGATGACCCACTCTTACCTCTGATGACCCGCTCTTACCTCTGATGACCCACTGTTACACCTGATGACCCACTGTTACATCTGATGACCCGCTTTTATCACTTACATCCCATTCTTACCACACATGACCGACTCTTACCTCTGATGACCCACTATTACCTTTGATGACCCACTCTCACCTGAAATGACCCACTCTTACCGCTGATGACCCACTCTTACCTCAGATGATTAACTCTTAACTCTGGTGACCCACTCTTACATTTGATGAACCACTCTTACCTCTGGTGACCCACTCTTACCTTTGATGACCCACTCTTACCTCTGATGACTCTCTCTTACCTCTGATGACCCGAACTTACCTCTGATGACCCACTCTTACCTCTGATGACCCGCTCTTACCTATGATGACCCACTCTTACCTCTGATGACCCGCTCTTACCTCTGATGACCCGCTCTTACCTCTGATGACCCACTCTTACCTCTGATGACCCGCTCTCACCTCTGATGACCCACTCTTACCTCTGATGACCCGCTCTTACCTCTGATGATCCACTCTTACCTCTGATGACCCGCTCTTACCTCTGATGACCCACTCTTACCTCTGATGACCCACTCTTACCTCTGATGACCCGCTCTTACCTCTGATGACCCACTCTTACCTCTGATGACCCACTCTTACCTCGGATGACCCACTTTTACCTCTGATGACCCATTCTTACCTCTGATGACCCACGCTTACCTCTGATGACCCGCTCTTACCTCTGATGACCCACTCTTACCTCTGATGACCCACTCTTACCTCTGATGACCCGCTCTTACCTCTGACGACCCACTCTTACCTCTGATGACCCACTATCACCTCTGATGACCCACTCTTACCTCTGATGACCCGCTCTTACCTCTGATGACCCACTCTTACCTCTGATGACCCGCTCTTACCTCTGATGACCCACTCTTACCTCTGATGACCCACTCTTACCTCTGATGACCCACTCTTACCTCTGATGACCCGCTCTTACCTCTGATGACCCACTCTTACCTCTGATGACCCACTCTTACCTCGGATGACCCACTCTTACCTCTGATGACCCATTTTTACCTCTGATGACCCACTCTTACCTTTGATGACCCGCTCTTACCTCTGATGACCCATTTTACCTCTGGTGACCCACTCTTACCTCTGATGACCCGCTCTTACCTCTGATGACCCACTCTTACCTCTGATGACCCATTTTACCTCTGGTGACCCACTGTTACCTTTGATGACCCATCATTACCTTTGATGACCCACTCTTACCTTTGATGACCCACTCTTACCTCTGATGACCCACTCTCACCTTTGATGACCCACTCTTACCTCTGATGACACATTCTTACCTCTGATGACCCACTCTTACCTCTGATGACCCACTCTTACCTTTGATGACCCACTCTTACCTCTGATGACCCATTCTTACCTCTGATGACCCACTCTTACCTCTGATGACCCGCTCTTACCTCTGATGACCCACTGTTACACCTGATGACCCACTGTTACATCTGATGACCCGCTTTTATCACTTACATCCCATTCTTACCACACATGACCGACTCTTACCTCTGATGACCCACTATTACCTTTGATGACCCACTCTTACCTGAAATGACCCACTCTTACCGCTGATGACCCACTCTTACCTCAGATGATTAACTCTTAACTCTGGTGACCCACTCTTACATTTGATGAACCACTCTTACCTCTGGTGACCCACTCTTACCTTTGATGACCCACTCTTACCTCTGATGACTCTCTCTTACCTCTGATGACCCGCTCTTACCTCTGATGACCCACTCTTACCTCTGATGACCCGCTCTTACCTATGATGACCCACTCTTACCTCTGATGACCCACTCTTACCTCTGATGACCCGCTCTTACCTCTGATGACCCACTGTTACACCTGATGACCCACTGTTACATCTGATGACCCGCTTTTATCACTTACATCCCATTCTTACCACACATGACCGACTCTTACCTCTGATGACCCACTATTACCTTTGATGACCCACTCTTACCTGAAATGACCCACTCTTACCGCTGATGACCCACTCTTACCTCAGATGATTAACTCTTAACTCTGGTGACCCACTCTTACATTTGATGAACCACTCTTACCTCTGGTGACCCACTCTTACCTTTGATGACCCACTCTTACCTCTGATGACTCTCTCTTACCTCTGATGACCCGCTCTTACCTCTGATGACCCACTGTTACACCTGATGACCCACTGTTACATCTGATGACCCGCTCTTACCTCTGATGACCCACTCTTACCTCTGATGACCCACTCTCACCTTTGATGACCCACTCTTACCTCTGATGACCCATTCTTACCTCTGATGACCCACTCTTACCTCTGATGACCCACTCTTACCTCTGATGACCCACTCTTACCTCTGATGACCCGCTCTTACCTCTGATGACCCACTGTTACACCTGATGACCCACTGTTACATCTGATGACCCGCTTTTATCACTTACATCCCATTCTTACCACACATGACCGACTCTTACCTCTGATGACCCACTATTACCTTTGATGACCCACTCTCACCTGAAATGACCCACTCTTACCGCTGATGACCCACTCTTACCTCAGATGATTAACTCTTAACTCTGGTGACCCACTCTTACATTTGATGAACCACTCTTACCTCTGGTGACCCACTCTTACCTTTGATGACCCACTCTTACCTCTGATGACTCTCTCTTACCTCTGATGACCCGAACTTACCTCTGATGACCCACTCTTACCTCTGATGACCCGCTCTTACCTATGATGACCCACTCTTACCTCTGATGACCCGCTCTTACCTCTGATGACCCGCTCTTACCTCTGATGACCCACTCTTACCTCTGATGACCCGCTCTCACCTCTGATGACCCACTCTTACCTCTGATGACCCGCTCTTACCTCTGATGATCCACTCTTACCTCTGATGACCCGCTCTTACCTCTGATGACCCACTCTTACCTCTGATGACCCACTCTTACCTCTGATGACCCGCTCTTACCTCTGATGACCCACTCTTACCTCTGATGACCCACTCTTACCTCGGATGACCCACTTTTACCTCTGATGACCCATTCTTACCTCTGATGACCCACGCTTACCTCTGATGACCCGCTCTTACCTCTGATGACCCACTCTTACCTCTGATGACCCACTCTTACCTCTGATGACCCGCTCTTACCTCTGACGACCCACTCTTACCTCTGATGACCCACTATCACCTCTGATGACCCACTCTTACCTCTGATGACCCGCTCTTACCTCTGATGACCCACTCTTACCTCTGATGACCCGCTCTTACCTCTGATGACCCACTCTTACCTCTGATGACCCACTCTTACCTCTGATGACCCACTCTTACCTCTGATGACCCGCTCTTACCTCTGATGACCCACTCTTACCTCTGATGACCCACTCTTACCTCGGATGACCCACTCTTACCTCTGATGACCCATTTTTACCTCTGATGACCCACTCTTACCTTTGATGACCCGCTCTTACCTCTGATGACCCATTTTACCTCTGGTGACCCACTCTTACCTCTGATGACCCGCTCTTACCTCTGATGACCCACTCTTACCTCTGATGACCCATTTTACCTCTGGTGACCCACTGTTACCTTTGATGACCCATCATTACCTTTGATGACCCACTCTTACCTTTGATGACCCACTCTTACCTCTGATGACCCACTCTCACCTTTGATGACCCACTCTTACCTCTGATGACACATTCTTACCTCTGATGACCCACTCTTACCTCTGATGACCCACTCTTACCTTTGATGACCCACTCTTACCTCTGATGACCCATTCTTACCTCTGATGACCCACTCTTACCTCTGATGACCCGCTCTTACCTCTGATGACCCACTGTTACACCTGATGACCCACTGTTACATCTGATGACCCGCTTTTATCACTTACATCCCATTCTTACCACACATGACCGACTCTTACCTCTGATGACCCACTATTACCTTTGATGACCCACTCTTACCTGAAATGACCCACTCTTACCGCTGATGACCCACTCTTACCTCAGATGATTAACTCTTAACTCTGGTGACCCACTCTTACATTTGATGAACCACTCTTACCTCTGGTGACCCACTCTTACCTTTGATGACCCACTCTTACCTCTGATGACTCTCTCTTACCTCTGATGACCCGCTCTTACCTCTGATGACCCACTCTTACCTCTGATGACCCGCTCTTACCTATGATGACCCACTCTTACCTCTGATGACCCACTCTTACCTCTGATGACCCGCTCTTACCTCTGATGACCCACTGTTACACCTGATGACCCACTGTTACATCTGATGACCCGCTTTTATCACTTACATCCCATTCTTACCACACATGACCGACTCTTACCTCTGATGACCCACTATTACCTTTGATGACCCACTCTTACCTGAAATGACCCACTCTTACCGCTGATGACCCACTCTTACCTCAGATTATTAACTCTTAACTCTGGTGACCCACTCTTACATTTGATGAACCACTCTTACCTCTAGTGACCCACTCTTACCTTTGATGACCCACTCTTACCTCTGATGACTCTCTCTTACCTCTGATGACCCGCTCTTACCTCTGATGACTCACTCTTACCTCTGATGACTCACTCTCACCTTTGATGACCCACTCTTACCTCTGATGACCCGCTCTTACCTATGATGACCCACTCTTACCTCTGATGACCCGCTCTTACCTCTGATGACCCACTCTTACCTCTGATGACCCGCTCTTACCTATGATGACCCACTCTTACCTCTGATGACCCGCTCTTACCTCTGATGACCCACTCTTACCTCTGATAACCCGCTCTTACCTATGATGACCCACTCTTACCTCTGATGACCCGCTCTTACCTCTGATGACCCACTCTTACCTCTGATGACCCGCTCTTACCTATGATGACCCATTGTTACCTCAGATAACCCACTGTTATCTCAGATGACCCACTCTTACCTCTGATGACCCGCTCTTACCTCTGATGACCCACTCTTACCTCTGATGACCCGCTCTTACCTATGATAACCCACTCTTACCTCTGATGACCCGCTCTTACCTCTGATGACCCACTCTTACCTCTGATGACCCGCTCTTACCTCTGATGACCCACTCTTACCTCTGATGACCCACTCTTACCTCTGATGACCCATTCTTACCTCTGATGACCCACTCTTACCTCTGATGACCCGCTCTTACCTCTGATGACCCACTGTTACATCTGATGACCCGCTTTTATCACTTACATCCCATTCTTACCACACATGACCGACTCTTACCTCTGATGACCCACTATTACCTTTGATGACCCACTCTTACCTGAAATGACCCACTCTTACCGCTGATGACCCACTCTTACCTCAGATGATTAACTCTTAACTCTGGTGACCCACTCTTACATTTGATGAACCACTCTTACCTCTGGTGACCCACTCTTACCTTTGATGACCCACTCTTACCTCTGATGACTCTCTCTTACCTCTGATGACCCGCTCTTACCTCTGATGACCCACTCTTACCTCTGATGACCCGCTCTTACCTATGATGACCCACTCTTACCTCTGATGACCCACTCTTACCTCTGATGACCCGCTCTTACCTCTGATGACCCACTCTTACCTCTGATGACCCGCTCTTACCTCTGATGACCCACTGTTACACCTGATGACCCACTGTTACATCTGATGACCCGCTTTTATCACTTACATCCCATTCTTACCACACATGACCGACTCTTACCTCTGATGACCCACTATTACCTTTGATGACCCACTCTTACCTGAAATGACCCACTCTTACCGCTGATGACCCACTCTTACCTCAGATGATTAACTCTTAACTCTGGTGACCCACTCTTACATTTGATGAACCACTCTTACCTCTGGTGACCCACTCTTACCTTTGATGACCCACTCTTACCTCTGATGACTCTCTCTTACCTCTGATGACCCGCTCTTACCTCTGATGACTCACTCTTACCTCTGATGACTCACTCTTACCTTTGATGATCCACTTTTACCTCTGATGACCCGCTCTTACCTATGATGACCCACTCTTACCTCTGATGACCCGCTCTTACCTCTGATGACCCACTCTTACCTCTGATGACCCGCTCTTACCTATGATGACCCACTCTTACCTCTGATGACCCGCTCTTACCTCTGATGACCCACTCTTACCTCTGATGACCCGCTCTTACCTATGATGACCCACTCTTACCTCTGATGACCCGCTCTTACCTCTGATGACCCACTCTTACCTCTGATGACCCGCTCTTACCTATGATGACCCATTGTTACCTCAGATAACCCACTGTTATCTCAGATGACCCACTCTTACCTCTGATGACCCGCTCTTACCTCTGATGACCCACTCTTACCTCTGATGACCCGCTCTTACCTATGATAACCCACTCTTACCTCTGATGACCCGCTCTTACCTCTGATGACCCACTCTTACCTCTGATGACCCGCTCTTACCTATGATGACCCATTGTTACCTCAGATGACCCACTGTTACCTCAAATGACCCACGCTTACCTCTGATGACCCACTCTTACCACATATGACCCACTGTTACCTCTGATGCCCCAATCTTATCTCTGATGACCCACTGTTACCTCTGATCATCCACTCTTACATCTGATGACCCACTCTTATATCTGATTCTTGACCTTGTCTTAGACGACCAACTTTATCCCAGTAAACTTGGACATTCAACTAATGTTGCTTGAATGTTGCTAATGAAATAAAATCATAGAAACAGTAGTAAAAATCACTGTCTGGGTTGATCATGTTTATTTTAGTGTGTGTGCAACACTGAAAATTATACCAACATTGGCTCGACGTATCGTGTTTGTTAAAAAAATTCAGTCCGTTTAACATTCTGTCACACAACATTGCTCTTTGTCAATCGCGACCTTCTCAATATGGCTTACTAAAATAAATAATTGAAAAAATGTCGTCATATTATTGATATTTAGGTATGTGTCGATGCACCTCAGTATGAGCTATTATAGCTACAATTAATTTTGTGCTTCAATAACTGAATTAATACTACATTTTATTGTATTATTATCATACCAGTTGGCTGCCATATTTGGAAATCACAATTTGTCAAAACTAAAAATAATAATTAAAACTTGTAAACTGAGATATGCTAAACTAAGAAGTTGTACTCTGCCTAGCGCTTATCTCTGCGACACAAACTGCAGACTGACATATGCTAAACTTGGAAACTCGACAGCTTAAAATATATATATATACATTTATTTTTCAAAAGTTTTGAGACAAACTTGTTTACAGTATCCTGGTTAACACTTTCAGCGCGGACATCGACTTTAGACGTCAGAATCTGACGTCTGTAGACATCAGATCCTGACGTCTAAAGAGATCGTAGACCCATACCAAGTATTCAAATGAATCAGAAAGAGCTAACTGAGACGACAATTTTGATGATTTTGAATTGAATAAAACCCATTGGTCTCCATGGTTTATATAAAAAAATTCAGCGCTTTAAGGGTTAAATAACCTGTTTTTCACGCAAATGCTGCTAAAGCCTAACATATTGTGCCACCGGGGTACCACACACAATTATGTGGAACTCGATAGCCTTGATCTGCAATGTTTTCACATAGCGATCAAATACAATAAAGTATGGGGGAGAGGGACGTATTTAACGTTTTCACCGAGTAGCCATTAAAAATGGTTTCCGGTGTCGTATCTGCGTTCCACAGAATACCGTTACTGTCGCAGAAATAAGCGCTGGGCAAAGTACACCATCGTATGTCGCAGAGATAAGCGCTAGTCATTGTCTTAGCTAGGATTAGACAATTGCCCGTGTGTTTTTTCCGAATTTTTGCATAACTGCCCGTGCATTTCCTTCTTTATAGTGGTAATTTGGACAAGTTTTGCCTGTCATTTTGACTTTACACCCGTCCAAAAGACGGTTGCACAGGTCGCTGGCTAACACAGTGGGGAGAGTACAACTTCTTAGTTTACCAACCATATACCAGTCTACAGTTTTGTCGCAGAGATAAGCGCTAGGCAGAGTACAACTTCTTAGTTTACCATATCAGTCTACAGTTTGTGTCGCAGAGATAAGCGCTAGGCAGAGTATACAACTTTTTAGTTCCACATATAACAGTCTACTATTACTGTCACAGAGATAAGCGTTAGCATTGGTTAGGCACAGTACAACTTCTTAGCTATATAACAGTCTACCGTTACTAGTAGCGGCATAATATTATACTGTAGATTTTCGCGTGTTTACATTTTCGAGAATTTGTGATTTTGGGACTTTTCGTGAAGTCTAAAATTCGTAAAATATCCATTTCGATGATAGTGACGCTATTATAGGCCTAATAATAATTTTCGCGAGATTCCTAAATTCGCGAATATAACCAGATCTACAGTATATACATGGTATAGTTAAGAAGCTGTAGCTGGCAAAAAGATGAGCGCTAGGCACAGTACAACGTCATAGGGCACCCAACAAACGCGAGGCGTTGAGCCAATGTTGCTTTTTAGGTTTGGACCAACAACGCAAGCGGTCAACATTAAACTAACATATTATTCAATATCACGGGTTTGCTCTGTAGAAATGTTTTCCGTATAGCAAGCATGTAAGCTTACCCTGGCAAACACAAGTTAGTATCCATTGTTGGGTCTATGTTGACTCCCCGTCTACAAAGCTGGCCCAACAATGACCAAACAATGGTTAATTGTTCCCTGGTTGCTTACAATCAAGTGTTGTTTGTTGTAATAGTAGAGCTGTTGAACTCAGATATCAAAAGGATTGTGCAAAAGTTCATAAAAGCATGAAATTTTCCAAATAACATCTTAGGGGTTTATTGAACATTTTCGGATGTGGAACCACCCTGAGTGTCTTAACTGTTGACCTTGGGTGACCTTTAAAGTCCACGTCTAATATCAACATACCACTCACGTCATATATAGCAATGTGGATACTTGTTATGATAAGTTATAGCCTTAAAATACCTTTGTAGCATTTAAGTGGTTTTATTTACGTTGAACTTGAAGGCTACATTCAAGGTCATGTGGCTGTTGCATGAATTTACTACTTTTGAAGGGAGACAATAGACACCAAATCACCGTAAACACTAGTCTACAGCAATTATCCAGGGGAAGCTGCAGCATCCACTATAATCTTCGCAGAGATGGCCAGCGGCATACCCTGGTTCTCACACTCAACAGCGGTGCCAATGCAGCAGCCATTCTGGTCCTTTGTACAGCCTCAGTCCACTAGATATGGCAGACGTTGGGCAGGTGGCCTGGAGCAATGGTTGACAGTGTTGAAAGTGTTTTCTTGTTGAGCTGCCTTTATCGGAGGATTCTTTCCAATTGCCTCAGATTAGTTGGTGAACATCCCTTTACTGGCCGCATTGGTGTGATCTAGGTAGCTCTTTCCGTTGTAAATCAGGATGACGAATCTCTCGATGCGTGTCTCACTTTTCTCAGAGATAAGTGTGGTGCTCAGCTCCTGAATAACATCAGTAGCCTCAGAACATACAGTGATACATACGTGGTATCTTATATTTAATCTTCCACTGTATCACACCCAGGGCTTGCGTGGAAGAGGGGCAAGACAGACAGGCTGTGCCCATTGCATGGGCAATTTCACGAACAACAGCTATGAAATTGATATTTGAGCCTGTAATGTCCACTGTTGCTCAAACATAACACAGATGCTCCCCGAGTGGCATATATTTCATTCCCACCACCTGATGCAAGTGTGACGGTCTGTTCTAATCAACCTGTAACAAAGATTTCTAGTTATCTGGCAGCTTTGCTGATGGCTGAACTCTTGGCCAGTTACTTTTCCCTCCTCCACTGCAGTGAAGGAAACTGTTCCTTCCTTGATTTTATATTGTGTCCCAAACCAGAAAGGTTGCCGTGAGGCTGACTGCACCCCTGGATATTGTTCATGGTGTCTCCCTGCTACCTTGTGACGGTGTTCTTCAGCTACAATGATTTCCTCTCACTCTTGTCTACTTCAGGCCAGCCACCACTAGCGCCTCCAAGCTGCAGGATATTATGTTAATCCAATAATCAGTACTTCTTTGACTACACAATTTAACTGCTCGTGGCAATGGTCAATTGCGATGGCTGAGGTGCTTGCGATACTTTGTAAACCACAGATTTTCCCACAACAAAATCCATCAAGACTGTCGGGTGCTTTCGTTACGGTGACACCAGTTCACAGATTTGTTCTGTTAGTGCATAGTTAGTACGATCAAATGCAAACATCCAGTGTTTCCTAGTACAGGCTGTGATGTGACCTGATGAACAGTATTCAAAGACAGCCAGTACCTATGGTCTAACTGGATAATCTGACTGGATCTCTCGGTAGGATAAGGCAAAAAAACATTTTGTTTCAAGTCATGCAAGTTTTTTGACAAATTTGTGTATCCAGTACCCCTGTTTTCTGGGTCAGTACCAGTTGGATACTGTGGATGTTCCTGTGTTTTTCTCGCACATAACTCACGTAGAAGTACAGTTCCCAGTCAGTGGTGGATACCTGTTGGTGTTGCTATGTTTGGTCATACAGAAAACATGTTTTCTAATAGGTTGAAGCAGTGGGCAGAGAGGTCATGGGTATACCACTATTACCAAGTAGAGCTATGACAAGCAGAAATCAGCATAATGAAGATGCATCAATAGCATACAAGAAGGTGTTCCTTTTCAAATTTGCGGAAGCAGGTGAAGCTGGTGGAATATACATGTTCTACATAGACCGGGCAGGTTACATTACCAGCATAATTATACACACTTTCTACATTTCATCACCAAAATTAGAATATGTTGTGCTAGTGTTATGCCGGCGACCACTAATCCTATGTCATTAGCTCTAAGAGTATAGTAGTCTAATGTACTGTTTTGTAGTAAACACACTTGTCTGTAATAAGTGATACTATCAGCAACATGCAGTTATGAACTTATTTTCAATTGCCAGTGTGAAAAACACAAAATAAAAATGACCTATTAAAAGCCCCTCAATATAGTGGAAACAAGGCAGTCAGCAAGGAACTGTAAACCTCCACTGCATGATCCGAATCGTAATCCAGCGCAATCCGAATAGAATTCTGGATCGTGGATACGGATCGTAATCCGGATCATCCACAAAATGTAATTGCGTGTTCCTTGTTTCGATACACACCTCTGATACAATTTTCATGCAAATCCGTTCATTACTGGGTAAGTAATCCTAGTCACAAACAGAGAGACAAACAAACAAACAAACAAACAAACAAACAAACAAACAAACAAACAAACAAACAAACAAACAAACAAACAAACAAACAAACAAACAAACAAACAAACAAAAAAACAAACAAACAAACAAACAAACACGACATAAAACATAACCTCCTTTGGCGTAGGTAGCTAGGGAAACGTTGCCTGAACACTAACATCTAGGTCCTACATGGTGACAGTGTGAAAGTGATAATAGACGATGCAAACTCGGAAAGTACACAAATAGGTCTACAATTTTCTCATATTCAGGGTCAATCAAAGTCAATATTACAGAACAACACAAATATTACTAATACTATTTTGAATCAGTTGTTTACTAAAGTCTACAAAATATCGATATAATGGATAAAAGTACACTTATAATAGTTTAAACTTGTAACAATATGCATTGGCCTAGACTTAAACTTTGAAGACCTCTCAAGGTCATCCGAAAACAGACTTAAGGTGGTTCCACATCTAAATAGAAAGTGGAAGGCATAGAAATGATGTGTGGAAAATGTCATGCTTTTATGAACTTTTGCACAATGGTTTTGCTATCTGCTCTACTATAAGCTTTGTACAGTGCGTTGAGTGGTTGTGAAGCCATTTTGTATACAAAAACACTGTACAAATTAGCTTCACAACAACGTTATCAGGTGATAGCTGTAGAAAGTAGCGTCGCAACCACGTAATCTGAACAAAAAACATTAGACACATTTAATGACATTCAGACACGTCCTTGCATGACAAAATGACAAATGACCATCAAGTTGACGGCTTTGTGTTGTGCCCGGCTTTGTGTTGTGCCACTGTAGTTAGGATTACTGTGGAACAAACTGCAATAATTAAATCACTTAAATTGGCGTATCTTGTCTCAACTTCAATAAATCATCTGCACCACTCATTTGAATTATATTTGGTAATTTCGTGACCGCTGCTTCCGGAGGTTGATTTTATTATTGGTTTGCTTTCTACAGCAAATTAAGAAAAACATGCCACCCGCAAAAGTGTGGGTGGAATGTCTACAAACCTAAAATGGCCGCTAAGTTATTTTGGTTTGCCACATAATTTCATCTATATTTCACCCCCAAAATCCCATATGGCTGCTATTTTCATTTATGATTTGTTTTAACCACCACCTGTAATTTATGGTTTCTGGGTGATTAGGGGTCTATAAATTCATTTCGTGTGTATCTTAGATAACGTTTATTTCCCACATGCATCCAATATGGCCGCCGTTGCTTTTAATTGATAAAAAAAATATCCTTAGTAAACTAAGAAGCTGTAGTGGTGTCTCTCAGTGGCCCAACATCAAAACAAAACAGTATTTTCTAATCAAGAAGCTCGTTCATATTGATGAAAATGGCTTGATCAGATTTATATTGTATTTTAATATGACATTGGATAAAAAAACAATATTATTATGTACCCGAAAAGGTGAAAAAATGTATGTTTCTGTTTTTCCTTACCATACTCCATCATACCCCGCCGATGAAGTTTTCTTTAGCAGGTATCTGGTGTTACACTATTTATTTCATCATACTTAGATACATATGCCAATATTAAGGTACTTTCTGTGCAGCAATTTATCGCGTAATATGTATAATTGATAGTGTATAATAACAAATAAAAATCCTCTCAATTATGCATATTTTCCGGAGCCAGCGTGCGCATTACTGAGGTGAAGCGACAGTATGCTGAGTTGAATGATTCATTTGTTTGCATCTTTTTGCATCCCTGTATCTTTGAACATTTTTTTATTTTATAAACCCCAGAATAAACGTACTGTCTAATTGTATACTGTATTGCTGTGCAAAGCCAAAAGGCAGCATCTGCTTACTTGTAATACAGCATTCTGTCTTTGCGCGGCAGGATAGTGTTCTACACTTCACACAGGAGAGCCGGTCATTTATTAACTAATTAACTAATCATAGTCAGCCATATGTTTGGATAATATTTGGGTCAATGTATCGGGCGGAAATAAACCCACACAGGTTTGATGCTATGGGATTTGAAATCAGACATGGCGAGAGTAAGGGACTTTCCCAATGTTATCAGCAGCTGTTGATATTAACCAGATCTCGGCAAACACAAGACTCGTTGTAAAGAAACAGAGAATGCTGGGCCATAGGCCATCATTCAGCCAGGTCAATGTAGATTTGATATCACAGTTGAGTAACTACATGTGACACCGTAGTAATCCTGTACACACTGGACGTTCACCTCGTGCTGACGCTGGCCCAACACAAGTGAACTTCGTGGATTGTTATGATTGTTAGGATTTGTATAGTCCTGTATACATAATAAGGTACGGGTAGCACTGACGCCAGCTCACTGAACTGCACAATATATTTACAAACCATTGGAGTATCTGTTCTGAAAAGCCAAAAGGCAGTATATGTTTACTTATTAAGTAAGCAGATCCGACATTTTAGGTTTTGCACGGCACTATTAGCATGTAGAGAAGTGGCAAAGAATACGTGGCATATACATTTTATGAGTTTACTTTGATTTGTGCAAAGATAGTATTTGTGTCCATTGAGTACTGCGTATGCTATCCCGGCAGATACAGCTTATTTACAAATCGTGGGCATACTACACGTGGCTACACTGTAGGTGTCTGTAGTTCTATCATAGTTAGCTATAGCAATTGGTAGCCCTCTGGTCGATGATATGATATGTGATTCGCTGGACCATATAATGATACTGTTGTCATGAGCTATAGTATGCAGCTATATTGACTGAGCTGATATAAGGATACCGCACAAAAATTCGCCTGACGTTATAGAGTTGATAGTTTATCTGATTCATTTCTTTTTTTCCGCGTTAGAAATTCATAATGGAAAATGAACAATTCCACAACCTAACATATGGGGCAGAATTGCCGCTAAAACCTGTATATTTTAAAGTGATACAGACTGGTGGGGAATCACAGAGCCTTGACGTTGGAAGAGAGATCAAGGAGAGCCCTGCTAGTCAAGGCGGCGCCATGTTCGGCAGAAGCGTGACGTCATCACTTTGTGTGTTGATGTCATGGCGAGAAAAAGATACCCGTGCATCATACAGTCAACGCCAGGTGGCGCTGTCAGAACAAATACAACAAATCCTGAAGAAGAGTACTCAGAAAGGCCAGGTGGTGGCGCTGCATGCTCACGGTGAAGGTCACAAACTCCAACGCGGGTTTTTGTTGATGGGATGGGATGAGCTGTGGTGTTCATCATGGATGGAATCAGTGATGGTATCACTGAACGCGCAAACACAATCTCTCAGCTATATTATCATAGAACCAGCCAGGTAATAAGATATGAATTACAAGATATATATATATATATATAGGTAGCAGATGATATATCGTGTCACTATGTATCTGTTTCGTCTGTTGCATGCATCCTGCAGTCTTCAGAAGTATTCGTTCTCACAACAAAGTCTGCCTCTGTCAGGATGGTTGCATGCTGCACAGCATGGTATGGACACATTCGTCAATCATTCAAGAGAAGCTGCAGCCGCCACGTGTCTGGCTAGAATATTTTTTTCAGGAGGATCACAGTGACTTACCCTGGTTCCTCCGCTAAACAGCAGTGTCAATGCAGCTACCCCATCAGTGCAGGCACTGATGTTGGTTGTGGTAGGGTATTAAGCTACCGGCAATAGAGTGTTTGACATTAGGTCTCTTAAGTGGGCAGACTTGAGCTACCCTTAAAAATTGTTACTCTGTAAACTATCGGTCCCGAGTACAGCGGAGTTGTGCGAAACGCCAAGGTGTTTCAGGATAAAATTTTGTAGCAAAACCATGCACAAGGTGATTTAGAACAATATTCTCTCACTCACTGCAACTAACATGTGATAAACAAAAAAACGGGGTATATTTTATATCAAAAATCACTATTTTTCCAGGTGCGGGGAACATGTTAATTGTGAAGTGATCTCAGAAGGCTCCAGGTCAATTGGTGGGGTTGTAGTCTGTCCTCGTCCTTCCTGTCATCCAGTCTTCATGTATCCACACAACAGCTCCGTCTACCACAGTCTACAGGAAGCCATGGATGTCCTGCATACGGTAACTAGACGTACATGTTTAAAACATAATTAGCACAAACATCTTCGCATATGGTAGGCATTATGTATTTTGTATTGTAATATATTTACTATAGGTTCTTTTTGTCACAATTTTCACGCCAAGGTGAATGAAAAAGAGTTAAAAATATACATGATATACTTCATGTCCATTTGTGCGACAATGGAAGACAACGTTATTTATTTACTTATCTATTTACTTGTGATATATATGTTTTTTACAGCGGCGTTAATCAATTATTAATGTGATTGTTGTAATCCCATTTATTTGAACAGTATGTGTGCGCGCCAAAGTAAGAAATATAGTCCGCAGCGAGTCAGCCAGGCTAACAATGACCTATCCTGGTGCCATATTAGCGAAGGTGATCTCATGACGCCAGTGTACCCATATTCTTGTGAGATGTTGTGACTTCAATGTACCTATTTTCCAGAGTGATCTTGTGATTTAGTGGACCCATATTCCTTAGAGACCTTTTTGACTTAATGTACCCATAAATCCTGCATGTGAGATCTTTTGACGTCAGTGTACCCATATTCCAGTGAGATATTGTGATTCAGTGTACCCATATTCCTGTGAGATCTTGTGATTTAGTGTACCCATATTCCTGTGAGATCTTGTGACTTAGTGTACCCATATTCGAGGGAGATCTTGTGATTTCAGTGTAACCATATTCCTGTGATATTTTGTGATTTAGAGTTCTCATATTTATGTGAGGTCTTCTGATTTCAGTGCACCCATATTCCAGGTATACAGCAGTTACTGGATGTGGCTAATCCATATCTGAGCGAGCCAGTATGTACGACCTCTGACCTTAAACATCCCTTCATTGTCATTGAGGGTTTGGATGGCACCGGTATGCATGACAATAATATTTGTTTTTCAATGCCATTTCCTCTCCTTCAGTTAACGAAATTTAAAGTGCTTAGTGGGGGGGGGGGGAGGGGGCGTTGTTTTTATTTACAACATATTTTTTGTTAATACATATTGTGCTTTCATATATTTCTTATCATGAATACATTTTAATATTTTAATATATTGCCCAAATTTATTACCAAATAATGGAGTTTTTATTGTGTGTATGTTTAGTAATTTTGTATTGGAACAACAATATTAGTATATTGGACCACTGCTATAATTGTTTTTCAGATACCTACCTTGTCTCTATCCTTTCAAGCCAATCCTTAGCATCTAAATGCGACAGGAAAGCTATACAGATTTGTTTAGTAGAAACTATAATATCAGTAACATATATAGGTGATAATTGCAGTAGTTTAATTATATTGCAGGAAAAAGTACTTTGACAAATACTTTGGCCAAGAGGCTGGGAGCTGAGCAGTTACACACTCCTCCACCCGTTCTCGGAGAGTTGATGGAGACCTTTAACAATCTACCACCACTGCTGAGGAGGACTTATTTTACACTTGGTAACTACATGGCCACTCACCAGGTGGCTAATATGTGTAGATCAGCACCAGTGTTGAGTGACAGGTAATGGGTAGATAAGTGAGAAATGCATAATCTGAATATTGTGGATTCATTTGTAGGCTTATATTTTACTAGCCCGTTATACTCTACTCTGTTAATATATACTGTTGCATCGACAATTAACTGAGAGATTTTATTAGTTTCCTTTTTGAAATTGTAATGTGTTCATATTATATATATAAGGTTGTATTTTATCTTTGAATAAATGGTACCGTAGCTTTTTAGGGGTATTTATTATCCAATACGCTGATTCAATATGTTATTTCATACTTTAAAAAACGAAGATTTTTTTATTCCTCAAATTACAGCTGTTGACAGAGTATATGACTTTTGAAGTTTATATGTAGCATTTATCCTGTATATTAAAATAACTTTGAAAGCCAATGAGTGGGTCACCCACACTGCAGATTTATTAAATGCCAATTAAAATTGATAATAAATACAGACTGTTACAAAGAATGTGGAAATGAATTACTCCGAAAAATCTATTATTCGTCATGATCTTGGATTCTCACAATGACCCGGAATATCCGAATACTTTTTCAGACGTGAAGGTTATCTGTATTTTATAAAACAAATCCTAGTATACATTAACGGACTATCCCCACCCTATATCATTATGATTTGTCAGGAAATGTGTGTTGTAATACCGCAAACATTAAGTGTGAATATATTACTACGCGGTAATTTTCTTTGTGCAGTGGTAACATTGAGCTGTCAGTAGAAATGAAAACCTCAAACCTGGAACTGTGGACAATAAAACTTTATGAACCTGAGTATTCCGTTGATAAGTCTCTTATTTCATGACATAATTATAAAAAGTCACTTCAAAACTAGATTGCAGATTAGTCCCCTCAACCATAATACAATAAGTAATTGCATGTGTTTATATTTTCACACACATAAAAATAAATACATTAATTAAACACTACGTATTTCAGCATGATGTTTCATTGTGTAGCTACCAACATCCAAAATACGACTCTAAATGTGAATGCACTATTTCGCACATATTATATTATATCACTGTAAACTGACATCTTTGACGATTTTCGAACTTTAAGTCATTCATTTCTATTGATTTACTTTAACCCTTTAATATTGTTGATCACCACTATTGTCGTTTTTTATCTGTTTTTTAGTCGATCAAAAATCACTGATATTAAAAATGAAATGTGTGTCTAAACATCAAGTTTAGGAAATATTTGTGCTCAAATTAAACAAATATAATTAATTTTTAGCCACTTGAAGTTGTGGGTCGCGGTAGCGAGACACAAATTCAAGTGGCTGAAAATTTAAATAAATTATTTTGGCGGGATAAGGGTTAAGGATAGTGTAAATTATCACGGCCTAAGAGTACTTGTGGTAATCATTGTACTTAACATGAATTTGCACATTTATTTTCAGGTTCTGGCATAGTACGGCTGCTTACACCATTGCTACAGATTGTGCCAGTGGTGACGAGAGCGTGCTACCACCTAGCGATCACAGGGTTTACCAGTGGCCACGTGATCTTCTGCGTCCTTCTGTAGTGTTATTGGTTGAAGTCACAGAGGAAAAGCGGGAGACAAGAATGGCAGGACGCCTAGCGAACAAACAGGAAACTATGTCGAAGGAGGAGACTCGTATCAGCGAAGACAAGCTGTTCATGCGAAGGTTAGGTTGACTGTAATCTTTAAGAAATAGTTTTCATGGAACCGTATTCTAATACTCAGAGACAATAAAATGAATGGGGTTCAAGTGCACATATAAGCCAAGCTGGGCCAGGAGAACCTCCTGAGGATGGTGAAATGAATGAGATGACACCGCCCTCCGGACACAGAATTTGAAAATCGAGCCCTGGCGGTCTGAGGCAGAGAGCGCTACTCCTCGATCACGGAGGCTCCCCACAATATTGAATCTTTACGAATGAGCGGAAAGGAACATTTTTGTTTATTTGAAACATGGGAGGCCTGAGCGGTGTTCCAACCGCTCATCTCAAACTTTCCAAGCAGCCAGCTTTAACCACTGCATCAGGACCCCGCCCCTAATGCTCAGAGAATGCGTCTGGCGTAATACTCATTTAATAACTAGATACGAGCTGTCTTGTAGAAATAACAAGAACATTGCTTTCCTTGCTGAGGTGTCATTTCAAACTATCTTAAATTTTGTTTTTATTTATTATATGCAAACTTCTGTCTTCATTACCACAGACTGAACAACATGAATATTTGGAAATGTTTTTATATCCCATATTACCCATATTACTGCAGTGTATCAACACCATTTAGCCTACACTTTAAAAAGGACATCATTCATTTATTTATTGTACTATTTATTTATGTGTCCTTTCATTTATTCTTAAATTCATTCACAATAATATCATATCATAATTGTATTTTTTTTTTGTAGAATTATGGCAGCCTATCATAATATGAGAGAACCGGGAGTTATACCTATAGATGGGAATGGCACCAAAGAGGAAGTAGTTGATGCTGCTTTGCGCGTGCTCAAGGAACGCAATATTCTAGTTAATGTCAGTTTGGAATCTTCATTAAATAAACATCTAAAACACTAGCGTATCTTCGAGCTTTCACGCATTTTTTTATTAACATATTAAACAACCCCACAAATGTACCTTCAATTGTAGATTTGCCCTGTTAATTTTGGCTAAGTGTTTGATCGTTTTTCATGATTACAATGCATTTTATACTATTAAATTTCAGGATCATATTAAATATAGTGATGTTAAACGTGTTGTATGAGTTTATTCCAATGAAATTGAGATTGAGCACATAATCTCAAAAAGACCCCCAATATTATAAATAAACTAAAATACTTCTACTTTTTAAACGCACGGCTATTTTCATTCATATAGAATGCCAGCTTCAAATATAGGGGATATCAAGGACCAGCGCAGCACGTGAACATTTAGACCGGTTTTCTGATCTTTATGTGTAAAAGTGGGGGCGTCACGTGCAGTTCATCGGTCTACAGCAACTGATGAGCTTTTCATATTTTAGACCATGAATATCTTGTAATATTTAAATAATTTCAACTAATTAAAAGAATCTCACCCTCCACTACATTCCGGGCTAGCACGCAGTATGTATCTGAAACGTAAGATACTCACATCGTTGCAAATGGTTAAAATAGCCGAAATATTTTTCGGGGGGTGTTTTAAAAATGGTCTCAAACGATAACTAACTGAGCTAATGTTTCAAATTAAGCTGGATGGCTTCATTAAATGTCAGTCAGTTAGGTGAAGTCAATTAAAATGTATTTCGAGGGCGGTTATAGGGCTTAAATCGATCGCGTGTCGCCAGTGGAACTCCATCTTAGGTTCAGATAAGGAATGCTTGCTAGCCCGTTAGGGACGCACCATTTGATTTCTGCGGGGGGGGGGGGGGCCTAGATTATTACTTTCAGTTATGTTTTTTTTTTCTGAAAAATTAGCACACAATTTTTTTTTTAGCACCGACCTTGAAACGAACATTTTTTTTGTCCCTGGAAAAAAAATAAAACATTTTTTTTGTGACAGTTCATATTTAATTAAGTATGTTGACAAATGTCATGCACTGACCTTGATGAAGGTCAGTCTCTGACATACATACAGTAACTGCGGCTGTATTAAAGGGGACACACCGGCCTGACCTGCTTCTTCAGCCCTGAGAATTGTTGGTGATATACAAGGATCTAGTAGTCATGGTGATTTTTTTTATGTGCAACATGCCGTTTATACTAGTGTTTGAAATTTAATACTCTCCTGAAACCTAGAACCGGATACCAGTGTAAGTGGTAGGCCTACTCATGACCTTAAATACGGTATACCTTCTGTGAAGCTTTGATAACCAAATAGGTCTACTTATAAATATTTATTTTGACTCACCTTTATTCTAGAAGCAGCATAATCTGTACGCATCATTTGGCGATCTGTTGTCTTCAAACTAGGACGCAAGCAACTATGACTTGAATACTATGTGGTAGAGCGGGTTCGGGTATTTCCGACCGGGGGGGGGGGGGGTATTTCCGAACATTGCCAATATATTTCATCCCGTTGCTGGCTAGACATGAATAAATTGTGTCAGGCAGAGCTGCCCGTTGTGCGTGACTGTTCTGTCACGCACCGTTATTATGGACCAATTTCATATCCATTAATTTTGCTTTTTTAAAAAGTCACTTTCAAAATGTCGTAAAGTAGACAAATCTTTAAAAATTAAGGTAATTACACGGAAGGTAATGGTCTATTTATGATATGTATTATCAATCCTGGAATTATTATTTATATGGGAAAATGTACCTTGCAATGCACCTTCTAGATATAAAAACATCAAAAAACAATTTTTGGTCATGATACTCTGGTTCCCAGAGCCACACTACGCGGCGTGGCCGAGCTTCATGTAGCCTCTGGTATGCCCCAGTGGCGAATGTTTGTGACTTGTTGCTATTTTTAGATGAACATAGGGTAAGCCCCGATTTCAGACATTTTTGAAAGGTCACTTCCCCGGATGAGGAGTTGTTCACAGTATCGTATTTCCCCTTTGACGCATTTCCTATGACTTGACCCAGAAAATTATTCACTGGCCTCAATAGCACAGGCATGATGGTCACGTGACTAAGAACCTTGGCCAATACCCGGCCATAAATGAAATTAGCAGGGCTCGCCAGGCAATGGTCATGATCATAGATATAGGGGAAATCTATGGTCATGATAGCCTTATCATTTGGGACGTGTTCGGAAATAGACCCATCAATTAATTTGGTTTCGTCTAATTACGAACACTAGGCCTATAGGGCCTACACCACAGTTTCACAGCGAATGCGTCATTTCGAAAGGAAATACATCAATGGAGCGATTTGTAGGCCTGCAAACGGTTGTGACGTTACTATGCGGGTTTGAAAAGTAATATGAAGGAAACTATGAAAAAAATCTCAGATTTCCATAGATTCGGGTAATCTCGAACAGTGGCATTTCCTAATATTTTTTTGTTTTATATTTTTTTTTGTGGACGAATTACAATTGACATTGATTCTATTTGTATCATATTTGAGTATACTGCGCATGTTCCTGCTTCTAGACTGGTTATTTTCTCTTTAGATTAAAAAATGGGTGGGTGTTCGATTATACCCTACTTGGTGTTCGACATTAACCCCTCTATTTCGAGTATACCCGCCGTTACCTTGGGTACTACAACTTCCTGTACAACTTTCAGATTCATGAATTGCCGTGCACGTGGTTAATTACGTCATCAATCATAGTTTCATTCATCAACTGATGTCACGTGGGGAGCTGATAGACAAATGGGGACACCAGACATCAAGTGCAGAGGCTTAGGTGTTCGGAAATACCCGAACCCGCTCTAAACATTCGCAAAAAAATAGAAAAATATCACATTCTTTAATAGACAAAGAGCCGACCAGAAGCAAACAAAAAATACATCAGTAAAGCCGCGTCCAATTTCACTGTTAAATAATAACTTGTAGCGATCTTGAGAATTTTCCTAGAAATATTTTGCGCTCCAATTATTCCTTGTATTAAGTCGTTTATTTTAAATTCCAGTTTGATGAGCCTCTTCAAAAATTATCAACAATTAAAATTATCAACAATTTTTTTGGCACAATCTTTCAACATATTATTTTTTTATGTACAAGTTTTCAGCATATATTTTTTTTTACAGAAATTTGAAAACAAACATTTTTTTTCAAAAATAGTCTAGCCCCCCCCCCCCCCAGAAATCAAATGGTGCGTCCCTTACACGTTGTGGAGGGTGATGTTTGCTATCTAGGCCTAATTTCAACGTGATGAAGGCCTATCCAATTTCTCATTACATTTAAATCCTCTCTCAGTGACTTAATGAAACATGATCAGACACTGGCGCCATAGATCAAGTTATTTCACTTGGGGTTATTCTTTAGTTTAGGGCTCGTTTTTTATTGCTTAAAATATATGTGACCCTTCCCACCGCCTGTGTTATTGGACAGAGTGGGATATTAAGGAATGTACCAGAGCTGCTATAGCAACTGACTGTTTCTTTGAAGTCCGAGATGTTTTTGCTCCTGGTGTAAATACCGAATAATATGGTCAAATGCTTATAATAATTCGTCACATACAAGTGTTTAAACGTTGTATAAAGTATGTAACGTGTTTGACTATGTGTGTTTCGCTAAGCATATTAGAATGTTAAAACACAACAGTACATGTAGATATATTAGTTAAGTGTTTTGCTGGCTTGTATATAACTACGCTTTCCAGAGTGTCTTTTTTGCTACCATCTAGAATTACAAATAACAAGACAGTGTACATGTCATATCATTTACAAATGATTTATAGAACTCGCTATGCTAATCCTGCTGTATATGTTGTAAACTGGGCCTAATATTTAATAGTCCCTTAAAAAAGTTTGAGCCATCCTTCGATCTGCATCGTTCAATGAACCTTAAATGTCAAAAATATTTTTGGGGGGATGGGAAGTGATCTAGCTAATTTCTCTAATTCAAAACCTTCCACCCCCTCTACCTTCTGTTGATTCGTGATATTAACAAAGACCCTGTACAATAAGACAGTCAACTCTCCCCGAAACGTGAAATCGATCTCAGTGCTATACCCCGGTATTGGGAGTTGGAACTAATGCTTTTGCCATCTCTCAAGTATGATCTTACCATATTACGACGAGTAATTATGACATTGATGCTATTAAAAACAATACATACTTTACATAAAAAAATCAGAAAAATAAGTATTGCCGGAGGTTTACTTCTATTTTTTTATCCAATAATTTGTTGGCTAGTTATCAATACTTTTTAATTATCTTCTTCCCCTCTGGTACCTCAGAGGTTGATGCGCCCGTATAAACAAGTATGCATATTCATTGTTTACAAACAACAGGTGACGCCCAGCTAACACAAGACGTCGACTCAATTATTAGGGTAATGCTGGTGCAAGGTTTGTTATGCTGGTCCAGCATTATCCCATCATTGGTTCATCTCGTGTCTGCTGGCAGGTGACGATGTGTGCAAGGTTAGATACGGGCAAAGAAAACCAAGATAAGGGCAATGGAAAACATAATATTACTATTATAGTCTAATGACACAGATCATTTGTCATGTTTATCATTCGGAATATAGGCCTACCTGAACAGAATTTTTTTGTTGATATAAAGCATGTGACTGCTACTGCTGATTCACCTGATCTGAGCGATTCTCTCACAGAATTAGCTTATTCAATGCTGAAATCATTCACGCCACAAGCGGGTATTGGGTATTACCCTTGAGGAGGAGAATATTCTTGTATATATTTATCAGTGGACACCTTTGTCGCAAAGTGCGCGATCTGCATGTGATCAATGTAAATTAATTTGGCTGCAATAATAAATTGCATATATTTATGTCTAAGAAGAAATTCAAGGTGTGGGGCTTTTGTTCCACGTCAAAACTTAATACAATTAATTGGTTCAAATGAACGAATTCTCGGACATATACCTGAACACATTCGACACAGGAGTCACAAGAGAGATCATATTATTACATTCATAAAAGACACGTGCAAGGGCAAATCACGTGCAAGTTGTGAATGTTTCACGTTTCACATATTTATGTCCCCATGTACTGCGGAAAAACAACAAACACCTTATTACCAGTAACGGCAGGAGAAATAGAAAATTGTTAAAATTCAACTATAAATAAATTGTGTCATAAAAATTAACGTGTCTTGTTTTCAAGATATCAATATACTGCTAACGCCCCAGTCCTCAGTGACATTGATGGCAGTGGTCCGAGAGAGAAGGCTTACATATTATAATTTTATAATATTGCTTTTGTGTTCTAAAAATATTTTTTTAAATAACAAAGGTTTGAATCAAAAGACACACCTGCCAATTTATGGTTGTTACCAATGTTTTGCCTCGATCTCCTTTGTGGTCGCTATGCTTGACGACATATCGTCACTCCCCTCCCGTTCTGTACCCACATATTTGTGTACTTTCTGTACACAGCTCCTCTGTTATTTAAATGAAGACATTTTAATCTCTAAAATTGTGTGATAATATAACATGACTTTTCTGCTATATTAGCAGTTATTTTCGTTCCAAAAATAAATATTGCAGAGATATTGCCATAACTGTCAAACCTAGAAAAACATTATTTTTTATTTGGAGGCTAAAGTGGTGAAATTATCACTTGTTTTATATGATGATACACTCGCTAAAGCGTAGTTCCAACTCCCGCTAAAAGGGGACAGCACTGCGCAATGTATTACACGCATTTGTATGGAGAAATCCGTAAGTCGATCATCTTATTGTACAAGGTCTTTGATATTAATAAAGTCCATCGATGTATCTTGATGAACATCGAACGACAGCGCTGGGTCTAGTGAACATTGTAATCACAGGCATTTTATAATGGGAGGTGCCAATTGACTTTTAACATCCCAGCTAACAAGATTATTCACACATTGTTTGACCAATGTTGATCCAACGCCTACGACGCTGGCCCAGCATTGAGGCAACAATGGGTGAGTGTCTCTGGTTTGCTGGAATGCATATATCACCACTGGCTGCACCAATGAATGCGGGGTTTTACAACGTGTTCCCAGGAGACGAGGGACATTGACTTGATGCTAGATCAATGTTGGCTCACCATGAAGGACTCTGAACCAACATGAAGCCAACGGCTGTGCGTCTTCTAGTGACTGGTTTAATTATTTTACGGCGGGTGCACATGTCACCATTATATAGTAGACTCAAGGTTCTATACCTTGGTAGACTGGACCGCGAAATATAATGTAGATCTGGCAATATTCGCGAGGATTTAATTTTCGCGAGGAGGGAAAATTCACGAATTCAAGAATCTCACAAAAAATATTATTATAATAGCGCTACTAAAAAAAAAATTGCGAATTCAAAACTTCGTGAAAAGTCCCGAAATCATAAATTCCCGAAAATTAAAACACGCGAAAATTCTCAGATCTACAGAATATATCGGCTCCCCTTCTACATATATTCCGTATAACGTTACAGTGATCATGATACAAGGAAGATATAGTCATAATTCGATTTCACCAACCACAGCTATGTAATTATTTCTCATTCATTTTAAATGGAAAAGTGACTATGACAACAATCTCTTACGCGTTTTCACATTGTTCTGTGAATTTACACCGTGTCAACAACATGACTATACTCCTCTGGAGAACCATCGTTGTTTTATTTTCCTTAAAAATAGGAGCAATGGCAACAGAATCAGGTAAATGTCTCAATTCTAGAAAATAACTAATCAAAATTAAAACGTATATTGAATATAGCCTACATGACCTTTATGACCACATGGACTTGTAGTGATGTCTTAAGCTTTAACATTGAGCAGTGAGTGATCTGTCTTTTAGTTTTCTGTCTTTTAGTTAGTTTTCTATTTTAACTAAAGTATGAAGTTTCTTAGAATTAGATTAATAAATTATTTCAGTATTACAAAATATATACAAAATATATACAAAATTATATGCAAGATTAACAGGCCAATAACTAGTTTCTGTCTATTAGTTAGTCTCCTATATAAACTAAAATGTGAACAGCGACATTAATTTTCTTATAATGAGATTAAAATAGTAATGGTCTAAATCATATCGAAAAGACTACAGTGTTACAACAAAATATTTACAAAAAATATACAAAATTATATACAAGACTACCAACGGGTATTTTATAAAATGCATGATAAAGATGATTTGCCTGCGAACACAATGCCTCGCTTCTGTAGTCACCTAACAGAACAAGTAGATATATTTTGCAAGAACGTTGATAATATTATGATATTCGCTACTCATGACATGTTATATTGAAGTTTGTGATATATTTCTTCAACCGCAGAAAGAAGGGCTTTCTATAGAGTTCGAACACATTGCACCGCATTAAGAAATGCATTTTATTGTAACCTTGTGTCATCTGACATGGTCGGCAAATACGACTATAGCGACACAGGTTTGGGGTCTGGTATATCTGGGTCTGCGATTAGTTTCATGTCAGTCAAATTACTTATATACTTAGGACGCGAGTTTCGGATAGGAAGAGAATGTGTTTCGTTTTATAGGTTTTGCATGTCGATTTGAGCGCGAAATTTGTTCAGCCCAGGCGTAAATAAATTTGTCTTGAGTCTTTTGTTTAACATTGTTTATAAATATATACTTTTTACTGGGCTTGTTGTTAAACATTATATAAATATTACAGGCCTAATTTTTTTTTGTGGGTTTCCTAAACTGAACCGGCAGGTTAATGTTAAATATTAATTGGTAAACTTATTTTTGATTCCAATACTGTCTAAAAATGGATTCGTTTTTTTACAAAGTGTGGTTATCTCATAGTGCTATGGGACGAGCCCAGTGTTTCATGTTGTGGAAGTAAAAGTGGGAAGTAACCAGTATCACCGTAAATGACTACAGTATGGGTTTACACCGAGAATATTTTTCAGATAGGAGAGATGTATTTTCGCGAAGTCATTTTCTGAGTCATTGTATTGTATTGTATTGTATTGTATTGTATTGTATTGTATTGTATTGTATTGTATTGTATTGTATTGTATTGTATTGTATTGTATTGTATTGTATTGTATTGTATTGTATTGTATTGTATTGTATTGTATTGTATTGTATTGTATTGTATTGTATTGTGTTGTATTGTATTGAAGGGCAACATAATCATTTAATAAAACATCCAAAAATGCCCATGATAGCCGATCTAGCTCTTGTTAACTAGTGATATACATGCTACTGTTATATATTCACAGATATTGCAGATCATAAGGGTTTGTCACCACCAGCGTTTCGCCTGCTGCAAGGACGAGTTGAGGATATAATGCAAATCGTTGTTGGACTTGTTCCTAACGCCATCGCACAATTGAAACCAGGGTTTGATCCACGTAAGTAGTTAGTTAGGTGTTACTGTGTAAAATCCATGTAAATATATAAATATAAATATTATATTTAATCTACGTGTGTATTCTACCAAATAGTGTTGCTTCTTACATCGCCTTCGTATGTAAATATAGTCAAACATCTGCTATGTTATATATACAGCGTGTTTCGATGGTTCTGTGGCTTGCCCCAATGGACGCTGTATACCTAGCCGGCTGATATGCAATGGATATAATGATTGTTCGGACGGAAGTGACGAGAGGCAATGCGGTGACTAACCATATTTGCACATATAAATAGATTAAACCTTGTCCATACATCAACACTGAGAATTCTCGCGATGTATGAATATTTTTTCATGACTTAACCCTTTAAGCCCTCACGATGCATTAAAGCATCATTTTACATCCCTGAAAACAGACTTAATTTTCTTACAACTAGGGGTTTTAGAGCGAAAATTTCCTTGAAACTGGTTTACCATCACATGGCAATTTTCTTTAATTTTTAAACCACATCAAATCATCTTCACCCACTACAAGTCGAGAATTGCGACAGCAATTCGCGGCTTGTTGTGGATGAAGATGGCAATGGTAAATGAAGGCTTGAAAGGGTTAAATTGCTGTTTTAACAGTATGTGATTCGTATGAGCGACGCTGTGACTCTGGTGAATGTAAGCACAGGATTTATTGGTGTGATGGACGCGCACATTGTGATGATGGGAGTGACGAAATAGGATGCGGTAAGCAAAGCGGCATGACAACAGCAAGTTTCAATCCATTGGAACCTTTGCTATTAGTTCCAACCCGACGTATGTTTCAACTTCCACCAGTCGTTAATAATATAATTTGATAAGCGGCAATTACAACACAAACATTTACAAAAACATGAACAACAATTACTACTGACAAAACTGGTATTCATTTTTTCCAACATGAGATGCTTCAGGCTGGATATAAAAGAGGATTAATTAAGCATCCTCGATAATATCGGGATGCTTAAAGGGACTAGCCCAGGTCTAAAATCATAAAAAAAATCGGTGATTTTATTTTGGCTTCTTAATATGACCATATGATGTAAACATGTCCATAGACTAGAACTGCAAAAGTTTTTAATTTTTGTACTGCGCATTCACCAGTTAGGCTAGATATGAAGACGAACTTCCTGATTTCTAATTATTGACAACCATGTCAAAAATAAGAAATACGGAAATTTCGTCTCTATATCTAGCCTAACTGGTGAATGCGCGGTACAAAAATTAAAAACTTTTGCAGTTCTAGTCTATGTACATGTTTACATCATATGGTCATATTAAGAAGCCAAAATAAAATCACCGATTTTTTGATGATTTTAGACCTGGGCTAGTCTTTTTAAAGTGTTTAGCATTATTGCGTCTCCGCCACCGTCGTCGCCACCGCGGGCGTATCAGACATTTAGCTCTTACTAAGAAGGTAACTGATGAATTTATTTTTTACAGATATGACCTATATGTGCCTTGGCAATTCTTCCCATATTTTTTTGGCACCAAGCCATAAGCGGCCATTTTCTAAGATGGCCGCATAAAAAGCTTGTGGGGACTATAACTTATGAATCGTTGGTTGGATTGCATTCAAATTTGGTAGGGTTGTTCTCTAGGTATTTGTGATGATCTGATTACCTTTTGGGATGAATCAATTAAAAACAATGGCTGCCGCAGCCATTTAAAACAAATTGACATGGTGAGGATGGGGGTCATTTTTTATCATTTTTTCACATTGTAATAATTTTTATATTGGAGTAGTCTCTCCAAGTTTAGAAAAGTTTTTTGAAGGCTTTTTTTGTTAGACGGGGGGTGGGGGGGGGGGGAATTTTCTATTTATGTAATGGATTTTTCACACATTTATTTTTTACATATGACCTATCTGCCTGGGCTATTCTTACGATATATTTACGGAGGGCACCGAGCCATAAACGGCCATTTTCCAAGATGGCCGCATAAAAAGCTTGTGGGCACGATAACTTATGACCGCTAGTGGGATTGCATTCAAATATGGTAGAGTTGCTCTCCAGGTATTTCTGATTATCTGATTAACTTTTAGGATGGATCCTAAAAAAACAAAATGGCTGCCGGAGCCATAACAAAAGTAATTTGAAATACCTACACTCATTCCGCATTGTCACCTGTCTATGTGTAGACACTGCTAATCTTCGTCTCTGGCTTGAATAGTAATGCAGTGATCAAAAACCAGGTCAGTGGGAATTCCCCTTCTACCAAACCCATGGGGGGGGGGGGACCTGACAACCTGCCAACAACTCGAATTGGGAAGCTGCCGTTATCCACAGGAGACTCTCACCGTTCCAATCCTTGAGCTGAGTGAGGAGGCTGGTTTCAAGTCTACAAAATTGGTATTCATCCCCAATGTCTTTGCGACAATGTTAACATATACGCATGTCCCGTAGTACGTATTTCCATGGCATTCGATCTCAATCGGTAAACGGTGAATTCGGCGCTTGAACACTGTTGAATTTTGTTAAATATTTGCGTTACTCCTCAAGAAGTTCAATTAGGTATTTCTCAAAGCCGACTATATTTTTTAAAATCCTATAGTTTGTACATTTTCGACTTAGAGAAATACCTTTGTGTCATTTTTGAATAAATTGATCTCTTAATCGTATTTATGATTATGAAGCAGACAATCAACATAAAGGGGTATTGTTTGAGACAACCAGATACCAGATAACCCAGAGTCTTTTAACCCTTTCAGCCCTCACGATGCATTAAAGCATTATTTAACAACCCTGAAATCATACTTGATTTTCCCACAACTAGGGGTTTCAAGATGAAAATTTTCATGAAACTGGTTTACCAATACATGGAAATGTTTTTTAATAATTTAAACCACATCAAATCATCTTCATCCACTACAAGTCAAGAATTGCGACAGCAATTCGCGGGTTGTAGTGGATGAAGATGAAAATGCTAAACTCAGGCTTGAAAGGGTTAATATATTTTGCACAGTACTTATCTGGATTTAAATTTGTCTAACTCGTGTAGCTTATATAATATGAAAAGTGTCACCACTGTCTTCATCAAATCAGATGATGTTGTAATATAGTAATCCTTACAGCGCGGGAATCGATTTTAGACGTAAGAATCTGACGTCTAATGTCGCACTGCACTGTAAGAATTACAATATTTGTAATGGTCGTAGACCAATAATATAGCTATTCCAGTGAAGCGGAAAGAGGTAACTAAGACAATTATGATGATTTTCAAAATGAAAAAAGCCTTTTGGTCTCCATGGTTATACAACAATTATTTCAGCGTCGTAAGGGTTAACCCTTAAAGCGCTGAACTAATTTATGAAAACCTTGGAGAACAAAGGTTTTTTTTCAATTTGAAATCATCATGACTGTCTTAGTTAGCTCTTTCCGATTCATTTGAATACCTATGTTATGAGCCTACGGCCATTAGAAATAGTTTTACTCTTTACAGTGCGGGGATAGACCTTAGTCGTCAGAATCTGACGTCTACAGACGTCAGATTCTGACGACTAAAGTCGATCCCCGCGCTGTAAGGGTTGATGTCAGAGATACAGATAATCACAACAATAGACGTTTAACTCGTTATCATTATTATCCGATTAAATCACTTTTATTTGGAATGCCAAGTGTGTTCAAACAATAAAATTAGAAATGTTTGGTCTCAAAATTAAACAAATATAAGTAATTTTCTTGAAGTTGTGGGTCGTGGTTGTGGATCGCGGTAACGAGGTACAACTTAAGGTGGGTGAAAAATTAAATTAGTTATTTTTTTGCATATTATTTACCTTTTTTGAAAACACGTTTTTTAATCGCTAATGTAGATTTAACTTATTTAGATATGTATTACAATTTTGTCATCAATTTATGTTCTATGACACGTGAGTTATCTGTTTCTAGAATATTTTCCGATTCTTCTTGATTTATCTTATTTTACAGTTTACGTTCTGAGACACTTGAATTATTAATTCAAAAACTGTATATTTCAACAGGGTGTACAGGTCGCCAGTTCAAGTGTCCCAGCACCTCTGCCTGCTATCCCGATTCACGCTGGTGTGATGGTATAGTAGATTGTCCAGATGGTAGCGATGAAATACCTGGTTGTGGTGAGTATGTTAGGTTTAATATTGGTAAGTGGTCGCGTCTGTTAGGCTGGTCTTATGGTGGAATTTTGCACTATTTTGTCTACAAGCATAACAATTCTTAATAGGACGCCATATTCGACAGTTCCAAATGACCGCTACCAAAGAAAATAAACTAGACAACGAAAAGCTATATAATCACGAATAAAAACATTTTCTAATGTTTTTTGATGTCACCTATTTTAAATACGTTGTCTATTTCACAGTAGCATTACTGGGGTCGCCATATTGAAAACTCCAAGATGGCTGCTACCCATAAACACAATTTCTCATTACTGCCTAACCAAACATCATGTAATTATAATTTAAATACTTTTCTTTGATGTTCTAACACACTGATTTAAAATATAATGTAAATGTGCCAGTAATTTTGACTAGAATCGAAATTTTATAAAATACAATATGGCCGCTAGTCAAATTATCCCATTTAATAATATAATTATTTGACTCAGCATTGTCACATTATAAATTATTGCAATTAAATAAGCATTTCTATTGTTTCTTCTACATTGAATTCATGTGTGATGCATATTTCCGAGAAACCTTGACTGGAAGAACCACATGGCAAATTCCAAAATGGCGGTCATTCACGACTTTTTATTATCAGGCGACCAAACATCGCACAATTACAATTATTCATAGGCCTACTAAAGATTAGTTTCTCAATGGTGGCCATTTTGAATTGTCCGATATGGCGACCCCTTTTATAACTTACACTGGCTTCCGGCCAATCAAAATTCAGCAGGTCGAAAACTGTGCTAAATTTCATGCTTGTAGACAAATGTGCACATTTTGTCCCTAACAGACCCGACTGAAGCGTAATTATGTTCAGATAGTTGATGTGTCACTTTGAGCTATGAGAAGACTATGGTGTACATTTTTGATGTTATAACACACTCTCTACCGACATTGCAGCTCACACACTGCCCCGACGGATAATAACAGTTCAGTTGTATTTGACCTATACCAAATCATTTACGAGGAGCGATCATGAGCAATTCATAAAATGATCATGAGCTTCACAAGAAATATACCTGAACATTGTATGGCACTAGATTTTATATACATGATTTAGGAAAGTTCATTGGGCTAGCAATAATCATAGACACTTTTTTACTCAAAAAATCCACTTGTGGGACAATAATTATTCTTGAAACATTATAATAAAGAGTAGGTATTTGCTACTCTACCATCGTAATTGGTGAACTTATTGAACAAAACCTGTTTTTCGATAATGACGGTACTAAAATGCCCACCAATTGCGACATAGGTCATTTTCGCGATGGCTCCATGGCTGAAGATGAGCATGTGGACCTAATTATAGTTGTGTGCAGAATGTAGGAGTTTAAAAATCTTGGTTTTAGTAGTTGATCTGTTATAATAATTAAGGCCAAACATTTTTCTGTAATGTTTTATTTTGCGTTTACCCGAGGCTTCACAGGAATGTTTGTAGCCTATGTGCCTATTGAAATTGTATATAGATAATGCGATGTAGGCTTAACAAGTCTACTATACGTTCTGGAACAATTTTGTGGCGAAAAGTCTAGTTTGAAATGTCATTAGAATTGGAGTTGCTTAATTTATCGATATAGACCTGCAATAATACCAACGACACCATAGGCTAGGCCTACATAGGCAGTGACTGCTCGAATTGTGTGCCTACCCATTCCATATTATCTTAGGTGTCAAATTTAAATTCAATCTTAATTTTAAAAAAGGGTTATTAGAAAATCATATGGGCTATAACGTTGTGTGTTGCCCACATATTCTGACCTCATAAGGATATTTTCTTCCAGCAAATTGCCATTATATTTTAAGTATGTTTTAATCGTGCTTAAATTGTTGTTCTATCTCTTATTATGTTATGTCAACATGTGATTCATAACAAAATGTGTTTATTAACAGTCAAATTTTGAACAATTTTGTGCACACATGTATTACAGGCTAAGAGACGAATCAGATGGATCTACCCCCTCCTGATAAAAGATTGAAAATATAAAGAATCGAGAGTTTGAAAGCTGGTGGTCGGATGCTGACGTTTAGTCTCAGAAGCTCGCCACAAAACCAATCTTTATGAGTGTGCGGGAAGAAAAATTAACATTATGTTTCTTTGAAAATTTCAATTGAAATAAAATTGAGAGCAAAGTTGTTGTGGATACCTATATAGAAGAAATTGTTGGTATTTTTTCCGATATAATATATTTTCTACCACGTCACGTCAATAATGTTGCCAAGCTTGAATAGGCCTTCCAAATTGAAATATTTTGCCAACTGAGGGAGCTAGACCTTTTATAAGCGGTTTCATAAATGCTATGTCATATATAAAATCAATAACCAGTACTTTTACTGTTGCATCATGTCGTCTATGCGTGCTCACCATTAATGCTGCATTACAAGTTTTAGGTTGCCATGCTGTCGCAATCGATAGCTTCAGATCAATAAAAGACATATGTTCAAATCAACATTTTCTGTTTTATTTGAGCTATGCACATAGACAGTTCATTTATAAAGTCAAGCGAGTTAAAACCGTCGATCTAAGTGTGTATGAATGATGATCATACGTTAGTTTGTCTATATACCATGGTTAACTGTAAAACTCTGGGACCTTGAGTTCAATACCCACTGCATATATCTACAGTCTATTTTTTTGCTGGGTGTCCTTTTGTCTTAATATACATGGGATGATTACCATCAATAATAATCCTGGTCTGCCATAGACCCTTAACCCTTTAACCGCTGGTGCCGCATATATTCGGGTTTTCACTTTTTTCTTAACACATTTAGTACCACATTTTAAATATGGTAAAAATAAAATGTGACATCAACCAGCAAGATTTGAAAAGAGTCTACCTTCATTTTGTCAAATCTGAATAATTTTCACTCACTTGAAGTTGTGGATCGCTTCAGCGAGACACAACTTTAAGTAGGTGAAAATTCAAAATGAATAATTTGGCGGTTAAAGAGTTAAAATGTATCGTATATCGTTCACTTGCAGCCAAAGGGTCGTATGTGTTACTCATTCGAGTAGCACATAGGACACTTTGTTGGCTGCGGGCATTATATCGGTCTTTGTAATGACTTATTCACATTTTATTCATTGTATTTCAGTATTTCCCTAAAGGGTCAAATTCGCAAATTCGCATGCAGATAGTTTCTTGTTTGCTTCGTGATCCCACCTTGGACATCAATATTTGTTTTCAAAATCGGTGGCATATCACCAATAGAACATGAAATACACACTTACCACCATAAGCTTCAGCGCTTATATAACTATAGTTCAGGAGCTAAAGGGGTTTTATTTGTGTTCAAAGATCCATAAGGTTCAATGGTTTCAGCTATAGTAAAATTTTCTAGGGAATCAAAATCTGTGCGTTTTAAAAAATCATCCTGCCGAACATACCAATAAGTTGCTTCAAACACTGCTACCGTCAAAAACACCTAGCACATTTCCTCGCGATTTGCGCAATCCGGTATATAGTCATATTTTTTTTTAAATATTATGCTTAAATTGCTTCACTTGTGAAGTGGAGGAAGGCCTAGATGTAACCATAATTTGAAACTTGTATGTTATTTGTATTATATTATACATGTATCATTTGATATGTTTTCTATGCATATTTGCAATGAATCGAATTGAATCGCGTGCTCTGTTGTTGAAACTAACTAGCTGTGCCTCACTGCGAACTTCCATGGCACTGACAAAACAGAAATGATGCGACTGTTGATACACCTTTTATCAGCAATTCTACAGTTATCTGTTTTGGCAATTTAGTAGACTCAATATAATACTCCCAAAAATCTAACCACATTTCCTCGCAATTTGCGTAATACGCTATATGATCATATTCTGTAAAAAACAATAACTTACTTTTACTTTTTATGTGAAATGGATGCAGCTAAAATATAGATATATGAAACATTATTTCTTACGTTTTCGAATAATGCATATATGAAACTAATATCTGTACAGCTTTTTGAAGACACAACTGATGTCAGCGCTTACAAGTCCTTGAGAGCTATCACCATGTGATTCAATTGATTTGTTCACTTCACCTTTGTTAAGATAAATATCACTAACTTAGCCGCCAGGAAAAGCATGTAAGCATGTACAATGTTTCCCAGACGGTGCCATTCATGGGTGATCTGATTCTGATCTAATTCATGGGTGATCTGATGTATGTTCATATTCTTTCTGGTGTTATTACTGGACAATAGAAAAGTTACATCAATCCTGATGAGACATAATAGAGATACATCAGTGTGATTACATACATATATGTACTTCCACATTTAACTGATTATATGAAGATATATTGTGATGGAAGGTAATAAGTAGTGTCTAGAATTTCAATTTGATAACAATATAGTTTGAATGAAGGCAATTTCAGTGCTTGTTGTCACACTTTGGGTATGCTGATAGTGATAATAATTATAAAAAATTAACTGTCATAATTTATTCATCCACATCGTCAGTTCGTGTTCTATGTCTTTCGTGGATGATTGTGAGTGGCGATATCCTTTTTTTTGCATCTGGCAGGATATCGTAGATAAAAAGTGTCATGCACCCAATTTTTTTAGAGGGTTAACGAGAATATTGAGGAAGAACGAAGGATCATCCTCCTTCGGAGTAGCATCAGCAAGAAAAGGGTTGCTCCTGTCAGTAGATTATTCCAGCCTATGTAATCAATTTGAGTTTTTTGATCCTTATAGCGAATACTACTGGTCAACGTTAGGATCATGGAGTTAGGATGAAAGTACATTCATATTCCTATGCCAAATGCGTTTTTTTTGGCATGATTCATTCATTACGTTAATTCACATCATCTTTATATTTGAATATTATAAGTAGTCTGTGTATATTCTGCCTAATATACTACTGATCCTGCATTGTGTAAGCTCCGCCTGTACTGTTTATCAAAATAACATAGTTCATGAGCTTCTCTAATATGAAGTCCTGATATTCACAGAGAAAGGCAGGGTATTTAACGAAGAAAGTTTCAATTATCCACATAGATTGCAAAAGCCTATCAGACATAAAGTTATCTAAAATGAAAATTCGGCACAAAACAAGACATAGGCCTACTACTAGAGAAGGAAACGTTATTATTTTGAAAAATACACATGTGGTTTATAGTAGACTGTTGAGTATCCCTCCAAAATTCAATATGGAAAAATAACATAATAATAAAATGCTACTGGCGTTGGTCAATAATTGCATAAATTGGTATATTTCAGCAAGATAGATAAGTCTAACACAATTGTTTGGTATGACAAATTCTATCAAATTTCAGAAAATATATTTTCATTTCACCATCCATTAAAAATTTGGTGCTCGAGGATTGGTGCACGAGAATTGATGTGTATGACTTCTTTTTTTTAATCATCACAATCATAATATATTATAAATAAATCAATTGTTTAAAGTAAATTGCATTAATATGATTTTCGAGTAATCATGTTTCCGTAAACTGTCAGAATGTTCAAAACTACTTTATGAACCATCTTTTTAAGGAATGTCTGTATGTAATGGGATCATTAGTTAGTTGAGCTATGTCATGTTTTTTCTATAAAGCTATGAGACCTGGTTCACACTGCGTTCTACAGTCATTGACACGGAATGTCACTTGATGATAACATACATGTGATGAATAGCATCTATAATATTTATAATGTCTGTCATTTAAAACGCAGAATATATTTATTAATTAATTTAATTATTTAGATGTATTCATACATGTTGCATACATACTAGCAGCTATGCTAAATGGTATAAATACAAATTAAAATATCCAAAACCTAATCAAATTTATTTAGCACTGCCATAGTGGCCTTTTTTAAAGCACATGTTATTATATGGTATCAGATAACACTTAAAATCACGTTAATGTTACAGACTGCCTTGACATTATAGCAGTGTAAGATTCCTGTTTTTGCACCAACATTCAGATAAAAAAATTCACTCTAGAAAATATCATGTCTCCTAGCAATCAAAGTGTTGTATGCACCACTCATTTGAGAGGCACATACAACACTTTAACTGCTAGGGATGATACACAATAATATATGACGGTCAATGAAAACTACAAAAAGGAAATCAAACAAAAAATCATGCAAAAATAATATGGTTATAATGACCTTTTGACAACATTATTAACATATATTCAGGTTTTCATTTTTTATCAGCACATTAAGTACCACCTTTTAAACATGTTAAAGATAAAATGTGACATCATTCAGCAATATTTGAAAACAGTTACCTCCATTTTGTCAAATCTGAATAATTTTCACTCACTTGAATTTGTGGATCGCGTCAGCGAGACACAATTTCAAGTGGGTGAAAATTCAAATAGAATAATTTGGTGGCGGCTAAAGGGTCAACCATTAACATTAAACATGTGAAACGAGAACTGGGCGAAATGCACAATTAAAGATTGATTCATATGTATTCTTGAATAAGTCAATCAGTGAAGTATCAACGATAAATTAAGGTTTCAGATATTTATATAATTGTACCTAATTAGTCCGACAAAGGTGTCTGACTGGCAGGAACTATATTATATTCCTTGAGCACACGCAGCGCAGCATCAACTACTTCTTCTTTCGTTCCATTCCCATCTATTGGTATTACTTCCGGTTTTCTCATATTATGATAGGCTGCCATAATTCTACAAAAATAAAAGTGTGAATGATATGAATGAATAAAGAATTGAATGTGTGTATGTGCGTGTGGGTTATTTTGTGAGTGAGTGAGTGAGTGAGTGAGTGAGTGAGTGAGTGAGTGAGTGATCGAGTGAGTGAGTGAGTGAGTGAGTGAGTGAGTGAGTGAGTGAGTGAGTGAGTGAGTGAGTGAGTGAGTGAGTGAGTGAGTGAGTGAGTGAGTGAGTGAGTGAGTGAGTGAGTGAGTGAGTGAGGGAGTGAATGAGTGAGTGAGTGAGTGAGTGAGTGAGTGAGTGAGTGAGTGAGTGAGTGAGTGAGTGAGTGAGAGAGTGAGTGAGTGAGTGAGTGAGTGAGTGAGTGAGTGAGTGAGTGAGTGAGTGAGTGAGTGAGTGAGTGAGTGAGTGAGTGAGTGAGTGAGTGAGTGAGTGAGTGAGTGAGTGAGTGAGTGAGTGAGTGAGTGAGTGAGTGAGTGAGTGAGTGAGTGAGTGAGTGAGTGAGTGAGTGAGTGAGTGAGTGAGTGAGTGAGTGAGTGAGTGAGTGAGTGAGTGAGTGAGTGAGTGAGTGAGTGAGTGAGTGAGTGAGTGAGTGAGTGAGTGAGTGAGTGAGTGAGTGAGTGAGTGAGTGAGTGAGTGAGTGAGTGAGTGAGCGAGGTGAGTGCGTGAGTGAGTGAGTGAGTGAGTGAGTGAGTGAGTGAGTGAGTGAGTGAGTGAGTGAGAGAGTGAGTGAGTGAGTGAGTGAGTGAGTGATTGAGTGAGTGAGTGAGTGAGTGAGTGAGTGAGTGAGTGAGTGAGTGAGTGAGTGAGTGAGTGAGTGAGTGAGTGAGTGAGTGAGTGAGTGAGTGAGTGAGTGAGTGAGTGAGTGAGTGAGTGAGTGAGTGAGTGAGTGAGTGAGTGAGTGAGTGAGTGAGTGAGTGAGTGAGTGAGTGAGTGAGTGAGTGAGTGAGTGAGTGAGTGAGTGAGTGAGTGAGTGAGTGAGTGAGTGAGTGAGTAAGTCAGTGAATCAGTGAGTCAGTGAGTCAGTGAGTCAGTCAGTCAGTCCACAAATTAAAGAATGAATATGAACGAAATAATAAGAAAATGAAATAATGAATGGATGCTATCTAAATGTAGCCTTCGCAGGTACAGTTTGTAGACATTGAGAGTTAGTTATGCACATCATCATATACTCACAATATTTGTTTGTAATGGGTTCTGATTTGGTGAAAAATAATTCGCGTATTATTGAATCTGTGGTCTGTTTCAGGTGTAGTAATATAAGTATTACTGAAATGTCCTGGGTTTTATTCTAATCTTATATTATTTTACATATTCGTCATAATTATAACAAGGAACATTACTTTGTTTTAGAATAATTGTAAGGCATTTTGAGTTTTTGAGGACATGAAGATCAAGTCAATTTTGCTAGAGACAGTTTAGTTTTTATTATTGTCCTTGTAAATGCCTTGCTCCACTAATTCAAAGTGCCCTCTCTTATCACTTATCACAAAGTGCTCTCTTTTATATAGACATTTTATTGGAGACATACCAAAATGACTCACATATGTATATTGTATTCCAATGCTGAAAACTTCCTTTTTTCGTTGGGAATCATGCACTATAGCCTTACAAACCAGAAATACTGGGGTTTTGACGTGGTGGGCTTTGCAAGTGGTTGATTATCATATTTATCTAGAGATGCAGTCTAATATAATACCAAAGTTTAAAAATCCTAACGCAGAGATATAATAAAATGCTAAACCTCAAAGGGCTAAATTACATAATAATACTTTTCACACACCCACTTGAAGTGATTTGATCGGCTAATAAAATGGATTTAAGGGTTGAACAACGGGCATTGTCTAAAGGTTATAAAGTAAATTTTAAATCTAACCTTCGCATATACAGTTTGTCATTGCTGATACGTGTCTCAAACTTTGATATATTTTTTTCTGTGTTCGCTAGGCGTCCTGCCATTCTCGACTGACGTTTGTTTTCATTGACATTTACCAATAAGACTACATAAGGACGCAGAAGATCACGTGGCCATTGGTACACGCTGTGATCGCTAGGTGGCAGCACGCTCTCGTCACCACTAGCACAATCAGTTGCTATGGCATACGCAGCTGTGCTGTGCCAGAACCTGAAATAAATTGCATCAAATGCACTGATTAGCAAATGTATTTTTGGACATAATAACTTATTCAAATGAATCAATAGAAACATATGATTTAAAGCTGAAAAATAAAGATGTAAGAACATGAATTTACAATAATATAACATAATGTTTCAGAAATAAATGACATTATTAGCTTCCAGTAAAAATGAAATAAAATGAATCGGGCTTTAGGCCACCTTTGTGCACATATAGGCTAAACTGGGCCAGGAGAACCTCCTGAGGATGGTGAGATGATTGAGATGACACTGTCCTCCAGACACAGGATTCGAAATTCGAGCCCTGGCGGTCTGAGGCCGAGCACGCTATACAATACTAACTTTCACAATACTAACTTTCACACGTGGATGGGGAAGAAACAATTTTGTTTCTTTCAAACCGCCGAGACCGGGAACCGAACCCCGGACTCTGGCGTGAAAGGCAGCGGTGCTAACCACTACCCTAGGGCCCCCGCCCATCAGCTTCCAGTAGACAAATATATAACATAATTAGTGTAATATTAATGTGAGAATAGGTGTATTACGTCTAGTAAATATTTCAGGTGGATAAAGGTATGGAGTGTTTTACAATGGTTATTTTATCAATGGCTATTACATACCATTTAAAAACAGTTTATCTTCTCACACTCTTCAGCAGTTTATCAGTATGTATCTATAGTCAATGTGTTATGGATAGAAAAGTGAGCTAAAATTTATAAAAACAAATTGCAGATGCAAATCGCAAACAAAGCACAGAAAGACAACATTTTGATGAGCCAGGCTTAGCTTAAACTAGTAAAAAATATAATCAATTACCCCATATATCTATTTTTTATAAACATATAAATCAATAACAATAAAAATAAATCAATCAAAGTACCTCATAATGGACATAGGCCATTCAAAAAGCTAAGATACCAAATTACATTACTAGAACCCACGCCCATTTAATTGGCCAACGAGTGTTTCTTATAGAAATATATCAATATATATGTTATTATTACAATATTAACTTTTGGCAATTAAAATTTGTGATAATACTAATGATATTTAAATCTGTAATAACGATATTCTTATTCAAATATAATAAGTTTATTTTCTAAGAATATCAACATTCTTCATTTATGAAAAAACAAAAATTTGTTAATGTCAGTTTAAATAAATGATAGAAATATGTTAGAATAATGCAGTATCTTTATATAATATTTGTATGTAGTCAAATATTAATATATACATATTAGATATAAAGATTAATTTAAAAATAACTTCTGGAATTTTCCGACACGCAAGCTGAACATAATGTCCCAGTTTATTTACTAGAACATGAGATGACATAATATGGATAACTATACCCCCTCCACAAATTTTGTAATGCATTGACTAGATGTATCATAATGTTCGGAGTACAATCGTATAGCGAGCAGTGGCAGACAAAATGTTCGTTTTCATCCGATTTATCACAGCACAATGTTGCATAACCTCTCTAATTCACTACACGGTGAAACGTATATGGAACATGAAAACCAGAATTCTGGCCAAATACAATATCAACAAAAAGTGATGCAGCGAAATCATCATCTCATTTTATTTTAGACTTCACATAATTCATAATACCTTGGGGGACTTTAATAAGTTAGTGATAATCTGTAGTAAGCATAGCTTATGAAATGTATCCTTAACCCCTAGAACACTGAATTTATATGTTGAGTTACTTAAAGTTGTGTCACGTTACCGCGATCCACAACCTCAAGTGTCTGAAAATGTATGTGATTTGTGAAATTGAAGTCTTAACATATTTTGGTGTTTCAAGATTTAAAGCATACGTTACATTTGACGGTTGGTTATACAGGTGCTTCTAAGTAGAGCGCATGTGCACTGCTAATGACCCCATGCATTCATTATAATTATTTATTTGATCTTCTATTACCTGTCACTCAACACTGGTGCTGTTCTGCACATCATGGCCACCTGGTGAGTGACCATGTAGTTACCCACAGTAAAGTACGCCCTCCTCAGTAGGGGTGGAAGATTATTAAAGGTCTCCCTCAACTCTCTGAGAACGGCTGGAGGAGTGTGTAACTGCTCAGCTGCTAGCATCATGGCCAAAGTGTCTGTCAAAGTACTTTTTCCTGTAATGTAATACTGCTACAATTAATACACAATATATTACATCTTTTACAGACTTCGCATTCTCTACTAAACCAATCTGGACAACTTCCCTGATCCAATTAGATACTTATGATTGACATACACAATTTTTAATTATAGTTTTGAGTATATGATTTTTTTATTAGCAAGGATATTAATCTACTACTTTTAAACTGCTATCAAGGAAAGATGTATTCCTCTAACATCCATCTTAAAAAAACAAACTTTTAACATTTTCTACCAATTAGTGAAAGGGACGGACTAAGTAGACATTATTATACATACCGGTGCCATCTAAGCCTTCAATGACAATAAAGGGATGCTCGAGGTCAGAGGTCGTACACACTGATCCTTCTTTCAGATATGGATCAGCCACATCCAGGAGCTCCTGTACACCTGGAATATGGGTACACTGGAATCACAGAACTTCAGGTTACCAGTTATCACTTACAATAATATATTTCAGCGTGCGCTTAACGGATAAAAATATTTCATCTTCTTTTAGCGGCTGACAGCAAGTTTTAACAAGGTCTTACGAGAGAAAATAAATTTGGGCATGATCGCAATGAAGATAAATCTCTGCATCACATGACAAAAAATCACATGATTAAACTCCGTTGCCGCACAAATGGAAGGCTAGATATATTTTCAAGTCGACAATTTAATCACTTCAAAACAAAATAGCATAATCGTTCAAAGCTTTAATTTGGCTACAATATTTTTTATTTTATTTTAAGAAACATCAGGTCATTGTCATACACATCGACGTGGGAGTCGAAATGGTTCAATTTGATATATACCACATATGGCTACAATCAATAAGATAATTAATAAAAGCATAAGTCTGAGTAATGTATTGAGAACATTAATATTAACTTGAAAAGGGGCATTTTTCATGTATGTTAAGTCTAAGTTAATTATATATAAAAATAGACATGGTATTATATATGACAGGGTCTACTTGCATAAAGTACTGATCATGATAAACTTCCTTTAAAACCCCCACCTCCCGCCTGCCAGCCCACTCATCTGTTCGAGAACAAACTAATCATTTTAATGTGTACGTCCACGTACCGAATTAAGAACATCCAAGGCTTCCTGTAGACTGTGGTAGACAGAGCTGTTGTGTGGATGCATGAAGACAGGATGACAGGAAGGACGAGGACAGACTACAACCCTACCTTGTGACCTGGAGCCTTCTGTGACCACTTCACACCTTACACGTACCTTGCACCTCGAAATCAAATAAAAACATTTATTTGCAAAGTGAAAATGTATAATGTATCGGGTTTTTTTTTGGCTTATTATAAGGACCTAACTTAAAATGGTACTCAAGCAATTTACATATTTTACCTATCATGCCCTTTTTTATATATTGTTTTTGACTTTACAGCTGAAAACATGCAAACAAATGGTACAATATCATTATTATTAATTGAATAACATGTTATTGCCTTTGGTTTACTGGAACCGGTCGAAACGACTTTTATGAGGCCTGTCAGCTATATATTAGTGAATTAAAATTGTATAATAAAGTAATATATAGCACAAATATAAAAGCAACTGTTCACCAGTTACAGGTGTTGGCATACTTATAATGTAAGACAATGTCAGATTTAGTGTTTAAAATAGTAATGTTTTTCTGTACATGCTATTTTGAAAATATACACAGTAGATTTTTAATTTTGTGAAATGTACACATAAAATATATATAGCTGACAATTGTCTGTCATCAGTTTACCGCACCAAGACCAGAGATAAAATAGCTACAAGGTGCTCTACACCATATAGTAAAAAAGACACTCTGGAAAGGGTAGAAACCTAGTTAAAACCTCTGAACGCTGTAGTTGTTTATTATATTAAAGGGCATACAAATAGGGTATATGTTGAAAAAGTAGTAAAAACGATATGGTACTTTTAATTACAACATACACACATACATACATCCCTAAATAAAAGTATTACTATTAACTTAGAATGCATCCGCTGACGTCAGCTCATATAGCCGTTGTGCTGCCGAGAAATGCTACCTAGACAGATATTCAATGCATTATATAAGTTGGGAAGGCGGCTCGTCAACTACCAACACATGAGTATCGACATCAGAACCCACTTACTAGTTATAATCCCTTAATAATGTTAATGCATTGGCTAGAGCCAGCTCAAACAGCCGTCTTATAGCCGATTCAAATACACAGGTAGTTTACGACACACGAGATTCCGTTACATTCAACAACATACTCAAGCACAAGCCAGATTCCAGGTACATCGATTATTCATATTAATTGAATTTACCATGGCGAGATATAATTCATTGACGTTCTTCCTGAAACTATGCAAGCTACTAGTATCTCAGATAGCAAAAGGTGAAGTGTTACATAAGCAGGGAGTGCGATGAAGATAACTAAATTCGAACTGAACAGTCTTGCACAAAAGTAATTTGAATAGCCTACCCTGTTGAGCTGATCTGAGGCCGTTATGCGGACAAGCTAGCTCAAAATTACAAGATATTATGCCATGAAGGTAGCTGTATAATTTATCGACGGAAGCACAAAGACAGGATAGATAACTTTGTGCATCTTCTGTGATATTGTGAAACATAATCATTGAGAATGAATTGTGAAGCTTGGCGTTGCACCCGTTATCATTTGATTATATCATGAGAGGGACTCCACACCGGGCTACAGTACTCAAGAATACTTCTGACATGGGCCAACTATTATTAACGATTAACATCAAGGGTGCTGTTGAAGCCAACATAATTTTGTACCATTCCCATCAGGAAATGGGTTTTTGATGAACCAGTTTTTACATTCTCACATCAAGATAAATTAGTAGTTTAAATGATTTGTTTTTAAAATTGTGCTCTACTCAGCTCAGCTCTGGCTACCCAGCAAACACGAGACGCTAGCCCAACATCAACCCAACATTGGGTCAACGTCTCGTGTTTGCTGGGTACGTAGCTACTTACATCAGATACCGCTTTATACTCGTTTTAAATTAAATGTAAAATTTGAAACTTCGATTACCGTGAAATAGTTTGTCTTATCTCATAGTATATGTTCGATCGTATTACTGTCTGGTTCTATGATGATATAGCTGATTACAATATATAACATACAAATTTTGTATGATATATTAATGTATACCTGTCTGTATGTCTTACGTATCTTATCTTATATGCATATGTCATTACCTGGCTGGTTCTATGATAATATAGCTGAGAGATTGTGTCTGTGAGTTGAGTGACACAATCACTGATTCCATCCAAGATGAACACCACAGCTCATCATATCCCATCAACAAAAACCCTCGCTGGAATCTGTAACCTTCACCGTGAGCATGCAGCGCCACCACCTGGCCTTTCTGAGTACTATCCATCAGGATTTGTTGTATTTGTTCTGACAGCGCCACCTGGCGTTGACTGTATGATGCACGAGTATCCTCTTCTCGCCATGACATCAACACACAAAGTGATGACGTCACGCTGCTGCCAAACATGGCGTCTTGGTCATTCAGGCTCTCCATAATTTCCCTTTCAATGTTAAGGCTGTCTGACTTAGCGGCTTTTATCACTTTAAAATATACAGGACTTTGCTGCAATTCTGCTCCATATATTAGGTTATGACACAAAATGTATTTCTGAGAATCAGATAGAATCTCAGCTCTCAAACTGTGATCCATATTAACTCTCTGCTAAAAGATCCGACGCTCTAATACAGGATATATTGTAATCCAGCGAATCCCATATAATCTTGACTATATGTCTCCACTATAGCCTAGCAAGATAAAACGATATATAGTATAATTCAAGTATGATAATACTGTATCGTTTTATACACAGGAACACCCTGTTTTTTAAAGCTATGACGTCTGTATGCGTACTATGTACGACTGAATTTGAAACACTCCTGGATAATGAGCTGCAGTCTATCTACCTTTATTATGATGAATGTCTGTAAATAATCTATTTCCTACAGGTCAACAAGCATACTGTTACTCCTACCATACACATATATGATCTTTGCACAAATAATTTCCAATGGAGCATAAAATGTAAATGTCACGTAGCGTGTGCCTTTATACAATACCGCCTCCTCCTCATTGTCCAGGAGATAAAACACACTAAACCAGTGCACTCCAGCAAACAGAGTCATTCACTCAATGCTGTGTCAGTGTTGGGCCAGCGTCGAAGACGGTGGCCAGACACTGACACAGCATTGGGTGAACTTGAGTGCAAGTGCCTTGCCGAATGATACACGCATCGAAACAATGTCCTTTATTTGCTGGATGTTGGTTTAATTCGGGCCCACTGCCTTCAACCGGGTTTAAGTCAACAAGTCGGAGCAGTAAGTACAGTGCGCGCACCTGTGTTGTTTCAATGTTGGGCCAGCATCCCTGACGGTGGGCCAGCATCGAACCATAATAGAGTAAACGTGCAAATATTTAGAGTGCTAGTACTATTTGACTCATAGCCGATCGCACTTTGTATCCATCGACGCTGGGAACTTGTGAAAGTCCCACACTCATCAATAATTTTATAGTTTCACACTACATCCTACCCCTCGTTCAGGAAAGATATATTATACTATTGATCTGGTATTTTTCGCGGGTTTACATTTTCGTGAATTTTCGTGAAAATTAGAATTCGCGAATTTTACTTATCCTTTATCAGTATTATTATAATAATACTTTTCGTGAGATTCTGGAATTCAAAATGTGTCCTCCTCGTGAAATTCGCGAAAATTAAAACTTCGCAAATATTACCAGATCTACAGTAGACCCCTATACCCCTAATTATATAATGATTCGCTGATGCTGTCATTCTGGGAATTAAATCTTTAAATCGTGTAATATAAAAATGATGTGTTCGCAGGCCTTTGAGAAGACAAGCAAAGCATACAAGCAAAGCATTAAAATGCATCACTTATTCGCTAGCACTCGTCGTAAATGGTCCTCCAAAAAACGACATGATATGATATGTATAAAGTTGTTGCTACTTTACGATATGTATAAACTTATTGCTAGTTTACTAATTGGGATCGATATTGGAACAGGTCACAGGCTTGTACAGGTAGAGTTGGCCTTTAAGTCCTGGTTGACTGAGTCCGCTGCATTGCGAGTTGTATTGATTTAATTAGTTTTCTCTATAACCATGTGTTCCTGGACATATACATTACAAGATCCATATTTTATTATTTCTGATTTGTGTATTCCACGAAAAATAACCAAGGTGCACATCTGAAAAAATGCAGCCTAAACTCAGAGCAAGTCGTTTTTTCCAAATCTAAAGCATAATCATGTAATTGTTTTTTTGTCATGCGAAAACTAGTGGTTTTGGACATATTATAATTTTTTGAAAGTTGTTTAGTTCCAGAATTACCGTTTTCACGTCTTTCAAAATGGATGTGGCGGCCATATATAAAACACTCCTTTTGAAAAACAGCAGGTAGGAAACAAATGTTTGCGTATATTACAGAAATGACTACTATTATATGTGTTAATATTCTGACCTTTTAATCATTGTCTCTGATGAGAAAAGCTCTCTGATCTATTTCTAGATACCGCCTTCCCAGAAATGTTACAAAATAGTGGCGACGTTGGAAGAAAATTATTTAACATGTTGAAGGCGAGAGGATCGGGAGTGTAATTTTAGACGGGTAGAAGATATGCATTTCTGGATTACATTTAGATATTGTCCGAAAATATATCTGATGTCACAGACCGAATGCATGGTGCTCTGTATTCTAGACACAGGCTGGATATGTAAGAATGAAGGTCCCATGGGACTGCGAGTGTAGAGATTAGTGCAGTGATTTGCCTCACCCATAACCCTTTCAGCGCGGAGATCTTCTGTATACGTCAGAATCCTACGTCTGTAGGCCTCAGCTTCTGACTTCTAAGTCGATCCCCGCACTGTAAGAATTAAAATGTATATATAATGATCGCATAGCGGGATTATCCCATCTTCATCTATCCAGTCGTCTGCTACCGGCAGACTGCCTGGATGTCACGTATATGTGCTATGAGTTCAGAACACCCCTCTTCCCTGGCCAACTCCTGCAGGCCAGACAATCTGACCTGAGTTTGACCTCCACACAACAGTCAGTAAGCCGGTGACGTCATAATGAATATTCATGCTGCTCGCACTCCCTCCTTTTCGTACAGGCCTCACACACACCTGTTGTCAAGGTCAGACTGGTAGTATGACGGTCTGACCTGACTGGGCAGGGTGGATTATCCAGACATGATCATAAGTAGTCCAATCACAGTCAGAGTGCGAGAACATGATGTTCTATATTCTAGACATGAATAACAGAGACACCTGTTGACTATTGAGGTAAAGGTACAGGTTTATAGTATGCGTATGATATCAAGGCTGAAAATGTAACCCCATTTCACTGGACCTGTTCATTCATGTGCCATTTCAACTCCACGGAGAGCAAACAGTCTTACAGCCATTTAGGCGCATTTAGTATATTATACACATTTCAATATCTGTCCTACCAGATACTCATTTACACCTGAGTCAAGCGAAAAATGTGAGGTTGAAGTACCTTGCCTTAGGACACAAACATCGAAACAATGTCCCAATGTTCAGAGGGAAAATATATGATATATTTCTCTGAAAACCTGCACCAATAGGGCTTGAACCAGCACGGCACGCAGCGAAAATTGCAAAGCGCCACGCTCTTAGCACTGCGCCACGTCCGTCTTTGTAAACCGGAACACTATTTCGTGAACAAGCCAATCAATCCTTCTAACGCGGAGACAGACTTAAGACGTCAGAATCAAAGAATCGAATAAATCAGGAAGAGCTAAGTAAGACTATTTTGATGATTTCATATTGAAAACAAACCTTTGGTCTCTATGGCTTTTACAAAAAATATTTTAGCGTTGTAAGGGGTTAATATATTGAAGTCAAATAGAGCAAGCTTGAAAGATGTCCATTTTGTTGGTATTATTATTTTAAGCCTCACGTTGCTGACCATGCTGACCTCGTGCTGACCTTGTTGACCTCGTGTGTGTTCGATCCGTTCATTTCGGAGCACACGAAGGCCGAATAAATGGTGATAATAGAGATTGGCGGAATGGCGATTATGATTCATGTGAAGAAAGTCCAAGGAAGCCGCTCCAAACAATCACCAGACAATGATCCAATGCTGGTTTAATGTTGGCCCAGCCTTGATGGGCTAACATAAACTCAGCATTGGATTATTTTCTCCTATGCATAGATTCGTCTCTCACCCCTACACACATATGAGTGATAGCTTAACAATATAAATAACACTTGGCAACCATATACTGCCTTGACATGTACATAATGGAGTTGATCAATTTAGCTGTCAGTTCAAGTGATTCCAAACCCAATTTTGAGTGCAAGTTACAGTTTTTCAAAAACACATTCCAGCAAATAACAAGTTTTATACCACCTTACCAGTTAAGTATGTGCCATACCAGATGTAATGTTTAGGGATTGAAACATCACGTGGGCCAGATCCACCAATTAACATTAATTAATAAACCCTTAATGAATTGGTCAATTCAAAATGTGACCCATGTGACAGCTTCAAGTGGGTGAACATTTCCAAGATCTGTAAAACGTGAACAAATGCGAGTTTGTAGTCGGAACAAAAAAAAAATCGAATGTAGGCGCTTCTGTAATATTACAATAACGGGTATCACGATAAACAATATAAATGTTCCAATGACCAACGGTTTCAAAATCCTCATGAAGTCATTTTAGTTTACCAATATCATTGGAGTATGTTACATGTATATCACAATGATATGCGAATTCTCGAATTATTTGGGTATACTTGTTGTCAGTTATTGGCAAAAAATAACCGTCCGGAGGTCAAAACAAGCTCAGCCCCCTAGTTCGAATCCTATAAATCGAGCCCAGTGGGCTAAAGCATACCGATGAAGCATTCTCGCTGTTAAAACTTTATTTAAAATAAAATGGGTAGAGTGGTTCTGGGGTTTTCGTTTGGCCTTTCAAGTGATAGATCATTAAAATGTGTATTCATTGAATGCATTATAGCAAAAATTTAATTTTAATATTATTTAAGATTTAAGATAATCCGTGACCCACTATTCCCCATTTTTTTCTCATTTTAGTAAACTGTTAATTGGAATTGCGGCAGCTGATTAGAAATGTTTTTATTTTATTCATTTAATAAAATAATCGAGTGTAATATTTCAAATAAAAAAACCAGAAGTTTGAAATTTAATTACTGTAGATCTGGTAATTCGCGAGGAGGACGAATTAGCGAATTCAAGAATCTCGCTAAAATTATTATTATAATAGCGCTACTAAAGAAAAATGTAAATTCGCGAATTCTAAACTTCGTGAAAATTCTCAAAATCAGAAATTTGCGAAAATTTAAACACGCACAAATTACCTGATGTACAGTTTTAATAAACGATTTTAATAATATTATGTCACGTGATTAATTTATGTGATAATAAAGCTTAACCCTTTGATTTCTCTCGTCGCATCTGTGCCCCGTAAGTCATATTTTAAAGATAATTAATTGATTACAATAGGGTACTATCCATCACAATAGAAATGTTTTAAGCTTTCAATTGAAATACTATACTTGGATATTTCATACAAAAAATTATACATTTTTACTCCCCATTGTGTGGAAATTGCGCTGACAATTCATATATCAGGATGAATTAGAAATAAAGCAGTTATAAGGGCTAATACACCTTTTTCAATAACAACACGCCACACGGTGAGCAACGCTGAACTGTTTTAATCAGACAACTGTTACACACTTATCAATGACAACACGCCACACAGTAAGCAACTCGGAACTGTTTTAATCAGACCATTGTTCACTGCGCAAACTCGTGCAAGCAGTCTATAGGTTAGGCCGGTGCGTTATTTATGGCTACTTGTCATGGCCAGTCGCCTACTGTACATACCCAGCAAACACGACACGTTGAAACAATTATGTTGGGCCAGCTTCGCAGACGTTGAGCCAACATTAAAACATCATTGTTTAAATTTGTCATAGTTGCTGGGATACTGATTATGTCCCATTGAAAATAGTAGCAAAACACAAATACAGACTATATGCTTCTCATTGCCATAGCTCCCCAGTGGTGCATTCTCGTTCATCTGTTCATCGTTCGAGCTAGCTGTGCTGGTCTGTCCCTTGGAACGAGGCTACCGCGGTCAGGGGTGGTGGTGATGCGTTCTTTCCGGTTCAAGTTTACGCAGCTGTAGCTTGACATCTAAATTATTTACTTGCGGTTTGTGGCCTTCGTCTTAGCTATTATAAACGCTAGAGTCTTCCCCACCCCAGCAAATGTTTCCCCACCGTCTACTGTGCTGGGCTAACATTGAACCAGCGTGGTTCATCGCCTTGTGTTATCTTAGGGACATGGTATGTTGGCCTAGAAAAAAGCTACTGCATTATGTTTAAATATTGAGCCCTGTTAATAGCATCATTTAGAAACGTCAAAATGTAATTTAGAGGGAACTGTGCCAGTATCTCCAGCTGTAAATCTAATGAAAATATGAAATAAGAAAGCAAAGGTAATATAGCATTGTAGGACATATCGATAATTGTGTTTTTTATTTAAATAATTATTGAAACTTTCTGCTGCATCACATAGACGACAAACCAAGTTTCCTATAAAGCATCACACAAACGACCCTCAGAGAAAAATCAAACATACTATACAACTGGAACCATTTACGAAATACATGTGTTCAGTGACTATAACGTAAAGGGTCAGAGTATTTTTGTTTATTTTGCTATTTATTTCTCTGTAGTCATTTTTTATTTAACGTATTTAAAATGCTACTATAAGAACACTCTCAATCCTTATAGCTTTGAAATACTTTCGTATAAACCATGGAGATCAAAGGTTTTTTTCTCAATTTGAAATCATCATAAATGTCTTGCTTAGCACTGTCTGATTCATTTGAATACCTATGTGATGGGTGTACGGCCATTATAAATATGTTTTCTCTTACAGTGCGGGGATAGGCTTTTGACGTCAGATTCTGACGTCTACAGACGTCAGATTCTGACGAGTAAAGTTGATCCCTGCACTGTAAGGGTTAAGTTGAGAAGGAGGTGTGGCGCATTGGTAGAGCGACTGACTGTGACGCCAAGCATACTGACATCCCGGGTTCGAGCCCCGCTGATCTCTTCAGAGAAATATTTTTGATTTAGCCTCAAATAAATTGAAAACAAGAACAATCAATTCAGCACATCACAAGTGGCGTCTACATCCTTTTTTGTCTTTCTGTTCGTCCATTGGCATATATTTTGATTCAAATTGCACACATATAAGTATTTTTTGAAAATCGCAGTTGCGTGAAACAACTGGAAGTGGGTAAACATCTAAATTATACAGCATAGCGTTTCAAAAGGTAATAAATATATATATTTTGAATAAAAAACGAGGGGTTGTATCATCAGATGATTGTGATAAAACTAATTAAATATTCGCATTTCAAAGAATGTGGCATAGATTAAATATTTTTTGATATCTTGGGCTAAAATAATCGTAATTTGTATAATCAATTACAAGCATAATAATCAAGATATTACGTGGGCACGTACAATAAAAGTATAATCCCAACTGTGAGTGTCACAGTTATGTAAATGACCCGGATTACGGCATTGACCAATATTAAGCTTAGAAGACATTGAATTAATATAAAGGGTCAAGGTCAGTTGTTTGTCAAAAAGAAAAGTGACGATGATCTGGTAAAATACACATGATAACAATGATATTATTGCTTATATAACTTGTAGGATCCTGACGTCGTTCAGTTAATGTGGCGGTTATCCCCAGCTTCCTGGACGCGGGGGGTTGGGGATGACCGCCTCGTTTCCGTACCTTGGTGACGGGTGCACAAATTGCAATGTGTGCGGCCTTGGTATTTTTCCCGCACTTCAGGCGTTACACTCGGCGACTACGGACGTGCCGTAGCTCGCTTTCGCTAAGTCAATTGAGACGTGCCGTGCGCGGGAGGTTGTGCTTTGCTGTTGCCGTATGTTAATCGAATAAACATGATAAGAGAGGAGAGAGTTTTCTGACTTGTTTGGAACCGTCGACTCGACGGAGGAGGAGGAAGTTTGAGTTTAAATGGTGAGATTGGGCAGAGTCCCTCGTCGGCCATTGTGACCCCATAATGGAGCTCCTGACGTAGGCCCATCATACCATACTGGTGACCCCTGACGACTGATCGTCTACGCAACAGTGTTTTCACCTAGACGCCAGTTGAAAACCGCTGTTTTCAAGGATAGTTTTCATTAATTTTAAGGGATTTTTTGAAAAAAATCAATAGCATTTTTTTCATAAGGTACGTGAAAACTGTGGGTCATTATTTATATGCCAGTTTAAATTGGTCAGAAAGAGTTATCAGAAGAGAAGCACTTTTCTTTACGTCGAAAACGGCGTAAATTTCTAAACTTTTGGTCGAAATCCCACGTGTTTGGCGCCTTTTCAAGATGGCGACCTTGTCGGTTTCTCTAGAAGAATCCAGAAAATTATTCTCATAGACTTAGTCTATCATTTTTAATTGTAAGAGTTTGTTTATTGCCTTCATCCTATTAATGCCACTGTAGGCGAGTAGGAAGTGGGTATTTTCGGTAACTCAATTTTTATCGTTGATTACCATAGTTGGGTAACTCGATTTTAAAGTCCATAGACGAAATCTCGTCATTTTTCCGATTTTTTTCTACAAAATCGACATAAATTTTAAATATCGCTTCGACTCGGGTAACCTTTAATAGGTTTAGGGCCAAAATAAATTGTTTCCCTAAATGAATGTCAATAAACGGTCTTATTTGGTCTGTTTAAAATATACCCAGGACCGTAGGTCAATATTTTGTACTATTATCATATGTTATTTCAGAGAATGCTGAATATTGTACATGTATTTGGTAGGTGTGCGCCATTTTGGACGCTGGTTTCCCTGACTTAGCTCTTCGCCCGCCGTGGGCATCCACTTGTTCCCCCCCTAACCGGCATGCATCTGGACAGTGAACCTGTGTCGCCACATCACATTAGCATACAATAGGCCGCCATTTTGATTTGGTGGAGATCATTTTTCACGTGTTCCAAATTTTACACGGACTGATTGTAATAATTTTTTTTTTTAAATTGTTTATAAATCTTCTTTTTCAAAACGATTAAGGGAGAAGAAATGTAAATCAGTTGTTTCGAAAACAAATTCTGCTACTAATTGTGCGAGAATTTTGTTCACTTTGAAACGCCCTTCGGTGTTTGTAATCGTGCTAGGCTATTTAGCGCCTTATTTGGGCACGCAGTAGGTAATGAATATGCTAATGTGAGGCGAGACGGGGATGCTGACTATATACTATGTACGTACCGCCCAAAGCTTACCGTCACAGACTATAAGCCACATGCTGCCTGCCGCACAGGCTGTGAGCACCGACAATACACCACGCACACACCCACCACAGACGACATAAATACAACCGCACGGAAGACAGTCGGTTTATACGTCAATCAATGAATCGATGCGAGCGATTGATTCGGACGTTTATGAGAATGACTCGGTGATGAACGTACCATTATAAAAAAAAAAAACGTGGAATGTTCATCACAGACATCATTTTTCAGCGAAATGATATACTATATCATTAATCAGCATAGACTACTGTCAGTCACGTTTTAAATATTATTCTTAAATCATAAATGTAACTGTTTTTCTTCGCAGTCACATTTAGTCTATCAGTTTGAGAACGAAATTTTCTCACGATAATTTATTTCTGAAGTTTAAATTTTTCATAAATACAGAAATATTTGATTTGACAGTTGCGCTATTGCGAAACATTGCAAATATTTGAATGCGTTTTTCGACTTGCGTGAAAATTTTTTTTTCACCCAGGTAGATTTACAAAATACTATTATCCTAGCTTAGCATAGCATATCATAGTTGTATCTGGCATATTATTTTTATGTACCACTTCGACCTGCGGTTTTCACGCTACCATTTTGCAGGTGTGTGACTAAGTGAAAACGTCTTCTGTCACATATAGACCTTAAGTTTTCACTTCAATCAATATATATCTTTGTGAATTAGTGCACAGCATTTAGGTGAAACTTCAACGACGCATTTTTTTCAACTAATCTGCAACCCCCGTTTCTCGCAACATGCGACATAGCATGAACATTTTTAACAGTCTACACTTCTAAGCTTCAACATATTACAGACATTTTTCATCTGATTTTCACGGCAATGCACAACCTATCCGCGCACGGCGCGTCAAAAATAGTTGGCATGTGTTAATACGACATGCCATTTTAAACACATTTGGGATAGACGCAGAGCCAATTGGCCAGCTATCTCAGATGCTTCACTAGTTAGATAATTTTAAAAACACTACTTCATAATGTCAAAGCAGTACGACAGTGAAGGCTTCATGTCAACGCCCCTAGAAGGTTCGGGTGCTAGACCTAAAGATGATTATCGTCCCGACAGTGAGGACAATGAGGTTCGATTCCGAGAGGCGGACGAGGAATATCAACGCCTCAAAGCTGAGTTCGCTCGAATTGCTCGAGCTATACGTATGAATTCTCACTCTAGGAGCGACTCCTCAAGGAGTTCTTCACCGCTCGATAGACAGTCGCAGAGACGTGCTACGAACTTACCAAAGTTCAAAATCGCCACTTTCTACGCCTCGGATGTTGAGCTCTGGTTCAACCAAATTGAGACTCAGTTCGCTCTTCACCAGATCAATGATGATGATGAGAGGTACAGCTTAACCTGCGCTGCACTTTTGGGCAAGATTGCATCGGACGTGAGGGACGTGCTACTTCAGCCTTTCAGGTCCAACAAATACGACAGCCTGAAAGCGATTTTGATTGAGAGATGAGGATTGACCACACCCGAAAGGGTCAACAAAGTTATCTCTGGCTAGAAGATTGGTAATGACATTCCCTCGCGTTTTCTGCGGCGTCTGCAGAAGACTGCAGGTTTCGGCACCAAAGCTGTGGTGGGGAAGGCTGTAATTCGGCAAGCGTTCATACGCCAGATGCCCGCTTCCATCAGAGCCCATTTGGCGACTCAACCCGACAGTGCCACCCTCGAAAGTTTGGCCGTTTTGGCCGACCGGGCACTGGCAGCAGAAGAGGACGTCAAAGAGAGTAAGCCGGGGGTCGCAGAGATTAAAGTCGAAGAAACCACCAAACTAGTTGGTTTGTTAGAGGATCTGTCTAAGCGGATCAAGAGATTAGAAACAGTGACTACATCAGAGAGGCAAAGAAATAAAGGAAGTGGACGAGCAAATAACTATGCTCACGCGCCTGCATTTTCTCCTAATGTTCAGGCCTCAGGTTTTGTTAGCAACCAACCTAGTCTGTATAGAAACGCAAAAGATAACGCTCGACCTTTCGCCCCGCCAACGAATTTGCAACCACTTGCTCGACCTTTCGTTCCGCCGCCGAACCCACAGAGAAATGACGCCGCTAAGACATTAGATTCAGCTAATGCACCTGTCTGCTATTTTCACCCGACTTTCGGTGATAAGGCACGCACGTGCAGGAGCCCCTGTGCTTTTTCTTTAAAACTGCTAAGCCAGAGCAAGGTAGCGACTCTTGCATCTGGCGGTATAACTAAGAGGCGACATGACTCCGCGGACGCTAGTTCTCCAAAGTTATCTCACTCTAAGTTATTATATGTCGCAGATAAAGGACTTAAATGCAGATATTTAATCGACACGGGCGCAGCTGTCAGTGTTCTGCCGAAATCTTGCGCTAACGGGATTTCGGACGCTGGCAGTCTCCCCCTATACATACTTACGGCAACTGTAAACGCGTCGTCGATGTCGGCTTAAAGCGCGAATATCCGTGGACGTTCATAGTGGCAGATGTGCAGCAACCCATAATCAGGGCTGATTTTTTAATCCACTATAATTTGCTCGTAGACTTGAGAAGCAGATGTCTCCGAGACATGCGTACAGGCCTAGCCATTGCCGCTTCACTATCTTCGATTAAACCTCTGTCATTGAACAGAGTTGATACCGTTCAGAATGAGTACACAAAACTTCTCGGCCAGTTCCCGGAACTGACACGCCCTACGACAAAGGGTAAGACCGTTAAACACGGTATAACACACAAGATTGTGACTAAAGGTCACCCGGTTTTTGCACGACCACGACGTTTAGCACCCGATAAGCTGGTTACCGCAAAACGCGAGTTTGACGAGATGATAAAATTAGGGGTCATTGAACCCAGCGACAGTGAGTGGTCCTCAGCGCTTCACATGGTGCCAAAGAAAAACGGCGATTGGAGACCATGCGGGGACTACCGTAGTTTGAATGCACAGACCGTACCGGACCGTTATCCGATTCCTCATATACAAGATTTCACGCAGCGGTTAGTCGGATCGAAATTTTTTTCAAAGATCGACTTGGTCAGGGCTTATTACCAAATTCCGGTGGAACCGTCCGATGTACACAAGCCTGCTGTTACCACACCTTTTGGCTTGTTTAATTTTACTAGAACACCATTTGGTCTAAGAAATTCCGGTCAAACGTTTCAGCGATTTATAGACCACGTTACACGCGGACTTGATTTCGTTTTTGTTTATTTGGATGACCTACTGGTAACCAGCCCAGATCATAAAACGCATAAGAAACATCTACGAATTCTTTTTGCTCGACTATCGGAGTACGGAATTATCATTGGTCCTGAAAAGTGTCAGTTCGGAACAACTGAATTAAGTTTCCTAGGTCACCACGTTTGCGCCGAAGGCATTTCGCCGTTACCCAGCGCCGTTGACGCGATTGTTAATTTCGTTAAACCCGAAAAGCAGCGAGCATTGCGTAGATATCTGGGAATGGTGAATTATTACCACCGTTTCATACCGCATTGCGCCGCGAAGTTGACGCCACTCAATAATCTACTGACTTCTGCCAATGAAGGACATACCAGACTGTCACCGAAGTCAAATTTCGATTTGAAGTGGAATAAAAGTGCAGAGTCAGCATTTTCTGAGTCAAAACAGATATTGGCAAACGCTACGCTTCTGGTGCACCCAGATTCTACGGCCCAGCTTAACATCACGTGCGACGCTAGTGATGTCGCCGTCGGTGGCGTTTTGCAGCAATTTTTAAACGGTATGTGGCAGCCGCTTTCGTTTTTCAGCAAGAAGCTGAACCCAGCACCGTACATGCGTACAGGCCTAGCCATTGCCGCTTCACTATCTTCGATTAAACCTCTGTCATTGAACAGAGTTGATACCGTTCAGAATAAGTACACAAAACTTCTCGGCCAGTTCCCGGAACTGACACGCCCTACGACAAAGGGTAAGACCGTTAAACACGGTATAACACACAAGATTGTGACTTAAGGTCACCCGGTTTTTGCACGACCACGACGTTTAGCACCCGATAAGCTGGTTACCGCAAAACGCGAGTTTGACGAGATGATAAAATTAGGGGTCATTGAACCCAGCGACAGTGAGTGGTCCTCAGCGCTTCACATGGTGCCAAAGAAAAACGGCGATTGGAGACCATGCGGGGACTACCGTAGTTTGAATGCACAGACCGTACCGGACCGTTATCCGATTCCGCATAAACAAGATTTCACGCAGCGGTTAGTCGGATCGAAAAAAATTTCTAAGATCGACTTGGTCAGGGCTTATTACCAAATTCCGGTGGAACCGTCCGATGTACACAAGACTGCTGTTACCACACCTTTTGGCTTGTTTAATTTCACTAGAACACCATTTGGTCTAAGAAATTCCGGTCAAACGTTTCAGCAATTTATAGACCACGTTACACGCGGACTTGATTTCGTTTTTGTTTATTTGGATGACCTACTGGTAACCAGCCCAGATCATAAAACGCATAAGAAACATCTACGAATTCTTTTTGCTCGACTATCGGAGTACGGAATTATCATTGGTCCTGAAAAGTGTCAGTTCGGAACAACTGAATTAAGTTTCCTAGGTCACCACGTTTGCGCCGAAGGCATTTCGCCGTTACCCAGCGCCGTTGACGCGATTGTTAATTTCGTTAAACCCGAAAAGCAGCGAGCATTGCGTAGATATCTGGGAATGGTGAATTATTACCACCGTTTCATACCGCATTGCGCCGCGAAGTTGACGCCACTCAATAATCTACTGACTTCTGCCAATGAAGGACATACCAGACTGTCACCGAAGTCAAATTTCGATTTGAAGTGGAATAAAAGTGCAGAGTCAGCATTTTCTGAGTCAAAACAGATATTGGCAAACGCTACGCTTCTGGTGCACCCAGATTCTACAGCCCAGCTTAACATCACGTGCGACGCTAGTGATGTCGCCGTCGGTGGCGTTTTGCAGCAATTTTTAAACGGTATGTGGCAGCCGCTTTCGTTTTTCAGCAAGAAGCTGAACCCAGCAGAGACACGCTACAGCGCGTTTGATCGTGAGCTTTTGGCAGTATACGCTACAATTAAACATTTCAGACACAATTTAGGAGGACGAAATTGTTTCGTTAATACAGATCACAAACCGTTGACATTCGTAATGTCATCCGTGACTGAGCGCGCATCCCTACGACAAACACGTCATTTAGCTTTCATCGCTGAATTCACCACCAATATTAGATATGCAAAAGGAGAGACAAATTTCGTCGCTGATGCGCTGTCACGACCATCAGTGTCAGCGATACATGATGGACCAGCAATAGACTATAAAGAGTTAAGTCTCGACCAAGCTAATGACGCGGAATTCACGCGTTTGAGACACTCGACTACATCAACTATGAAGTTCAAACTATTAAAATCGTTCGATAACCAATGGATCTGGTGTGATGTGTCCACGGGACACAACCGGCCGTACCTTACCGCGAAATTTCGCCAAAAGTTTTTTCAAACTTGCCATCCATCGCATAGAGCTACCAAACCTTTGATTATTACCCGATTTGTATGGCACGGCATGAACATAGATATTGCTAGATGGTGTCGTACTTGTAAGGGTTGCCAGACTGCTAAAGTTTCACGTCACAACACTCCAGTTTTCGGGAAGTTCAATGAACCTACCGAGCGATTCGATCATGTCCACGTAGACATAGTCGGACCTTTACCTTATGCCGATGGTTTCAGATATCTACTGACTTGCGTCGACCGTTTTACACGTTGGCCCGAAGCTATACCTATGGTAGATATTAGAGCCGAAACGGTCGTCGATGCCTTCTTCAGCGGGTGGATAGCACGTTATGGTACCGCAGCCACTATCACCACTGATAGGGGCGCTCAATTCGAGTCCAAATTGTGGGATAGTTTGTGTAATCAATTCGGGATTATTCGGAATCGTACCACGAGTTATCACCCTCAGTCGAATGGCATGGTCGAACGTTTCCACCGTCAATTGAAAGCCGCCATTATGGCGCACGAGTCACCGAACCCGTGGACTATCACGTTACCTGCTGTACTTTCAGGAGTTCGTTCAGCCGTGAAAGAGAGACTAGGCAGGTCAGCTGCCGAGATGACTACGGGACAACCCTTAGACTCCCAGGAGAGTTTACTAAACAGTACACCATCGACGCCAACACTGATTTGGAGAATTATTCAGACAAGCTACGCGTGGCCATGTCGCGTCTCCGTCTATGTCCGCCACGTGACACACAACAACACAACATTTTCCAATTCAAGGAAATAGCTACATGTACTCATGTATTCTTGCGCCGAATCGCAATTGCACCGCCTCTGACCGCCCCTTACGACGGACCATATAAGGTCGTCGCGAGGAGTGGCAGAGTAATGAAAATCCTAGTTAAAGGCAAGGTTGAGACGGTCTCTTTAGATCGCGTTAAACCCGCACATATGGAGTGCGAGCCTACAACAGGTACGACAATACTGCGTAATACGCCAAGCAAACCACGGAGATCGACGGCTTCCAGGACATCTAGTAAGAATCCACAGGGTCCACCTAGACCTGGTAGTGCGGACACTCCGATGTCCAACGGGACGAGAGTCAACACAAAAAAGTCGACGGCAGTCAGAAGCAGTAAAAAATCGGCCACAGTCCCAAAGCAAATAGATGCTAAAGTCAACTTGTCTAACAGAGACAATACTTATGTAGCGCCGCATTCGCGAGCCCCCGCCGTGTCCCGCGCTAACGGGAACGGCGGTGGTTTACGAACGTATTCCCGCATACCTTTACATCTACGGGGTAAAACCCCGGGTGCTGCTGACGCCGCAATCGACTCGACAAAAAGCAAACATGTGAATATCGCTAATCGCGAAAAAATTTCGACCGACCAAACAGTGCGAAAAACTAGAGTCGGACGAATAATCCAGACTCCTGCCCGATTCGTGCAGATGGTTCACGCCATAGTTGCGCCTAATGACATCTATGGCGGGCCCAACCGCATACCTCGTAATAACAATGTTGTTAAATTGTAAATGAATATGCCAGGCCTGGCAGCTTTGTGTACAAATATATAAATGTAAAGACATTTTTTTTTTGGCAAGTTCATTGCCAAAAAATATAACCACACTCGCTATATTTTTTTTAAAAAAACTATGCTTAGTTATAAGAGGTTACATATTTTACAACCCCGCTACTTGCACGAAGCAGACTCCTACACGTCAGTTTGGTACTACGTTATCACTCACCCGGGGGTAATGTAGGATCCTGACGTCGTTCAGTTAATGTGGCGGTTATCCCCAGCTTCCTGGACGCGGGGGGTTGGGGATGACCACCTCGTTTCCGTACCTTGGTGACGGGTGCACAAATTGCAATGTGTGCGGCCTTGGTATTTTTCCCGCACTTCAGGCGTTACACTCGCCGACTACGGACGTGCCGTAGCTCGCTTTCGCTAAGTCAATTGAGACGTGCCGTGCGCGGGAGGTTGTGCTTTGCTGTTGCCGTATGTTAATAGAATAAACATGATAAGAGAGGAGAGAGTTTTCTGACTTGTTTGGAACCGTCGACTCGACGGAGGAGGAGGAAGTTTGAGTTTAAATGGTGAGATTGGGCGGAGTCCCTCGTCGGCCATTGTGACCCCATAATGGAGCTCCCGACGTAGGCCCATCATACCATAAACTGTATAATAAATTCACTTTACACAATGCAAATTAGAGGTGATAGATGAGACCTGCTAGTGCAGTCCTTCCTATGATATGACCGGATTGGAACATATTCTGACAGTTCATATATTCCTTCCACATTTAACAGTGTTGAAACTGCCCAGCCCGGGGACCGAACCACCAACCCTGACATCGTGATGCCTGAGTGCTACGCATCTAGCCAAAGAGTCGACTCTTTGGCCAGAGTAGTAATCACTCCAGTCCGTCATACACACACCCGGCTACATACTCCCCTCTCAAATATCTGCTCGTCCCCGATCAGCCTTCAACACACTCGTGGGTTAACTTCTCCTGCCTGCCTTTTACCGCAACCCTATCCCTAGTGTTCTGTACTGAGGTCAGGCCTATTGGTACTGCATTACTGACAAGGAGAACCGTTATTGGGCGCCAATGTAACAGTGTTGAAACTGCCCAGCCCGGGGACCGAGCCACCAACCCTGACATCGTGATGCCTGAGTGCTACGCATCTAGCCAAAGAGTCGACTCTTTGGCCAGAGTAGTAATCACTCCGGGCGGGGGCCCTAGAGTAATGGTTAGCACCGCTGCCTCTCACGCCAGAGTTCGGGGTTCGATTCCTGGTCTCGGCGGTTTGAAAGAAACAAAACTGTTTCTTCCCCATCCACGTGTGAAAGTTAGTATTGTGGGGAGCCTCCGTCACCGAGAGGTAGCGTGCTCGGCCTCAGACCGCCAGGGTTCGAATTTCGAATCCTGTATCTGGAGGACAGTGTCATCTCGATCATTTCACCATCCTCAGGAGGTTATCCTGGTCCAGTTTAGCCTATATGTGCACAAGGGTGGCCTAAAGCCCGATTCATTTCATTTCAGTAATCACTCCAGTCCGTCATACACACACCCGGCTACACACATGTCACGCCT
>OZ024910.1:14356744-14461148 GCA_964017125.1 Flabesymbios commensalis
TACCAGGTGAGGGGGAGGGGGGTGTATGGTTTTATTCGTAAAAAAAACTAAGTTGTTCTCAAATTTAAACTCAAAAAATAGTTTGCTATATAAAGGATGAAAAAAATAGTTTTTTTCACTAATGTATCAGAAAAAAAATAGATTGTTGACAGCCAGCAGATCTTGCAAAATCTTCAAAATAAAGACAGAAAGAACTGTCGCTCGAAAGGTCAAACATTTAATACATATATACATTGTACCGTGTTTTCTGCAACTTTCTGTGGAACATCAGTTTATGGGATTAAACACGTCCTGAAAAAAAGTTTGTCAGTGACATCTGGGGAACAAATGCTTGTTTTTGATCAAAGAGAAAAAGCTATGTTTTTTGTTGGAAGGATAAAAAGTTTGTTTAGGAACAAAAACCATAGCCCTCTTCCAGTATTAAATGATCGATATTGAGCAATTATAATGGCCATACACCAATAACATATATATTCAAATGAAGCAGAAAGAGCTAACTAAGCCATTTCTGATGATTTCAAATTAAAAAAAACCTTTGATCTCCATGGTTCATATACAAAATATTTCAACGTTGTAAAGGTTAAACAGGGCCGACATGCAAAGTTATCATCATTCGCCTGGGCTTACCAGTTAACACAATTTTATATCCAGACATATTTTGAAAAAAATACTGGCAAGTCTAAAATAAATTATAAAATATGCACTATAATTAACAGTTATACAACTCCACTAAAGGTGATCTGTAATACACAATTCCATGCACAATAACAGAATACAATAATACCCTATTTGTCGTTATGTTACTGACTAGACAAACAACGATCATACAATACGTTTATATTCGGAATGCAAAAAAACAAATTGCCGTACATCCAATTGACTATGTACATACATTAAATATATAATATCAGAAATACTATTAGAATAACCAGTACAGCAATCCATATGTAGACCTAAAATCACTGAAATATATGTATAATACATGTATATATGCGAATTTATGACCCGTGACGACGTGACGATTATAAACAAGTTGTTATTCTGAGAAGATCTGGGTCACTGATATAGTAGGCCTATACATTGTGAAGAAAAAACAATCTGGACATCCAACTGAGACAACAACCCGCTCATCTCAACCCTTTCAACGCGGGGACCAACTTCAGACGTATGAATCTGATGTATATATACGTCAGATTCTGACGTCTAAAGTTGATCGCCGCACTGAAAGGGTTAGAACATTAGTGGTCCTATACCCATAACATAGGTATACACATAAAGCAGAAAGAGTCAACTGAGACATTTATGATGATTTTAAATTTAAAAAAACGTTGGTCTCCATGGTTTATACAAAAAAAATATGTGCCCTTGTGAGAGTTAACGCACCAAATCATTTAGACAACATTCAACTTTCGCATTGAAAATTTCCCATATAATCGTTGACTTTGAGGAAATAAAGATGTAGATCTTGCTAAGGAATAATTGTTGGTTTATATGTATATTTTGGCAATCGCCAAGTAGCTACACGATATTTTCTGATGTATTGCACATGAATGGAACTAGAACTCAGACTTTCAATGACTTTCAATGATTAGAAATGATTAGAAGCATTTTCCTAAAAATATGTATGTAGTATTGCAAAATAAATCGCTAACTGGAGTTGCCAAATCATATATAACAAGGACTGGCTTTTATTCTTTCCAATACCAAGAAACTCTTTTGATTTTCATCCGATTTTATTTGTAAGCCTGAAGGTCACCATATGACCATCACATCTCATATCAGTCACTGAACTATTATAGGAATGTATATATGTATTAAATGTTTGACCTTTCGAGCGAGGGTTTTTTTTGTCTTTATTTGGCAGGGTGTATGGTTTTTTTCGTAGAAAAACTAAGTTGTTCTCAAATTTAAACTCGGAAAATAGTTGGCTATATAAAGTGTAAAAAAAAATAGTTTTTTTTTCACTAATGTATCAGAAAAAAATAGAGTGTTGACAGCCAGCAGATCTTGCAAAATCTGCCAAATAAAGACAAAAAAAACCTCGCTCGAAAAGTCAAACATTTATTACATATATACATTATACTGTGTTTTCTGCAACTTCTGTGGAACGTCAGTTTATGGGATTGCACAAGTCCTGAAAAAAAAGTTTGTCTGTGACATCTGGGGAAAAAAGTTTGTTTTTGATCAAGGAGAAAAACTTATGTTTTTGTTAGGAGGAAAAAAAGTTTGTTTATCAACAAAAGACCATACCCCCCTTCCAGTATTAAATAATCGGTCCTAAACATTTATAATGGCCATACACCAATAACATAAATATTCAAATGAAGCAGAAAGAGCTAACTAAGACATTTATGATGATTTCAAATTGAAAAAAAACCTTTGATCTCCATGGTTAATATACGAAATATTTCAGCGTTGTAAGTGGTAAATAGGGCCGACATGCAAAGTTATCATCATTCGCCTGGTCTTACCAGTTACCACAATTTTATATCCAGGCATATTTAGAAAAAATACTGGCAAGTCTAAAATAAATTATAAAATATGCAATATAATTAACTGTTATACAACTCCACTAAAGGTGATCTGTAATACATAATTCCATGCACAATAACATAATACAATAATACCCTATTTGTCATTGTGTTACTGACCAGACTAACAACGATCATACGATACGTTTATATTCGGATTGCAAAAAAACAAATTGCCGTACATCCAATTGACTATGTACATACATTAAATATATAATATCAGAAATACTATTAGAATAACCAGTACAGCAATCCATATGTAGACCTAAAATCACTGAAATATATGTATAATACATGTATATATGCGAATTTATGAACCGTGACGACGTGACGATTATAAACAAGTTGTTTTTCTGAGAAGATCTGGGTCACTGACTATATAATAGGCCTATACATTGTGAAGACAATGTAAAGAAAATATGTCGGATTTGTTGATAAAGCAATCTGGACATCCAACTGAGACAACAACCCCCTCATCTCAATCCTTTCAACGCGGGGACCAGCTTTAGACGTAAGAATCTGACGCATATAGACGTCAGATTCTGACGTCTAAAGTTGATTGTCGCACTGAAAAGGTTAAAACATTAGTGGTCATATGCCCATAACATAGGTATACAAATAAAGCAGAAAGAGTCAACTGAGACATTTATGATGATTTCAGTTTAAAAAAAAAATAGTTTTCCATGGTTTATACAAAATAATATGTTCCCTTGTGAAGGTTAAAGCACGAAATCATTTATGGCCACATTTAACTTTCGCATTGAAAATTACTTATATTCGTTGACTTTGAGGAAATAAAGTTGTAGATTTTGCTAATGAAGAACTGTCGGTGTATATATATATATTGAGAATCGCCAAGTAGCTATGAAGATAATACAAAGATTCTCCCCAGAACTATTTTAATGGAAACACATGTTATATATTGGACTATGCAGTTTAAATTTGTAGGCCCGTATACTTTTCAGCACGTTTTTCATACCAAACAATCTCCCCAATATAAATAAATAGCTTGTATTAGTTTAGCTGTATTGGATATATGCATATTTTCAGTAATAGCCATTTGTATATACATGTAAATATATTTCTATGCCAATAAGTCCGTAATGAATTCTATAAATGAAATATGTGTCTGTCTGTCAGTAAAAAAATATATATTTTCAGTGATACATACAACAATAATTTGTCAAATTGATTTTCTAAATCGATATTTTCTGATGTATTGCACATGAATGGAACTAGAACTCAGCAGCACATACGAGGGAGTTTAAGACTTTCAATGATTAGAAATGATTAGAAACATTTCCCTAAAAATATGTATGTAGTATTGCAAAATAAATCGCTAACTGGAGTTGCCAAATCTTATATAACAAGGACTGGCTTTTATTCTTTCCAATACCAAGAAACATTTTTGATTTTCATCCGATTTTATTTGCAAGCCTGAAGGTCACCATATGACCATCACATCTCATATCAGTCACTGAACTATTATGGTAATGTATATATGTATTAAATATTCGACCTTTCGAGCGAGGGTTTTTTTTGTCTTTATTTGGCAGGGTGTATGTTTTTTTTCGTATAAAAACTAAGTTGTTCTCAAATTTAAATTCTAAAAATAGTTTGCTATATAAAGTGTGAGAAAAAATGGGGTTTTTTTCACTAATGTATCAGAAAAAAATAGATTGTTGACAGCCAGCAGATCTTGCAAAATCTGCCAAATAAAGACAAAAAAAACCTCGCTCGAAAAGTCAAACATTTATTACATATATACATTATACTGTGTTTTCTGCGACTTCTGTGGAACGTCAGTTTATGGGATTGCACAAGTCCTGAAAAAAAAGTTTGTCTGTGACATCTGGGGAAAAAACGTTTGTTTTTGATCAAGGAGAAAAAGTTATGTTTTTCGTTGGAAGGAAAAAAAGTTTGTTTATTAACAAAAGACCGTACCCCCCTTCCAGTATTAAATGATCGATCTTAAACATTCATAATGGCCATACACCAATAACATAAATATTCAAATAAAGCAGAAAGAGCTAACTAAGACATTTATGATGATTTCAAATTGAAAAAACCCTTTGATCTCCAGGGTTAATATACAAAATATTTCAGCGTTGTAAGTGTTAAATAGGGCCGACATGCAAAGTTATCATCATTCGCCTGGTCTTACCAGTTACCATAATTTTATATCCAGGCATATTTAGAAAAAATACTGGCAAGTCTAAAATAAATTATAAAATATGCAATATAATTAACTGTTATACAACTCCACTAAAGGTGATCTGTAATACATAATTCCATGCACAATAACATAATACAATAATACCCTATTTGTCATTGTGTTACTGACCAGACTAACAACGATCATACGATACGTTTATATTCGGATTTCAAAAAAGACAATTGCCGTACTTCCAATTGACTATGTGCATACATTAAATATATAATATCAGAAATACTGTTAGAATAACCAGTACAGCTATCCATATGTAGACTTAAAATTATCACTGAAATATATGTATAATACGTGTATATATGCGAATTTATGAACCGTGACGACGTGACGATCATAAACAAGTTGTTATTCTGAGAAGATCTGAGTCACTGATATAGTAGGCCTATACATTGTGAAGAAAAAAACAATCTGGACATCCAATTGAGTCAACAACCCGCTCATCTCAACCCTTTCAACGCGAGGACCAACTTCAGACGTAAGAATCTGATGTATATATACGTCAGATTCTGACGTTTAAAGTTGATCGCCGCACTGAAAGGGTTAGAACATTAGTGGTCCTATACCCATAACATAGGTATACACATAAAGCAGAAAGAGTCAACTGAGACATTTATGATGATTTTAAATTAAAAAAAACGTTGGTCTCCATGGTTTATACAAAAAAAATATGTTCCCTTGTGAGAGTTAACGCACCAAATCATTTAGACAACATTCAACTTTCGCATTGAAAATTTCTTATATTCGTTGACTTTGAGGAAATAAAGATGTAGATCTTGCTAAGGAATAACTGTTGGTTTATATGTATATTTTGGCAATCGCCAAGTAGCTACACGTATAAAGCTAATACAAAGGTTCTCCCCAGAATTGTCAGCTAAAGTGTTATAGATCTAAAGGAGATTGGTAGTTATCGTGTTGATCTACTCGTACACACATGTCATTACATAGTTAGATGAACGCGCGGAATTCTAATTCTTACGTTTGACGAAGGAATATATATATTCCTTGGTTTGACCTGGTGAATACATGTACGTAAACCCTTAGAGCCCCCACGATGCATTAAAGCATCATTTTACATCCCTGAAAACAGATTTAATTTTCCCTGCAACTAAGGAGTTTAAGAAGAAACAATTCCTAGAAACTGTTGCCAATACATAGCTATTTTCTTCAAGTTTTCACTCACTTTAAGTCATCTTCATCCACTACATGTCGAGAATTGCGACAGCGATTCGCGGCTTGTAGTGGATAAAGATGACAATGGTAAATACGGGCCTGAAAGGGTTAATGTTAAACCTTCAAAATCAATTTAAAGAAAACACCAAATTGTAGTCCATTGTTTTCTCAAGGATTCACCAAGGCCGAAATATAAACTTATTGCACCCTAGTGGAGAGTTTGAACTATTTTAATGGAAACACATGTTATATATTGGACTATGCAGTTTAAATTTGTAGGCCCGTATACTTTTCAGCACGTTTTTCATACCAAACAATCTCCCCAATATAAATAAATAGCTTGTATTAGTTTAGCTGTATTGGATATATGCATATTTCCAGTAATAACCATTTGTATATACATGAAAATATATTTCTATGCCAGTAAGTCCGTAATGAATTCTACAAATGAAATATGTGCCTGTCTGTCAGTAAAAAATACAAATTTTCAGTGATACATACAACAATAATTTTTCAAATTGATTTTCTAAATCGATATTTTCTGATGTATTGCACATGAATGGAACTAGAACTCAGCAGCACATACGAGGGAGTTTAAGACTTTCAATGATCAGAAATGATTAGAAGCATTTCCCTAAAAATATGTATGTAGTATTGCAAAATAAATCGCTAACTGGAGTTGCCAAATCATATATAACAAGGACTGGCTTTTATTCTTTCCAATACCAAGAAACTCTTTTTATTTGTATCCGATTTTATATGTAAGCCTGAAGGTCACCATATGACCATCACATCTCATATCAGTCACTGAACAATTATGGTTGGCATTGCTCATTGTTTTCTCAAGCATTGACCAAGGCCTAAATTTGAACTCATTGCACTCTTGGGCGGGGGCCCTAGGGTAGTGGTTAGCACCGCTGCCTTTCACGCCAGAGTTCGGGGTTCGGTTCCCGGTCTCGGCGGTTTGAAAGAAACAAAAATGTTTCTTCCCCATCCACGTGTGAAAGTTAGTATTGTGGGGAGCCTCCGTGACCGAGAGGTAGCGTGCTCGGCCTCAGACCGCCAGGACTCGAATTTCGAATCCTGTGTCTGGAGGAAAGTGTCATCTCAATCATCTCACCATCCTCAGGAGGTTCTCCTGGCCCAGTTTAGCCTATATGTGCACAAAGGTGGCCTAAAGCCCGATTCATTTCATTGCACTCTTCTTGTGGAGAGTTTGAAATATTTTAATTCAAACATATTTTATATAGCGATATACTAACAATAGATTCAAAGGAATCGAGAGATGCAGTTTAAATTTGTAGGCCCGTATTTTTTTTTATCAGGTTTTTTAAACCAAACAATCTCCCTAATATAAATAAATAATTTGTATTAGTTGCGGCGCTGTAATATATCTATGCATATTTAACCATCTTGTATCGGTACGTATGATACATATAATAATTTGACAAAATGTCTGTAATGACTCATGTCAATAAATTATATGTCTGTAAGTCTTTTCAGTGATACATTAAACAATATAAATCTATTTTCCAAATCGATGATTTTTTAATTTACTGTACGTGAATGGAAAACACTAACTGCAAACCGTCCAGCAGCAGACACGAGGGAATTTATGCGTTTAATATTGATTAGAAACATCTGTATTAATTAAAGAAATGCATACAATATTAAAAAAAAAATTTCCAGCTAGAGTTGCCAAATGATAATTCTTATATACCAAGGAACGACTTTTATTCTTATCGGATTTCTAAGCCTCAATACCAAAAAAATGTTTGGTTTTAAACGTGACCAGATGACCTGCACAGATCACATATCAGCCGGTGACATTGGCATAGCATACAATTGGCATACAAAGGTAGTGCTATTAACATTAGACACCTCAGATACCATTAGGCTGTTAGCTAATGTAATCCCATTAACATAACCACCCAATACCTGCATAAACGTATACCAAAATGTGGTTGTCAGCGTGGCTACCTATAATGTTATTACACGTTTGAGTTACTTTAATGCCAGCGATCAAGCTTGATAAATTTGCACCCTAGTTCCAATAACTACATTTAATTCATTTTCACGAAGATTACCTTTCTCATACATCACACTCTCTATCGTTTAGTGAATATCCGCCTACATGCTATGGTAGGCCAACGAGCGTGTTAATACAGATTTGAGTAAATTTATTGACATTGATCAAGCATGATAAATATGCAGCCTCATTCAAAATAGCTACATTTACTTATTACTTTTCAAGAAAATATTTTTTCTCATGCATCATATTTTCTATCGTTCAGTAAATATCCGCCTACATGCCAGCGAAAGCTGTAGCCTGAACTAGGTGGATATATGTATACATTGGTAGCAGTACATGGATGGATAAATGAATGGATGAATGAATGAATGAATGAATGAATGAATGAATGAATAAATGAATAAATGAATGAATGAATGAATGAATGAATGAATGAATGAATGAATGAATGAATGGATGAATAAATGAATGAATGAATGAATGAATGAATGAATGAATGGATGGATAAATGAATGGATGAATGAATGAATGAATAAATGAATGAATGAATGAATGAATAAATGAATAAATGAATGAATGAATGAATGAATGAATGAATGAATGAATGAATAAATGAATGAATGAATGAATGAATGAATGAATGAATGAATGAATGAATGAATGAATGAATGAATGAATAAATAAATAAATGAATGAATGAATGAATGAATAAATGAATGAATGAATGAATGAATGAATAAATGAATGAATGAATGAATGAATGAATGAATGAATGAATGAATGAATGAATGAATGAATGACAAAATATGCATTTTCAAGTGATGTTGTATTATTGTAGAACATAGATTAATACAGCGCACTTGCACTATTTGACTGATAATCTACAGTGCACGTATTTTAAATTTGTGTAAAATAACATAACACTTTCGATGTTCTTTTTGTATTGGCCGGTGTGTGCGAATGGTCCCAATAAACATGTTTACGACGCTAGCTCAACATTACAGCAACATTTGCCTCGTGTTTTGCTGTGATATCTCTCTGACAGGCCCAGTGCCGTATCCAGGTTTTTTTGTGTCTGTAACCCCCCATGCTATTTCCAAAATGCCTTCTTTTTTTCAAAATAATTCAACAATAGCATATCATAATACTTGGATCTGGATGATTGTAATGTGAATTACGCTTTATTTATTTTGAGTGTTGGCTTTCTCTAATATTGGGTCACTGTGTCCTGTTTGCTGAGTTGAACTACTGAAACTCTATTTCAGGTGGATGACGTCATTGATTCATTTGGGATACAAGCGCCCTCTGGTGTCCAATGATGTTTGTGACGTCAGAAATTGTGATAAAACAGACACATTAATTGACGGAATCAACAGGTCGGCTACTTGTTAGTGTAATATCTACACAAATGCATTATTTAACATGTTGAAGGCTATTAATATTGTGCTCTAACAATGGTCTATGTTTGACTACTGTGCCCTAATTTTGATCTCACAACGTGACTTTTAATGTACAGTTTTTATTGGGACATATGTCAATTATTGGGGGGTCCAACATTTAATGATGCTCATGTTATTTTCCCAACTCAGCATGCCATTCTTTAAAAAAATTAAAAAATGATGTTAAAATATTATAAACGTAATATTATTGAGCCTGAAAAATTCATAGCTAAAATGTTATCAGTCCACTTCCACATTTTTTTCGTTTTCAAACTACGCAGCAAACTTGATACGTTAACCCAATGCTGGGCCAATTGGGGACACTGTTTGCTGGCTAGCGGGGGTTATAACCCTTGAACTCTTTGAGCTTAAGCTGGAATAATTCAAATTTTCAATCATTTGAAATTGTGTCTCGCCACCACTACCCACTACAAGTGGGTGGAAAATGAATTGAATCGGGCTTTAGGCCACCTTTGTGCACATGTAGGCTAAACTGGGCCAGAAGAACCTCCTGAGGATGGTGAGATGATTGAGATGGCACTGCCCTCCAGACACAGGATTCGAAATTCGAACCCTGGCGGTCTGAGGCCGAGCACGCTACCTCTCGGTCACAGAGGCTCCCCACAATACTGACAAGTGGGTGGAAATAACACTAAATTGCACAGTATATAACACCCCACCATGCAGAGCTCGTCAATATATCATTGACATGCTCTTACACCACCAAGCATGACCACAATCCTTATTACGACTATTATAGTTTTTATTATATTTTATAATACTACTAAATTACTGTTATTGGTAATTAAATGTGTGTCTAATATTTGTAAATGTTCGGTCTCAAATTAACCAAATATGTGTAATTTTCTACGACTTGAAGTTGTGGGTCGCGGTAGCGAGACACAAATTCAAAAGACTGAAAATTTAAGTAGGTTAACTTAGCAAGATACGGGTTAACAAGCGCTAAATTATTTAAGAAAGCCACTAAATTGGCCTAAATATGCCAATAAGCACGAGCTCCACGAAACCCCCCTCCCCACACCCCTCCTTTTTTAAATCCTGGAGACGCCCTGGTAATTTTGTTTTATTAGCCGATCAACCATTGTTATTTCAAAATAAATGAGTCCTCAAACATCTAGATTCGCAAGTGTTTGGTCTCAAATCAAATATGGGTAATTTTCACCCACTTCAAGTTGTCGGTCGCGGTAGCAAGACACAACTTCAAGTGGGTTTGTAAATCCTCGTTGAATAAATATGTTTACAACAACTTCAAGTAGGTAAAAATTAAAATTATTCATGTTAGCCAATTAACGGTTATGTTATACAGTCATAAACACATACTATTCTTATGATTTGATTCGTTTCTAGAGCATTATCTGAATGTAAAGATCCCACACAGGCCAGTAATAACCTTGTGTTACTCTGGATAAAGAAAGAGAGAGTATATATTATCATTTTCTTCATTGGATTCCTAACATTGGTTAGTATATTGCCTAAGTGCTCATGTGTGTACTGTCGTGCCAAAGTCAAAAACTGTGATTACTTACTTTCAAGTAAGCAGCTAGTATATAGAGTTTTATTTATTTGCACGACAGCAAAGGCAACAACATGTAACTTCTTACTTTTAATTAAAGTAGGTGGGTCGTTATGCTTCATTAAATCAAAATATTTAAGTTACGGTAGACCCGACTTCTGTGAACGTTGACCACGCTGCGCATGTGTACCTACTTAATATAAGCCGTTAGAGCTTGTTTTCTTTTGAAGAGCAGCATAAACATAATAAAAACATATAGAAAACGACACTACCTCCGAGGACAGATTCAATCGAGTTGACATAATTCTCAGGTACTGCATGTACCCTCATTATAGCTTAGATGCGTGGTGCGCGTTAAATAATCTTGACAATTCAAATCAGTCAGTATAGATACATAATAGAGTATGTTCAGAATTCATTTTCCAGACACATTTGCATCAAGGATTTTTCGATGTGTTCTGTTTAGCTTTGCCATTGTAGTGACACTGATATGATAGTACTGATCTACCATTGGATGGTATTCCCGTACCCCCCCCCCCCCTTCCCCTATTGACAATGTTGACCAACTCGAACGTTGGTGTAATGTATTAAATCCTCAGTGGTTAGATTTATTTGAGGACCTCTGCATTTATTTTAGTTGATGCATTTTAATCTTATATTTGACACTGATATGATTTAGAGGCCGCCTTATTTGGGTATGATGTTTTTCACCCGCATGTCAACTTATCCCTGAGTAGCTCAAACCAATTCATCTATATTTCGGTAACCTTATTGTCAGAAAAAAATAATTTCCTGTCATTTTTTGGTGTGGGAAATAGCAAAATAAGAAATAAATACAAGTGTATTCGATCATATTTATTATAAAACTGGCATATGGTTAGTACGCGCATTTAAAATTTAACAACATTGTAAGCTTTCGCAACACTATGGTTATGTTACAATAAGGGGACACAGAAAAAATACCTCATGCATCTTTTATCACGCATAGATAGACGTTGCACGTTCACAGAACGTTTTAGGACTGAATTCGATAAATAAATAATTAGTATGATCATGTTTCATAATCCAGAGCCAGGCTACGAAAGAGCTAGGTCGGAAAAGACAAGTTAAATATGTGAGATTTAAATAATCTCCGGAATGTGCAAATTTTGGGAGCAATTCGTATGGACTGAAGCAGACCGTTCTACGAAGATAAAACACTTGACTCGGGGTTATTTTTTAATCGGGGAGCAAAAACCTATTTCAGTTTGTGAAGCGTATACATGTTAATCATTTAGACCGAGCTAATAAGACAGAGATATACTCAGGTTGTTTATCTTTTGAGGGTTGGGAAGATGATGTTGCATATTTTGAATTAATTACAAAATTTGAAATGAAAACAATGTAATTGTTTCAGTATGAGAAAAGAACAACTAGAACATGAGCCATTGGTAACCACTCTAGCACTTGTTAATTGACGTATTCATCTATATTTATATTTTCATCAAACAGGAGGTGTTGAAGTTGGTGCAGCCCGTCCTGATTAGTTATGTGGTTAGTTACCTGGCAGGCGAGGATAAAGTCAGCACTAATGAGGCCTATATGTTTGCCGTGGGATCAGTCCTTGTTGGTATATTCTTCTCGTTCCCTTACACACTGGCTTCTCATCTCGCCTTCACACTAGCCACCAGAGTACGCGCTCTTATGACAACTGTCGTCTACAACAAGGTCAGTTAAGCCTTATAACGCCTAAATATTGTTGTCTAAACAATCGATACGCAAGGTTTTTTTTTTATCTGAAATCATTAAAAATATCTTAGTTAGCTCTTTCCGCTTCATTTGAATACCTATGTTATGGGTCTGCGGTCACTATATATTGTTTTACTCCTTCAGTGCGGGGATCTACTTTAGACGTCAGAATCTGTCGATCGCCGCGCTGTAAGTGATCAGTACAGCTGGGTTACAAACGTTGCTATATATAAATAAATATGGTGGGTTAAATACAACTTTAGTATGAGCTCTGTTATCTTTGATGTACATGTAGTAGTTTAAATAATGGAGCTATTAAGATCCAAGAATCACGTCTTTTTGTGCACAGTTAGGCAATATCTAGAAGACGTCTGGATTGAAATGATCATAAAGTCAAAATATGATACACAGTCTGCAACCTAAAAATTGTAACCAAATATTTTTGAAAAAATGAGGTATTGTTTTATGAATTCCTGTTTTGCAGTCTTGCCGCATAATGTATTTCAGAACAAGACATATACATTGCTTATTCACATTCGGATAAATAAGTATAAGTTATATTGGTGATTGATATGCTATGATATGATATAATATGATCATTTTCATACATGTATATCAACTGCCTGTGTTTTTGTGGTGATTGATATAAATATGATCATTTCATACATTTTATGAACCGTCGGTGTTTTTGTGTGTTTCCATCCACAGGTTTTAAAATCCAGCTTGATATCATTGGATGAGAGTACCGCTGGTCACGTGATGAACATGGCCGCCACGGATGTTGAGGTCATTTACAAGGTCAGATACAAATGAATAATTGCTAATAACACATATTTGTGTGTAAACCATGAAGACAAAAGGTTTTTTTCTCAATTTGAAATCAGAATAAATGGCTTAGTTTGCTCTTTCCGCTTCATTTTAATACATATTTCAATAATAGCATATAAATACCTTACTCGTTCAGTGCGACAAGCAGAATCTGACGTCTGAAGTCGGTCCCCACTCTGAAAGCGTTCGCTGAAAGTAAATCTAATTAGATACACATTCTAAAATAACATATTTTAGAATCATAAAACCATGGTGTGTCAGATAAAGTAATAGTATCTCTAGAACAGACATCCACATTCGAGTCTAATATAAACGAAAAATCGATTTATTCCTCTCAATTAAAATGTTGAAAAATACAGTTTAACTCTAACTAGATGTAACATTTTCTGGTCGTAGCCGTTGGTAACAGAACGAATCGAAGCCACATCAAGACATCAAGACATATTTGAATCATTCTCAACGAAGTCTTTATGTTAAAAATGTCGCATTTCAATGGTTTATTTGACAAATCATTATAACTTTTACAATATCCCGTTATAGTATAATGTCCACTGTGTAATATAAGAACTGTCACTGATCACGCACGAGACATAACAGTGAACACATCTCATTGCCATGATTATACCAAACTGCATGCCTCATTCTAAACCATATAAATGGCTAGCTAATACAACTGTGCATTTTAAAGTAAAGTACTATTGTCGTTTTGTTATAACTATGCTTTATATACATCAGACTAACCAGTTAAAATAGCTGTTCTGTGAAACATAATGACCTTGACTTCCTTTATTTTCACCGAGCTGGCTAATACAATGAAGTATGGGGGAGGGTTTTTTATATAACCTTGTTTCCACCGAGTGACGTCACTGCGTTTCACAGAATGAAGTATGGGAGGGGGTGTTATATAACTTTGTTTTCACCGAGTGACGTCACTGCGTTTCACAGAATAGATGTGGCCGAAGCAATGTGACTCATTGCTGTTATTATGACGCGACTCACCTGTTTCGCACACAAAGCGTTGAACCAATGTTTTAAGGTTGGTCTAGCGTCGTAGACAGTTGGCTAACATTAATGTAGCATTGGTTCAACGTATTCTGGTTGTTGGGGTGATATATTGTATTGAAACTACAAAGTCTCATTCGAAGCTGCTGCATTAGCTAAATTATTGTTTATAAACACATTGTATTCCTCAGATAGACTAACCTATACTCAAATAGTAGAATTAATAAAAAAAAACTGCAGTCGCATTCATGAAGCATGCAATTCTTTCACGTCTCCAGTTGTGTCCTGAACTTGTGATATTAAAAATAAAGCTTGAACCTCGCATGTTTGTTTTATGTTGCACATGCAGTTATCTTAAATAAACTCCTATTAGGAAAAAGTGATAGGTGTATAATTCACCAAAATCATGCCATTCGGAGCTTTGATTCGAACTATTACACTTGGCAGTTTTACAACATCAAGTCATTTTCGTTCAAATTGAAATGAAAATTGAAAGAAATACCTGAGTGGTCAGAGGGTTTATCATCAAGGCGCTGAATTAATTTGTGAAAAAACATCGCAACCAAAGTGTTTATTCAATTTGAAATTCAATCATCATAAATGTCTTAGTTAGCTCTTTCCGATTCAATTGAATACCTGTGTTAGGGGTATACGGCCATTGGAAATATTTTTGTTCTTACAGTGTGTAGGGGTTAAAGCGCTAAGCACAGAAAGAAGCGTGATTGTGAAAAATGAGCTTTTAATCAAAATTTGATAATGTTTGGTCTCAAATTATGACTGATAGAAACATATGGTCTGTATAAAATTCCTGACCTCTATGAAATAAGGGTTTGATTTGAAACTTCAAGTAACCTACCGATAACGTTATGCACAGGTGGTACACGCCACGCGTGGGAGAGTTGAGAGCTCATACATACATGCACAGAAACCATTAACGCTGAGCTGCCAAATTATCAATTCGATTAATTTTAAACGAGCTAATACGTAATGATGTGGTGATCTTCCACTCAGATGTAAACTATTAGCATGCTTTATTGTGTGCATCACTAGAATGTCGCCAGATATTCGTGGGAGGAGAGGATGTGACTCACTCAGTAACATTATTATGTACATTATTATGTTGTTTACCTCCCACCATCTCTTGACAAGATATGACAAAACATTGAAGTCCCTACACAACTATGGTACAGCCACTTAAGGCGAAGCATCCATCGCAAACTCGTGTTTGATACCAATAAAAGCATAAATTGCTTTCATCACCCGCTTAGTTATCCTTTTGGGTACATTGAAAACACCCCTACAATCCATGTGACTGCACTTGATACAATTTTTACCATGTTTACAGGCAGTGCTTTCTACAGTGGCCGTATTTTATTATTATCCTCACAAAATGAACTAGACATTAATTGTGACTTTTCAAGTAACAATAACATTTAGGCTAGGTTTTATGAGTTTTTGTGGTGGCCATTTTGAATTTGGTTGGGTTATTTTTATTATGACAGATTGTTTGAGTTTTTTGGCAGCCATTCTGAACTGTAATTTTAGACTTTGGACTTCAGGCTGCAAATTTCAGAAGTCCCCACTGAGCTTTTGCAGTTTTAAATAGATATATATTTGTTTGTCAAATGGAATCGCATTCAGGGTGCACAGTACACGCATTGACTTGTCTCTCTGTTGATTCAATGTTGTATCACTATCCGCGACGCTAGCCCAACATTAAAACAACATTGATTCAACGTTTTGCGTTTAAAAAGAATTGCAACTGTTATTGTATTTGTAGCATTTGAATGGTTTCAACTGTCTATACTAAATACACAATATTTGTTCAATACTGGGTCGCCGTCTGCGACGCTGGCCCAGAATTGAAACATTGGATAAATGTATTTTTATTTTCAAATCTGGCGACTAAAGGGTGGAGTCGGTCTGGACATGAGGGCACTCTGTTCACCCTCCTGGCAATGAATGGAGAATCACCCGACATGTCCACTATTGAACCAGTATTGGAACCAATTATAGGCCTACTGCCGTGCAAGGCAAAAAAATGTATATGCTCACCTTACAAGTAAGCAGATACTGCCTTTTGCATTTGAAGAGCAGCATAGTGCGGTATCTGCTCAGTTTACAAGCAAGCAGAAACTGCCTTTTGCCATTCAAGAGTGATCCAGGAAATCCTAGAATAATCCGGAAGAAAACGATGTATGTCTTAGAAAAGTCATAGCAAAATACCTGACTACTCTGGGAATATGGTGTCCAAATTTCATAATGATCGGATAAAAATTCAGGGAGAAATAGCATCTTACAAAAACGTGCCAAGAATAATAAGATTAAAGTTCCGTTGTAAAATCAATATAACTAGAGGGGAATTGTGACTTTTCAAATACCAATAATGTTTGGACTACGTTTTGCGCTATTTTTTGCGACCATTTTAAATGTTGTTGGGGTATTTATGAGAGATTGATTGAAATTTTGGATTTCTGGATTCTGACTTCTTTGTTGGTTTAATGCTGTATCACCGTCTATGACACTGGCAAAACATTAAAACCACATTGCGTCGACGTTTCGTGTTTGAAGCAATTATAACTGCAAGTTAAGTTTGGACGTCGTGGTCCAAGCTTTTTGAAATCACTCGGCAACTATTTTTTTCTTATTCTAATTCTACATCCTCCATTACAGAGTCAGTTTAGAAGTAATCGACTTCAAACCTTGGCGCAATGATCCTTAGGTATACATCTTCAAGGCTATAGCTGTTTTCAGCTCTCCTGCCAGTGGATCTGGATCTGATCCCGATTTCATCGATCGCCTGTATGGATTATCATTGACGATTTTTGCAAGGGCTATTTCTCACTCAGTTTACAAGTAATCGGCGTCAAACTTTGGCTCAATGATCCTCAGGTATTCAGGAACCCGGCTATAGCTTTTTTCAGTGATCCTGCCAGTGGATCAATAATTGTTAAGAATTTTGTAGATCCACTTTGTGTACTATTGTTGGTAGAGTGCTTTACATGTCGGTTGATCAATTCAATAGGAAAGTCGGTCAACACAATGCGTCTTTGTTATGTGGACCCCGCGTTATGGTGGTGGCTTGTACTGGGTTTCCCATGGGCTTGACCCTCTAATTACCAGGCTGTAATAATTAAAATACATATGTATATCCAATAATGTATCAGTGATGGGCCAGCATCGCGAACAGTGGCCCAGCATTGAACCAACATTGGGTGTTTGAGATCGATAGTAGCAACATTTTAAATGCCAGATTTAAATAGCAAAATAACAGTTGTAATTGCAGAGAATTGTTCCAAATGTTCTAAATGTCTCAAATGCCCGAAATGAAAAATGTTTCACATGTTCCAAATGGTCTAAATGCTCCAAAATTTCCAAATATCGCAAAAAGTCGCAAAAGGCAAAGTCCAAACTTTACTGTTACTTGAAAAGTAAAAGTCATTTCTAGTTCAATGTTAAAATGCATAATTTGAACGGTTTTGCTGTTCATATCAAGCACCCATTTTTGGTTCAATGCTGAACAGCTCTCTGCGACGCTGGTCCCACATTGAAACATTATTGGATATAGGCCTCTGTGTTTTAATTGAATAAATGTAGAGAGTGCTCAAAGGGTCGGTCGTGTCGCCTCTGACAAAGGGCCCCTATTTAATAATCAAGATTCATTCATGGGCTTCTCCCGACATGTGAATCATTGGACCGACGGTAATCCGCATAGTGATCCAGAAGATCCCTAAGAATTCCGGCATAGCACACCTCCCCGAAACCTCAGGATCAGTGTTCCAAGGTTTGAAGTTGATTGGAGAAATAGGCCCGGACATAGAATAATAAAAGTGTCGAGATCCATACAAAGATTAATATATTTGGACCAAAAGGTCCAAACATAAAAATTTAGATGCACCGTAGGCCCCTATTACTAATACTTTTCCATAAGGCATTGTTAACTTCAAGTGTGCATATGTGGACAAGTTCCGCCTTAAAAATATTTGTATTTGTTTTCAAATATGTTTCATCAATTATAAGTTATTGTACATTAAAAATATGTGCCAGTTGTCGATCAATTAATCTATGTTAAAACATGTGTCAACTCCCTATAAATTAGTTTACATTAAAATATGTGTCATCTCCTGATAGAATAATCTACATTAAAACATGTGCCATTTCCCGATAAATTAATCTACAATAAATGATGTGTCATCTCCTGATAAATTAATCTACATTAAAAGATGTGTCAACTCCTGATACATTAGTCTACATTGACACATGTGTCGGCTTTTGATAAACTAATCTACATTAAAACATATGCCAGCTCCTGATAAATTAATCTACATTAAAACATGTGCCATTTCCCGATAAATTAATTTACATTAAATGATGTGTCATCTCCTGATAAATTATTCTACACTAAAACTTGTGCCATCTTCTGATCAATTAATCTACATTAAAACATGTGCCAGCTCCTGATACATTAGTCTACATTAACACATGTGTCGGCTTTTGATAAATTAATCTACATTAAAACATGTGCCATTTCCCGATAAATTAATCTACCTTAAATGATGTGTCATCTCCTGATAAATTAATCTACACTAAAACTTGTGCCATCTGCTGATCAATTAATCTACATTAAAACATGTTCCAACTTCCAATAAATTAATCTCATTAAAACATGTATCATCTCCTAATAGATTAACCTACATTAAAACATATGGCAGCTCCTGATAAATTAATTGACATTAAAGCATGTGTCAGCTCCTTATAAATTAATCGACATTAAATACATGTGTCGTCTCTCGATAAGGTAAGCTACATTAATTTGTGTGTCATCTCCCGATAAATTAATCTACACTAAAACATGTGTCATCTCCAGTTAAATTAAACTTAAAACATGTGCCATCTCCTGATGAATTAATCTGAATTAAAACATGTGTCAACTCCAGATAATTTAATCTACATTAAAACATGTGTCATCTCCTGGTAAATTAATTTAAATTAAAACATATATCATCTCCTGATAAATTAATCAAAATTATCCCTTCATAAATTAATCTACATTAAAACATGTGTCATCTCCCAATAAATTATTCTACATTAAAACATGTATCAGCTCTTGATAAATTATTCTAAATTAAAACAAGTGTCATCTCCGGATAAGTTAATCTACAATAAAACATGTGTCAACTCCCAATAATTTAATCTACATTAAAACAGGTGTCATCTCCAGATAAATTAATCTACACTAAAACATGTGTCATCTCCCGATAAATTATTCTACATTAAAACATGTGTCATCTCCTGATAAATTAATCTAAATTAAAACATGTGTCATCCCTTCATAAATTAATCTACATTAAAACATGTGTCATCTCCAGATAAATTAATCTACATTAAAACATGTATCATCTCCCGTTAAATTAATCTACATTAAAACATGATGTGCTATCTCTTGATAAATTATTCTAAATTAAAACATGTGCCAGCTCCTGATACATTAGTCTACATTAACACATGTGTTGGCTTTTGATAAATTCTTCTACATTAAAACATGTGCCAGCTCCTGATAAATTAATCTACATTAAAACATGTGCCATTTCCCGATAAATTAATCTACATTAAATTATGTGTCATCTCCTGATAAATTATTCTACAGTAAAACTTGTGCCATCTGCTGATCAATTAATCTACATTAAAACATGTGCTAGCTCCCAATAAATTAATCTATTTAAAACATGTATCATCTCCTAATAGATTAACCTACATTAAAACATATGGCAGCTCCTGATTAATTAATCGACATTAAAGCATGTGTCAGCTCCTTATAAATTAATCGACATTAAATACATGTGTCATCTCTCGATAAGGTAATCTACATTAATTCGTGTGTCATCTCCCGATAAATTAATCTAAATTAAAACATGTGTCATCTCCTGGTAAATTAATCTAAATTAAAACATGTGTCATCTCCTGGTAAATTAATATACATTAAAACACGTGTGATCTCCTGGTAAATTAATCTAAATTATAACATATATCATGTCTAGAATGCGCTGCTCGATTGTTTTTCATCCATTTATAGTGAGAATTGCAAACCCAAGTTTCAGCTTCAAATGACGAAACATAATTGTATTTTTGAAAAATCGATGTATCTTTAATTGAAATATTTGACATTTTATACTGATACGACACAAGGACTGTTGCTTGTTCTTTTGTAAATTAATTCTGTCTGGGTAGAAAATTTGTGACAGGCGCCCAGTTAAGCAATGCATTTTCTCATTGATGAGAACTATTACTTTAAATCTATGGTATACTGACAACTCTCAAATTGCAATATTTGATCAGTAGAGCATCTATTCCAAATAAAATTATATATCAATCGTACCGGTATTATATTAAGCTTGAAATACAGCATCTGAACATAATGATTAACATAAGTGTAAATGTGTTCTTTTAAAACATAGACTATCTAGAAAGCGGGTACCCATTGCAACCCAAGGAACCAACACATGTGACATGGACTCTTCACCCGTGTTTCGTTCATCATACCTATGTTTTATTTTTTTTCAGGGAGTTTTCTACATGAACAATATATATCAGGCGCCTCTCGTTTGTATCGCCATCATCATATTGCTGTTTGTGGAGTTTGGCAGAGGTTTTATCGCTGGCTTCATCATCTTTATCGTCTTATTTGGACTGGAAATCTTCTTTGGTCTCAGGGTTGGAGCTTACAGGTGAATGTGCTCGTTGTTTCCGCCATTAATGTTCAGGAACGAATAATTATATCCATTAAATTAGGGCCTTAGTTGCTCCATACTGGTGAACAGTTTAAAAGTAGTGATTTTATTTTTGCATAATAATGCATATCTGGTAATTTTTGCGTGTCTACATTCTCGTGAATTTGTGATTTTGCGACTTTCCACGAAGTCTAGAATACGCGAATTATCAATAGCGATGATAGGTAGCGCGATTATAATAATTGTTTTGCGTGGTTCTTTAATTCGCAAATGTGTTCTCTTCGCAAAATTCGCGAACATTAAAACAACGCGAATATTACCAGATCAACTTCAATCAAATTCATTCAGATTCACCATTTTACACTAAGAACCACTAACATATCGTCAGTGATAGTCCTCCCTGCATCATTTACACCGCGCAGTTTTCTTTATTCACAGAATGTGATAGCATCCTCGAACTTTATATAAAAAATTAATCCATCATTATAATGTCAGGAGGCCATAATAAATGATAAATGTTCAAGTAAGTTCAGTCGTGTTAATTCTCACAGACTGTGCAGTGGTGTTCCGTGTGAGACGTATATCGGTATCAGCCCATATCGCAATCTTGCAGTAGTTTGAGCTACAATGTAGAACAGATATGCCATGTGTAACTTGGTCGAAATAGAAAATACAAACGTTGTTCATTTTGTGTACGATATGGGAAAATACAACACATGTCCAATAAATAAAGTGTTCGCCTGAAGGCTCACACTTTATTCATTGGACGAGTGCTTTATTTTCCCATATCGCACTCATATAAACACCGTTTGCATGTCCTCATATTCACATTTGCAGAGAAGACGTGAGCGCCCTGTCAGACAAAAGAGACACTGCCATGACTGATGTTATTGGAGGAATCAGCATGGTCAAAATATTCTGCCTTGAAAACTACTACTCTGAACTGATCCATTCTAGAAGAAAGTGAGTAAACTTAGTCTGTTGTTGAAGCTTTTTGAACAGGCTGCGTGTTTAAGAATTGAGGTAATTTCATTTTCAGTACAAAACGAACTCCGTTAACCATTTCAGTGCGGGGATTGACTTTAGACGTCAGAATCTGACGTCTATAGACGCCGGATTCTGACGTCTAAAATTAATCGCCGCTCTAAGAAAAACAAATTGGTCTCTTGGTTTATATAAAAAAAAAATTCAACACCGTAATGATTAAGACTCGGCTATTTATTTATTTTTTCCCTTTACTTTGACTTTGTTTTCTTTCACTTTGACATAAGAATGCTTCCTCATTTCAGGTCGGGTTGCTACGAGCGATTATACCACTTCTGTCATATGGTTACAGCCTAATTAATAATGACCAAACAAACATGCATTCACCTATACATGGTCAAAATCTACATTGACATTGAACACTGATATTTTTTAAATAAATTATGTTGAAAATGCAATATGCACTAGAAAAGTAATTTTACTCTATGTATAATGTTAATGTTGACAGAAAAGAGCTTGTGAAGATTCGCAGCGCACGTCTTTGGGAGGCTCAGATAATGGCTGTCTACTATGCCTGTAACAAGGTGATAGGCCTAGCAACTGTTGTCACGTACGTGTTGCTAGGCAACACAATGTCAGCAGGACAGGCCATTAAACTCCTGGGATGGCTTGAGGCTCTGAGACAAACAGCTTTTGGACTCTTCCCACTGGCTGTTATGAGTGCGGCAGAAGCCCACTTTTCAACGAAAAGAATTATGGTATGTCTTTCCTTCAGCGAGTATGAATCATAAAAAGAAACAATCATTTATAATAGCTCAGTCATAAATGTAGAGCCAGTATTAAAAGTTTGCAATGTAAATTGATGGAGAAATTCCTTCAAGTGTGTTTTCTAAATTGTATGACATTTTACCCCTACAACTTTGAAATATCTTACATTTCCGTGATTTGAGGTTGTGTCTCGCTACTGCCATCCACAAACTGGATCTTATGTAGATTATAGACCTATTGTCGATCCCGCACTGAAAGAGTAAGATATCTATAATGGTCGTAAACCAAAACTTAGGTACTGAAAAGAGGCGGAAAGATATATCTAAGATATAATGATAATTTAAAGTTGAATAAAATCTTTTGGTATGCATGGATTATATAAAAATATTTCAGCATGGTATGAATTAATAAAAATCATATATTTATGCCACCTATTTAGGTTGGATATAATTTTTATGAACTCGTTACACAACTTCAAAACAAAACATAGAAAGATCATATTAGCTAATATCAGGGCGAAAAACAATTCATTATTAAATTACATCAGTACATAATGTATATACACATTTATGTATTTCAGGGTTTTCTTGGTGTTGGTGAGATGAAAAAGACCCACGACAATGTTAGTCCACAGATCATCACTGGCAATAATCAGGATGAAGACGCTGTAGTCATGACTAAACTCAGCACAACGTGGGGCGGGGAGCAAGGAGACAAAACTACCGTGGACGCAAATGGAAATAAAAAACAGAATGACGCACATAGCGAAATAAATGAATTTAATAACTTGAATAATGAACATAGTGAGCCATCTAGCGAACCAAACGGGAATGAGATCTCAAAAAACGGACATAATGAGACAACTAGCAATTCACATGAGGACTTAGGTAGAGATGTAAGTAATCAGATGTTTAGGTTTCCATAATGTATTAAGTTAAAAATAATTTCGATGTATACATCTAAAACCTTACCTTTCTAATCTGATTTATTTCGGGTAAGCTATAGTGTATTTTTAATGTAAGTTTACTATTTGATAAATAAATTTGTCCAAGCGGACGTGCTCATCAAGATTATGCGTGTTTGTAGAATTTCATGTCAACTAATACGTTTTTTTCATTTTCCTAAATAATGTTTTACTTTTTTTTTAAGCAAGTGAATGAGCTGACCGAAGAGCAGATATTCGGTTTAAATGATATGACAACGACAATTAAAAAGGTAACTTCACTATGGATACAAACATAGTTGTTATTGAATAATTACTAAATTACTATCATTCTATTTATCCTAATCTACGTATTTCCATTCCATAATATGTCTTATATTACAGGGTAGTCTTGTGGCAGTAGTAGGGGAAGTTGGAAGTGGCAAGGTATGTAAGATGTTTTTCAATTTAAAATCATCGCAAATGTCTTAATTAGCTCTTTCTGGTTTATTTGAATACCTATGCTATGGGTCTACGACCATTATGAATAGTTTAATTCTTTCAGTGCGGGGTTTGACTTTACGTCAGAAAGATTCAGACGTATAAAGACGGTCCCCGCGCTGTAAGGGTTAATTATTAGAGTTTTAAAACAATATTGAGTTAAAGATGACTTAAAGATGATTTATAGTATATTTTTGGAATAAATAGATTCGTAGCAAACGTAAAATTAGGAGCGCTTGCATTAAAACTAAAAACTCAAGTATCTTACATCTATAACAAATGCATTGTACCATAACAATTTGTATATACGGACAATGTCTGTGTTGTATCTTTTGTAGAGTTCATTTCTCCTCTCTCTGCTGGGTGAGATGTACGTGACGTCAGGTGAACTCAAAGTAAATGGCAGGACATCTTACGTCCCTCAAAAAGCCTGGCTGTTTTCTCATTCGCTGAGAGAGAATATTCTGCTGGGAAGAGAGCAAAATAAATCTTATAATCAGGTTATCAAGGCCTGTGGGTTGAGTGATGTAAGTAATCAATCTTATTAAGTCACCCTAAATGCTGTATTAGCATTGACATTGACAAAATTGTGAACATAGTTTTCTTGTTTATAGTAACACAATGTAACGTATTTAGTTTAGTTCCTGTTATGTGTTACTACAGAAACGAAATAAGCTAAAACATTCATTCCAACTCGTGGTATTTGAGAATTGTGTCTGCCAAAGTGACAGACGCAAAACTGTCAAACCACAGAGTTGTAACAGATATATGTGTAGCGAAAAATCACTCGTAATTGTCCCTTAAAAAACATTGCTGCTTTTTTAAAGCCTTATCCCCAGTGTATTTTGGCAATGCACTATATCATGTACAGGCTACATGTATGTACAAGATACCCGACCATATAGTTATTATTTTATATATCTGTTGTGTTATTTATCAGGATATATCAGAGATGCCTGATGGTGACCTGACCAGGGTTGGTGAGAGAGGCTGGTCATTGAGCGGAGGCCAAAAAATCAGGGTTAACTTAGCAAGGTAGCACTCGATCATTTCGAATCGCCATAGATTCCTAACGTGTATAACACTATCAAATAAATAATTACATTAAATATTGCTATGATTTAGATGAAAGAGAATCAACCGAAATAAATAAAAAAGCGAGTGTTCCTATCATAAGTTAGCTATACATTACAGAGAATATAGACCTTGCATGTGCATATTCTTATTATAGAACTAACGATATATTTAAAACAAATATGTTTTATACAATGTATTTGTACATGCATTTTACAGTTTTTTAGATTTTATTAACACAATTAAAACTATTTTTATAACATACAAAATGAAATACAATCAGTTGATAAAAAGTGCATATATTAAAAATTGATATAATTATAATAATATTTTTTGTATAATTGTCGTATACTTAAAACATCAGCTAATAGTAGCATACTGAAAACATATGTATGCTTGTTCTATATTTGTAGTCTACTTTAGTAAACTATCTCAGACTGCCATACTTTCTAATAGGGCTGTCTACCAGGACGCCGATGTGTATTTACTGGATGACCCTTTAAGTGCTCTGGATCCAAAAGTTGGAAAGCAAGTGTTTAACACGTAAGCTATACTAAGCACACTAGAAATGTAAAGATGTTTCTAATGTAATATAAAGCCGGATTTATCAGTGCTGCACAATATATGTCGACATCAAATTTATCCCTCTTAATCCTTTCGAGCCTGAATTTACCATTGTCATCTCATCCACTACAAGCCGCGAATTGCTGCCGCAATTCTCGACTTGTAGTGGATGAAGATGACTTGAAGTGGGTGAAAAATTAAATAAAATTGCCATGTATTGGTAAAACTCTGTCAAGGGAATTTTCATCATAAAACCCCTAGTTGTAGGAAAATTAGGTCTGTATACAGTGATGTAAAATGATGCTTTAATGCATCGTGAAAACTTAAAGGGTTAACACCCGGAGTCTTCCTGCCCATTTTCCTTCACCTTGAGGTGTGAGTAGTGATAGCAATTCACACCTTAAAATCAATGAAGAACATAATATCCTGATTTTATGAAAGAAACATGTGATGTATAATATATCAAAAGTATGCTCAATACGTATGTTATGTACTTTACCGTGTTTGTGTTACAACATTTCACGCCATGCATAAACATTATAAACGCCACTTAGTCTTTAATGCGTGATTCTATTCTATTGAAACAGTAAGTAAACATTGCTATACTGTTTGTTTCAATTCACTGATCTTAGCCCTTTAACCGCCGGTGCCGCATATATTCAGGTTTTCATTTTTTATCAGCACATTAACTACCACGTTTTAAACACGTTAAATATAAAATGTGACATCAATTAGCAATATTTGAAAACAGTTGACCTCCATCTTGTCAAATAAATTTCCACTCACTTGAAGTTGTGGATCGCATCAGCATCAAGTGGGTGGAATTTCAGATTGAATAATTTGGCGGTTAAAGGGTTAATCGCCGCAAATTATAGTGTTTAAAAAAAGTATTATTTTCAGGTGTATAAAATCTGTACTGAAGGATAAAACTAGAATCCTGGTGACTCATCAGCTTCAGTATTTACCTCAGGTGGATTACGTCTATATCATGAATAAGGTAAAATAAAAAACTACTGCTATAATTTATTTGACTACTAACATGAATTGTTTACTATAGATCAAACAATGAATCAATCAATGAATCAATCAATGGATCATTCAATGAATCAATCAATGAATCAATTAATGAATTAATCAATGATTCAATCAATGAATCAATCAACGAATCAATCAATGATTTAAACAATGAAGTAATCAATGAATCTATCAATAAATCACTCAATGAAACAATGAATCAATAAATCAATCAATAAATCAATAAATTAAGCAATCAATCAGTCAATCAATGATTCTATGAATCAGTCAGTCAGTCAGTCAGTCAGTCAGTCAGTCAGTCAGTCAGTCAGTCAGTCAGTCAGTCAGTCAGTCAGTCAGTCAGTCAGTCAGTCAGTCAGTCAGTCAGTCAGTCAGTCAGTCAGTCAGTCAGTCAGTCAGTCAGTCAGTCAGTCAGTCAGTCAGTCAGTCAGTCAGTCAGTCAGTCAGTCAGTCAGTCAGTCAGTCAGTCAGTCAGTCAGTCAGTCAGTCAGTCAGTCAGTCAGTCAGTCAGTCAGTCAGTCAGTCAGTCAGTCAGTCAGTCAGTCAGTCAGTCAGTCAGTCAGTCAGTCAGTCAGTCAGTCAGTCAGTCAGTCAGTCAGTCAGTCAGTCAGTCAGTCAGTCAGTCAGTCAGTCAGTCAGTCAGTCAGTCAGTCAGTCAGTCAGTCAGTCAGTCAGTCAGTCAGTCAGTCAGTCAGTCAGTCAGTCAGTCAGTCAGTCAGTCAGTCAGTCAGTCGAATACAATGTGTTTTGTTATCTATTCAGGGGGTCATAGCCGCGCAGGGTCCATTTGAAGAAGTGCAAAATGACAAAGCTTATGTAGACTTGTTAATAAAGAAACAAACAGAAGAAAAAGAAGTCTCACCACCAAAGAGAAAATCAATCAGCCGTCAGTTTTCTAGAGAGTATATGCTGGCAGGGATGGAGTCATCACAAAGGTACAGTGCTTCAGCTGTATAATGTACATGTATACCATGATATATCATCATAAATCATGACACAGGCAAATCTGTAGGTAACATGACATATGATTATCACCGTAATCACGCAGTTACAGTATAAATAGGGATAGTGGACTTAAGCTCTAACCAAGAGTATAAACTGGATAGAAGCGCTTGATTGCACAATAAGAATCATTTTTGACGTCTACAGACGGTCCCCGCACTGAAATAAATTACAAAAATAAAATTAACATGGACCCATTACATAGGTATTCAAATGAAGCGGAAAGGGTCTCATGATTTAAAAAAAATATGTCCGCGTTGTGAGGATCTTTGTCATTTTTCTTTCACGTAAATCCAAATTTACGAACCTTAAATATGCATTGAATTTGGGAAATGTGTTATTTAATATTGGGCAACTTACTTTATACCTGAAACAAATTCAGTTTAATAATGTACAACGCATATCGTGCTCCGATATGAAGTAATTATCATGTACCAATATAAATATACTTGTTGCTATGGACACGGAATGCAATCGCGAACTATAAAAAACATAGCAAGTCTGGGCAATCCAACACTGGTACCCTTTGTTCACACAATATCGGATTTTTTGACGTAATGTAATCTGCTACCTCAGATTTTATGCATGTTTATTATGCATTCATGTGATAAAACATGTGAAGGTGACTTGAAAAGCGATAGCGTTGAAACCAGGGTACAATTTCAATTAAAAAAACTACCACTAAAATGTCAACATAGTATACCTCATGTGTATGGACATAAATCTTCCGCAAAAAAGTGGGAGAAGAAAAAGTCACCACATACACACAAATGCCCAAATCGTTCCTATTCACCCTATTTCACGATAGTCGCTGAACTAAAAGAGTGCTATAACACAGTTACTGTCTCGGGACCTTTATGTAGCTATACGATACACCTGTGACGACAGGCTTTTGTTAAAACAGTAGATTCGGATGTAAGAATCAACTGCTATTTTTAATACTGTTCAGAGCAGGCTCAATTATGGTTTTAACCATAACCCTATACGACCCATGCTGCATAGTTTAACCATCTTGACAAAGGATACATCTATATAAAATCTTAGCGAATATGTAACTATTTTGTGCATTTTAAGTCAAATAAATAACTCAATTACGCTATATTTGTTGATACGAATATTATCTGCACTGCACGCCTTGTACATTTACATCACCGAATAGATCGAATTTCGTTTTTCTCCTTGACTTGACACAATGAAACTACAGCAATGTGTTTCAGATATATATTGAACAGACAGATCAGCCAAGCCAGCATGGATGTTCCACTTGCAGCTCCAGACGATTCAACGTCGAACAAACAAGAAAATCAGAGGAAATTTAGTCAGATTAGTTACAGCTCCGCGGTCACAAATATGAGTGTAAAAAGTAGCAGCGCAACAGAAACTCAGCCGCCCAAGCCTAAACATAAACACAAGTTACAGAGAGCAATGAGTCAGATGAGTATGACGTCAGACCATGGAGTGATGTCGTCAGGTGTCAGTCTTCAGAGAGGAGTCAGTTTAAAAAGCCAGATATCCAGACAGGACAGCTCCGCGGTCACAAATATGAGTGTAAAAAGTAGCATCGCAACAGAAACTCAGCCGCCCAAGCCTAAACATAAACACAAGTTACAGAGAGCAATCAGTCAGATGAGTATGACGTCAGACCATGGAGTGATGTCGTCAGGTGTCAGTCTTCAGAGAGGAGTCAGTTTAAAAAGCCAGATATCCAGACAGGACAGCTCCGCGGTCACAAATATGAGTGTAAAAAGTAGCATCGCAACAGAAACTCAGCCGCCCAAGCCTAAGCATAAACACAAGTTACAGAGAACAATCAGTCAGATGAGTATGACGTCAGACCATGGAGTGATGTCGTCAGATGTCAGCCTTCAGAGAAGAGTCAGTTTAAAAAGCCAGATATCCAGACCGGACAGTGTGTTTGATGATATGTCATCACCTGCTGCTGTCGTCGAGGTAAGACGTGTTTCAGTCGTCCACATTCTGGACTTTTTCATCATTTTGTTTGGCACAATCTTTTTAACACGTGAAGTGTTTATCAGGTCTTTCAACATGTTTTATTTGCCCTTCAAAACCAAAAAAAAAATAGAAGAAGAAATGACATATAAAATTCCTGTTTTTAATCATTTTTCTCAAACGTGTGTCGTGTTAGCCAGAGACAACACATAACTCAGCTTTTTATAATGCCCTCATGTAACGCGTTAAAATTGTCAATTTTGTATCGAGATAGTAGATATGCTCGCTAAAGTCGCCATCTTTACTGTACTAACGTTAATTTACTGCATAATACCATCATCAACTAAATGAAAATATAAACAGCAGGTATTAGTAAATTCAATGGTAGGCAATAAAAAAGTACATAGTGTAATCGGAAATTTGTGTTTTTTGAGATACCACCAAGATTAGGGACTGATCCAGAATTTTGAAACAAAAACTATGTCGTGTCAATCAAAGAGCTGGGGTCTTGGTGCAGCGGTTAAAGCTGCCTGCTTTGAAAGTCGGAGATCGTTGGTTCAAACCCCGCTCTGGCATTCAAGTTTCAAAGAAACAAACTATTTCTTCCCCGCTCACTCGCAAATATTCAATATTGTGAGGAGCCTCCGTGACCGAAAGGTAGCGTCCTCGACCTCAGACCGTCAGGCTTCGAATTTCGATTTCTGTGTCTGGAGGGCAGTGCCATTCATCTTACCACCCTCAAGAGGTTCTCCTGGCCCAGTTTAACCTACATGTGGACAGAGGTGGCCTAAAACCAGATTCATTTTATTTTTTGTGGTGTCAACCTATGATTATTTAGTTTTCTCAGCTTATAAATATACATGATTTCTGGTGTCGCGCCATTGCCATGTCATCAGGGTAATATATGGGGGCTTGACACTCTAAATTCAAAAAGATAGTGCATCAACTTAATGCACCACCTTAGTAAATTACGAATGTCACATATTGATTGTTTGCCATCATGATCGACGTTGAGGCAATTTAGTTTTTGAAAAGCCCTTAGATCAGACAATTGAGTTGCACATTTTTTTTACAGACAGAATATTTTGGTGATGATGATGACATGGACAGAACAGGTGTTCCTAGCAGTGTTCTCCTTAGCTACATGAAGGCTGGGAAAGGGCACATATACATCCCTGTAACTGCCATCCTGTTATTGCTAGTGTTGGTAAGGCTGATATGTCGACTCTTAGCAATCAGAGTGGCGAAGTTGTTTTTTGACGGCAATTTCGCTGGTATGCTGGTATGCTCCATTCTGGACATACTTACTCGTAATTCTTTACCTGTTGATTACGACTACTGTCGTTCCTAATCCGTGTTATTAGCCGATTAAATCTCAGTTAATGGGAATGAAATGAGTGTTTAAACATCAAGATGTGCAAATATTTGTTGTCAAATTAAACAAATATGGGTATTTTCAGCCACTATAAGTGCTTGAACAATTAAAAGATACTCTTTAAAAAACTGATTTTGTTGGATTGAAAGATGAGGATTGAAATGCAATAAAATATTTAATATATTGTATGTTTTTTATTTTCCGTATGTGTTTTTCAGACATTGCAGATAGGTGGAGATTGGTTATTGTTAGAAAGGTAAATACATATTCCACAATACCGAATACAATATCCTATTACAGGTAACGAAATGCAACAGCAACTAATAATTAGACTGACAATTTTTATTACAATTACTATCTACACATTTCCTCAATAAGTATGTTAATATTTAATACCAAAATTATATTTTTGCATTAATAAAATCTAGAGATGATCGATATTATCATTGACGTTGTTGCTTTCAGTGCCAGAAACTTGACGTCACGTGTTAACGCATCTAACACTATAATTGATGACGTCACAGAGGATTCCCACACGTTTCTTTTGGTTTATGGTCTCAGCATCATGTTGTTAGTTATTCTGGCAGACGCCTTTAACGTCAGCTACATGATGTTCAGCACAGTAGCTGGAAAATACCTTCATAAGAACATGTTCGCCAAGGTCATCAGATCTCCACTCAGCTTCTTCGAAAAAAATCCTGCGGGTTTGTATTGTTTAGCAATAATAATTAGCTCTTAATCCTCACAAAGCTGAATTAATTTTGTATAAACCATGATGACCAAAGGGTTAACTTCAATTTGAAATCATCATAAATGTCTTGATCCTGGGTCTGACATGGTTTAAATTCTTTCCCAGCTCTGTGCCGAATCTAATTTTTCAACTAATATCATATCAATTTGATTTGAGATGTATAAAGCGATATCATTATCATCAACTACTTGTAGTATCGTGTACATTTTGTAGAAGTAGGAGAAGCAGGCCTCTATATCAATCGGCAAGTAGCATTATGTCACCTCGGTGTTACATTCCGTTGCTCAAGTGCCTGTTACCATGGGTTACATAGAAACAGTTCTATGTGGTCATTCAGTGTTTAACATACGGGAATATTTTTTCGTTTTGTTTGTTTGCATGTTTATATGTAATCCATGTTTCTATGTAATCCATGTTTCTAATGTGGTCTGACTTTTCAAATAATCTTGTCAAACGTATCATCAATACTGATAAATATTTCCATAAACAGTTGATACATAGTACAGTCCATGTGAGTTGCAACATGTGTCATTTGAAGTATTTTATTTTTCTGTTATTTAAGGGAAGGTGTTAAATCGCTTCACAAGAGACCTTGGTTTTATAGACGGAATGCTTGCCAGAGAGCTATCGCAAGTCATTTCTGCAAGTAGTTATTATACGTACTTGATTACATTTTTTTCAATAACGTGTTTTCCCTTACAACGCTGAACTATTTTTATATAAACCATGGAGACCAAATGTTTTTTTTTTTGTTAAAATTGAAACAATCATGAATGTCTCAGTTAGCTCTTTCTGATTCATTTGAATACCCATGTTATGGGTCTACGACTTCATACGCCAGAATCTGACGTATAAAGACGTATACCCGCGCTGAAAGGGAGAAGCAGTTTTGTGGTGTAATCATCTTTAGATCAACATATCAATGTCGATTATGTCAATTAATATTAACGTTGCAATGTTAAAATGATAAAGTAATGTTTTTTTTTCGTGTAAATTTCGTTATAATATATTTATATTATTATGAAAAGATTGTCCCATTTTGATGCAAGTAGTTGTAAATACTTTCTACTTGTTCAGAAACGATATGATCACTCTTATCATTAAACTCACTACTAGGTTGGCTCTTTGATGGTTGGAGTTCTGGTGTTTATTTGTGTGGCTAACGCTATCATCATAGCTATCTGCATCCCTGTGTTGGTGATCCTGGTCATCCTTAGACAATACGCCATGTACAGCTTACGGGAATTACGACGGCTGGAATCAGCATGTAAGAGCTATTATCATTTATTTAGTCATATTGATCCGAATAAACATGGGACATTGACCATGTTGACCCAATGCCAAATTAATATTGATTTAATGCTGGGCCAGCTCCGAAAACGGTGGTCCAACAGAAAATCAAAATCGGGTAGATACATCTTGTTTGCTCCAGGGATGATACCAGCCAAGTCACTAAATATACGTATATAAATATACGTATATATGATAACCGGTGCGTTTTAATATTGATATAGCTAATGCCAAATGTGATATATTTCAATCAATGTACTAGATTTGCTATTTTTTAAGTTCAATTTAATTTAATATCTGGTAAAAATACAATTGAATTGGAATTGAAAAAGGGAAATAAACACGAGCTAATAACCAACATATACATACAGCAATTTGAAATGTGTGGTGTATTCCATTACATTTACTCCATTTTACTGTCCGTGATCAAATCTCTGTCGTGATAATCTGATGATGCATCTTTAATTATCTTATAATGTCTTCATATTCCTTCTCTTCAGGTCGTAGCCCCCTGTACAGTCACATGATGGACACCATAGAAGGCCTACCAGTGATCAGAGCTCTGGACAAAGAGGATCACTTCAGGGAGAGGTTTTACCAGCTCCAGGATAGACACACATCAGCCTGGTTCCTCTATATTAATGCTCAGAGATGGATGGGGATCAGATCGGAATGGGCCGTCTCAGTATTTCTAATCTGTTGTCTGCTGATAGCTTTTCTCACAAACAAAGGTAGTATGTCTAAGTATCATCTCTTCTGTGATTGGATACTCAGAATGACTGAGTAGCCTGTCCAATCATAGAAGATATGTGTTATTGTCTACTAAGAAAAATCGTTACCGGAATTAGTTCTAAATATTAAGATCACACTATACTGATATCAAGAAACATACAACACATAAGTACAAAATCAAATATGCAAGATTGTATTTGAAAAATAATTTTTACATTAAGTTATTTTTAGTATTAATTTTAGATTGATAGGGGATACTTTCCAATAAAATGATGACAATGTTTTATTTCTTTGACGCTGGTTTTTATAATATACATATATAAACATTATGCATAATATTATATCAACTATAAATACTTGAGCATCTGTTTTCCATTTGATTGCGGATATAATAATTGCAATACTACAATGTACACCTCATTATGCACTTAACTATCATTGATTTGCAAGTTGGGATGCCATTTCAGATAGCGACAATTCCTCCATTGGTTTGGGGTTGTCTTATATTGCTAACCTCATCGTCATTGTGCAATATTTTCTACGTATGTCTGCAGAAAGTGAAACGATGGTAAGAATTAATACACAATAAGAATACATATAAAAACTATATAGAGTGTATTGAAGCAAATATACATATACTGTTTGGTTAGTTAACTTTAAAGTATTCAGTTGTTAAATTCACCCATTTGTGAAGACAAATAACCTCTGATAAACTGCGTTATTCTACATCAGGTATTGTATATTTTATATTTAAATAGAAAAATCATTTTCCCAAATGTAACAAAAAAGACCAAGGTGCGGGATTGTGTTTTTTGAAGGATTAGCTTTAAACCATAACTTTTGACGTGTACAATCATGTTCACCCAGAACAAATAGTTATTTGCGGCCATCCGATATATGCCTCCCACACAGCCGTGATAATAAATCTGGAATACACGCCATATCATAGCCTCCTCTGAGAAATTTTTTTGTCCTAATTTGGTTTTTAACAACAGTGGCCTACCTCCAAAAATATATATGTACATTATTTCACCTGATGACATAATTATGTACACATGTGCGAGAGAGCAGCGTGTAGCACGAGGCATTTAATCCAACTGTCGGGGTAATGTTGAGAATACGCCAGCACATTGTCCCAACATTAGGCTATCATTGAGTGAACCCGTTCATTATGTACCGGTCAATACCAGTGTTAAAACAATATAGTAATTTTTTTCATATGGAAACCTTTTCAGCATTATTAAGACATTATACACAACATTGAGCTATTTATAACATTTTGTAGATATAATTTCAGTAGTGAGAGTATTTGTCAGTTGTATTCCAGATGACACAAGTGGAGAAGGTGGTTCTTGATAATGTCACATTTTGTTCTTCCAGGTGACATCGGTGGAGAAGGTGGTTCTTGAAAATGCCACATTTCGTTCTTCCAGATGACACCAATGGAGAAGGTGGTTCTTGATAATGTCACATGTTGTTCTTCCAGATGACATCAATGGAGAAGGTGGTTCTTGATAATGTCACATTTTGTTCTTCCAGTTGAAATCAGTGCAGAAGGTGTTTCTTGATAATGTCACATTTTGTTCTTCCAGGTGACATCAGTGGAGAAGGTGGTTCTTGATAATGTCACATTTTGTTCTTCCAGGTGACATCAGTGCAGAAGGTGGTTCTTGATAATGTCACATTTTGTTCTTCCAGGTGACATCAGTGCAGAAGGTGTTTCTTGATAATGTCACATTTTGTTCTTCCAGGTGACATCAGTGCAGAAGGTGGTTCTTGATAATGTCACATTTTGTTCTTCCAGGTGACATCGGTGGAGAAGGTAGTTCTTGATAATGTCACATTTTGTTCTCCAGGTGACATCAGTGGAGAAGGTGGTTCTCTCTTAATAATGTCACATCTTGTTCTTCCAGTTGAAATCAGTGGAATAGGTGGTTCTTGATAATGTCACATTTTGTTCTTCCAGATGACACCAGTAGAGAAGGTGGTTCTTGATGATGTCACATTTTGTTCTTCCATGTGACCCTAGTGGAGCAGGTGGTTCTTGATAATGTCACATCTTGTTCTTCCAGATGACATCAGTGGAGAAGGTGGTTCTTGATAATGTCACATTTTGTTCTTCCAGTTGAAATCAGTGGAGAAGGTGGTTCTTGATGATGTCACATTTTGTTCTTCCAGATGACACCAATGGAGAAGGTGGTTCTTAGTAATGTCACATTTTGTTCTTCCAGATGACACCAGTGGAGAAGGTGGTTCTTGATAATGTCACATTTTGTTCTTACAGGTGACATCGGTGGAGAAGGTGGTTCTCTCTTAATAATGTCACATCTTGTTCTTCCAGTTGAAATCAGTGGAGAAGGTGGTTCTTGATGATGTCACATTTTGTTCTTCCGGATGACACCAATGGAGAAGGTGGTTCTTGATAATGTCACATTTTGTTCTTCCAGCTGACATCAGTGCAGAAGGTGTTTCTTGATGATGTCACATTTTGTTCTTCCAGGTGACATCAGTGGAGAAGGTGGTTCTTGATAATGTCACATCTTGTTCTTCCAGTTGAAATCAGTGGAGAAGGTGGTTCTTGGTGATGTCGCATTTTGTTCTTCCAGATGACATCAGTGGAGAAGGTGGTTCTTGATGATGTCACATTTTGTTCTTCCAGATGACACCAATGGAGAAGGTGGCTCTTGAAAATACCACATTTCGTTCTTCCAGATGACACCAGTGGAGAAGGTGGTTCTTGATAATGTCACATTTTGTTCTTCCATGTGACCCCAGTGGAGCAGGTGGTTCTTGATAATGTCACATCTTGTTCTTCCAGATGACACCAATGGAGAAGGTGGTTCTTGATAATGTCACATGTTGTTCTTACAGATGACACCAGTGGGGATGGTGGTTCTTGATAATGTCACATTTTGTTCTTCCAGATGACACCAGTGGAGAAGGTGGTTCTTGATAATGTCACATTTTGTTCTCCAGGTGACATCAGTGGAGAAGGTGGTTCTCTCTTAATAATGTCACATCTTGTTCTTCCAGTTGAAGTCAGTGGAGAAGGTGGTTCTTGATGATGTCACATTTTGTTCTTCCAGGTGACATCAGTGCAGAAGGTGTTTCTTGATAATGTCACATTTTGTTCTTCCAGGTGACATCAGTGGAGAAGGTGGTTCCTAATAATGTCACATTTTGTTTTCCCAGATGACATGAGTGCATAGGGTGGTTCTCTCTTAAACCTGTGGCCAGCTCCCAAATGGGCATGCGTGGCCAGTGTCTAGGCTGTTAGTTGTCTATACATTGCATCATGTGTAGGCCTATGATACACTAGGCTACAGGTTGATTCACACTAGGTTTAAAAATAGATATTCAAAATCATGTGCAATCGGCAGGGTAAAGGCAGCAAAACTACCAAAAGTGGCCAGATTTTGCCTGCATGGGCAGCTGGTCGTATCGGTTGCCATGTCAACACAACAGGTGTACAACATAGATATTGCGACCTAATGTCGCCAAAGAGCATAGCTAAGATAAATATCATCTGATAGTAGTCGATTTTTTTATTTTTACTCATAGATGTCACACTGTGATTTAAGAGCTCGATATGATTTTGTTTCATGACTGTTGGTCAGGACTGGGTCACTTTGAATTGTGGGAGTGTAGTTGTCCCGCAAATAATCATCAGTTGACCATGGCTTTAATAATATCACATTTTGTTTCTCCAGATGACATCAGTGGAGAGGGTGGTTCAGTATAATCATCTTGACCAGGAGGCACCCTGGGTGACAGATGTGGTTCCTCCTGACACCTGGCCTGATCAAGGTCATATCTCACTGAAGGACGTCAGTCTCAGATATCCTGGTCAGGAATCCCTGGCTCTACGTGACGTCACACTCACTGTGAAAGCTAGAGAAAAGGTAAGAAAACCTCACTGTCAAAGCCAGCTGAAATGTAGAAAAATCTCACTGCGCAAGTCAGAGGAAAAGTAGGAAAAAAACAATGTGAAAACCTGAGAAAAGGTGGGAAAATCGCACTGTGAAATACAAAGAAAATGTAGGAAAATCTCTCTGTGAAAGGCAAAGAACAGATAGGAAAACTTCACTGTGAAGCCAGAGAAAAAGAGAATATAAAATACCATTGAATTTTTTATTCCGGATTGTCAAGACGACTAAACCCATATTTTTTTAATGCCGGTCCAGCGTCTACGACACTGGGTCAACTTTAAAACAACATGTCTTTCTGGGACAATGTCAGATCTATGTTATTACAGGTGGGAGTTGTTGGGAGAACAGGAGCTGGTAAGAGTACTTTACTGTCTTGTTTACTGAGGATGGTGGAGCCTGATGGCCTAATCCTGGTGGATGGTGTGGATATCACAAAGATAGGACTTCATCATCTCAGATCTAATATAGCTGTTATACCACAGGTTGGTATGTTAGAAGTGTCATTTATGGCTATAAGGTTTATATTACATATTCTCAGATCTAACATAGCTGTTATACTTCAGGTAGGCGATAATGGTACAAAATGTGTTTATGGCTGTAAAGCTCGCTTCTTCTAAGTTCATACATAGCTTTTACACCATTCTTGAGAAGTTACATCATTTAGATATCATACATAGTTGTCATACCACAGGTAGAAATGTTAGGCCTTCCGCTGCTGGACCGGTATATATATATACGGGGTTCCAACCAAGCCCGAGTTTTGCTGCTGCTACGCTACTAGTATCGCCGACACGCTGCCGATACACTGAATAAAGAGCGACACGCTGCCGATACTCTGGAAATAATCTTATTCCAATTTGACAAATACGGCTGCCGTATCCCAGCAAACACGAGGTGCTGACGCGATGTTTGCCTGATGATGCCCCGACTTCGCAGAGAGCTGGCCAGCATTAACACATCATTTGTGCAGCGACTCCTGTATGTTGGTTAAGCAGTAGCCGTGACGTCCTCATTGAGGCCGTGGATTGCTAGATTTGTTTCACCCGAAAAAATCAACGTTTTTTCAACATGGCGGTGACTGAGAGCGATCTCGACCCCAAGCCTCGAAAAACAAGTCCAGCATGCAATCTCGTTGCTAAAATGCTACTAATTCTAAAAAAAATATTTTTGACCTGATTATTCAAGGTTAAATCTTAGATATGACTGTCCAAAAAAATGTCCCACGATTTTGTACGGGGTTAATCTGTGGTTGAAACCCTCAGCCACGCTGGGGCTGTTTGGCAGCGCTGAATACCGCGACCGCCATTGGCTGATTGCCAAATTTCAGATGCGACATAGGCTTATACCTGGGTTGAAGCCGAGCTGGCATAATATCATCTACGATGCTCTGCCTATTAGGGTTTATATATTGCGTGAATTATTTGCACCATATTAAAATTTATCTACCACCTCCTCTATATGATACAACCTAGGCCCATTAATAATTTAGACAGTGTATCTCTAATACTGATATGGAGATGTGTAAAAATATGCATGTAGGCATAGGCCCCTATTACTTGCTTTAAATGCTAGAGAATGTATAAGTAGAAAAACTAAAGGTGCATGCACACACAAGCTATTGCCGTGTATCTGGCGATCATGGATTTCTAATTAATAGCGGCTGTACCGTGGTTTGTCTGCAAAGTAAGTCTAGAAAAAAACATTGAATCTATAGGTGAGACAGATGTCAAGATTTTTCAAGTGTGGCTTTTTCCTTCATTTAATCACTGTTGCCACCGAATGACGTTTGTCGCGATCAACAGCAAAACATCACAGGTTGATGTAAAATTCCAGATTTGTCATGGTTTATATATATTTAAACAAAAAAATGAAGGACTTTTCAAGTCCCATACTTTAGTTTTTCCTATTCATGGACTTTTCCCGTTTTCAAGGACCCGTGAGAGCCATGTATCAAAGTGTATAGAAATGCTTTAAGATGCATCTCAGAGCAGCTAGTATCTACAAATCCCCCTCACCGATTTTTCAAGTCTCGGCTGGCGCCTCGACCGATACGCTGACATTTCAGGCTGGTTAGAACCCTGTATTATATATATATATATATATATATATATATATATATATATATTAAGACATTTTCAAATAAAATTGATAAAATGATCTGTAGAAGATGCCAGATTAATCAAATAATTGAAAGATATTTATGGTTCATGATTATTAATATTTTTTATCAGTTCAAAGTGGAAATAGCAAATCCGATTTCAAATTAACACAATGAGGGAGCAATAGAAAAAAAACAATTCAGTAGTACAATAGATAATAAGTGTTTATTCTAAAGATTTTTATCTTGTTAGAACCCACATAGCTGTTATATATATATATATAGCTAAGAATGTTAAAATGTGTAGATATAGTTACGCTATATTCATGATAATAGAACTACCATAGCACAGATGATAAAACTACACATACTGATACCTCAGATATAGGCGTTCGTCATCTGATATGGAATATAGTTGTGATACCACGGAAAAGAATACGAGAATATGCGACAAGACATTTACATGCATATAAGGCTTGAATATTTTTAAAATCATATACTCTATTTTTATTTTTTCAGGACCCCATATTACTAGAGGGTACTCTGAGAAAAAATCTAGATCCAGCATCGGAACACTCAGACAGCGAGCTGTGGGATTGTCTGGACAAGGTAAGTCGTCTACAGTATGTATTGACATTATTTATAGTAAGTGAGAAGGATTAACTTTCAACCCCTACACAGGACGTTGAATGCTTTATTGTTGGGCAAGCGCCGCAAAGCAACACTCATGACAACAATTGTTCAATGTCTGGTATGTCCACCATACACATTTGTTAAAGCTGCCCAAACATCACCTCATGTTCTTCATATTTCAGTATTTTAATGTAAAACGTGATTTCACAATGGTAGTTCACTGCTATTCAATCACTGCTATTCAATCACAATCAGAATGAGCTAAATAAGACATTTATGATGAATTCAAATTAAAAAAACCTTTGATCGCCATGGGTTATACAAAAATAATTCAGCGCTTCAAGGGTTGATTTAACAGGTGGGGTAGTGGTGTAGTTATTAAGGTGACCTATCACCCCATATATAGTATGAATAATTGTGTGACAAATAAATCAAAGTTGCCACTAGATGGGGCACAATTGTCTCCTTATATAGGGTGATTGGCTCACATGGGTCACATGGGTCACATGATAGCAAATCACCCCATATAAGAAAACATTTGTGCCCCATCTTATGGTAACTTTGATTTATTTGTCACAAATGTATTCATACTATATAAGGGGTGATATGTCACCTTTAATGCTGGCTGCCTGTAAATTCGAGGCTCACGGGTTCGTCCCCCGCTCTGACATTTAGGTTTCAAAGAAACACATATTTCTTATCCGCTCACTCGTAGATATTCAATATTGTGGAGAGCCTCCGTGACCAAGAGGTAGTGTGCTCAAGCTATGATTTCCATGGATTGAATCATATTACTGTAGGGCAGTGTTCTATCATTAACCTCACCATCCTCAGATGGTTCTCCTGGTACAGTTTATAATGTAAGTGACCTAATAACCCCATTCATTTAGTGATTCATTGATTCATTGATTCATTCATTCATTCATTCATTCATTCATTCATTCATTCATTCATTCATTCATTCATTCATTCATTCATTCATGTTTAATTGTATGTTTTCCAGGTGTGCATGAAGTCCAGCCTGATACTGGAGGGTTTCACTCTGTACAGTGAGGTGACAGGGGGAGGCACTAACTTCAGTGTTGGTCAGAGACAGCTCCTCTGTCTGTCACGTGCTCTCTTACGTCATAGTTGTATCCTCCTGGTGGACGAGGCAACAGCTAATGTCGACCAAAAGTAAGATAATATAATAATAATATGTGTATAAAATAAATAAATCGAAAGAAGGATGTGGGTTGGGAGGTAATTTATTGATGTTATAGGCTCTCCCAGTAATTGGCCTTGCTTAAGACAGATTTTCAATCAAACATTTAATATAAATGCTATTTTTTTGTTATATCTATGACAGTAACATAATTAGGTTCCTTTCGGTAACCTGCTATTCTGATAATCACGTGGTCTGAGTCTATACAGGGGACCTGCTCGTCTAGAGTAGTTTTACATGCATCTCAATCAGCTCACTCTGGTACATATTGCCTACTGGGTACGTACGAGATGTACGTTGTGTTCCTTCATATATTATTTATTACTACTACTGTATTTGTATGGCCTTATATTTATGTAACACAGATGTTCCCTCAATAAACCTGAACTAATTCTATGTAGCAAAGATATTCCTTTCAGGAATCTGAATCTGTCCATATCTGTTCATATAATGTGATACGATGTGCTAGAAATATTCATGGGCGTAGCTGTCTGTACCGTACAGAAGTAAGTGCCTTGGGGAAACCACAGCTACACACAATTGTCTCACTTATTAATATATTTTACAATTGTTTCAAATACCATGGAGAGCACCAGGAAACATAAGGGAGCTATTAAATACGTCCCTGAAGTTGCTACCCTATCATAGAAATCCACTATCCTCTGAGATCTATGGTTGAGGCTAACAAATCTCAAGTCATTAGACTCTTATTTTATTTACAGAACAGACAGTCTTGTACAGGAAACAATACGCAATGAGTTCAATCGGTGTACAGTTATAACCATTGCTCATCGTCTACAAACGATCATAGATACTGATAAAGTACTGGTGAGTAGCAATCTTAAATACGGATAAAGCACTTGTAAGTAGAATATAGATACTGATAAAGTACTGGTGAATAACATAACTACTGATAACGTACTGTGAGTATCAACCACAGATACTGATAGAATAAATGTGAGTAAATGTTCACAGATACTGATAAAGTACTGGTGAGTAGCAATCTTAAATACGGATAAAGCACTTGTAAGTAGAATATAGATACTGATCAAGTACTGGTGAATAACATAACTACTGATAACGTACTGTGAGTAACAACCATAGATACTGATACAATAAATGTGAGTAAATGTTCACAGATACTGATAAAGTACTGGTGAGTAGCAATCTTAAATACGGATAAAGCACTTGTAAGTAGAATATAGATACTGAGCAAGTGCTGGTGAATAACATAACTACTGATAACGTACTGTAAGTAAGAACCACAGATACTGATAGAATAAATGTGAGTAAACGTTCACAGATACTGATAAAGTACTGGTGAGTAGCAATCTTAAATACGGATAAAGCACTTGTAAGTAGAATATAGATACTGAGCAAGTACTGGTGAATAACATAACTACTGATAACGTACTGTGAGTATCAACCACAGATACTGATACAATACAGGTGAATAAATGTTCATAGATACTGATAAAGTACTGGTGAGTAACAATAATAAATACTGATCAATTACTGGTGGGTAACATAGGCTATATACCGATAAAGAACTGGTGAGTAATAACTACTGGTAAAGTACTGGGCCCGTATTCTCGTACGATATATCGTAGGCTTCTCATTTGTCGAGATGGCCATCTCGACCAATCAGAAGCCTACGATATATCGTAACTTGTACGAGAATACGGCTCCTGGTGCGTAGCAATTATTACTGACATTATTGGCGTCAAAAATAAATATAAATTCACATTATGTTTTTGTAATGTATGGTTTGCGACCATGTGCTAGTTTGGCCAGATGCTAGTTTATCATTTCTGTTACCAGGTTATGTCATCAGGCCAGGTGGCAGAGTTCGACCAGCCAGCTGAGCTTCTGGAAAAAACAGACAGTGTATTTTATAATTTGGTGGAACAAACAGGACAACTACAGCAGCTGAAATCAATGGCTGTGGCTGCTAGAAAACGGAAAATGTCTATAACAGAAAGTTCAGAAGCCTAGTCGTATCCCTTATGCTGTTGTGATCGTTAAAATATGTGTTCAAACAAACTGCAAATTAATTAAAATGCAATTAAAATTGAAAACATGTACTCTATGTCAGAGGCTTAAACAGTACAATAGTTCAATTTTGTAGATATCTATTTGCACATAATTGACATCATTTTGATCTTGAATTCGCGTCAGCTTCAAATGAATCAAATATAGGAACAAACAATTCAGCAGCACAAAGGTTATGTTGCTATATGTACCTGAGCAACTGACACGTGTAAACGAGCGAGAGTTATTATTGGAATTAGATTTTTGCAATTGTAAATTACAAGTTGAGCTATGTCATACCCGACTCAAAAAGGTCAAAACATATATTTTATTGCTCACACGAAATAATATCAATCAGGTTGAACCAGGCAGGGGAGCCTAGATGAGATCTAGATGAGCAATAAAGGAAATATCCTACGGACACGGACAAGAATTAAACTTGGCAATTTGCTGCTAATCATCCCATGATATTTGATTGATTGAATACATTGAAAACAACTGATAACCAATACCAAACGTGTTGAATTTATACATAAAATAAATGCAGGTACATGGCGATGGTCAGATAGCTGGCTACCTGTTGAATCAAATTCAAGGACTTTTCCCAAAACAAAGCATTTTCAAGGTTTTCCAGGCCTCGAAAAAAGTATGTTCAATTTCAAGCACTTTCCAGCACTTCAAGACATGTGCCCTGCACTAGTATACATTAGACCTGCTCCTAATTTACAGCCCCGGAATTTCAAAAGCGCGATACAAGATCTAGATGGTGCTGCCGCCTTTGGACATCAAAAAATTGAATACTCCAAATGGATAGAATACATTTTGTGGAAGATAGCTTAGAGTTGCATGACAACTAAATACCAGAATTTAGATTATTAGCGTACTAATTGTTTTCTGTACGATAGGGTATAATCGGGACTCAGCAATGGCCTTATGCTGTTCTTGGTATGATATTTGGTTGTTATTGTAAAGGCCAATCCTGCAACCCGAACTCCATATACCTATACCCAATTCCATTAATGTGTAAAAACATACGTTTTTGCGTCAAATTGTGCAAGTGCTTGGGGACAGGCGTGAAAAAAACAAAAACCAGGATGTTATGACCTTGTTGTTGACTTTTTGCAAATCATCTATATATAGTATTGAGTTATTAATATCTATATGCATCTGTTGACCTGTGTACATATCTAAATATGAAAAATGGGTTCCCGGTAGAGGATTACTATTCAGTTGTTTGTAGTAATATAGTCATTCCATCGGTAACTTGACACAAAACAATTATAATTTTTTTTATTTTTGGCCATGTAAATATTCATTATTCTTTCACTCCTCAAATTAAGTATGACATCACTTTGTATTTTTGACCTCCAGAAGTGTAGTTGCATAGTTGATTTCTCATACTTCAGAATTATTGTCAGAATAGATAACAGATTGAAGATTGGAATTGATTTATTACAATTTTGTCTGATTTGACATTGAAATGATATTATGAAAACGTTAGAATTATGTCTGTATAGTATGAAGCTGCACAATTATTTGTACATATGTTTGTTTTTACGTACGCTGGTGGCCATTTTGTATTTCGCCATTTTGGACATTTTCTCGACCTAGAAAAGAATGAAGTCCCTTTTTTTCTTGATTCTCATTATAGTTTGAGTAGGAATCAATTGAGAAATCAATTTTAACAGACAAAAAATGAATTTCGTCATCATTTTTATGTACATCTTTGACATGTGTGCTGTTCTAGTGGTATATTTTGCAGTTTGACATGCATTCCTCGTTCATTTTCTAGCATATGCGAGCTTATTTTTAATCTTGATAGCGCCTTTATCCACCTTGTGTCGGAGATGTAAAACAGATATACTTCTAGCGAGTGGTCGAATTTGAACTTGATGTATGTTCGCATTTTTATGGAGTTTCGGGCTTTGCTACACCAATCAACTTTATATGTGTTAATCAAACATAATTAACCTTGTTTGATGAGACGATTGACATTTTCTACCCTATTATTTTCCCAAACGTCGCGGTGTTTTGTTCGGAGTAATAATGACCTTATGTGAAACCACCAAATTGTTTCACCAATAAAGTCAAGAGACGCCAGTGAGTTGTACACAATTCTCAAAAAACTGCTTTTAGGCAAGGAGATCAAGCGAATCCAATATTTCAACGCTAGAATTTGTTGTTTGAAAAAGAGAGGATACCTTCCTGTATCCCATAAATAACAACTGATGTGGTATGTTGTTTGACTCCAAGCATATTTTTCAAGAATGATAAATGAACCGTATCAAAGTCTGTTATTTCTTTACCAATAAAGAGTACCTCGCTACCATACATCAGTATGGGCTCTATTCGGGCTTGGAATACTTTTAAAAACAATTTTGGCATAAGATGTCCTAAGTTGTGACTGTAATTTTTAATTGTAAATACTGCTTTGTGAGCTTAATCAGCCAGATACGAATGTTTTTATACAAATAATTATATTTTATTATTAATGCACCAAAGACCTAAATAAGTATATTTGTCCACGATCATTTTCGGCCAGTGTGAAAAGAAATGAATGTTTATCATATGTTTGGTTGTAAAACACTTGTTTTAGCAATGCTTATTATCAGTTTCCATATTTCACAGTACTTATGAAATAAGTCAATTTGTGCCTGTAGGCTCTCTACAAATTCTGAAAACAGTTTTTTGTCATCAGCAAATAGGAGGTACGCAAGGTATATGTCTCCTATCTTAAGACCATATTTAGGATTTAAATATTTCCCGATATCCTGCAGGAATTTATTGAAAAGTTTGGGGCTTAAGACACCTCCTTGCGTGACACCATAACGGTTTTTAATTTGCTTACTAATATTGCCATTCCATTTAACACGACTGCTAGATTTCAGAAACATAGATTTGAATAAATTCAGGAATTGTCCGTCCACATTGTGCTGCTGCGGTTTCAGGTTAAGTGTATCTCTGTTTAAATAGTCGACAGCTTTGGTCAAGTCCATATAACAAACGTAGAGCGGTTTTTAACGTGTTTTTTGTACAACACAAATAAATTATCAGATGTCCTACAATATTTTTCAAAGCCTTTTTGTAGAGGATCATCGTCACGGCACACTAAGTTTTTGAATGAGCTTGTAATATCAACCCTTGTGCCCAGTCATCTGGATAATCTGCCAAATCAAAAATGGTATCGAATAATGTTGTCAGTAAAAGTATGAATTATTTAATGTCTGTAGAATAAAACTCAATCGGAATTCCGTCAATACCCGACGCTTTGCCTTTTCTTATTCTACTTATAGCTTTCACTACTTCATCCAATTGAATTTTACCATTGAAAATGTCATTCGATATGTCGTATTTATATCTATCGATATGTATTTTTTGTTGTTTAGTTTTGAATTTTGTATTTGCGTTTTGACCGGTATGTGGCTCGTTTTGTCTTAGAAAACAATTGTAAAACTGGTATAGTTTAATGGTGTTTTCGCTAAGGTTCTGCCATTGCAGGCGTTTCCAGAAACCCCAATAATCTTTCGGATTGTTACTACACATCTCGTCAAAATTTAACTTCAAGTTTGTAATAGTTTCGCTTTTTTCTTTGGATCATGTGCTTGTAATTGTTGCATAAGTTATGTTAGTTTTTGTTGTTATCGGTGTCAGATAAATTCGACCGCTTTGCATACGTATTTATAGTTTTTCATGAGCTCATTGCACTCAGAATCAGCAATCATCCAAGGGCAGCTGCAGCCTCCTCGTATCTGGCTATAATCTTCGGGCGGATTGCCAGTGGCGTACCCTGGTTCCTCTGCTCAACAGCGGAGCTAATGCAGCACCCGCATCAGTGCTGGCGCTGATGTAGGCCGTGGTAGCCTTAAATAACCAGCAATAGCGTGTTTGACATTAGGTCTCTCACGTGGGATGAATGGAGTTACCCAGAGGGAGTGATCCTTCCTATTGTTACTCTGGGGACTATCCGACCCGAGGATAGCGGAGCTGCGCGAAATGCCACAGAGTTTCATCATTAAATTGTACAGCGAAACTCAAGTCTCCGGCCGTCTGGGCATGTCTGGGGGTATATCCCCTAGACATGTCCAGAACCCCTTATCGGGCGAGTGAAGGAAAACGCTCTCAATAACCCACCATGCCCTATCACCCCCACCCTCACATCATCATCTGTACATCATTCATCTCATCAATTGACTACAACGTTTTTATCGTATTATAATGTCACTTAAAAGACCTTTTGTGCCGAAAAGTGACGTAAAGCAATGATTTACTACTACTGCACTCAGAATCAAGCCAGGCATTGGTTCGCATTTGTTTCATGGAGCTGTTATTCTTGTTAATGTTGACTTTCTTGAAAATGCCAGGAGATGCAGTAATGATAAGCTTACACATGAGGCTACATATATAATCGCTAGATCGATCAGTGTTGGCATTTTATATTACAAATATCATAATTGTTTTCAAATTTACTATATTCGAGTTCAATAATATAAAAAATATCTTGCTTTTTGCCATTATAACTGGAATCTATTGGTGGTACGTAAACGACACCGATCATTATTCTTGTCTCGGTATTTGTATTAACACTGCTCTTAAATGTGATCCGCACCATGCACTCATTTACTCTTTTAATTTCGATATATTTGTTCAGCCGATTAGCAACTAAAACAGTTATGCCACCAGAACAGCGCTTCGCTTTTTTATGTCTCACTTGCCGTGCAAAATTATACACAGCATAACTTGAGTCTAATATACTGAGAGTCTAACATACTTTCAACTAAACAAACAATATCATTCTGACAAATGTACTCGCATAACTGTTTGTTTTGTAATTTATCCGTTATTCCGCGAATATTCCAAGAGAGTATGTTCACACGATGATACTCAGGCGAACTTTAAGGCACGTGATTGTCTGAAAAATTAATTAATGAGTTAATGAGTTTGCATTGGATTGGCCTAAGTAAGTCTATGGGAACGTTGGGTAGTCCCTCACGCCGGAGGCACCAGTATGTGATTTTTAGGGTCTCCAGTATGGGCTTGTAAGGGTGAACGAGAGAAACTGCCTAACATTCTCCATCATATCGTAAACTTCATCTCCCCGTCGGATCAACGGTTCTGAGTAACTCACAAAACTCCTCTTCTGCTTATCATGTTTATTTGTCTAGACATTTGATAATAGCAACGTACAACCCCGCGCACGACACGTCTAACTGGACTCAGAGCGAGCGACCGGCGGCACGTCCGCAGTCGCTGAGTGTTATATCTGAAGTGCGGGAAAAGTACCAAGGCCGCATGGGATTCGGCCCTCTGCGCCCGGCACCAAAGTACTAAAACGAGGCAGTCGTCCACAGACTCACGCGTCCGGGAGGGTTTGGGACAACTGCCACATTAAAATAGCGAAGTAGGGATCCTACATTACCCCCGGGTTAGTGATAACGTAGGACCCAACTGACGTGTAGGAGACTGCTTAGTGCAAGTAGCGGGGTTGTATATAACGTAACCTCTTATAACTAACCAGAGTTTGAAAAATTACAACGTGGGTGGTTACAGCGTGGGTGGTTGACGTCGCAGCACTATAAATGAAAACATCCTCTTAACACCAATTGTCAAATCCTCGTAACACCAACTGTCCTATATTTACGTATTTATATGCTGCTAGCTGCGACCAACCGATTCATTTGTTTAACATTTAAATTATAATTTAGCAATTATCTTGCTGAAAAATGTAATTACAATTTACATATTTTACCCAATGTTGCCAGGCCTGGCGCATTCATTTACAATTTACAAACATTAATATTACGGTACATGGGTTGAGCCCGCCATAGATGTCGTTAGGCGCCACTATGGCGTGGACTGTCTGCACGAACCGGGCAGGAGTCTGGATTTTTCTTCCGACTCTAGTTTTTCTCACTGTTGCGTCTGTCGAAATTTTGTCGCGATTAACGTTATTCGAACGATTTCTTTTATTCGAGTCGATTACGGCGTCAGCTGCACCCGGGGTTTTACCCCGTAGATGTAATGGTATGCGGGAATACGTTCGCAAACCACCACCGTTCCCGTTAGCGCGGGATACGGCGGGGGCTGGCGAATGCGGCGCTATATAAGTATTGCCTTTGTTAGACAATTTGACTTTATCAACTAGTTGCTGCGGGACCGTGGCCAATTTGCTACTGCTTCTGACTGCCGTCGACTTTGTCTTTTTAACACTCGTCCTGTTGGACGTCTGAGTGTCCGCACTACCAGGTCTAGGTGGACCCTGTGGATTCCTATTAGAGATCCTGGTAGTCTTCGAGCTCTGTTGTTTGTTTGGCGTAGTACGCTGTATGTTCGTACCTGTTGTAGGCTCGCACTCGAGATGTGCGGGTTTAACTCGATCTAAGGAGACCGTCTCAACCTTGCCTTTCATCAGGATTTTCATGACTCTCCCACTCCTCGCGACAACCTTGTATGGTCCGTCGTAAGGGGCGGTCAGAGGCGGCGCAATTGCGATTCGGCGCAAGAATACATGTGTGCATGTTGCTATTTCCTTGTATTGGAAAATGTTATTCTGTTGTGTGTCACGTGGCGGACATAGACGGAGACGCGACATGGCTACGCGTAGCTTGTCTGAGTAGTTCTCCAAATCAGTGTTAGCGTCGTCGGTGTACTGTTTCGTAAACTCTCCTGGGAGTCTAAGTGTTGTCCCGTATATCATCTCGGCAGCCGACCTGCCTAGTCTCTCCTTAACTGCGGAATGAACTCCTAAAAGTACAGCGGGTAGAGTAATAGTCCACGGGTTCGGTGATTCGTGCGCCATAATGGCGGCTTTCAATTGACGGTGGAAACGAGCCATGCCGTTCGACTGGGGGTGATAACTCGTGGTATGATTCCGTATAATCCCGAATTGATTACATAAATTATCCCACAATTTGGACTCGAATTGAGCGCCCCTATCTGTGGTGATAGTGGCTGGAGGACCATAACGTTCTATCCACCCGCTGAAGAAAGCATCGGCGACCGTTTCGGCCCGAATATCTACAATAGGTATGGCTTCCGGCCAACGTGTAAAACGATCGCCGCAAGTCAGTAGATATCTAAAGCCATTAGCATAGGGTAAAGGTCCGACTATATCGATGTGGACATGATCAAATCGCTCGGTAGGTTCAGTGAACTTTCCGTAAACTGGTGTGTTGTGACGTGAAACTTTGGCAGTCTGGCAACCCTTACAGGAACGACACCATCTAGCAATGTCAATATTCATGCCATGCCAGACAAATCGGGTATTAATCAAAGGTTTTGTAGCTCTATGAGATGGTTCGCGGTAAGGTACGGCCAGTTATGTCCTGTGGACACATCACACCAGATCAATTAATTATTGAATGATTTGAGTAGTTTGAAATTCATAGTGGATGTAGTCGAGTGTCTCAATTTCGTGAATTCCGCTCCCTTAGCTTGGTCGATACTTAACTCCTTAGAGTTTATCACTGGTCCATCATTTATCACGGACACTGATGATCGTGACAGCGCATCGGCGACGAAATTTGTCTCGCCTTTAAGATATCTAATATCGGTTATGAATTCAGCGATGAAAGCTAAATGTTGTGTTTGTCGTAGGGACGCGCGTTCAGTGACGAATGACATTACAAACGTCAACGGTTTATGATCAGTATTAACGAAATAAATTCGTCCTTTTAAATTATGTCTAAAATGTTTAATTGTGGCATATACTGCCAAAAGCTCACGGTCGAACGCGCTGTAACGTGTCTCTGCTGGGTTCAGCTTCTTGCTGAAAAACGAAAGTGGCTGCCACATACCATTCAAATACTGCTGCAACACGCCACCGACGGCGACATCACTAGCGTCACACGTGATGTTTATCTGAGCCATAGGGTCTGGGTGTACCAGAAGAGTAGCGTTTGCCAATATTTGTTTTGACTCAGAAAATGCTGACTCTGCATTTTGATCCCACTTCAAGTCGAAATTTGACTTTCTTGTGACAGTCTTGTATGGCCTTCGTTGGCAGCTGTCAATAAATTATTTAGTGGTGTCAACTTCGCAGCGCATTGCGGTATGAAACGATGGTAATAATTTACCATTCCAAAATATCTACGCAGTGCTTGTTGCTTTTCGGGCTTTACGAAATTTATGATCGAGTCAACGGCGCTGGGTAACGACGAAATTCCTTAACTTAATTCAGTTGTACCGAACTGACACTTCTCAGGACCAATTATTATTCCGTATTCGGCTAGTCGGGCAAAAAAAATTCGTAGATGTTTTTTATGCGTTTTATGATCTGGGCTGGTTACCAGTAGGTCATCCGAATATACAAAAACAAAATCAAGTCCGCGTGTAACGTGGTCTATAAAACGCTGACACGTTTGACCGGAATTTCGTAGACCAAACGGTGTTCTAGTAAAATTAAATAAACTAAAAGGTGTAGTAGCGGCTCTCCTATGTACATCAGACGGTTCCACCGGAATTTGGTAATAAGCTCTGACCAAATCGATCTTTGAAAAAATCTTCGAGTCGGCTAAATGCTGCGTGAAATCTTGCATATGTGGAATCGGATAACGGTCGGGTACAGTCTGGGTGTTTAAGCTGCCGTAGTCCCCACATGGTCTCCAATCGCCATTTTTCTCTGGTACCATGTGAAGCGCTGAGGACCACTCACTGTCGCTAGGTTCAATGACCCCTAATTTTATCATTTCATCGAACTCACGTTTTGCGGTAACAAGCTTATCGGGTGCCAATCGGCGTGGGCGCGCGAACACTGGGTGTCCTTTGGTGACTATTTTGTGCGTTATACCGTGTTTAACGGTCTCACCCTTTGTCGTAGGGCGAGTCAGCTCCGGGAACTGACTGAGAAGTTTAGTATACTCATTCTGAACAGTGTCTACTCTGTTCAACGACAGTGGTGTAATCGATGACAGTGAAGCGGCAATAGCTAGACCTGTTCTCATGTCCCGAAGACATCGGCTTCTCAAATCTATAACGTTATATATTGCAATCAAAATATTTATTCTGACATTATAATGCCACATCATTGAAATATAATTCCATATCGTTCCATTATTTTGATTGAAGTGAATACATGAATACGCGAACATACACTGGACAACAATTAGGTGCGGCCCAAGATAATATTAATACATGCATGATCATACTTACTGCACTGTATTAGAAGATCTGCCACCTATCAAACTTACCTGGGACATGTTATAATGGGATCAGATCAATTAAACGGCTGCTGCGACTAAATGTTAGACAACCAAAAAACACAGAGCATGAGATAATGACAGCAAGGACTCACCTGATCAATATAGAACTGGCTTTAAAATTTGACCATCTAAACCGGGCTATAGATAACTCATATGTGCAGATATCTGTAATATTGGCTGAGATATGACGCAAAATATAATTTTCGGTAATGGCGTAATATTTTGTCCCAGTTTACCCTTTTTGGACAATTTTGACAAAGGTACCCTCCTATAACCATGATAACTGGCTTTACAGTGTTTTTGACTAACAAAACCTGGGTATAGAAATCTTATATGTGGAGATATCTCTAATATTGGCCGATATAGGATACAAAATAAAATTTTCGGCAATGGCGGGACATTTTGCCTAGGTTTACCATTTTCAGATCATTTTGACAAAGGTACCCCCCTCCAGTTTGTCTGCTAAGATGTTTACCTTTGTTTTGGTACCAAGAAACCTAATTATGAGTGAAGTTCAACGGAAAATTATTTTAGATCATTCATCCCATGGACTGTACACGTCGTTCGTACAAGCGCTACAAGAAGACCACAATAATGATAAATCATTGCGGCATACATGCGATCATAGTAGGAATTATGATGCTATTATTGAGCTCTGTAGTTCTATCTTGCAAAAGTTTCGCCACAATGATCGATACGAACGCCGTACCAACAATTTCGGGAGCATTTACTATGGCTTTCTGAAGGCGATCATAAGAAAACGGTAAGTTCGAAGCCGTCATTAAGCTCATAGCATCTTGAGAGCTACATACGGTGTTGACTTGTTTTTTTGGAGTTATTTGTACGAGCGCTGATATTTTGGGCGTTGAAATATCGGTTTGGATAGGGTTTTTGCTTTTGTAGAGGAACCAACGACGATAATTTGTACAATTGGCATAGGGGTTATAACATAACTCAAGATGATACGTGGGTGTATGCAAATTAAATTGATACAATAAAAGACGAGATTTTTTTAAAGATGTTTTATTATATTAAAATAATCAGCATAATCAATTTCTACATTGGAAAATGTTTTTGTACATTTTTCTACCAAAAAATACTTGAAATATAATTGTTTTCTGAAAGTCTTAAAATCGACATTAAATCAATCATTTCTTGTTTTTATATATAATTTTGTAGGCCTGAAATTAATTATTGATGTTCAAAACATGAACAACGATACGTATTTTTTTCAAAATAAAAAAAATGTCACTGGAGAATGTTTTTGTACATTAGTTGGGCATATATCTCCAATAATAAGTAATAATTTTGCTTAGCGATCTATAACATGTCACCCCAAAAATGTCACCAATCTGTAAAATTAATATCTAGATAGTGTTTACAAGAAATAAGGTGTCAATAGTTTATCTAAGTTTCACGTTAACCCTTTCAAGCCTGAGTTTACCATTGTCATCTTCATCCACTATACGTCGCGAATTGCTGTCGCAATTCTCGACTTGTAATGGATGAAGATGACTTGAAGTGGGTGAAAATTGCCATGCTTTAATGCATCGTGAGGGAATAAAAGGTTAAGCTATTATGCATTGTTTTAATGCATCGTGAGGGATTAAAAGGTTAAGCTATTATACATTGCTTTAATGCATCGTGATGGATTAAAAGGTTAAGCTATTATACATTGTTCCTGTCGTGGCTGAAAATGAAATACAATAGATCTCGAATTGAGGAAGCACCCTGTTTTCATAACCTCTCTATTTGATTTAAATCGAGGCTATTGACATGCGAATTAACAGTTGGTTTGACTGATCACCTCGTCTTACAGATCAATTTGTCCATGTTAGCTTATACTGTGTCGTATTATATTAGCACGTATGCTATTGGTAACAAGCGTCTTGCATTTCGTTCTCCCGGTAGTCACGGGTAAGCTACAAATTGAAATTATACACACATGTAATTAATATCCTACTTATTTTCGCATATATTTAAATATAAACTAAATAAAACTGTCGTAGAATAAAGCGTGTAGCACTTGCTCATTTTCTCGTAAAATCTTTATATAATTAAAATGTATATAAAGACAACGTCTCGATAACCAGCTTAATAGACTCTCAACCCGAAAAAAACGTATTTTAGGTTCAAAAATAACATTTTTTAATCAAAATTGCATAGTTTGCCACAATTTTGTTACAGCATACTGTCATAGAATAGAGCTTAGGGCATTTGCTCCTAAATTATTAAAATCGATATAAAGACAACATCTCGAAAACTAGCTTAATAGACTCGTAAACCGGAAAAACGTATTTTAAGTAAAAAAATAACACTTTTCCACTAAAATCGCACAGTTTGCCACAATTCTGTTACATCATAGATTACAATTAGAGTTAAACTAGTTAAATTAAAAAAAAAATCAAATATACGTTTTACGTGGCGAGGTTAAAAAATATTCCCATCAAAAATTTGCATTGCTGGCAATAATATGATAATATAACAGATAACATATGTCATATTAAAACCTTTAACACTGCCATGGTGGCAAAGGCATATTATATGCAAATAACCTGAAACAACATGATAACACTATATACGTTGACTGTATTCAAACCGACAGAAAGATCAGCCGACAACACAAAAAGGAACCTTGTATTACGTTTTGTATTGTTCCAATTGGCAAATAAAAATATGCTTATAGAAAAAACACAAAAAAACAAGACTACATATTTGTTCACCTACATTAATGAAGTATCAAATAATACCTACTACGTCGAATTATATCACATGTAAAAATAATCAAAGTAGCTGAGTGTTATTTATCTATCAGAACTATATTCATTTAGTTCACAATAAACATGATAAAGGTGCATGATATTATATGAAAGCGGCAGCACACACAGACACATTTTCCATTCTTCTTATGAATAATTGAGTTCACAGCTCAATATAACACTGTATAATATGTCCGGATGGACAAAGAGTATGTCAGATATATATGTCCTGGGGTGACAGTTTAAAATAGTGCGCATACCGCGATTTGGAATTATTTTAACCTAATAGAAGATAAACAGCGACATACGACCTCTGGTGATTAAGTTTGCCTCATATAACATAGCTATTTTGGAGTGCTGTAATCTACCAAAGCTGTGGCGCATATTACATAATCAATAATTGGTCTGGTACATTTTGTCCCAGGCCAATAAATCTTGTCATGTCATGTCACTCGCCAATTTGGCCAGTCATAGTGCTCCAAATGAGTCAATAACGCTGTTATTTTCAATTTTATTATATTATTCTGACCCGTTGACTCTCAGACGGTACAGCAGTAATCTAGGTGAGGAAGAACTATTGTGTTAAACATAAATGTTCGTGTTCCTGTAGGGATTAGCGAGGCAGCTCTTTTCAGTGATCCTGGAGATATATTTGCCTTTTTGCAAATGATAGTGATTTGGTGATTACATTTTTTTTTGCACATAGCCACTCTTTCATCCTGGCCAAATCCTCCTGCATAAATATCAGATACCTCAGGTTTAATTCCTGGCCAATTTCATTTCGGTGAATTTCAGGGAGTAGCTAACACCCATCCAGTGCCTCCAGTTGATCCCTTCATTCTGGCTGCTGTAGGGACCGCTCAGGTACAGGCCATTTAGATTAGAATCATGACAAGCCCAATACCACCAGGCGCCGTGACGATTGACGGCACAACTACCCGACCAGTAGTCGTTGTCGTGGTCTTTCGTACTGAACTTACGGCGGTTGTGATTGCTCATAGAGTCCCCTGTAAATAAATGGCTAGTGTCAATACCTTGGAATTGAAGGGTGGCTTTTATAAATTTATTTAACATTAACTGGAATACATTATAATGACATGAGACATGTTTAGTGGCAAAGTGACGGAATATGGCTAAACACAATTCTCTGACACAATGTTGGTTTAATGTTGGACGAAGGTATACTATGCTGGCCCAACATTGTGCTTGTATCGGGTCACATGCTCGTGTCTATTGGATGTGGATAAGTCAGAAGGCGGCAGCTGGAATTAAATTTAACGAGCATTATTAACCCACAGCTCAGTCATCTATAGTAACCCTAAACAGTGCTGAAATATTATGATAAATACTATGGAGAACAAAGGGTTATTCTTTTAAAAACACATTTAAACACCATACATGTTTTCGTGAGCTTTTTCCGCTTCAGTTTAATACTTGCCCATGTGTCCACGGCCTTTATACGTGGTTTACCCGTTAGCAGTGTTTAGAGCGGAAACAGACATTTGGCGTCTGATCCTGAAGTCAGTGTCGATTACCAGGCAAACAAACTCACATTGTTTAATTTATTGACGACCAATATTTGATCTATACTTGTGGAAAAGTGATCTTATTACATCGTAAACCTGTACGTTTTCAAGATAAATTTACCTGCATTCCCACTGTAGCCTCCAATGTTCAACAAATACTTATTTTGGCCGTTCTCCACGTTGAATAACGAATAGTCAGCATGTCTTTTTTCGTTTTCGAAATTTTCCATATCGATTCGCAGAGAGTAGCTTCTCTGCGAGGTCAACATATGCAAATACTTATTTCCTGAAAAAAATGTCAAAGTTTATATAAAACAACATTAGTTTTACTGGGTAGCATAAACTACAACAAATAATCAGTGTTCATTTGGCTGTTTAAGCATTTTTTATTTATTTTTGATATTTTTTAATGTATTTTTTATTATCATAATTTATTATTTCGTGTATCGGTGCAATTTAGGATTGGTGAATATATTTTACTATGGTCTCTTATTCGTTATTTAATATTTCAGTTTAGTTTTTATTTCAACATCTATCACGCGCATGATACTTTTTTTATTGTAGTCTACCTTTTGATTGTCAAACTATAGACAGGTGGCATGATGAAAAATGAATCGATGGAAAGAACAGTGTAAATGCTTGTGATACAAACTTTACAAACTAAAAATATAATTTAGCAGTATACTGTTAAAGATTCAGTGTTGGGTTTGTCCCATTTAAATTATTATATCTTATTCATCAGTTTTATATTTGTATTGCACATAAGAACTGTTTCATAAAAACATTGCATCATTTTAATAATTGCATGTTTAATCACTTCAAGTAATACTTATGTAATAGTCCAATAACAATAGTTTTACTTCTGGATAACATTAGTAACACGTTCTTTTTTTACAGGAATTGCCCCCCAGGTTGTACATAGATTAACATATTAAAGGTCCCGGGAAATAAACTTGAAGCGTTATTACATATCAACATATTACAAAAGCAAATCGAGCTAAAATTGAACAATTTGCTACATATGACAATATGCCGGCGGCCACTTTGTATAAAAAATGGTTGAATATTTATCAACATAGAATGGGAGTAGTTTAGATTGATTTACTGACCACCGAGCTAGTATGGTATATTACAATCTACATGTTTGCTAAAATAAAACAATCTACCCAATTTTTCTCATATGACAATAGGCCCGCGGCTATCTTGGATGCCATCCTAAATTTCTAGAAAAGCTTGATTTGGATTTCTGGGGATTAATGACATGTTATTCTGGGCACATCTGGTGACCTTTCCTGAACAAAATTAGCTTGCTATTAATTTTGTCCGGTCGACAGTCCTGAACCGGTTATTGTGCATGGGCTATAAAACAACCTGGGCATATGATATAACTATACAAACATAAAATAGGAAAGGATACATCCGATCTTCATTTATACCACGCACCTAGCCAATGTTCCCCGCTTAGCTCACCAAATCCATTTTCATAGGCATTCCAATCCAAAAAAAAGTCTTGTCTCCCATTAATCCGTCTTTGAAAAACCTATGCATTATACACCTTATGATGAATTATGTTAATCAATAAATATCATTTTAAATACATAAATCAACAACTATTTAATGGTATAAATAACACAAAATAGTGTGACTGTATAATGTATATTCCAGAGACAAGCACGTAACATTAGCATATAATTATGAGGTCAGAGACAAGTGTTCTTTAGTCATCCACTCGCCAGCATTTTTACTCGCCTAACTTAGATCATTGTCAGCCCGGCCATACGCCCACTCGCCTATCAGTCCACCTGTAAACTGGTTTTATCCGTGACACAAATCCTGGTCACGGCACCAATGTAAACTGGTCTTATCCGTGATACGTTGACACGCTATCGTCGGTTGTCCAAATGTTCTGGCACGGCAAACACAACACTCGTGGATAAACTTAAATTAACTCTTGAATATATATAAAATATATATTAAACAAAAAACATTCAATTTCTCAGTACACTGATGTTAGTACTTATATCTCGTTGTGTAATTTTGCTGTTGCTTCAGTGATCTACAAGATGTTAGATACCGAAGCAACTCCCACTAAACTTAGCCAAACCCGAAACGTCTCTGTTACAATACTCCCCAATTTCTCTCTGACTTTCTCCCTGAATTTTCCTCTGAATTTCCTCTCGAAGGCTGTGGGCGCCTTCCTTTATAGCGGATCCCGACGGGCGCGGTCCCTTCCTGTGATGAAATGACGTCTCCACCAATCAGGATCCTTACTTTGATATACATTCACATTCCTGGGCTGTTTTCCAGAACCGACTCACACAGGCCACCAGAACTAGGGGACGTCCTGTATGACAATTAGTACTTGTCGCAGTACCGTCTCCACCATGTGGTTCACATGTAAACAGCCCAGGACAGCATGTTTATTCTACCCTTTACTTACCGAAACCCCAATTTAGCCACCTGTTACTTTACATTGTTACATACCTCCCCCTATGGAATCCAACTTGTTCACACGCTTGAATTCCATATTTCAATCTCTTAAAATCCCTATGATCAGTAAAATCATATAAAAAAATAAAAATATAAGTTTCGGAGGTGCGCACATCTTCCACCTATATTTTTCTTATACAAATATATATTATTTTTACTTAAACAATGTATATGTATTGTCATCCTCTTCTCTGGAACAATGTCTTGAGTGGAATACACTCTAAAATCATATATGATGTTTTACTTACAATTTACATTTTAAACATCACTTCCCAGCATATACGGTGTCTGGAACATAGTTATTGCATAGTTACAGTCATTATGATATCAGGTTTATCCAATATATAAGTATATCATCCTCTTCTCTGGAACAATGTCTTGAGTGGAATACACTCTAAAATCATATATGATGCTTTACTTACAATTTACATTTTAAATACACTTCTCAGCATTCTCTGCCTCTGGAACATAGTTTATATACAATCAATATAATCTCACGATTATCAATGTATCTTGTAGGACGTCTCCTACACACGTGCACTACCATCCAGTCATCAGGAAGCCAGTCTGATTGGACCTCTGACCGTCTCAGACAGCCCCAACACCTCCGTGTTCTCACCACTTGATGTTTGGGCACTTGCAGGTGTTATAAATACTAGGCTGCGTTTTTTTAATTTTTTGAAACAATTTATTAATATCCCAGGGTATCTCCAGTATACTATGCCCACTGCACCCACCCCGGTCATTAACAAAATCATCAATCCTCCCAGTGTGAAGGTAACATACCTGTGGCGTTTCTGTACTGGTGTCATAGTTACAATCTTAGCCTGATGCAACTTCTCTATCAATTGACTTAAAGGAATGTCATCTATGTCATTTAATTTGGGTAATCTATTGATTTCATCTATTAGATCTATGTCGTCACCTAATTCGTCGAGCGGTCCCCACACAATGTCACCCGTAAATTTCTTCAAATGAAGTAAGTCAGCTTGCCTAGATTTCAAATGATATTCTGATTCGTGATAGTAATAGGGTGGTAAAGTCATTTGATCAGAGAAAGCATGGCATGACATGTTCAGAGCAACATACGATACAGCTGGACGAACTGTAGTCTGATAGCGTTTATTGCCAACACACATAACCGTGAAAACAATGGGTTCTACTGTAATCACTACCCATGTCCCGTCTGAAATATATTGTGCTATCGGCAGCTTATTGTTTAAAGTGACAATTGTTTTACAAAAATTTTCAATTCTCTCAACATCTTTTAAGAAAAGTGCCGTAACACATCTCTGAGAATCATGTAATGGAAAAGAGGGCTTTCTCAAAGCGCAGAAACTAGTTCGAGGAGCCGCACATTGGAGGAAATCAGTGTCAGATAACAACATGTATTGCGTACGTTTAATGTTCACCGCCAGATGATTGGTTTCAAGCTCGTATTGAGCTGTCATCCGCGTCAGTTTATACGGTACTGGTAAGTTAAAAATCTGGTACAATTCATATCGCGAATTTGTATCTATCAAAGGTAGACTCACCAGAGTGAGCAATTTCTTTCTCTTAATTATTGTCACAGTCGTTAAAGATTGATAATAATACCATATTGTTTTGGGATCTTGTGGTAGAGATAAAAATTCTGGAATATGTTTTTGAATATCATATAATATGTCCTGTAATTGTTTAGGTGAAATCACGGATGGTGATAAATGTCCTAAGGCTAGTTGATTTAATTGTAGTTTAATAGTTTCTATATATAACAGTGCTTTATCCAGAGATTCCTTAATTTCAAGTATCATCTGGAACTAACTTAAGATTCTCCAGAACCTACTCACTTTTGAATAATTCCACTCTTATCTGTTTAGCAAATGATTCATATGCTCCCAAGTCAATGACAAATGTAAATAACCACCGCGCCTGTGTAATTGATACTTCTCTTGTCTTCCTAAATATCACGTTTTCGCTCACCTTCTGGGATTCACATGCGTCAGGCATCACTGCCATGAGCATTGCAGCCACCAATATTATTATGCCTCCAGCCGCCATGAGTTAGCAAAGCTCTAGCACTGTAACACAATAACATTTTTTTTTTCTTACCTGATGCTCGTACGTTGGTTTATTTTTTTTCTCTTAAAATTAAACCCATTTAAACTCTCTCATGTGTTGATAATTTCTTCTTCTGAAAGTTATCAACTTTAATTACATATCAGCGTAACTCCCAACTGATATCCACATCTCCTTGCTCACGGGAGAACTATATACCTTCATTGATAATTTATTCTCTTTAATTTATCAACTTACCTTCTTATTGATATCCCTATTATCATCCTTTTATTCCGTTTTGATAATTTATTTCTCTTTAAATTATCAACTTACCTTTATTTCAAGTCGACTGTTTCCTTGTTATCGAATTGATAATTTCGTCTCATGAAGATTATCAAACCTTAATCTCTTACTCCTGACCTTATTCCATATGACGCTTTTGTTTACGCTGGTCTCGTAAACGCGTATATGTATCACGTGCTTTAACAATTTTCTTTTGCTCGATCCAAATGGCACTTACCGTATTCTCACTTCTCATGTCACTTACCATTTCTGCCGTATCTGAATAACTATCAGCATCTCATAACCGTTGTCTTAACTTAGACAAGGGGAGATTGTCCTTTGAATCAGATGCGACGGGAGGGGTGTATAGCTCTGTTTGTTCACTATCTTGCTCTGTTTCGGTACTTACCACTGGTGGGACAACATACTTAGCGGCTCTGTCATTTATTTTTCTAGGAGCAGGCATGGGCCAGTCTGATATATTAGCCCTCTCTAGATGTTTCGCATGCACTTTCCTTACATCGCCTGTAAGTTGGTGTTTAATCGTGTAGGTATAAGAACTATGTTTGGTGACAATGCGGTAGTGACTCTGCCAACGTTTTTCCAACTTACTCTGACGTTGATTGTTGTAGAGATACACCGGGTCACCAACTTCATATTCTTTATCCCTAGCACGTTTGTCATGGTAAAATGCCTGCTTCCTTCTAGCTTGCTGGAGATTATGTCTTACCTTGACGAAGGCCTCATGTTGACGCTCCAAAGCTAGTTGATGATGTTGATCACCCAAGTACTTCCTCCTGGGACGTAAAAGATTGTCAATAGGTAGTACAGGGTCACGTGTGTACAAAAGGAAAAACGGTGCATATTGAGTGCTATCACTCACACCCACTCTATATGCTGCCAGAACTTGTGGGAGACTTAAATCCCATCTCTCTAGCCTGTCAGAGGCTTGTTTTGACAACATATCATTCATGACTCTGTGGAACCGTTCCGTTTTCCCATTACCTTCTGGATGATAAGTGGATGTAAAAATATGCTTAATATTCAAATTCTGACATAATGTTTCCATTACTGAATTCTTGAATTCCGTCCCATTGTCCGTCACTATGGTGACTGGACAGGAATGTCTCGGAATCAGCTCATCCAAAATGATGTTGGCAATGGTTTCTGCAGATTTATCTGGAATAGCAAAAGCTTCTGGCCACCCACTATATATATCAACTATAGTTAAAATATAGCGGTTGCCCTGCAGCGTTGTTGGATAAGGTCCGCATGTGTCAATACCAACCTTTTGAAATGGATATGTCACCTCATCCATTTCCTGCAATGGAGTGCTGTGTTGTTTTAGCATTCTCTCCTTGCATGGTACACATTTATCAATATGACTTAAAACATCCCTGTACAACCCTACCCAATGATACTTGTTGGTTATGAGCTTGTATGTCTTATCTGGTCCCCAGTGCGCACAGCTCTCGTGAAATTGCTGCAGCACCATGTCCTGATATTTTTTTGGAACCATCAGTCTTAATTGTATTTCTGCCCCCTCAACACAGTAATACAATACTTTATCCATCATGATATATCTCTTTAATGAACCTTTTGTTGCTGATCCACTCTCCATATCTCGGATGAGGGATTTCAACTGTGGATCATCTCTTTGTTCTTTTTCCATATCTGGCAACATCAATGCAGATTCGTCGTCTGTCTTGACGTCTGACATGTCTGCCATATTGTCACTTTTCGCATCACGCGTTGCAACTACATTAGAGTTGAACATACCTACCTCTGGCATGTTTTCATCAACTTGTGATACAGGCAGCCGACTCAACATGTCTGCACGTGTGTTTTTCTTACCTTCCAGATACTCAATTGAACAATTATATGCACTAATCTTTATGGCCCACATTTGAATTTTTCTGTTTTTCATTTCAGCAGAAAACAAGTATTTTAGTGGTTTATGATCTGTTCGAATCACAAATTTAGCCCCTTGTAAATAATGATTTAATTTTTCAAGTGTGTATACAATCGCAAATCCTTCTTTTTGAATAGTTGGCCATTTTTTCTGTGAGTCAGACAACTTATGTGACAGATAATGTATGACCTTCTCTCCGTCATCTGATTCTTGCGCTAATAACGCACCCACACACTGATCACTAGCGTCTGTATATAATATATACTCTCTGCTAGGATCTGGGTACGCTAAGATCGGCGCTTCTGTCATCATAGTTTTTAATTGTTCAAATGAGTCCTGGCATGCCTTGGTCCAGGTAAATCTGGCATGTTTCTTAGTCAGGGCAATTAGGGGTGTCGCGATTTCAGAAAACTTCGGACAAAACCGCCTATACCACGACACACACCCAATGAATGATCTTATGCCCCGGACATCAGTTGGTGGCGCCATCTTTTGTATAACCTCTACTTTGTTTGGGTCAACTTCTAACCCCTCACGACCAACCATAAATCCTAAATAATTAATTTTTGGTTTCATGAATTCACATTTTGACATTTTCAATTTCAGTCCAAATTTTCTTAATCTGTCAAATATATTTTGAAGATGGATCAAATGTTCATGTTCTGTCTCAGAATAAATGATGATGGCATCAAGGTATGCGATGGCATATTCACCACTGATTCCTTCAAGTACATATGTCATCAATTCTTGAAATACGCTCGGAGCGTTGCACAGGCCAAATGGCATCACATTAAATTCATATAAACCTTTGTGACAAGCAAAAGCCGTTTTACTGCGGTCTTTAGGGTCTAATTCTACTTGCCAGTACCCAGATTTAAGGTCCAAACAGGTAAAATGTTTCTTCTTTCCCTTAGATGCTAATATATCATCTATATGTGGTAGTGGCCAAACGTATGATTTTGTAATTTTGTTCAATTTCCGAAAATCAACACAAAATCGTTTTGATCCATCCGATTTTTCAATTAGAACTACTGGAAACGACCATTCTGAATGACTTGGCCTGATTATGTTATTTTTTAACATATCATTCACGGCGTCGTGAATGACTCGTCTCTGATTTATGGCTGTCCGATACGGGCGTAACCTGATGGGCGGGTTATCACCAGTATCTATTTTCATACTCACCGCTTTGGTTCTGCCTAAGTCTTTATCCGTTTCTGCGAATAAATCCTTATTCAGACTAATCAAATATTGTAATTGATTCTGATACTCAGGGGGTGCAGTTATTTGTCCTACTTCTAACACGGCCTCATCACCTCCCCCCGTCACTGTAGACTCTGAGTCTGCAGACTCTAGATACTCACTTCCTCCGTCGTGTTTACGTCTAGCAGTCTCTGATTGGTACTCACATCCCCCAGTCTTTGGCCCCGGATAATTGACAGATTGTATACACGACACATTATCCCTTTCTGCTTTACCGACCACATTGCCCTTGCGTAACTTAAATGTGCGGTTTGTGTGGTTACAGATTTGTATGGGAATTTTTTTGTTTTTGTTTTCGGCTATGGTATTTGTCACTAACAGACCCGGTTCTCTTTCCATAAACCCTGTTTTGATTGCACTAATTTTATATACCGTTTTTTCAAGTCCCCCGTGTTTTAGTCTGGTATTGCATACGGCAGCTGTCTGTGGTGGCAAAACAACGTCCTGGGCTAATCTCACAAAGGAGGCTATGTATGCGTCATCTTCCATGCGTATAGTTTGTTGGTCAATTGTAAGCTGGGTATTTTCAAAATCCAGTTTAACTTTATTTGTAACCAGAAAATCTCTCCCCAAAATCACATTTTGAGAGACACCTTCTGTTACGTAAAAAGGGTGTTTCTTATACAATTTTCCTATTTTGAATTTCACATCGGCGATGCCGGCAATTTTTATTTTACCACCATTGACAGTCCGTAGCTTTAACTGTGTATTCTCTAGTAGATCATGACCCTTTAATCTGTGCATAATCCTGTCTGAAATGATTGACACTTGAGCACCTGTGTCAATTAAGGCTCGAAATCTTTGTCTTCCAATTGTTATTAGTACTGAGGAGCAGTCCTCTTTCTCTAAATTAACTTCACAAATGTTAGAACCCTTTTGTCTATTTGAGTCCAGAATCGGGTTTTTTTTTAATTCTGGACGTTTCCGTTTAACCTTTTTCTACAGGCTTTTTGTAGGTGACCCTTTTCCCCGCAGGCAGGACAGGGTCGCCTGTACGCAATGAGTTTATGGTGGCAATCGCTTTTGAAATGTGTCTCGGCCCCGCAGCACCAGCATCGTCGCGGCTGTGCCTCTACCCTACGTATTGCTCCCGTCGCACCATGGCGACCTGTCGCACCCTTGCCACAAGAATAAGCTCTGTGCCCTATTTTACCGCAACGGTGGCATCCACCATAAAATTTGTCAACCTCCATCGGCTCCTCGACCCTATCGTTTCTGTCTTCATGTCCCGTTTTTCTATTTCGTAATTTATACCTCATATCTAAATTTTGTTCCGTAGCTGCTAGTTTTACAGCAGCTTCCATTGTTTCCCGCTGTTGGCGCATTAATTTCCTGGCTATCGTATCAGATGTCAGTCCGTCCACGAAAATATCTACAAGTTGGCATTGTACCAACTTGTCTGTGATTCTGTCAGGCCACGCGTCTTCCGCGAGTGCAAGCATGCGCTCGGCATATACTTGTACTCCTTCAGTATGTTTTTGACGTGTCCCTCGCAACATTGACAAAGCTTGTTGCGGATCCGTCACTTCCCCAAAATATGCCGTTAGTTCTTTTTTTAGGTCAGCCCATATTGTGGGCGAATGGGCAGTAGTATATCTGCCTATAAAATCTGACACCAATCCCTCAGAAGCCTGGTATGCTATCCCCACAGCTTCATCCTCATGTTTGGCCATAATTTTTACATGTTTCTCTATGCTTTTAACCCAATTTCTGAACTTTTTGGTTTCCCCAGTGAATTTAGAAATTGCGTTATCGCAGTGTGTTTTGCCTAATATACCTGAAATACCCGCTAGTTGGGATAATTGTTGATTTTGTACCTCTAATGGGTCATTAGCCATTGTTGCTAATAATATTTAGTTCCAAATAATAATAATAATGATACAAATGACAATTTTATTTATAGCAGCCTAGAATTTAACTGACCTGCAAGTGTATCGAGGTGTTTGTGTCTAGCCAACGATCCCAACGTTGCGTAGCTGTTGTGTAGATCTTGTTTTGTTCCTCCTGGTAACTCCCGTCAGTCTGTCAGCGCCCAGCTCCGTCCTTGATCCCGTCAGTATATATGTCCACGCCCAGCTGCGTCTGGATCCTGATTATTTGTCCTCCGTCTCGTCTCGATAAAAGTGGTGGTTTGATATAGCCACCACTACGTTCATTAACTAGTATTTATCCACTGATATTTGTTTTGCCGTGCCAAGTCAAGTCACTTTGTAACTTTCCAACGTTGTTCAACCAAGTTTTTGCATTGATTTAATTTGCTTTTCAAATTAAAATCCTGTCAGATGGCACCAATGTAAACTGGTTTTATCCGTGACACAAATCCTGGTCACGGCACCAATGTAAACTGGTCTTATCCGTGATACGTTGACACGCTATCGTCGGTTGTCCAAATGTTCTGGCACGGCAAACACAACACTCGTGGATAAACTTAAATTAACTCTTGAATATATATAAAATATATATTAAACAAAAAACATTCAATTTCTCAGTACACTGATGTTAGTACTTATATCTCGTTGTGTAATTTTGCTGTTGCTTCAGTGATCTACAAGATGTTAGATACCGAAGCAACTCCCACTAAACTTAGCCAAACCCGAATCGTCTCTGTTACAATACTCCCCAATTTCTCTCTGACTTTCTCCCTGAATTTTCCTCTGAATTTCCTCTCGAAGGCTGTGGGCGCCTTCCTTTATAGCGGATCCCAACGGGCGCGGTCCCTTCCTGTGATGAAATGACGTCTCCACCAATCAGGATCCTTACTTTGATATACATTCACATTCCTGGGCTGTTTTCCAGAACCGACTCACACAGGCCACCAGAACTAGGGGACGTCCTGTATGACAATTAGTACTTGTCGCAGTACCGTCTCCACCATGTGGTTCACATGTAAACAGCCCAGGACAGCATGTTTATTCTACCCTTTACTTACCGAAACCCCAATTTAGCCACCTGTTACTTTACATTGTTACACACCTACCCGTACGTATTTGCTCATACATCCACTCACCTATCAGTCCACCTACCCATACGTATTTGCTCATACATCCATTCGCCTATTAGTCCATCCGGATATCAGTTACAGCAAGTACATTTTGAATTTTATTTACGTCCGATGTATGCCTATATGATTAAATATTAATTATATGTAAACAATAATTATATCGTCATTTTTCTATTAGGAAAACAATCACATTTGCTGACGACTTTTTTTCGGGTTTATTTTTTAATGTGAGATCAAAAATGAACACGTCGTTGCGTCAGCATCATTATTTATGACAATGACCTGTCGCTACGTTATCCATCTTTTGCTTTTAAGATCTGACTTGGGTATTACCACATATCAGTACGGCTGTTGCTCTCGGATTTTTTTATTTGACTTTTTATGGCTCTTCAGGTACGTTTCCACCGCCTTTGTTATCAGACAAGGTAGGGCCTTATGGAGGATTTCAAAGTTGCTAGTCAACTGATTTTCTGTATGAGGTCTGGAATATTTTTCTTCGATGGTAACTCCGAGTTTGTGGTACTAACTAGGTCATGATTTAAATGGTATAAATTAAACAATATAGTGAATTATTATGAGCTGTAATGTTGTTGTGCGAGGTCCATGTCATTATTACTGTTACTACGCTGTTAAGTTTGCACCACTAGTCAATGTCAGGGAATCTCCGAGGTCATAGCGACTGTGCTTGCATGGTCACATGGCTCGGAGCTACCTGTTTCGCGGATTGCCACATTTTTTAAATATATGAAAACATGCAATATTTCAAATAATAGGTGACTCGGATTAATTAGACTACACCCACCCACCCCCTATCCAATTTTTTTTTCAACATATGGAAACATGAAAACAACACAAAAACAAAAAATCCGAGTTGGGGCTTGACCCACCCACCCACTTCCGAGTTTTTCTCGGATTTTTTGATTTTTTTTTAACCTGACAAAACCCCTTAGGTGATCCGCACTTCTCTCAGACCGGCAATGGGATATCGTATTCATTCATAACCCCGTATTTATCAGTTTACGGTATTTATAAAAAGTATCGACGCAGCACCTGATCAGCCCCCCTGCCACCCATACATCAACCAGTCAGCTATTACACCAGCCAAACTCAAACACCAGCCAGCTCATCATCCAGCCAGCTCATCATCCAATCAGCTCATCGAGCAGAGAGTTTATGGGAATATACTGAGTCGAAGCGATATTTTATAATTTTTTGTCGATTTTTACTGAAAAATCGAAAAAGTGACGAGGCTCCGTCTATGGACGTTAAAATCGAGTCACCCAATTATGGCAATCAACGATAAAAAGGTTTTTTCGAAAAGGAGTTCCCGAAAACACCCACTTCCTATTCGCCTACAGAGGCATTAATAGGATGAAAGCATTTTAAAAACTCTTACTATAAAAATATGATAGACTAAGTCTATGAGAAAATTTTTCAGGATTCTTCTAGAGAAACCGACATGGTCGCCATCTTGAAAAAGCGCCAAATACGTGGAATTTCGTCCATAAATAATAAGATTATTACGCCGTTTTCGACGTAAAAAACGTGCTTCTCCTCTGATAACTCTTTCTATCTAGTTTAAAACTGGCATATTAAAATGACCTACAGCTTTCACGTACCTTGATGAAAAAAAGCTATTGATTTTTTTCAAAAAATCCCTTAATATTTAAATAAAACAATCCCTGAAAACAGCAGTTTTCAATTTGCGTCTTGGAGAAAACACTGTTGCGTTTTCTATCAGTCGTCAGGGGTCACCAGTATGGGAATATAGGGTAGTCCCTCGCGCCGGAGGTACCAGTATGTGATCGTTAGGGTATCCAGTACAGGCTTGTAAGGGTGAACGAGAGAAACTGCCCAACATTCTCCATAATAACGTAAACTTCTTCTCCCCGTCGTATCCACGGTTCTAAGTAATTCACAAAACTCTTCTTTCGCTTGTCATGTTTATTTGTCTAGACATTTGGTAACAGCAACGTACAACCCCGCGCACGACACGTCTAACTTGACTCAGAGTGAGCGACCGTCGGCACGTCCGCAGTTGCTGAGCGTAATAGCTGAAGTGCGGGAAAAGTACCAAGGCCGCATGGGATTCGGCCCTCTGCGCCCGGCACCAAAGTACCGAAACGAGGCAGTCGTCCGCAGACTCACGCATCCGGGAGGCTGGGGATAACTGCCACATTAAAATAACGAAGTAGGGATCCTACAAGTTCTTCAACCATCAAACTCAAACACCAGCCAGCTCATCATCCAGCCAATTCGTCAATCTGTCAGTTTGTCCGGCAGCAAGTTAATCAACCCATACTGTTGTCCACAGATCAGTTCACACAAACACCCCAGCCAACACTGTGAAATCACAAATATTGTGTTAGGATTGGTGGCTTTACTGACCGTCCAAGTAGCACCAGGCTCCATAATACATGAGACTTCGACTGCATGTTTCTCTCCATCTTTGTTCAAGTAGATTTTATACACACCACTCTTATCACTCTGGGTGTCACGGATGTCATCACAGTCTGACGGGCAGTCTGAACAACCTCCTATTAAACATTAGAGTAAACGGTGAGCGTGAAACGTTGACCCAATGTTGTTTAAATGTTAGGTTAGAAATACAGCCGGTGGTTCAAGATTATACCATATCATGCAGATACATGTAGTTTTTAATTCTATTATCAGAGCTATTTCCGAGGTTTCTTCCTGATGCTGTTATGCTACATTTATATAGGGCCTAGTTATTGAGCTCCTCATTTCAAACAAGCTAAAAAAACAAACTCGAATTAGTCCAGTTGTTAAAGTAACATTTTGTTCTCGACCTTGCAAAAATGGGCATACCCCCAAACAGGTTATGCTTGCTTTAGATGGAGGAAGTAAGCATAGATTCACGATCTGCTCGAAACCCTGTAGGCCTATTTGACAAATGCATAACATAATAAAATATGCTATTATTAAACATTATATTTTAGTAAACACCGGAGAGAAGTTGACCTGTTGTTGGTTTAATTAAGTTATCAAACCTTATTTTACAGAAATACCTCCAGATTGTGGATATTTCACCACTGGAGACGATAAAATTAATACTACGAAACACCAATCTTTACTCACTGGCCAATTTCATTTCGGTGAATTTCAGGGAGTAGCTAACACCCATCCAGTGCCTCCAGTTGATCCCTTCATGCTGGCTGGTGTAGGGACCGCTCAGGTACAGGCCATTTAGATTAGAATCGTGACAAGCGGTATACCACCAGGCGCCGTGACGAGTGACGGCGCAATTCCCTGACCAGCCGTCGTTGTCATGGTCTTTCGTGCTGTACTTAAAGCCGTTATGCCATCTCAAATAGTCCCCTGTAAATAAATGGCTAGTGGTAATACCTTGGAATTAAAGGGTGGCTTGTATAAATTTATTTAACATTTTTATCACAAAGTGACATTAATTGGAATACATTATATTGGCATGAGACATGTTTAGTAGCAAAGTGACGGAATATGGCTAAACACAATTCTCTGACACAATGTTGGTTTAATGTTGGACGAAGGTATACTATGCTGGCCCAACATTGAACTTGTATCGGGTCAAATGCTCGTGTCTGGATGTGGATAAGTCAGAAGGCGGCAGCTGGAATTAAACTTAACCAGCAATATTAACCCACAGCTCAGTGGGCCCGTATTCTCGTACAAGTTACGATAAATCGTTGGCTTCTGATTGGTCGAGATGGCCATCTCGACCAATCAGAAGCCAACGATATATCGTAAATTGTACGAGAATACGAGACCAGTCATGTATAGTAACCCTAAGGCTGCCTTTCCATTGACACGTTTGGGTGCGCGACGCGTTGCGTTGCGACGGCCGCGCGACAGAATTGAAAATCGATCAGATACAATCACAAATGTGACCTTTCCATATACGCGATTGGCCGCGCAGCCAGTTGTCCGCGCGGCCAGAAGTCGCACGTGTAGCGATTTCTGCGTTCATCCACCGCGCGTTCACCTCCCCATTTGTCATTTTATATGTTATGTTGACCGAACATGTATTCAAAATTGGCTCAACGTCTCATATCTGCTTGTTGCTGTGACACTGTGGACGCTAGCCCATGTAACACAAAACATTTGTATAACATTTATACAATGTTGGAGCAACGTCGAAGACGTTGGGCCGACGTGGGTTGTATAAATGTTGTACAAATGTTTTGTGTTTTATGGGAGATGTAGGCCTTATATCATACAACCTGTAGGCCAATAGTCCTGATCTCCCTCTCTATAGTCTAGTTATAAACCACACATTTCAATATTTCAATACATGCGGTAATTAAAGGGTGCGCGTAATAAATGTATGAAGCATTAGAAAGACCTATTTCGGCACGTAAGGCCTAGGTTTATTGTAGGTTTATTGTAGAATGACCGGTTGGCTGCATTGCGCGAAAATTCGACTGCATAGATAGGCCTACACCTACGAAGGACAGTCCAGAACAATTCTCCCACATCTCCTGCGCGTTCTTGCGCGTTTCAACGCGTTTCGACGCGCCAATGGAAAGGGTTTTGCCGCGCGGCGGAACGCGCGCGTTTAGCCGCGCGGCCATTTAATCGCGTCAATGGGAAGGCAGCCTTACGGTGCTGAAATATTATGATCAATACTATGGAGAACAAAGGGTTATTTTTTAAAAAACACATTTAAACACCATACATGTTTTCGTGAGCTTTTTCCGCTTCAGTTTAATACTTGCCCATGTGTCCACGGCCTTTATACGTGGTTTACCTGGTAGCAGTGTTTAGAGCGGAAACAGACATTTGGCGTCTGATCCTGAAGTCAGTGTCGATTACCAGGCAAACAAACTCACATTGTTTCATTTACTGACGACGAATATTTGATCTATACTTGTGGAAAAGTGAACTTATTACATCGTAAACCTGTAAGTTTTCAAGATAAATTTACCTGCATTCCCACTGTAGCCTCCAATGTTCAACAAATACTTATTTTGGCCGTTCTCCACGCTGAATAACGTATAGTCAGCATATCTTTTTTCGTTTTCGAAATTTTCCATATCGATTCGCAGAAAGTAGCTTCTCTGCGAGGTCAACATATGCAAATACTTATTTCCTGAAAAAAATGTCAAAGTTTATATAAAACAACATTAGTTTTACCGGGTAACATAAACTACAACAAATCATCAGTGTTCATTTGGCTGTTGAGGCATTTTTTATTTATTTTTCATATTTTTTAATGTATTTTTTATTATCATAATTTATTATTTCGTGTATCGGTGCAACTTAGGATTAGTGAATATATTTTACTATGTTATCTTATTAGGATAGATAAATAGATATTTATTGACGACGGTAAGTCTATGCAGACTTATGCGTCATTAAAATATACATATGTACAAGACTATATACAACAGGATTAGTTAGGTAAAATATGCATGCTAAGCTAACTTAAACATGTTAAAATCAAACGACATTATATACTAAAACAAGCACAGGTTAAATAAAATATGCATGAGAAATATTTAAAATAACCTACAGTTAAACAGCTTTTGCATGATATTTTTAAGTTTCCCGCACCAAAACCAGAGATAAAATAGCTACTGCATATAGCAAAAAGGCCTTCTGGAAAGCGTAGAAACCGAGTAATTACATAATGAGTGAGAGTATATATAAAGAAGAAAATAATAATATTAGTTACATTGAACATGTTAAAAAAACAATCTAAAAAATGCATTGACTGACGTCAGCTCGAAACACCAAGATGATTAGAGGAATCACCAGCCGCACCAGTCGCATATTACTAATGGTCGATGTGTAGATGACATAATATATATTAAATTTGGCGTCGTTTGAGAGTGAGTCAAATTCACTATTGAGTAGTTTGCTTTCGACAAGTAAACTAGCTCGCTGCGTAGCGAAGTAAGAGCAAGTAATTAAAAAATAAATTTCGTCATCAACAGAGTTTGATGTACATCTTTGACATATGCGCTGTTCTAGTGGTAGTTTTTGCGGCTTGACATGCCTTCCTCGTTCAATTTCTAGCATATGTGAGCTCATTCTTAATGTTGATAGTGCCTTCATCCACCTTGTGTCGGGGATGTAAAACAGATATTCTTCTAGCGTGTGTTCGAATTTGAACTTTATGTACGTTCGTAATTTTATGGAGTTTCGGGCTTTGATAGACCAATCAACTTTATATGTATTAATCAAACATGATTTAACTTGTTTGATGAGACGATTGGCATTTTCTACCCTATGATTTTCCCAAACGTCGCGGTGGTTTGTTCGGAATAATAATGACCTGATGTGAGAGCCAGTGAGTTGTACACGATTCTCAAATAACAGCTTCCAGGCAAGGAGATCAAGCGAATCCAGTATTTCAAAGCTAGAATTTGTTGTTTTAAAAAGAGAGGATACCTTCCTGTATCCCCATAAATAGTAACTGATGTGGCTTGTTGTTTGACTCCAAGCATATTTTTCAAGAATGATAACTGGGCTGTCTCAAAGTCCAATATTTCGTTACCAATAAATAGTACCTCGCTACCATACATCAGTATTGGCTCTATTTGGGCTTGGAATACTTTCAGAGACTTCTTTAGAGAAGTTGTGATTATAATTTCCAATTGTGAATATTACTTTGCGAGCTTGTTCAACCATATACGAATGGTTTTTTACAAATATATTTTTATTATTACTACATCAAAGACCTAAATATTTATATTTGTCCACGATTTCAAGCGTATTTTCGGTCAGTGTGAAAGAAAATAAATGTTTAGCATATTTTTGGTTGTAAATCACTATTTTTGTTCTAGCAATGCTTATTATCAGATCAGTACTTGTAAAATAAGTCAATTTGTGCCTTTAGGCTCTCTGCAAATTCTGAAAAGAGGACTATGTCTTCGGCAAATAGGAGGTACGCAAGGTATATGTCTCCTATCTTAAGACCGTATTTAGGATTTAAATATTTTCCGAGATCCTGCAGGAATTCATTGAAAAGTTTGGGGCTTAAGACACCCCCCTGCATGACACCATAACGGTTTTTTATAGGCTTGCTAATCTTGCCATTCCATTTAACTCGACTGCTAGATTTAAGAAACATAGTTTTGATTGTATTCAGAAATTTTCCGTCGACATTGCGCTGCTGCAGTTTCAGGATACGTGCATCTCTGTTTAAATAATCGAAAGCTTTGGTCAAATCTATATAACAAACGTAGAGCGGTTTTTTACGTGTTTTTTGCGTTTCAACCAGATTGTACAACACAAATATATTATCAGATGTCCTACAATCTTTTTTAAAGCCTCTTTGTAGAGGATCATCGTCACGGCACACTAAGTTTTTGAATGACAATCTATTTTCGAGTACAGATTCAAAAACTTTTGCAAGAGAGGGAATCAGAGAAACTTTCCGATAGTTCTGTGGATCTGACTTATCACCCTTTTTGTTAACTGGGTATATCAACCCTTGTGCCCAGTCATCTGGATAATCTGCCGAATCGAAAATGGTATTCAATAATGTTGTCAGTAAAGGTGTGAAATATTTAATGTCCGAAAAATATAACTTAATCGGAATTCCGTCAATTCCCGACGCTTCACCTTTTCTTATTCTACCTAGCGCTTTCTATACTTCGTCCAATTGAATCTTACCATTGAGAATGTTATTCGATATGTCGTAATTATATCTATCAATAGGTATTTTTGTTGTATTGTTTTGAATTTTGTATTTGCGTTTTGACCGGTAGGTGGCTCACTTTGTTTTAGAAAACAATTGTAAAATAGGTATAGTTCAATTGTGCTTTCGCTAAGGTTCTGTCGTTGCAGGCGTTTCCAGAAACCCCAATAATTTTTTTGGATTGTTACTACACATCTCTTCAAGATTTACTTTCAAGTTTGTATTATAGTTTCGCTTTTTTCTTTGGATCATGCGTTTGTAATTGTTGCATAAGTTATGGTAGTAATTGTTGTTATCGGTGTGAGGTAAATTCGACCGCTTTGCATAAGTATTTATAGTTTTTCTAAGCTCATTGCATTCAGAATCAAACCAGGCATTGGTTTGGCATTTGTTTCATGGAGCTGTTATTTTTGTTAATGTTGACTTTTTTTAAAATGCCAGAAGATGCAGTAGTGATAAGCTTATGTATGAGGCTACATATATAATCGCTTGATCGATCAGTGTTGGCATTTATTATCTGTTGATCTATTATATTATTACACTCATCTCTTCGTAGAGATATTTTATATTGGTCAGTTCGCGATACATTCCAGATATTTTTATGATAAGCTTTATACACAGTCACATGGTCATAATCTTTCACTGATTTATGTGTATTGCAAAGTGGTTCAATTTCCAGGCCAAACTCGATCGGTCAAACAATGGTCGGATTCGACTAATTTAGGTGCTACTGCAAAGTCTGTTATCATATTATAACAGTTTGGGTCAAATAGCATATAATCTATTACACTTTTACCATTTCTATTATAGTATGTAAAAGAGCCTCTGTGTTTATCCTGGTAAATTCTACCATTTGCAATAATAAGACCTGTATTTTTACAAAGTTCTAATAACAGTTTACCATAGGTGTTTGCCTTAGTGTCCATATTATAACGCTGTGAATCGGCTAAGATATTAGAGCATGCAAAGTTTGGCTGACCACCGTTAAAAGCAGTAAATTCAACTGTTATAATATCCGGTAAGGTGCTTGTGCGGGCACTGAAATCCCCACAAAGAAAAATATCATAATCGTTTGCACATTTACTATATTCGAGTTCAATAATGTGAAAAATATCTTGCCTTATGCCATTATAACTCGAATCTATTGGTGGTACATAAACGACACCAATCATTATTCTTTTTTTAGTATTTGTATTAGGTATTTAATATTTCAGCTTAGTTTTTATTTCAACATCTATCACGCGCATGATACTTTTTTTTATTGTAGTCTACCTTTTGATTGTCAAACTATAGACAGGTGGCATGATAAAAACTGAATCGATGGAAAGAACAGTGTAAATGCTTGTGATACAAACTTTGCAAACTAAAAATATAATTTAGCAGCATACTCAGTGTTGGTTTTGTCCCATTTAAATTATTATATATTATTCATCAGTTTTATATTTGTATTGCACATAAGGAGTGTTTCTTAAAAATATAGCATGTAGATATCATTTAAAATAATTGCATGTTTAATCACTTCAAGTAATACTTATGTAATAGTCCAAGAACAATAGTTTTACTTCTGGATAAGATTAATAACAAGGTTATTTTTTTCCAGGAATTGCACGCAGGTTGTACGTAGATTAACATATTTAAGGTCCCGAGAAATAAACCTGAAGTTTTATTACATATCAACATATTACAAAAGCAAATCGAGCTAAAATTGAACAATTTACTGCATATGACAATATGCCGTCGGCCACCTTGAATAAAAAATGGTTGAACATTTATCAACATTGGATGGGAGTAGTTTAGATTGATTTACTGACCACCAAGTTAATATGGTATATTACAATCTACACAATTTTCCACATATGACAATAGGCCCGCGGCTATCTTGTATGCCATCTTAAATTTCTAGAAAAGCTCGATTTGGATTTCTGGGAATTGATTACATGTTATTCTGGCACATCTGGTGAACTTTCCTGAACAAAATTCGCTTGCTATTAATTTTGTCCGGTCGACAGCTCTGAATCGGTTATTGTGCCTGGGCTTTAAAACAACCTGGGCATGTGATATAACTATACAAACATAACATAGGAAAGGATACATCCGATCTTCATTTATACCACGCACCCAGCCAATGTTCCCCGCTTAGCTCACCAAATCCATTTTCATAGGCATTCCAATCCAAGAAAAAGTCTTGTCTCCCATTAATCCGTCTTTGAAAAACCTATGCAGTTCATCTTCGTCAAAATTTTCTAGAGTAGTCCAGACGATTCTATTGACCACCAAGCCAGTTGAATTGGTATATTACAATGGAATAGCGAGCAAAAAAAATACCAATAACCTACATTATAACAATATTCCGTCGGCTACCTCGGACGCCATCTTGAAAATTGTCAAAAAATCATCAGCATTGTCCGGGAGTAGTTTAAATTTATTTACCATGTATTTACTTAGACCACCAAACTAGGTGAAATGGTATATTACAAAATAAATTTGAAATAAAATTCACCAATTTGCACAATTTTCCGCATTTAGCAATATACCTGTGGTTATCTTGGATGCCATCATTAATTTATCGGAAAGCTTCACTTGGGATTTTCGGGGACTATTAAAAATGAACTGTTCCAAGGCTATTTGTTTCTGGCCTATAAACAGCCTGCGCTAATTTACACACGCATGTGATATATCTATAAAGCATAAATTATGACGGGAAAAAAATCCAGTATTTCATTTATACCACGCACCTAGCCAATGTTCCCCACTTAGCTCCCCAAATCCGTTCTCATAAGCATTCCAATCCAAGTAAAAGTCTTGTCCCCCATTCTTTCTTCTTTGAAAAACCTATGAATTATACATATTATAATCAACTGTGATAATTATAAGCTAGAAAAGGAGTTCCCGAAGCCCGGTTTTAGTCTGTTTGAGTGAGTTAGACCAAAAAATTGGCCTTATATTTTTTTAAGATAGCTGTATTGGTTTTCCTCATGGGCCAGAATCCTAAATTCCCAGGATGTAATTATTGAAAGAACCAAGGAGACAAGGATATCTTCTACGTGTAGGCCTATTCTTCCCACTATCACAGCTGATAAGTCAGTGTACGCGTCTATACGATGTACCTGGAACACAAAATGTAGGCCTACCAACCCAATACCGGTTCAATGTTGGGTCAGCGTAGCAGCTCATTGCTGGTTCAATGCCGGTCAATCGTATTCGACGCTGGCCCAACATTGAAATGTAATCGGGTGATTGTTCCGTGTTTGCTGGACTGTCATTCGGGTGACGCTTTATGCCCCGAATGGCCACTATCTATATAACGGGATACATTGGCCCATTTATGGGCCAACATTATTCCAACCAAAACCCTTTAAGCTCCTAACCACGAATATAATCGTAAAAATATATCAACCAGCCAGCTAATCAACCAGTCAGCTCGTCAACCAGCCAGCTCATCACCCGGCGAGCTGATCAACCAGGCAATACCAGCTCGTGTAACAGCAATTTTACCAACCAACCAACCAACCAACCAACCAACCAACCAACCAACCAACCAACCAACCAACCAACCAACCAACCAACCAACCAACCAACCAACCAACCAGCCAACCAACCAACAAACCAACCAACCAACCAACCAACCAACCAACCAACCAACCAACCAACCACCTCTCCACCTTTGGAGCAAAAACACACCAATCATGTTAGGATAGGTGACATGACTGACCGTCCAAGTAGCAGCAGGCTCCATAATACATGATACTTCGACTGCTTGTTTGCCTTCATTTTCATTTTTCTTTAGGTAGATTGTGTACACACCACTCTGATCACCCTGAGTGTCACGGATGTCATCACAGTCTGACGGACAGGGCTCTGAACAGCCTCCTACATAGAGATAATCGTAGTAATTACATTCTTAGCAAACCTGTGTGAGACGTTGACCCAATGTTGGATTAACATTCTCAAACGATTTGTTATGGTAATACTTCCAAATGTGGGTATATTCACCATTGGAAACGAATACAATTATATTAAGAAACAATAAATTTATATACTGAAAATATATCAAAAATATGTCTATATTTATGGCCAATTGACCATTTTAAATGCCAAATTTACAAAAAAACACGCTCAGCATAGCATCATTCAGATTCGACAAGGTTTATGGGCGGGGGCCCTAGGGTGGTGGTTAGCACCGCTGCCTTTCACGCCAGAGTTCGGGGTTCGGTTCCCGGTCTCGGCGGTTTAAAAGAAACAAAAATGTTTCTTCCCCATCCACGTGTGAAAGTCAGTATTGTGGGGAGCCTCCGTGACCGAGAGGTAGCGTGCTCGGCCTCAGACCGCCAGGGATCGAATTTCGAATCCTGTGTCTGGAGGACAGTGTCATCTCATTCATCTCACCATCCTCAGGAGGTTCTCCAGGCCCAGTTTAGCCTATATGTGCACAAAGGTGGCCTACAGCCCGATTCATTTCATTTCATTTCGACAAGGCTTATATTAGTGCAAACATGTTTTAACCACAGAACAATATAAACTCACTAGTGGCTAGTGATGTACAATATCGCCATTTTTGTCACTCAGGCTTAGCGGTGACAGATAGGGTGTATCACATATTTATTGCATTATTGAAAAATATATCCCTTGTGATAACTCATAATCCGTTATACGAATGCCGCTGGTTAATCCGGATGATTCTGATTTTCATTGGTATGAAACATTAAAGACAAATCGAACAACATATCTTCGAAGTTTGATAAAAATAGCTAGTTCCTGTCTGCCATCGTCACCTGGTAAGTAACAACTGAGCTAAGCAAGTAAATAGCAGTTAATTAAATAATAAATATATAATATTGTGACTTGCAGTTTTGCTGAAATGATGCAGACAATTGAACTCTTAAATACAATTATTTTATAACTGGTTGGCCTGTATTCTGCTGAGATGTCCTGGAATAGTTGCGCGCGGGAATGATGTGATCCGTAATATACCACACCTATATGTTCACCTTCATGACCATGTTTATATTGTATCATAACGATATCTATAGTGCAGCATTGTCACATTAATAATCCCAACGTACCCCTAGACTGGAATTCAACGTCCTAAATTCTCAATCGTTTCTGACTCTTGTAGGCCTACATGATGTTTGTGATCCATTTGTGCATCGTGCTCGTACTGAAATCATTGCACAGTCGATATTCCATGCTACTCCAGTCATTTAATACAACAAGACATTAACTAGAGTAATTTGCTATCCCAATCCTTTACCAGCTGGAGCCATTTAATTAAATAGGGCCGTCATCTTCCAGTAGCATGGTATGATATTTTTTTAACTTTTGTCAAAGTCACCTTGCCTATAAGTAGCCTATGCAACAGTCCTCTCATGGCTCTAAATTTACGCTAGAGACGGAAGCGGCAACGGCATAATTTAGCTATCCAATAATTATAGTGTTCACTTGAATATAATATAGAGGCCAAATTAAACATATGTTTCATACTCCCAGGCCATCGTCACGGATAAGAAGAGCATAAGACACACCAAAATTAATCACTAATGTTCTAATATTTGTAGGTTTTGCTGGGAATATTGAAATACAATAATAATAAATAGAACTCGAAACATGTGTTATTGTAATATCGTGCACATTCACCAGTGACGCCTGTAATAAATCATCATCACGGAGTGGTATCAACATTTTAAATACATATTGCAGTGCTTGATTTTTAGTCAACCTGTAAAAAACAACTAGGTTGTACGAGCTGGTTCAGGGGTGTAGCCAGGATTTCTCAGATGGGGGTTCAAATTTTGTGTTTAATGGTACATTCTGGAGTTATCTGCAGCTGAAGTTATTGGTTAGCTACAACCGAAAAATGTCATTATTGATGTATAAATATCCTGATCCTACATGCTGCCACGTGACATGTAGGTGGGCAAGGAGTGAGTTATAGTTGCAGTCAGCTTCCACCGGCATTGGGTGTTTTTTGAACCAGCTGAACAGTGATGTGTTAATGTGAGTAATATGGTAATTGCACCTTTTTGTCTGCATTTTTTGAAAATATATAGTCATATATAATTATATATAACGGGGCATGAACTGTATAAAATACGAGGCTACCCATGTTCCATTGAGTCTCCACATGTGATTCATTATTGTATTAAAACTTCTAGAAGGCTTTATTTTGCATGCCCTGGATAATGTGGACACAAAATCTTCCTAATGTCACCTATATATAAACACAATAACCTTACAAATCCATCAAGATACTAACCACATGAGCAATGAATATCGTTTGTGTCGAAAAGAAGTATCTTTCTGGTGATTCCAGTATCTGCAAAAATACAAAATTGTCAACTATAACACTAATTTGGTTCGGCTCTCAGAGTCATACGAAATTATGAATGGAAATACAAAAAAACGGAGACTGATAAACAGTATGTGTGTTATAGATGCTATACTTCTGAAATGTATGCATTTTTAAAAAAAAATCAGATGAAATCTCGTAATTTAAAACTGGATTTTGTTTTACCAAATTCCAGGTTTAATTGACGGATGTAATGACTGACAGCAGGACAAACTTTAACCCTTACGACGCTGAAAACTTTTTCAAAGGTTTTTTTTCAATTTCAAATCATCATAAATGTCTTTCCGTTACATTTGAATATCTATGTTATGGGGCTAAGACCATTATAAATATTTGAATTTTTTCAGTGCGGGGACCGTCTTTGAACGTCAGAATTTGAAATCTGTAGACGTCTGATTCTGACTGTGAAAGGTTTGAAGGGTTACTCTACCTTTCATCAAGTATCCCATCTGACTTGTCTCCTCTGGCCGACACGTAAATGAGGTTTCCTCACAGGTTCCGTTACACATGTAAAAGTAGTCAAGGCTCGGGTCCACATTGTCGAAGCCTTCGAAATTTCCGGATTGCTCTATGTCTTCTCTTGTACGAAACTGAACTTTGCATTTGCGGCAAGGCTCTATAAGTTACATCACTGATTCTTTACTCCTTGGTCATTCATGTCATATTTGATATGCAATATTATAGATAAAAGTGGTAATAAAGACATGGGCGATGACATGGCTAAATTTACTGCATTTAAATTAGAGCTTTCCCTTGAAACGCTGAATGTGTTTTATATAAACCAAAATACCAATTTAAAATACGAGGCTACCCATGTTCTATTGAGTCTCCACATGTGATTCATTATTGTATTAAAACTTCTAGAAGGCTTCATTTTGCATGCCCTGAATAGTGTGGACACAAAATCTTCCTAATGTCACCTATATATAAACACAATAATCTTACAAATCCATCAAGATACTAACCACATGAGCAATGAATATCGTTTGTGTCGAAAAGAAGTATCTTTCTGGTGATTCCAGTATCTGCAAAAATACAAAATTGTCAACTATAACACTAATTTGGCTCGGCTCTCAGAGTCATACGAAATTATGAATGGAAATACAAAAAAACGGAAACTGATAAACAGTATGTGTGTTATAGATGCAATACTTCTGAATGTATGTAATTTAAAAAAAAAATCAGATGAAATCTCGTAATTTAAAACTAGATTTTTTTTTACCAAATTCCAGGTTTAATTGACGGATGTAATGACTGACAGCAGGACAAACTTTAACCCTTGCGACGCTGAAAACTTTTTCAAAGTTTTTTTTTCAATTTGAAATCATCATAAATGTCTTCCCGTTACATTTGAATATCTATGTTATGGGGCTAAGACCATTATAAATATTTGAATTTTTTCAGTGCGGGGACCGTCTTTGAACGTCAGAATTTGAAATCTGTAGACGTCTGATTCTGACTGTGAAAGGTTTGAAGGGTTACTCTACCTTTCATCAAGTATCCCATCTGACTTGTCTCCTCTGGCCGACACGTAAATGGGGTGTCTTCACAGGTTCCGTTACACATGTAAAAGTAGTCAAGGCTCGGGTCCACATTGTCGAAGCCTTCGAAATTTCCGGATTGCTCTATGTCTTCTCTTGTACGAAACTGAACTTTGCATTTGCGGCAAGGCTCTATAAGGTACATCACTGATTCTTTACTCCTTGGTCATTCATGTCATATTTGATATGCAATATTATAGATAAAGTGGTAATAAAGACATGGGCGATGACATGGCTAAATTTACTGCATTTAAATTAGAGCTTTCCCTTGAAACGCTGAATGTGTTTTATATAAACCAAAACACCAATTTAAAATCATCACACATATCTTAATTAGCTCTTTCCGCTTCATTTTAATCAGTATGTTATGGATCAACAGCCATTATAATATGCTACTCTTTCTGTGCGGGGATCGATATTAAACGTCATATTCTGTCGTCAATACATACAATAGACGTCATATTCTGACCCCTAAAATCGACCCCCACGCCGAAAGGTTTAAACTGCTAAATATGCATTATGCTATCCAAATTGACCAGTAATATCAGTGATTTCACTTACCACAAGTACATGTTGGTCTGCCGTTAAATAACAGTTTCTTCACGAAACGACCTGTTGGGAAAAAATATGATATTATAGTATAATATGCTACACACTTGCATTTAAGTCTTATCACTCATTTCACAGAGGTGCACGAATACAAAACTAATCCAAGATAACAAACAATATTAATTTTGGTTTTACAAAAAATGGATCAACAGTATTGTACGCCCATTTCACATGTAATAAATGTTATTGTATTTTTTTATGTTTTAATAAAAACGTATCATAAGTGAAGTAGAAAACACAAATCTGGTCTGTTCAAGATGCAGTTACTGCTCACATTTCATATAAACAGTTATATTGCTATTTGGTTTGGCAGATCAGGTGGTTGTTTACCGTAAGTGTCCCTCATGACGACGAAACCTTTCACAGAGTCTTGGGATAAATTAGGATCACAACACGGCGGGAAACATTCATCCTCTTGCCATCCGGAACACTGGTCACAGAAATAACAACGGTCGCTGCCACCAGATTCAATAATGGATACGCTGGAATCCATGTAACCGTGTTTTCTAAAATACTTTGCAATTGCTGTGCACTTCTTCCCCACAACTGGACATTCTGCAAAGTACATTAGACAACATGAGCATATGATGATTATATCTCACTGCCATAATATCAACACAAATAAGGTACAAAATAAACATTTTTTATCAGCTGCGTGGAGTTGATTCAAAATTGAACATTCAGATTAGGAAAGTGTCAAGTTGGTGCAATATTCAACATTCAACATTCGCAAATTTATTTTAATGTTTAAAAAAAACATTTTTTTAAATCTAAAACATTCGGCCAATATACAGGAACACACCACAATTGGCCATATGCTGGCCCAATGAAGCCCCTATTAGCTACAGCACATAACATACCATAAAAACGGGTTTTTGACAAATTACTCAACAAGTCTCCAGTGGCCAGTCTGTGGACTTTTTGAGAAATTTGTCAAAAAACAAAACGTTTGTAAAGCATTTATTGGTAGAATTTGTTATGCAGTTTTTTTTACACAATTCGGATATGCTGATTACAAATCTGCCCCATGCCAAGCTCTATTTTTAGTTTTTCACTTTCCAAATTGAAAAACAAAATGACTACCAAAATAGCAGATAAAGTCACAATTATCATGATTATACATCGTGCCTGGGTGCACAGAGGACACAAAAAACTTGACTTACGGGTTCAAAATAACCTTTTTGTTTTGAAGAAGTTCGAAGAAATGGTCAACTAGTTTCTGAGAAAAATCTAAGATGGCCGCCAATTATACAGCAAGTACCAAAACCATTTTTCTCAAAGTCGTAGGAAATTATTTTTGGAACCTAAAAAGTTTTCTGATACAAAAAAGTTACATAATATAAAAAAAACTCAACTTCCATGCTACATGTAGTTACGGGGAATGCAAAACAATGATTATTTAAAACAACACATTAACTATGGGGAAATTTCACATAAATATAATGTGCTACTTTCATCACTGTAGCTACATAGGCTTAATGTATATATCTCAGAACTGCATGAATGCCTTGCATGAATACCATCATCTTGAATAATGATAATGCTAGAATAATCACCCTCGTCAATATATTGATCACATCTTTGTGCAGCTTCGGAATTGATGTAGCGACTCCTTGATATGACGCCATTGGATACTTTCTCGTGATCCTAATTCACATGTAATCAAACTAAATATGATAGTTCTTCAGGCGCAGCATGAAGCTTCTACATGAGAACTGGTTGCAGGTTTTCATCAATGAAGCTCCATCCACAATCTCAAATGTGAATTGTTATCTGACAAGAGCTGTATTTATTGCTAAATAAGTCTAAAATATAACCTAAATAGTATACTCTTTTTGTGGCAGGGGCTATTGTCGAAGAGGACACATTGAAATATTCCAATAGGCTTATGTTCTAGTTCTGGATGTTTATGAACTAATTTAAATGTCTTCTTTTTGGAATTGATTTGCTTTATATTTGAATTGATTTATATTTATTCAGGGGATTTTTTAATGTTGCTAAAGATTGATACAACACATTTATTTCAAAGTGCAATATCAGCATAAACGCATAATATATTGTAATTTACATTTTTGGTATCATACATGTCTTCTAATATTCACATTGTAATAAGTACATCAATTAATCAAAAATGGTGTTTCAGGTCAATTAGATGTGTTGATAAAAGAACAGATCGACAATACTATTAAAGGTGTTGCGTATTACACTCATGCTGATTATTTTATTTTTCCAATTGTCTTAATTACATGATCGCAGTTTTGTTAAAACAAAACATCGTCCTGTAATGTACTCACAGTATCTCACATGTTACATAAATATTATAATTGTTACGTGCTAAATGTCTCGTTGTTTATATATTTGGTTGATAAAAGATTACTAGATGAAATTTCTCAATATTACGTTTTATTAATAAATAATAATGTTATTTCTGACGTATTTGTAATAACCAGAGACTAGACAAACATACATTATTAAAGAAAACGGGATAAAGAGTTTCCTCTGTAGCCAAGCGACCCTTTTGGAACGCCCATACGAAATACCCAAACATTCCCCAAATTACTTACATTTCACCTACTTGATATGACCAAGAACTTTATGACTTTCCCGCCCTAGCTCCTTGTTGGCGCGGCTCCATGTTGACGAATGTGCTTTGGAACTGGATTATCATATCACACATGGACATGCCAAGTTGTTTGTTTGTTTGTTTGTTTGTTTGTTTGTTTGTTTGTTTGTTTGTTTGTTTGTTTATTTGTTTGTTTGTTTGTATGTTTGTTTGTTTGTTTGTTTGTTTGTTTGTTTGTTTGTTTGTTTGTTTGTTTGTTTGTTTGTTTGTTTGTTTGTTTGTTTGTTTGTTTGTTTGTTTGTTTGTTTGTTTGTTTGTTTGTTTGTTTGTTTGTTTGTTTGTTTGTTTAGTTGATCAGTTGATTTATTGGTTGGATAGTTAGTCAGTTGGTTGGTTGGTTGGTTGTTTGGTTGGTTAGTTTGTTGATTTGTTGGTTGGTTAGAATGTTGGCTAGCTAGTATTTAATTGGTTCTTTTATAGCACATAGTCATATACAAACATATTTAAAATGTTTAAGGAATTGTAACTAATTATATATCTCACGGAATGATGTTCGTAAATAAGATTGTAATTATTATTTTCAAAGTGGTTGAATATGAATTTAAAATGACCTCACTTAATAATGCTGTTTCACAAAATACTATTTAAATATTGAATATTTTGGGCATGGAGTTTGTGTTGAGAATTCGAGACAGTTCTGAGGCAAACGGTTTGATATATATGTAATTGTTTCTAAATAACTAGGCATATACATCAGGTTAATTAGGGTGCTGTTAGCTTCATAATGACGGGCGTGACAGATGTGGAATTACTGACCATTGATGACTGTTGTTCAGAAGAGGAACTAGAAGTATATTATTTACGCGATATACATTCAAACAATGGTAATGTCACCGACATACGGTCCCTTTGTGGTCTAGATTTATTTATTTAGGTCTCGACTTATTTGACCTTGGCTTCAAGCTCCAATGTGTGAGTGACTGCACGGTTCAGTTCTAGGTTTTACTTGACATTTTGTATCACAATCGAAGAAGACCAAATCAACGTTATGTATTTCCTAATTAATACACGTAAATTAGAGAAAAATACATACCGAGTGAATCATAATGATATTAGACAAAATACTGCTCAACGATTCTTCCTAATTTGTTTTGAACACAGCTTTGTTAGCCCGTCGCTGCACCATTACATTATGTTTCCCATATAGAATAAAAATAGTGTTTAGCATAAATTCAAACTTCTACATATTGATTCAATAAATGTTACTTTGATCACTCTGGACAATTATGTGGTATGCGTTCTGCCAAAATGTGAACACTTTACACTAAGCACCTGTCTCCGAAATTGATATTCACCTCTTCAGTAATTAATTACTCATGAATCATTTCTCAAGGTTGGAATACATACATAGCTATTAATTATAACAATCACCTTTTGTTTACGTCTTTTGACCATTGTCAAACTAGATACCTTACTTATCTATGCAGTTATCGGCCATTATTTATAATCACAGAGATTAGGGAAATAATATTAAATTTTATAATTATTGATATTTTTTTGTACGAGATCCTAATACTTGCATCGATCCATTCTCTAATCATATCATAATCATTGTTTTACATATACCACTTTCACCAGTGGTGTGTCTGAGACGAAGGGACAAATTATTACATTTTGAGGATGATTCGGATTAAGACCCGGATGTAGGATCCGCATTACGACCTTTGCGTATTTGAATAAATGAATGAAATAGAATAAAAATGAATCATGACCTCATAATTAACTATATACCACACTTGAATGCAATACCTCCACTATTAGTTTTTCAATTAAGATCGTTCATTTTCGCGGAGGTTTGCCGACTTTGAAAGACTGGCTGTCATGTTTAAGAGGAATTTAGCATTATATGCTAAGAGCGTTTTGAATGTCTTTCCAGCCATTTTGGATGTCCAATGTGTAATACCTAAGTGTCGACTGTCGAGTGCGTTTTCGTTCTTGCTATATAAACTTTACACGACAATGGCATACATTTGTATGCGGTGCCATCTGAATTTTATATCAGAAGAAGAGGAATACTTGTTTATTTAACCACAACATACACAATCAGGTCCATATCCATGGTGGACGTAGCGTTTTTGATTTATTATGGTGTTTCCATGGCGTGCGAACATATCTCCGTCATAATGTGTTTGTAGCGGATCGTAATCCTGTCTCACAAAGTCGAGTATAACATTAGTACGATCATTTTCATAAAATAAATGAATATATTTTTTCAGGAGTACCCCCTTGGAACGGAATAATTTAAAAACATCGAGTTTAAGATCAGAAGAACTTCATATTAATCATATTAGTATTTTTCATCTCCAGCGATGATTTTGGTGCGTGTCTATGTTCTGCAATCTCTATGCACCCCAGGCTCTATATTATCCGGTTCTATTCTGAACTTATTATTAATCTATTAAATGAGGAATTAGAAATATACTAAGATAAACTAACATAAAGTGAAATCAAAGTTCATGATATTTTATCAACACAGAAACGTGTAGCAATTCTAAAATGAAAAATAAACAATACATCAATCGAATGTGTGGATGAATTTAATTACCTGAGACTAATTATAAATAAACAACTAAAATAGAATTCATATGTTAATAAAATATGAAGACATTGATTGAGCATTATGCTCAATCAATCAAAAAATTATAAATTATAAATTATGGTGTCAGCAGCACAAGGGCTAACTTGAGTAGGCCTATATTTCTTACCTTGCCCCAAGTCCTGAGCTGATCCATACTTTGGGATCGCACAGGCTAGGATTAGGCTCAGACCTAGTTGTATCAGTTTCATGACACTAGCTCACTTTGATGTTTACGTTTCAGTAGGTCTGAGAGCGCAATCCTCACTGTGACTGTGACCACCAAATAATGTGTAAGTAGGTGAAATAAGTAGTGTTCTAACCACCCCCCCCCCCCTGAATCACTCTATACTTCAATGTTCAAGCGAGCCCCCCCCCCCCCCCCCCAGAAACTAATCATACCGCTACATGATTATTTGGCGCAGTCGTTTAGCCAAACTCATACCAACGTCACGGTTTATGTTTCAAATTGTTTAATGGGACAAGTGAACTCGTGGAAAAATTAAGTAATGTTAGAAATCAATTTTGCTGATGGAATTGTTAATATCATTATGATAGCAAAAACTTAAAAGAAAATCTGCATGGAATCTTAACTTTATTTTCTTTGTTGTGGGGTCTGTTGAACCACGCTCACTTCCCCTTAATCATCTGCTGGCGTGACACATTAACTCTATAATTAGGTTGGTTTGATGTTGGACCAGCGTCTCTGACGCTGGTCAAATAACTTCTTAGTGCTCCTTATGTGAAATATATCGAGCCCGGCCTGGAAATAGTGCTCAACTAATAACCCGCATCGTTTGAGCCATCAACACAAGGGACGTGTTCGCCAACTGTCATCGCTTTGACCCATCAGTGATGAATATTTGGTACATAATCACGTGGAATCTAATGGTGATATAAGTGCGCATGCATTGCCAGATACTCTAGTATTTCGAAAGAACGGGAGTAAAGATAAAAATCGCGATAAGCATGATCAGCCTCAGATATGTACACAGTATAAGCAAAGTTGGGATAGTCACCAACATTATTTCTAGATACTTATTTATGGAAACATTTTATTTATCAGTTTATCTTTATTAAAACCACCAAGTAGCTCTGAAGCTAATACAAAGGCTCTCCTCAAAAAATACACAATATGCATGCAAGAATGCCATATTTATTGACAGGCAATAAGTATAATAAGGTTATAATAGGGCTATTAACTATAATTATCATCGCTAAGTTAAACACCCAGCGGCTGTTTTAATTTCAATATAAAATTTTAATTTCAACAAAAAATATAAATTTATAATAAATTGAAATAGAAGTTGTGTGGTGTCAGTAATTACCTTAAATATGACAGCCAAAATACTTTGATTTTTCACTTCAATTATATACAAAATTACAAATATTGCTTGTTTCAAAAGGTATTCTATCTGAACCATGTGTTTGTTAACCAATGTATTGTTGTTATTGTGATGGTGAAAGAATGATTGTTAAATCTACAAAATAATACCTGCCTAATAATGAATAATGATATCAGATGAAGAATAACTATTACGTAATAACAAATATTAAACTCCAAAAAATTGTGATATTACCATGCTTTTTGTATGGACACAGATAATTTTAAATTAGTACAGATAATCTTAAATTAATAAATATAAAAACTAAATTTGTTCCAATCGACATTTACATGGTGACAATGGTGATCGCTAAAAATAGACTCCTGGTCTAAAAGGGTTAATATTCGCTACCCTTGTGTAGGAGTGGTCTAGATAAATTCACAGACCACCAAACTAGTTGAAATGATGGATCACAAATGAAAATTAATATAAAATAAGCCACTTTACAAAAAAATCTCACTCTACGCCGACAGCCATCTTAGACGCCAGTTTGAATGGCTACGAATGATAAATGCTAGCAGCTGTGCATCATTCCGATGACTGTTTGTGTAGATGATTTCAGTTGTTTTGGCAATAATTCCAAGGGGTCGTGATATGAACAAATAAATTGAAAATTGAAAATAATGAGAACTTGACCTGCTTTATTTGACTTTATTCTTTATGCAGTTGTAGTATAACATTTCTAAATAGGCTTATACAGTTTACTTTTCCGATTTGCACTCACTAGACCATAACAATGATAAAATGCTGAGCATAGCTGGAAAATATTGTTTTTGAAAACGTTTTGTTATATGTGACTTTCAGGTAACCTTGATCAAACCTTGCTACGGTCTTGAAGTGGTATTTCTGTATAGTTGCAGACTCATGACTCCTGTGGAGTTCAGATATTTCAGCACGCGTTTCGTTTGGATTTCACTATGTTTTCATAACCTATAGTCTAGGAGCAGACTATCTACTATCTGAATTGACAGAATGGTAGCATAGCTGTGTGGGAAAAACACCAGGTAGTATGTACAATCAAATTGTGGCATCATTTTTTTTTATTTCGACCCCTTTTAAGGGGGTACTCCCAAACCTGTCTGGAATTAAGGTTAGTGTTACGTAAACGTCTATCGTCGTTATTATGTTTCACCAATCGACACATGCGATATATCATATAAAAGATAATGAAACGTCCTTTCCAATCATATATTGTACACTGCAGTAATGTAAATAGTCATCTCTCCACATACGCTCAAACATAATTTGTATTATAAAATAATCAAAATAAACAAAAAAAAACTAGTCAACATGCTCAAGGAAAACAACATAATAAAACATAATTATTGGACATATTGATATCTGGCTTATCTTTTCTGAACCAAATATATGACTGCTTGAAAAAGATAATTATAAATATCACATATCTTTTTAATGGAAGAATATAACAGCCTTTTATGAAAATTTGTGTGTTTAGTCAGGGCTGAAATCTGAAATATTGAGCATTGGTCGGCATTTTAGTGTATAATGTTGTATCCACTTGTTTGTACATAATTTGGGTGTGCTGAATTATAATCTGTCGGATGATATACTATATTCGGTGACCTTTGACTTCAAATTAGCAAAACATAAAATGACCACCAAAATGTCGTGATGTCATTCTAAATACTGAGCACATCAAAGCATGGTAGAATATAAAGTCATTAAACAAAGTTTCGAATGCCTTGTAAGTTATTTTGTCGTATTAACTAGTCTATTTTTTTTACTTTTCATCAAATAATGTTGTTTTATTATATAATAGTCTGGATGCATAAAAAACAATATTCTTGTGCTGGTGGTAACCATTTTGAATTTGAATGTGAAAAAAGGTCATTTTAAACGAAAAACATGAGAGATACATTTCTTAACTCCAAATCGTGCAAAAACAAGAAATTGTGCATTTATTTGTCGGAGAAAAAGTAGAAGATATGTGGTTTTGGCGGCTATTTTTTGCAAATTCAAAGGTGAAAGACACTAAATATAACACTTTATCCGACTGATTCGAATTCAGCACACCCAAATTATGTTAAAACAAGTGGATGAAAAATTGTATACTTATATGCCGAGCAAAGTTCAATGTTTTATATTTCAGCTAAGGTTGAATACAGCCATTTTCATATGAGGCTGCTTTATTATAAAATTTAAAAATATATCAACATTTGTAATTCAAAATACCACTGAGTGTTTAACAAATACATAAATGGCTTCAGGAAACATCGAACACATGGAGATATGGGCAATAATTATGTTTTATTTAGTCGCTTTTATTAAACATGTTGACTATTTTGTTTTCTTGCTGATTTTATTCTTATGGAATAAAAATTATGTTTCTAAGTATGTGTAGAGATGACTATCTTCTCCTCTGCAGCTTGCAATATATCATGGTAACGTAAGTTGAATTCTCATGTGTAAATTGGTAAACTAGAACAGCAACGACAGACGTTTGCGTAACTCTACCCCCTAAATCTAAACAGGTTTGGGTGGTCTAAATTACCAGTAGAATATATCAATAATCTCCAGGTCCGTATGCAGCATGAAGTGAGCTCAGTCCTATTAAAGGTACACCCATGGAATCAAATTTGATCTTACTTTTTGTCTGAAGCATTCTTTATTTTGGTAATATAATGCATTTTAGGCAATACGCTTATTATAATTTCTGTCACATTTTTTTTAAATTTTTAAACAAATTCAAAGCGTATTTACTTAGATGTGACATGATTTAAGTTAGTATAGTCTCAGAATACACAATCTTACATATGGCCTGATAATTTAATGCTGAGTGTATTGATACAAACAGTGTGAGAATTGGTCCATTCATTGCAAAGATATCGTTATTTTCCGAACTTGACCTCCACTTTGACAAACATATCAGAAAACACCCCCTATATAGAAATAGGCTGTACGAAAAACTGATACCACAATGTGTTTGTACAGACTACCTGGGGTTGTTGATGAAGGTCCCTTCTACCATTCTGTCAATGCAGATTGTAGATTCTACGCCGGTTGAACGAACTCACTAATATAACTAGAGCCCCTATAAAAACTAGCGTCTGGACTACTAATGCATTTTGCATGTGTTAAATGTATATTTCTGTGAAAGAGTTGTACATGACGAAATATCATATAATTTAGTTGTGCGCAACGTAGAAAATTCCCAACCGGCATTTCCTCACTCCCAGATAACCCTTTTACAACATTATATATAGGTATTATACATTTAACCACTTACCCGCCGAATTATTCAATCTGAATTTTAACCCACTTGAAGTTGTGTCTCGCTGACGCGACCCACAACTTCAAGTGAGTGAAAATTATTCAGATTTGAGAAAATGGAGGTCAACTGTTCCCAAATATTGCTGATTGATGTCACATTTTATCTTTAACATGTTTAAAAGATGGTACTTAATGTGCTAAAAAATGATAACCGAATATATGCGGCACCGGCGGTTAAAGGGTTAAGTGTAAACGGAATCTGCAAAATAGGTAGCCTAAACGTACCTAGTTCCTAGACGATAATACTGTACAGTTCACGGCATATACATAGCGTTGTTAGGTAGTTTGCCGCGGTCTGTTACACAGGTTAATGCGTCAGTACCTTATGTGTATTGGTCTATGTCACGACAAAGAAAATCACTCACTCACACTGACTGACACTCACTCGCATTCACTCCTGACTGACTGACTGACTGACTGACTGACTGACTGACTGACTGAGACTGACTGACATGACTGACTGACTGACTGAGTGACTCATCCACTCACTCACTCACTCACTCACTCACTCACTCACTCACTCACTCACTCACTCACTCACTCACTCACTCACTCACTCACTCACTCACTCACTCACTCACTCACTCACTCACTCACTCACTCACTCACTCACTCACTCACTCACTCACTCACTCACTCACTCACTCACTCACTCACTCACTCACTCAATCAATCAATCAATCAATCAATCAATCAATCAATCAATCAATCAATCAATCAATCAATCAATCAATCAATCAATCAATCAATCAATCAATCAATCAATCACTTATTCACACACTCACTCATTCATTCATTTTCTCAATTACTCACTCTTTCACTAACTCTAGCTAACTCGCTTTTATATTCGCTCAGTTATATCCCAACCAACATAGGGCATTTACCCAAAACTGTTTCAATGTTGGCACACCGTCTTCGACCCTGGCCCAACATTGAAACAGCATTAGATGATTGCCCCGTGTGTGCTGGGATACTCACTCAATCACACATAATTTCACTCGCTCGCTCACTCATTCATCAACTCTAGGAATATTGTAATACATATAAGCCGACGTCATAACACAGCGACCTGTTCTTCATGGATGGATGATTCATATTTAAAATGAACGACAATTTTGAATCATAATTAATGGAAAACACTTAATAACGTGTAATAATATAAATAATATATAAATTATTCCGCCATGTCACCCTAATAAGGCTAACACACGTTGAATCTATGTTGGAGCAAGGTTGTACCAGCATCGAAGACGGTGACCCAGAACTTATCCAATATGAGTTTAACGTGTTGGGTTTGTAGGGTAGATATATACACTCTGAACGTAAATTGTTTATGTACACGAAATAATTAACAGATTAAATGGGTGTCATCCATCACGCTGCATATACAGTATGTCCAGCGGCATCATCCGAGGCTACAGCTAAAGAAAAACAAGTCATTTAGGTAGGTATAATCTACTACATCGCATCATCTTCATCCACTACAAGTCGAGAATTGCGACAGCAATTCGCGGCTTGTAGTGGATGAAGATGAATGTTTTCAAACAAGGTACACCCCCACGTTGTTAAAACATTAGCTAAATATCATACCAGTATATATATAAATGTAGTGTGCATGATCAACTAAATGGTCATGAACACTACATTTTTCCACTCTGCATATTGTGCATTAGTGGAATATTAAAAATGCTAGTTATTTTTAATTAGATATCTTGAAATATAGTTTTAAATGAATAAGCGTCTGTTTTTATTTGACTGTTGTAATACTTTTCATGCTCATGTGAAAAGGATAGAAATAGGACAGAAAATAGTCGCATCTAACCTAATCTCGGAAAGTTCATGTTTATCAAAATAACGTCACTGTTCACTAGTACAGTATGTAACATTTCCGTTGCCCGTGTAGTTGTATGTTTAGTTGTATTGTAAATTGTCAATGATTGGTGATGTTTTATCGCCAACTACAGCCCAGCATCGCAACAGCAATCGACCTCCGTGGCTCTGTTTCATCCAGACAGGAACACTCATCATGTTTGAAATATTTTTCCAGCCATGTCGCGTCCTAGATGCATCAAGACAATCCGACCACGTGTTGTTAAGATACTGGTGAGCATTATCAGCATCACTACTCTAATCCTCGTGCTCAAAATAACAGAGGAGTCTATCACAGCAAAGGTAAGATTTAGTAAAGACATAAAAAAGATTACTAACAATAGTAATTGCATGTTCACATAACAGTGACTGGTGATAGATTTAAAAAAAAAATTATTTAACAATTTAATTGCTTCTTGAATACAGAGTGTACAGCGAGTTATGGAGCGATTTGGAATTATTGAAACTTCTAAAATAAATTCATAAAAATGAGCATGATGTTTGAACGAGGGTAATCACATAGCTACTAAAGTAACCTATACTATAATACAATAAGGGTTTTTAAGCTTCGTCCGTCGTTCAACGTATGCCCTGAGCAAATCGCTATTTCCCTCCACCAACTATATACCTCACGCAAAGCTTTGACTTCCAGTCTGGGGTGTAACGTATATAAAAAATAATAGCACATGTTTTTGTGCCGCAAGTTGTCTTTTATTCAACATTCATCACAATTTTTAGCTAATGTTTGTGCCCACTACAATGCAGCACCACACTAACTCAATGCCGATTCCACGCTGGACCACTGTCACAGGCGCTGGCCAACATCCATTCAACACTGGGCAGTGATTTAATAAAGCTGGCTGAGTGCAACAATTTTGCAGTCAGTGACAATGCATCGCATACACGCCTCAATTCCGTCGCAATGTTGGGCCAGCGTCGGAAGCAATGGCTCAGCATCGGTACCAGTGCATGCTCATTATAGTGGCCTTGAACTAATGCTGTGTTAACGTTGAACCGCCATCAGCTATACCGACCCAGCACTGTGTTACAACGCGTGTCCGATATGAGCGATACTAGCGGCTAAAGAGAGGGCACCAGTGCACTTGTCTTTGTAGTGGGGTTGGTAAGGCTTCAAAAATGACGATGTGTTCCCGAACTGGATACAAGTGTCAAATTTCGCACACAGATATTCTCGGAGCTCCCAGAGCATACCCCACATGCCCAGACTATACCCCATCAGATTCAGGGTGGGGTATAGTCTGGTAGATGGGGGTATATTCTGGGATATATTATATATGATTACAATGAATTATAAATTTTATATTGAAATTTTTTCTCGCACAATTAGTTATTTGAGTGGTGGGTTAGATCGAAATCCTACCTTTCTGAGGGCTAGACTATCATATGTTTTATATATGAACCTTCTGATGGCTAGAGCTTTAGATGTCCCAAGCTTTACCCTTTGGAGGCTAGAGTTTCATATGTTTCATCGTGTACTATTTTAACTCTCTAGGGGCTACAGTACCACATGTTTCCTATGTTAACCTTCTGATGACTAGAGTATCACATGGCTCATGCATCAATCTTCTGGGGGCTAAATTATTATACGTCTTCTATATTAACCTTCTGATAGCTAGAGTATTATATGGCTCTTTTATGAACCCCCTGGGGGCTAGCGAATCAGGTGTCTCACGTATCAACTATCATTATATTAACCTTCTGGTGGTTAGAGTATCACATGTATAATGTTCTAACCATCTGGAGGCTAGAATGGAGTATCACATATTTCGTTTAGTAATCGTCTGTGTGCTAGACTATATCAAATGCCTCTGATATTAAAATTCTGAGGGCTAGAGTATCACATACCCCATGCATTAACCTTCTGGGGCTAGACTATTTTAAAATTATGTCTCCCATCTTAACCTTCTGATGGCTAGAGTATATAGTACATGTGTCATGTTTTAACTTATTTGGCGTGCACCAACTATATACTATCAGAATACAAGTTGATACTCACAAAATAATTAATTGGTGCGCACCAATTAATTATTTATTTATTTGGAGCGTGCCAGATCATTTGGTGCACACCAATTAATTAGCTAGAGTAGCATAATTATGTCTCATTTTTTAATCATCTGGAGTTACAGTATCAAATATCCCATGTATCAACCCTCTGTAGGCTACACTATGATTTGTCTTATGTGTCTAGCCACCAGAAAGGTTAATACACAAGTAGGCCTATGAGACATATGATTGTCTAGCCTCCACAGCCATATAATACTGTGGTCCCAGAGATAAGAAATCTGAAGGAAATGAAATGAATGGGGTTTTAGGCCACCTTTGTTCACATATAGGCTAAACTGGGCCAGGAGAACCTTCTGAGGATGGTGAGATGAATGAGATGAAACTGCCCTCCAGACACAGGATTCGAAATTCGAGCCCTGGCAGTCTGAGACCGAGCACGTTACCTCTCGGTCACGGAGAGAGTGGGACTCGAACCCGCGATCTCTGACTTTCAAAGCAGGCAGCCTTAACCACTGCACCACCCCCCCCCCCCCCGCCGCCCTAAGAAGGTTGATATAGGAGATATATAATAGTCTAGCACCCTGAGTGTTATTATTTGAAACATGTGGTACTTTAGCCACCAAGGGGTTAATATATGAGACATTATTTTGATACCCTAACCTCTAGAGGATTAACATGTGACATGTGATACTCTAGCATTCAGCTAAAATGTAAGTGTAAGAATGTAAAGTGTAAGACATGTGATACTGTAGCCTCCAGGGGGGGGGGGGGGGGTAACATAATAGACCTGTGATACTCTAGCTATCGGAAAGTCTAGCTATGCAAAGCTTTGATTTTTACTCTGGGGTGTAGCATATATATAATAACTTCTTAGGACATGTTTTTCTGCCATAATTTTGAATCAACATCATCTCGCAGTCGTAGTTGTTAGCTCAAGTAATACCCCCTTCACACTAGAGGCCGTCAAAAACGGAATGGTGACAAGTTAATTCCTCTCGAACAGGAAACAGCCTGAGGTAACACACGCGACATTCGAAATGCATTCTAAAACTCCAAACTGCAGTCTAAGTCTAAATTCTTTTGGGTGACCGGAATGTGCAAATAATACAATAAATAGTCGAAACGGCTGGAAGTATTTGCAATCACGCTCGACTATTGCTCACTTTTCCCAATGTGTTACTCGTTCTAGATCGGCTTGATTCCTTCTGACTCCTAGTTGACTCCTAGTTGACTCCTAGTCATCATGTTTATCGAGAATGAATCTTAATACGAAGAACAATGGCGTTTCTGTTAACCTAGCTGAATTCTAATATTGTTTTTTAATCGACCCTTTTTATAAAACAACCAGGGGTTCAACATTTTAAATTCTGTATATTATTTCAGTTACCTGTGGCCCGGATGGAACGGGGGATCCCAGAAGCAAGGGGTGTGAAACCGAGGGTAGAAACATCTGTGCTGGTGAATGGTACCACGGTACAGTTTACATATACTCTGACACTTAATGGTACAACCACGCAAGGGAGGCCAATTGCTGTACCAGAAAACCTGTATAGAGAAGTGAATGACTGGCCGGCCTTTATTAATCTTACACAGGATAATCAGAGAGATCATGTATTCGCCACAGCCGCCAATGAAAAATACTACCCAGGAGTCATACTGACAATAGCTTCAATACAGCAACATTTTCCAGGGTACACCATATACTTCTACGACCTGGGAGACATAAAAGATATTAAGAAGGTTAGAGAAAAAATGTCACTAGATTAAGGTAGTTGTATCGTCACGATTCGCTGAATAAATAATGCGAGCGCACAGTGCAATGTTTCGCGTGGTCAACGTCCACAGGAATGAGGTACGCCGCAAAGTAAAAGTGACGATTCAGTGAAGCATAACGAACCAGTTACTTTAACATGTAATCATATGGAAGGTAGCGTTCACAAGGTCAATAATATTCATTGACAGGGTATATTTACAAGTTTCACAATCGGATCAAAGTTATGGGCACACAGGCTTTGCGATTAGTTTAGGATGGCGTGGCGATGATTATTAGGCAAGTTAGCAGCATAATAATCACTTTAACTCGCACAGTCGCAGCCTTTCTCTTGTGATACAAATCGCCCGACGCCCCCTATTAAAGCTTTGATGCTCTGAGAGGAGCCTTTTCGTGTGACATATCACAGCAGTGAGCTCTTTATCATATCACTGCAAGAGGCGGAGTCTGGTCTAAAGCAATGAGCTCCTAATCATTACATTGCTAGCTTGGATGATGACACGGCGGACAGGGATGGCTGGCTAAAGAGACCGAAGTTTTGTTTCAATTACAAATCATCATAAATGTCTTAATTAACTCTTTCCGATTCATGTGAATACCTATGTTATGGGTCTACGGCCATCATATATATTCAAATTATTTCAGTCCGTCGGTATAAAGACGGTCACCGCGCTGTAAGGGTTAAACAGTGATTGCAACCCTTCTCATAAAAGTCGCCGGCTGATGCAGACGATATATTGGCACGTCATAGCACGTGATTTGCCTGCCCCTATATACTGTGTTATCATAAAAGTCGCCGGCTGATGCAGACGATATATTGGCACGTCATAGCACGTGATTTACCTGCCCCTATATACTGTGTTATCATAAAAGTCGCCGGCTGATGCAGACGATATATTGGCACGTCATAGCACGTGATTTGCCTGCCCCTATATACTGTGTTATCATAAAAGTCGCCGGCTGATGCAGACGATATATTGACACGTCATAGCACGTGATTTACCTGCCCCTATATACTGTGTTATCATAAAAGTCGCCGGCTGATGCAGACGATATATTGGCACGTCATAGCACGTGATTTGCCTGCCCCTATATACTGTGTTATCATAAAAGTCGCCGGCTGATGCAGGCGATATATTGGCACGTCATAGCTCGTGATTTGCCTGCCCCTATATACTGTGTTATCATAAAAGTCGCCGGCTGATGCAGGCGATATATTGGCACGTCATAGCTCGTGATTTGCCTGCCCCTATATACTGTGTTATCATAAAAGTCGCCGGCTGATGCAGGCGATATATTGGCACGTCATAGCTCGTGATTTGCCTGCCCCTATATACTGTGTTATCATCCTTTCCCATTGACAATATTTCCATTTTTTTTAAATCCACTTTTTTTTCTGTAAAATAACTTCAAACCTCAAGGCGCTGAATTACTTTCGTATAAACCAAAGGGTTTTTTCAATTTGAAATCATCATAATTGTCTTAGTTAGCTTTTACTGATTCATTTGAAGACATGTCTGTGTTATGGGTCTACGGTCATTGGAAATATTTTTACTTTTACATACGTCAAATTTGCACGTCTAAAATCGATTCCCACGCTGTAGGGGCTAAAACATCATCTCCATGCAAAGGCTACGGCAAGACTAGTGAACAAAGGGATTACACTGTCTTTAATACTATTCTCATGATCTGAGATGCCACTCCTCCTAAACAATGGGAGAGGGGAATCTGGCCAATCATTTATAATCGCCAACATAAACCTTTTCCCTGATTTCGACTGTTGATCGTCGACTTGTTTTTGATCTGTTGTCAACAACTCGCAGACTGTTGTAGGAACACTTAGCGATTACCATTATAAAAAATATTAAAACCCCAGAACATTCATGCCGATTGGTCGCAAACTGTTTTTAATTTGTCTGCAATGTCAGTTTGCCTGAGCCTTGAAGGTTCAAAATTTAACAAGATAACTGTTCACAATTAGTTTTGCTGTCCATCCTAAATTTTAATTGTTTATTACCATTGAGTTGAAGAGAGGAAAACACTCGGTATCATATAAATCACACAAAGAAAATAACACCTACCAGACCCGCTCTATTCTGAATAAAACGTCACTTTGTGAAGATAACTGCCTTGATTCGAGCGTTTATTAATAGGTTTTGTGTCAATATTATGAATGTGTAAACTATCTTGGGTATATTTATATAAATTATAACAGCTATGCGATGTACGGTTAGGAATATAACGTCTTAGCAAATGTTTGGAACAGTGAACACATGCGTCTTCTGAAAGTTAATTGGCTCATGTACTATTAGACCTGCCGTATACCCTTGCATGGCAATGTGCTTAGAGTATCTGACAGTAGCTGCATAGTTTAATTACGCAACGACCTATATGGTTTTGAAGTTTTTAACCAAATGTCAAATTATTTACAGATTTCAAGTTTTTGTAACGTCAAAGTCAGGAAATTAAACTCTGAGAAATACCCCATTCACGTTCAGAAGTCTTTGAGAAATTATGCATGGAAAGCCTTAATCATTCGGGTAAGATACATTATTTTTATGCATTGTTGTAGTATATATAATTTTCGGATATTGGCGGCCTGATTATATGATGTCATACATTTGGTCCCAGTACTGGGGGAACATTATTACATCAGTAGTGAATTGGTTAAGCCGATGCGTTGTAACCATGGTAACCTGGTGATATTGACCATTAGTTATAGCTCAGTAATTAGCTGGTAGTATGTGCCATACGCTTTAGCTCGGGCAGTATTAGCCAGCCAAAACTGGGCAAAACAGGCAGCAACAAAGGCATGCTCTGTCTAAATTTTTAAACAGTTTTTTTTCAGTTTTGGTACCCTTCCTGTTTTATCAGCTGAAACGTGTTTTTATTTCCAGTTATGTAACAATTATATTTTCTCGATAAAACTCTCAGTCTCCATACACATTAACTAACTGACCATACACATGTATGGGCAGTTAGGAAACTACATATAATATACATGGTATATTTTTAATCCTAATTTCAGGAGCTACTACAGGAATATCCAGGCGTGTTTTACGTAGATTCCTCCGTCAGGTTTCTGACTCCTTTCAGCGACCAGCATTATCAGCAGGCCCGCCTTACAGGGGGATTCCTCTTCAACACGAATACAGGGCATTCTACATTTGCAGTAACACACCCAGATGTGTATGACTACTTGCCCAGTAATATAACAGCTTTACAGGTATTTGACCAGTTCGAGGGTGGTGATGTCCTAGTGTACCGCACTGAACAGATATGTAAACATGTCATTACGCCTTTGGTGATGTGCCTTCTCAACTCGAAATGTGCTGAACCAAAAGCTCGCCTCAGCTGCGCCGTCAAAGCTAGGGACGTATACGCCAACTGTCATCGCTTTGACCAATCAGTGATGAATATTTTGGTACAGAATCACGTGGGATATAATGGTAGTATAAGTGCCCATGCATTGCCCAAAACTCTAGTAGTTCTCAGAAATGGGGGTAAAGATAAAAATCCTGATAAGCCTCAAATATGTAAACCGTAAGCAAAGTTAGGATAGTCACCAAAATTATTTCTACCAATATTGTTTCTAAAAATATTATGAACGCAATTTGAATTCATCTATCCTGTATATCCTATTAATATTTAGTATAAACATACTTAGTATCAATCGCTAAGTAGTTGTAAAGCTAATACTTGTTTCATTTTGAAAAAAATGCATACAATAACCAATGAAAAAATAACATAATCATTCACGAGCAATAAATATATTTTTACACACATTGTTATTGAAATGTATTAATAATAAAGGACTGGTGCGAAGTTAAACAGTCAACGGCTAGTGTAATTTAAATATGAATATTCCGTTAAATAAAAATATAAACTGATGAGTATTGAATTTACCGGTTGATATACAGCTAGACCCATTTGAAAAGCTTGTCACACCAATACTATTGTATGGAAGTGAAATGTGGGCCTACGAAAATAACGATGTCATTTAAAAGCTCCATTTGCGATTTTTTAAATACATATTAGATGTTGATAAAAGCACCACATCTTTGATGGTATACGGCGAAGTGGGCTGTTGTCTATTTAATATTGAATGCAAGATGTATTTCATTTTTGGCAAGTATTATTTCAGGCCCGGTTTCAAAACTCTAAGTAAAAATGTATAATTTATTGTATAAAA
>OZ024910.1:14461348-14551348 GCA_964017125.1 Flabesymbios commensalis
CAAGCAACTGAAAAGGAGTGAGAAACAAAAAAAAAATGGGTGAAGTAGTAAGAAGGAAAATTTCGTCACAATAATGATTTATTTTTCAAGGCTCCCAAAAAACTTAAGCAGCTTGTTTACGATGAAATTTGTGTTTGAAATGCAATGAATAAACTGGATTGAAAATGGCCGCTATCTTGGATTTGATAATCCGTAGAGGATCTTGAAACATAAAACATATTGTTATTGAGTTTGTCCTCATTGATTTTGTCGAAAAGGTGTGTTACATGGAAGATGGAAGCTTTTTTTTAATGTTGAGAACAACATGGATCCTAAATGACCGCCATCTTGGATTTCATCGTCAGCTGACCTTCAATAAACATTTTAATGAATTTGTCAAGATTGATTTAGTCGAAAATGTGGTGTTGCACAATAAGATTGGATTTGTATTCCAAAAGTTAGAAATCAATCAGATCCAAAATTGGCCACCGGCGATCATTTTGCATTTTAGCTTCTTACACATTTTTAGCAGCTTGTTCACGAGGTTGTCCCCCTTAGATAAAAATATCATTTGCTGACCTTTTTAAAACCAGGCGTGTCTATTTGTCAGAAAAAATCGTTCAAATGGATCAAATAAGACCATAATCTAACAGACCATGCATGATCTTCAGTTGTTTACAATGAAACATATTATTAATTATTGAGTGATAGTCAAAAGTTTGTCCGATCTGAGTAATCAGCGATAATAAGCAAGGTGTGACGTCAGAAAATGATGACGTCATAAAATATTCGATGTCAAGTATCAGGCAAACACGGGGGGGGGGGGGTTAAGTTTTTTATCCAAATAATGAACTGCTGGTTCATTTAAAACATTTATGTAATTTATATGTATATATTTTGTGAAGAAATGTGTCATAGGATATCTCGTCGGTATCCATGGCAACATGATAATTACTATATCATCACTTGTTTATGTTATCACTGTTATCTGAGATTGTCGATAATGTTTTACAGAAGCGCTGTTAGTGTTAATATAACTCTCTGTAACGCTATAATCCGTTTATTTAAAGAATAATGACAAGTACAATTAATTTTCTGTAATAATGCATACCTGGTTGCTATGGTAACCGGAATTTTCTAACAAAACCAAGGTTTTACTGCCACTCTATTTAGGAGGATGATGTATTTTCCGTGTACATCAGTTTTCAAAAGGGTTTATTTATTTATTATGCATTGACTCACCGATTTTAATTGTTCAAGTTTTTTGTGTTGCCATGGTTACGTAAAATGCAATTTTTACAAAGAAAATTCACTCCTTCTGAAATTGATCAGTAATATCGCAGGAGTAACTGTGTCAAATTTCATACTTTTGTCCAGCCGGTCACGGTTCGACCCTTAATCCGCCCTACTATAATACCTCCTTCACACTAGAGGCCGTCAAAAACGGAATGGTGACAAGTTAATTCCTCTCGAATGCATGAATAAAAAAATTCGCAAAGTGTACAGGAAACAGCCTGAGGTAACACACGCGACATTCGAAATACATTCTAAAACTCCAAACTGCAGTCTAAGTCTAAATTTGTTTGTGTGACCGGAATGTGCAAATAATACAATAAATAGTCGAAACGGTTGGAAGTATTTGCAATCACGCTCGACTATTGGTCACTTTTCCCAATGTGTTATTCGTTCTAGATCGGCTTGATTCCTTCTGACTCCTAGTTGACTCCTAGTTGACTCCTAGTCATCATGTTTATCGAGAATGAATCTTAACACGAAGAACAATGGCGTTTCTGTTAACCTAGCTGAATTCTAATATTGTTGTTTAATTGACCCTTTTTATAAAACAACCAAGGGTTCAACATTTTAAATTCTGTATATTATTTCAGTTGCCTGTGGCCCGGATGGGAAGCATTGAGCTGGAACGGGGGATTCCAGAAGCAAGGGATGTGAAACCGAGGGTAGAAACATCTGTGCTGGTGAATGGTACCACGGTACAGTTTACATATACTCTGACACTTAATGGTACAACCACGCAAGGGAGGCCAATTGCTGTACCAGAAAACCTGTATAGAGAAGTGAATGACTGGCCGGCCTTTATTAATCTTACACAGGATAATCAGAGAGATCATGTATTCGCCACAGCCGCCAATGAAAAATACTACCCAGGAGTCATACTGACAATAGCTTCAATACAGCAACATTTTCCAGGGTACACCATATACTTCTACGACCTTGGAGACATAAAAGATATTAAGAAGGTTAGAGAAAAAATGTCACTAGATTAAGTTGGTTGTATCGTCACGATTCGCTGAATAAATAATGCGAGCGCACAGTGCAATGTTTCGCATGGTCAACGTCCACAGGAATGAGGTACGCCGCAAAGTAAAAGTGACGGTTCAGTGAGCATAACAAACCAGTTACTTTAACATGTAATCATATGGAAGGTAGCGTTCACAAGGTCAATAATATTCATTGACAGGGTATATTTACAAGTTTCACAATCGGATTAAAGTTATGGGCACACAGGCTTTGCGATTAGTTTAGGATGGCGTGGCGATGATTATCAGGCAAGTTAGCAGCATAATAATCACTATAACTCGCACAGTCGCAGCCTTTCTCTTGTGATACAAATCGCCCGACGCCCCCTATTAAAGCTTTGATGCTCTGAGAGGAGCCGTTTCGTGTGACATATCACAGCAGTGAGCTCTTTATCATATCACTGCAGGAGGCGGAGTCTGGTCTAAAGCAATGAGCTCCTAATCATTACATTGCTAGCTTGGATGATGACACGGCGGACAGGGATGGCTGGCTAAAGAGACCGAAGTCTTGTTTCAATTTCAAATCATCATAAATGTCTTAGTTAACTTTTTCCGATTCATGTGAATACCTATGTTATGGGTCTACGGCCATCATATATATTTAAATTATTTCAGTCCGTCGGTATAAAGACGGTCACCGCGCTGTAAGGGTTAAACTGTGATTGCAACCCTTCTCATAAAAGTCGCCGGCTGATGCAGACGATATATTGGCACGTCATAGCACGTGATCTGTTAATGCAACCCTTCTCATAAAAGTCGCCGGCTGATGCAGACGATATATTGGTACGTCATAGCACGTGATCTGTTAACGCAACCCTTCTCATAAAAGTCGCCGGCTGATGAAGACGATATATTGGCACGTCATAGCACGTGATCTGTTAATGCAACCCTTCTCATAAAAGTCGCCGGCTGATGCAGACGATATATTGGCACGTCATAGCACGTGATTTGCCTGCCCCTATATACTGTGTTCTCATAAAAGTCGCCGGCTGATGCAGACGATATATTGGCACGTCATAGCACGTGATTTGCCCGCCCCTATATACTGTGTTATCATAAAAGTCGCCGGCTGATGCAGACGATATATTGGCACGTCAAAGCACGTGATTTACCTGCCCCTATATACTGTGTTATCATAAAAGTCGCCGGCTGATGCAGACGATATATTGGCACGTCATAGCACGTGATTTGCCTGCCCCTATATACTGTGTTATCATAAAAGTCGCCGGCTGATGCAGACGATATATTGGCACGTCATAGCACGTGATTTGCATGCCCCCATATACTGTGTTATCATCCTTTCCCATTGACAATATTTCCATTTTTTTTAAATCTACTTTTTTTTCTGAAAAATAACTTTAAACCTCAAGGCGCTGAATTACTTTCGTATAAACCATAGGGTTTTTTCAATTTGAAATCATCATAATTGTCTTAGTTAGCTTTTACTGATTCATTTGAAGACATGTCTGTGTTATGGGTCTACGGTCATTGGAAATATTTTTACTTTTACATACGTCAAATTTGGACGTCTAAAATCAATTCCCACGCTGTAGGGGCTAAAACATCATCTCCATGCAAAGGCTACGGCAAGACTAGTGAACAAAGGTCATTACACTGTCTTTAATACTATTCTCATGATCTGAGATGCCACTCCTCCCAAACAATGGGAGAGGGGAATCTGGCCAATCATTTATAATCGCCAACATAAACCTTTCCCCTGATTTCGACTGTTGATCGTCGACTTGTTTTTGATCTGTTGTCAACAACTCGGAGACTGTTGTAGGAACACTTAGCGATTACCATTATATAAAAAATATTAAAACCCCAGAACATTCATGCCGATTGGTCGCAAACTGTTTTTAATTTGTCTGCAATGTCAGTTTGCCTGAGCCTTGAAGGTTCAAAATTTAACAAGATAACTGTTCACAATTAGTTTTGCTGTCCATATTAAATTTTAATTGTTTATTACCATTGAGTTGAAGAGAGGAAAACACTCGGTATCATATAAATCACACAAAGAAAATAACACCTACCAGACCCGCTCTATTCTGAATAAAACGTCACTTTGTGAAGATAACTGCCTTGATTCGAGCGTTTATTAATAGGTTTTGTGTCAATATTATGAATGTGTGAACTATCTTGGGTATATTTATATAAATTATAAAAGCTATGAGATGTACGGTTAGGAATATAACGTCTTAGCAAATGTTTGGAACAGTGAACACATGCGTCTTCTGAAAGTTAATTGGCTCATGTACTATCAGACCTGCCGTATACATTTGCATGGCAATGTGCTTAGAGTATCTGACAGTAGCTGCATAGTTTAATTACGCAACGACCTATATGGTTTTGAAGTTCTTAACCAAATGTCAAATTATTTACAGATTTCAAGTTTTTGCAACGTCAAAGTCAGGAAATTAAACTCTGAGAAATACCCCATTCACGTTCAGAAGTCTTTGAGAAACTATGCATGGAAAGCCTTAATCATTCGGGTAAGATACCTTATTTTTATGCATTGTTGTAGTATATATAATTTTCGGATATTGGCGGCCTGATTATATGATGTCATACATTTGGGCCCAGTACTGGGGGAACATTATTACATCAGTAGTGAATGGGTTAAGCCGATGCTTTGTAACCATGGTAACCTGGTGATATTGACCATAGTTATAGCCCAGTAATTAGCTGGTAGTATGTGCCATACGCTTTAGCTCGGGCTGTATTAGCTAGCCAAAACTGGGCAAAATAGGCAGCAACAAAGGCATGCTGTGTCTAAATTTTTAAACAGTTTGTTTTCAGTTTTGGTACCCTTCCTGTTTTATCAGCTGAAACGTGTTTTTATTTCTAGTTATGTAACAATTATATTTTCTCGATAAAACTCTCAGTCTCCATACACATTAAACAACTGACCATACACATGTATGGTCAGTTAGGAAACTACATATAATATACATGGTATATTTTTAATCCTAATTTCAGGAGTTACTACAGGAATATCCAGGCGTGTTTTACGTAGATTCCTCCGTCAGGTTTCTGACTCCTTTCAGCGACCAGCATTATCAGCAGGCCCGCCTTACAGGGGGATTCCTCTTCAACACGAATACAGGGCATTCTACATTTGCAGTAACACACCCAGATGTGTATGACTACTTGCCCAGTAATATAACAGCTTTACAGGTATTTGACCAGTTCGAGGGTGGTGATGTTCTAGTGTACCGCACTGAACAGATATGTAAACATGTCATTACGCCTTTGGTGATGTGCCTTCTCAACCCGAAATGTGCTAAACCAAAAGCTCGCCTCAGCTGCGCCATCAAAGCTAGGGACGTATACGCCAACTGTCATCGCTTTGACCAATCAGTGATGAATATTTTGGTACAGAATCACGTGGGATATAATGGTAGTATAAGTGCCCATGCATTGCCCAAAACTCTAGTAGTTCTCAGAAATGGGGGTAAAGATAAAAATCCTGATAAGCCTCAAATATGTAAACCGTAAGCAAAGTTAGGATAGTCACCAAAATTATTTCTACCAATATTGTTTCTACAAATATTATGAACGCAATTTGAATTCATCTATCCTGTATATCCTATTAATATTTAGTATAAACATACTTAGTATCAATCGCTAAGTAGTTATAAAGCTAATACGTGTGTCATCTTGAAAAAATGCATACAATAACCAATGAAAAAATAACATAATCATTGACGAGCAATAACTATATTTCTACACATATTGTTATTGAAATGTAATAATAATAAAGGACTGGTGCGAAGTTAAACAGTCAACGGCTAGTGTAATTTAAATATGAATAACCCGTTAAATAAAAATATAAACTGATGAGTATTGAATTTACCGGTTGATATACAGCTAGACCTATTTGAAAAGCTTGTCACACCAATACTATTGTATGGAAGTGAGATGTGGGCCTACGAAAATGACGATTTCATCGAAAAGCTCCATTTGTGATTTTTTAAATACATATTAAATGTTGATAAAAGCACCACATCTTTGATGGTATACGGCGAAGTGGGCTGTTGTCTATTCAATATTGAATGCAAGATGTATTTTATTTTGGGCACGTATTATTTCAGGCCCGGTTTCAAAACTGTCAGTAAAAATGTATAATTTATTGTATAAAATGTATAATCTAGGTATGTATAATTCACTTTGGCTATCTCTTGTCAAATCTACTTTATTATCTGCTGGATTTGGATATGTTTGGCGAGATCAAAAGATACCCCGTACACTAGAATATTTTAAAAACATTTTTAAAACCAGATTACATATATATATATATGTATATGTATATATATATATATATATATATATATATATATATATATATATATATACTTGTACCCCTGTCCGCATCAGGTGGTTATATGCTCCCTGTGTACAATTAATATACGCACACTAACAATATCAAATGTATCTTAGCCTCAATTCAGTAGGGATTACAACCGAGCTCAGCGAGAAATATGTTGTTGTAAGAAGAAAATAGCTAACTCTGAATATATATTTTTTATTTGAAATATCTTTGTCTCCTACTTGACAGTGCATTTAAAAATAATTGATTAATCAGAGTTGTAAAATTAAGAATAATCGGAAAAAAACTAACTTTTACATATAACTCAATACAATAATTTATTTAGTATCTATTTTTATTGTCACGGTTGTGATTTAATTCCAATGTCTGAAAGCAAAGCCGAGCATATTCACAAAATATTTATTGATAATCATCGATAATGATCGATACAATATTGTATAATTCGGTTTCATCATGCTCGTTTTTTTAATGGAAAACACTTCAAATTGTCAATACATGTATCATGATTATATACTTACACAAACTCAGAGTATATTATATTTATCTATTTATTGACGACATCTATGCAGATGACTTTTATGTAGATATGTTCGTCATTAAAACCAAAATACATTTGATTTGATTTGACTTAAACTCAACCAGCTTTTCAGTTTATTGGTGGGCATCACTCTGCTAATACAGGAGATTAACTTTCCCTCACAAATGGATGAGACCTTTAATTATATTTCTTATTGATATCATCGTGTCTTTCACATTGTTCCCCTTATACCTATTTCTGCTGCAGTCGACAGGTACTATGTCTGTGGTTGGACCTTTGGTGTTAGATTCAACTCCACTGAGCCAATGGTGACCGCACACCTTGACCAAATGAGGTCATTGCCAGCGACGTAGGGCAAACATTAAATCAACATTGGCTGCATGTATATTGTTTGCTGGCGAATAGGTCGGATATTTTTAATCGGGGGTGTGCATATACAGTGCTCAAAATTGTTCAAAGACCTAGAGTGTGCAGTGCTGTTTGTGGTACTGCGCACTGTAAAAAACCCTTGAAGTCATTCGAAAAGAGTAGGGCATAGTCCCAACTCCCAACTTAGGGATTCCTTCTTTCGCGATATCGCCTTGATTGTGCAGCAAGCGATTTAAGGCAATATTCATCCACTCACTCACTCGCTGGCAAATATCGCATAGACTGACCGTACACCTCAGCGACATCTGGTGAAAGACAAGTTAACATACATTTGCTTTCAAAGTAGAAAACTAGTATTTAAGCTACGTAAGGTAAGGTGAAATATATTATAGTTGCAGATTAATTGATAGGTCCTCTGCTTTCTGGTGAAAAGAGAGTTCAATCTCGATCACGTAGACATACACATATACTGTGCATATTACATGTAAATTATGTTTATGTGCGTGCATGGATGTTTGTGTGTTCGTAAGTAAAGCTACATATCTGACTGTGGCTCAATGAATCTCAGATGGGATGAAATATGAAATGGGCATGTCGAAAGATTTATAGAGATGTTGAGAAAGCATTTGACTGATGAGTAGGAATATTGCATGGCGGTCTCAGATACAAACTGATGAAATACGGCTTGGACAGGACGATGTGCAGCGTGCTTTAATCCTAACATACAGATTAATCTTATTTAATTGCTGTAACAGTTCCTCAGAAAAGATGACTCTCAATGCGGGAACCCCTAAAGCCTCGGCCCATAGCCCACTACATTTCATTATCTATGAGAATGATATCATATCCTATATTATTGTGGACAATGCTAATTGCATATTATTGTGGACGAAATAAGTGCTAGTCATTAATGGTAGGCCTACCTGAGCATGCAATAAATTAAACATTTATAGAAATAATGTGTTCTAATTGTTTATCATAGGACATACCTTCAAAATGCCATGCTCAACTTATTTTTCGAAGTTCAGAAAAAGGTCAGTGTGAAAATCCTTCACCCACATTAGTCCCTGGGATAGGGCCATTTATCTGCAAAATTGTATACCTTTTGTCGACCTTATATCCTGTTGTAGTATACTCTAAGGCTTATGAAACCGGTGGTCTCAAGTGTCAGACCTGGGGCGATTACGTTACCTCCAATTCTCCAGGTTGACCAAATTTACAATTATTTAACATGATTAGCGAGTGAAAACTACAAATTGTGATATCTCTGTAATTCCTGGACTGATTCGGATAATTTAAATGTCCACTATTATATTTTTATACCCCCCTCCCGACCAGTTTGCCATAGTTTCATAACCGTCAGAGGTCAATGTCAAAGGTCAAGGTCGATTTGAAGGTCAAATTAGACATGAACACGACAAATTTCGAGTTTAATTAATATTGTTTTATTAAAACCGTCAAAATATATGTGTTACCGATACTTCTGATAACATTTCGTCATTGTTACAATCATCAGACATCAGGCGATTATTGCCTAGGGCCATTTTTGTAGTGTTACCATGGTTACCTCCAATTCTCCAGTTTGCCCTAGTTTACCACGTGAGAACTACAAAATGTCATATCTCTGTGACCACCAAGGCGATTTGGATAATCCTCATGTCTATTATTATGTTTTCACGTATCCCCGACGCATTAAACCTAACTTAGTAACACTTACAGGTCAAGGTCAAAGGCCAAGTCAATTTCAAAGTCGATTTGTGTATACAACAGCACAATTCGACGTTATTGATTTATTTCGTCTCGTCGCAATTGCTCTCGCCTTTATTGATCTCATCCATTTTGTCACTTTCATCCTGATTCTTATAGGGCTCGTCATCACTGTCATCATCATCCTCGTCACTCTTTTGGTCCATATCTCCGTAAAATAGGTCACCTGGAACTACACAGAGCACTGTGTATGTTTCCCCCAAACTAAACAGACGTCACACTTTTCACCATAGGAAGTGTATCTGAAACATTGTCACCTTGAAACCACTGAAACCACAAAGGAACGTTTATTATGTTACTGTTGGAACTGCTGGCCGCGGAATTACTTGATAGCATTGGATGTAGATTAGAGCAATGCTAAAATCCAAGATGACCGCCAAAATACAAAACATACTGCATTTTTGCAATATGTCCTCTTTGTCTTGAGATATCGCTGTAGAATAAAGTGATGAAATTTCAATTCTGGATATGGAAGATCAAATGAATCATGTATCCGTCCTATTGAATTATTTATATTACTAGAATTCCAATAGTGCATATTGCATAATTTAGATGACAGAAGATGTACTTTACATATGAAAATCATTTGAAAAGAAAAATTTGTAGCAACAGCAAACTGTTCCTATGAAAATCGAATATAACTTCCCAGTAAACATGACGTGATTCGGCCATTCTCTACATCTGTGCTAATTGATTTTTCAATCGTTATAATTATAGGAACCAGATATTTATTGGCCCAATACGTGGTCCATATATAATATATACATATGTTATTGGCCCAAGACCACACCACTTTACAAATATTTTTTTGTCAGGCGCAATTGAGTTACTTGTATAGGCCATCGCCATGATGTTTTCATGGTTATCGCTTCCCAAGAGCCGTTTTCGCAGATCAAGATCAACTTTTGACCTGCAAACAGAACCAAAACTGTTTTTCATCTGCGAACAGGCACTGTGTTAGCGCTTGGCCATCTATACGTTAGATACAGATTCCAACGGGTCGTAGTGACTGGTTGTTTCTCGCAATGGTTATACGCAAATTTAGGTGCACCCCAAGAGCCATTGCAACGTGGTACCCTTTGTCGACTTTATAAAAGTATGGTACTGCCCAATATTGAATATTGCAATATTTTTTACGACAATTGTACAGTACGAGACTCAATAGCAATTGAACAAGTACAGAGGAGGGCTGCTCTGGTGTGCACTGGAGATTGCTAGCCGATCTTGGCTGGCAATCTCTCAAAAGTGAAATGAATCGAGCTAAAGGCCACCTTTGTGCTAGGCTAAACTGGGTCAGGAGAACCTCCTGAGGATGGTGATATGATTAAGATGACACTGTCCTCCAGACACAGGATTCGAAATTCGAGCCCTGGCGGTCTGAGGCCGAGCACGCTACCGCTCGGTCACGAAGGCTCCCCACAATAATGACTTTGACACGTGGATGGTGAAGAAACATTTTTTGTTTCTTTCAAACCGCAGAGACCGGGAAGCGAACCCGAACTCTGGCGTGAAAGGCAGCGGTGCTAAACCACTACCCTAGGGCCCCCGCCCCAGCAATCTCTCAGAACAAGACCACAAAACCACAAACTTTTACAGCTGGTTAAAATGACACACCAGATCAGTCCTCCATATATACAGTCTATTTTACCAGCGGCAGTTGAAAATAGGTATAATACTTGAAGCTCTACTAAGTAAAGTTTAGGCCTACCAGTAATATACGCCATACTATCGCCTTCATCAATTAAAGCTTGGAATACTTTGCTTGGTGGTACATTAGTAGTGTAGCTTCATTTATTAATTTTAGAAGTTGAATTGTAAATATGAACAAAAACCTTGACATGTTTCACCCAAACTTGTAACGTTTTTATATTTCTAGAGCGTAGCACTGTTTGTTAAGATTGGGACTGAGCGCTTTTAGTGCTGCAGCAGACCGACAAAAAAGCCGTTATTTTTTGGGCAATTTTTTTTTCCATAAAAAAGCAACATTAGTTATCATATACCATTGGAAAGTTTTAAATCTCGAGATTATGGCTAGGGGGATAACAAGAACGAAAATTTGGCTGAATTTGGAAAATTAACCCTTTGTGAACCAACATCACATATTTCACAGCACCTAGCACATATATTTAACCTACCATGACTTGGAAAAAAATATTTATTATGATTTGAATATTTCAAGCACCCTTTTACTGCCAGAAAAAACGCAAAAAAGGTATTGTCCTTAAAATTGTGTAATGTAATGTTTCTACATCCCCTTGACAACATTTGTTTGTGAACATACATGTACGCTCATAGACAGACATTTTGATGGAGAAAGGATGCCTATTGAAAGGTAATCTGTGGGGTCTATAAGCAGAAATTTATCTGATTATGTTGCGAGATACATTTCTAAAAAAAAAAAATATTTTCACTTTGCAGTTCAACCTATATGTCAACAAAGGAGGCCTAAACCCCCATTTTATTTCAGTTATCTAGTGTAGGAGGAACACACTGAAAGTTCCCCATATGTTATTTGCATTACTCTAATATATATTTAGTGCAAAAGGAACACGGAAAGTTCCCTTTATGCCATCTTATACCCCTCTAATCTCTATTTTCCACTACACGGATGATTCCCCAGGGCCGTATCCAGGGGGCTGGGGGGTTGGGTGTATGTAACCCCCCCCCCCCCTGAATATACCCAAAATGCCTTGTTTTTCAAAATTTCCTGGAGGAGCATGCCCACAGACACCCCTATTAGCGGATGGTCGACCTGTAACCCCCCCCCCCTTTGTCTTAGTCTGGATACGGCCCTGTTCCCTTTGTGCCATCTTACACCATTCTAATCTTTATATTCTACCACTCTAATCTCATTCTATTGCAGGATGAACACCCTTTATGCTATCTTACACCACTGTAACCTGTATCTAGAGTAGGCCTATATAGAGCACGGAAAATTCCCTTTATGCCATCTTGCACCACTCTAATCTATATCTAGAGTATATGGGAGGAGCACAGAAAGTTCCACTCGTGCGATCCTCCATCACTCTAATATATAATTAGAGTATATAGGAGGAGCACGGAAAGTTCCCTTTATGCCGTCTTACACCACTCTAATCTGTATCTAGAGTATATAGGAGGAGCACTCTAATATCTAGCCTCCACCACCCTAATCTCATTCTAGTGCAAGAGGAACACAGACAGTTCCCTTTATAACATCTTACACTACTCTAATCTCTATTTTTCATCACCCTAATCTTTATCTAGTGTAGCAGGAACTCGGAACGTTCCATTTATGCCATATTACACCACTCTAATCTTTATATATAGTATATAAGAGGAGGTACTGGGATGATTGCTAGTAGTAGTACTTTTTGTCCCCATCCGGGAAGGGTCATTAGGGATCTGTTCTGTCAGTTGCATGCTGTATGGCATGATACGGAAGCACTAGTCTACAGCAAACATCCAAGGGAAGCTGCAGCCTCCTCGTATCTGGCCATAATCTTCGGGCAGATTGCCAGTGGCGTACCCTGGTTCCTGCGCTCAACTGCAGTGCTTTTGCAGCTCTCCCATCAGTGTAGGCTGTGGTAGCCTTAAGTAACTGGCAATAGCGTGTTTGACATTAGGTCTCTTACGTGGGATGAATGGAGTTACCAGAGGGATTTATCCTTCTTATTGTTACTCTGGGAACTATCCAACCCGAGGATAGCGGAGCTGCGCGAAATGCCACAGAGTTTCAGCATTAAATTGCACAGCGAAACCCAAGTCTCCGGCCGTCTGGGCATGTCTGGGGGTAGATCCCCTAGACTTGCCTAGAACCCCTTATCGGGCGAGCGTAGGAAAACGCCCTCAATAATCCACCATGCCCTATCACCTCCACCTTCACAATTTATTGTGCTAAAAGAGTTTAGATGACACGATATTTATATAATGCGATATAAAATTTCAAATGTCAAACTTAGGTTGCCTAAAAAAGAGATCTAATACGATGAATACAATGAATTTCAACGTAAAGGGTTCTTTACATTTGATGTATCTTATCTTATTTATCTTATTTGATGTACCTTATCTGATGAAAATATCGATAACATCATAGTAAATTAAATACCAGCTCTGTATGTTGCTAAAATGTATTATGTCAACGAAATCCAATTACATATATGTTGGAATGTTGTACACAAAGGGTTAGATTCTGTTTTTTTTATATACCGTCTACATAGGATACATAATTTCAATACGCATATTTCAAAACTAATCGGGGTTTTGTATTACTTTTTTGAGCATTCAATATTCTACAGAAAGAGAATGATGCTGTATCTAAATGATCATTTGGAAAACATTCCACTGAATAGACTTGAATAAATTAAGACTACGCTACAGTGAAACATTTTACATGCCAAATATTCACCTCTGGCACTTTTCTGTGAACATGATTTAGTTTCAAAGGATTGCAAACAGCATATATCCACAAGTTGTTTCCTATTTCATACATATAAGCATTACATACATACATAATCATTATTATTATTAACAAATACAATATAGAACCGCAGAACAGCAAAATAATATAGAAAAAAACTATATAAATATGATATGTATTAAGTAAGAAAGAGTTATTAAAGATACAATGAAAATAAAAAAAGGTAACTATTATAATTTAGATGGACAAGCGTCTTGAGCTGCTTATGTAAAAGGGAAAATATGCTCAAATTTTTATATTCAAGAATATTATCTGAACCGTATATTAACATATTCAATAATTTTGCATTACAGACACAGGAAGTAATGCAGTCAGACCATCTATCAGTACTTGTCTTTGGGCGGGAAATGCTGGGTAGAAAAAATATAGTGTTTCACATCTTCTCTATTATGGATACAAGAGTCACAAGACATATTGCTGATAAACCCATATCAAATTGTTGACTGTTTAAAGCGCTCGGCCTCTATCTCAACCTACAGTTATTAAAAGACGCTCTAGAAATATAAAAACGATACAAGTTTGAGTCAAATTATTCCAGGTTTTAATTGATGAAGGGACGAATGCATTTCAGTGCTTGATAGTTTGGCGTATATTACTGGTAAACTATTATTAGTAGAGCTTCTAGTATTATATCTATTTTCAACCGCCGCTGGTAGAAGTGACTATAGATATGGAGGACTGGTCTGGTGGCATAAGTTTGTGGTTTTGTCGTCTCAGAGCTACATGTAGTGTGACGATATGATTCAGTGCACACCAGAGCCATCTTTCAATTTTGTCCAAATCTCTACAAATGTTACCGTTTTATTCAGCATAGTCATTAAACAAAATAAAAAAAACAGTGGCCCGAGAATTGACCCTTGGGGTATAACAAATGATTTTCAAATGTAAAGTACACCTTCTGTCATCTAAATTATGTGATATGCACTGCTGGAATTTTAGTAATATAACTAATCCAATGAGACGGATACATGTTACATTTGAACTTTATTCCACAGCATCATCTCAAGACAAAAAGGACATATGTTATATGTTCTGTATTTTGGCAGTCATCTTGGATTTTAAAATTGCTCTAATCTACAACCAATGCAATCTGAGTAATTCCGGGGCCAGCAGTTTTAACAGTAGGTCTAACATAGTTTCAGAGTGAGACCCTTGCAGTTATAGATGGGTAAAAAGATAGACAGTACATTCCTTTGTGATTTGAAGGTGACAATGTTTCAGATACACTCCTTCCAGTTAAAAGTGTGTTTAGTTTGGGGGAAAACATACACAGTGCTCTGTGTAGTTCCAGGTGACCTATTTTGCGGAGATATGGACCAAAAGAGTGACGATGATGATGCTGAGAGTGATGACGAGCCCTATGAGAATCAGGATGAAAGTGACAAAATGGATGAGAGCGATTGCGAGAGCGATTGCGACGAAAAGTATCGGTAACACATATATTTTGACGTTTGTAATAAAACAATATTGATTAAAGTCAAAATTTGTGGTGCTTATACCCAATTTGACCTTGAAATCGACCTTGACCTTTGACCTCCACCTCTGGCGGTCATGAAACTACGTCAAACGGGTCGGGGGTGGGGGGGGGGGTGTGAAAATATAATAGTGGACATTTAAATTATCCGAATCAGTCCAGGGGTTACAAAGATGTCGCAATTTGTAGTTTTCACTCGTAAATAATATTGAATAATTGTAAATTTGGTCAACCTGGTGAATTGGAAGGAACATCACAATAATGGCCCTACACAGTAATCGTCGCAGGTCTGACACTTAAGACCACCTGTTTCATAAGCCGCAGAGTATACTACAACAGGATATAAGGTCGATAAAAGGTATAAAATTTTGCAGATAAATAGCCCTATCCCAGGGACTACATGGTTAATTGCGAATAACACTGTACAGATTTTAAGGTGTGTTAATTTTTAATAGTTCACCACACACCAAAGTACATAATATAACTATTTAGTCCATTCATACTATCGTATCGTATTTTCCATGCTCGAAACAGTTTTTATTATTATTGACTCAATATAGATCTTATTATTAAATAAATAATATACAGGCTAGTCCATATATATACCATATGTACATGTATGAAGTAGGGCAGTCTACGCAGAATAACAATGACCTCTAAAGTATTCTGAATGTTGCTCATTGTTGTTTGGTCTCACTAATCGTTTTTTCGTTTTTTAGCACTGCGTATTTATACTTAACACATGACTTGTATTGTTTTTAGTGCACCTATGGGTTGAGAGTCAAATAAAATATTTCTGAGAAAGGATTTCTGGCGCAATGCTGTGCTCTTTTTTCTCATTGATTCAATTACCAATGTCTGAAAGCAAAGTCTAAGATATTCACAAAATAATTATCGCTCTTAGCGGTCGCTACATTGCAAGCCAGCATGGGCACTGCCGCCATATCATCCAGGCTGTTAGGGGTTTCTCTGTGCATTTTTGGAAGAAATTACAATTTTTTGCCCATATGATCAGTAACATGTACTCTTTTGATCCTGATATAGCGCAGTCAACTCTGACACCATTAACACCAATTAACATGTAATCAGTATCCATAATTAGCAAAAACCAAAAAAATATATATCTTAATAATCGGTGTGTTGATTTTAATGATTTCAAGTTCTGTTATCTCTTTGGTGGATAATTGACACAAAAAAAAAAAATTGAGATCATTCATTGTCAAGGTCACGTGATGTATCGAGGTCAAAGTCAAAATCGAGAAAAATTGACAATTTCGGACATTAAATAACACATTTAAAATGTTTCAAATTATCCAAAATTATATGATATATTACTTAAAAAAAACATCATCTGTAACCTTTTATTTGAGGGTTTAATGCAGTATTTATCTAATAACCGGGGTCGTAATTGTTTGGACAAGTGGCCCACCCTTAAGTTCTCTTTTTCGCACATGTTTCGTAAATGGATCAGCGTCATGCTTTTAATTATTTTCTTTTAATACACTGTGAATTTGTATTGTTGTACAAAATGTTATGCACTATTATATATCGCATAAAGGTCAAGGTCAATCAAGAACTTCAATGTCAAAGTCAAGGTAATATTCGAAATATATTTGTAGCCTGGTGTTTTTTTTTGTGATGGGCGTCTCTGACATGGAATTAATCAATTGAATGCCAATTTTAATTATATGATAGGATTTATTTCAACGTGAAAGCATTCTTTTATCTAAACAATAACAATCTAGATTCGATACTTGTAGCGCATACATGAATGGCAAATTTAACTTGTCAATTTAACGATACAATCGATGGTTATTCAAGCAATTAACATTATCCTACTCGACTGTTAACGCTCGTCAATATTGTGTATAATGTTCTGGGAAACAGCGCTAAAACTGGAAGTGCTACTGGAATCTGTGCAGCGTTTAAATTGAGTCTTTGTGTTTCATTCTTGATAATTGTTTTTGTGCTCAGTGTTTCTCTGTCCATAATATTGATGTTCAAAGTAAGCTTGGAGGATAATTGTGGACTAATAGCCTTGATGAAGAATGTGTCCTTACTGTGCAAACTGACATTGCAGTGTGCAGAGAAATGGTCTGTATTGCTGATGAGTGTGAGCAAAAGTATTCAAACATTTAACATCTTAAAGCGATCTGATGTTAATCCAACAAACCATCCTGAGAAACTACACAGCCAATGTTAAAATACTCGTTGATATGTTCAACAGCTCCCACCTCTCCTCCAATCCCTAGAAGATGTGATAAAATTTGCCTGCTAAAAAATGAGTTATAGCTGATATTAAAGATATACATTGCCTTTCAGTTTCATGAAAGTACTGCCTATAAGCCTCTCAAGTATAAAAATACATACAAACCTTTCCAAGACATGAGATAAACAGAAATCCATCTTAGTTGCCAGTTTGGATGATGGTACATGTGATCAACTCAAGACATTCCTCAACGAGTCGATGTTATATGGATTGATCGGGCTGCAATGGTTCACACAACACCAACATACAATATATATACAATGTATATAATTTCGATGAATTTATACCAATTACTGTCATTATCCTTATGTTGAGCGAGAACTCTCTTCTTAAAAGTGTAATGATGTTGTTAGAGGTACTGAGTAAAGTGCTAGGCTACAACACTTTCTAACCAAGGATTTTTTTTTATTTTTTTTATTTTTTTATTGATAAATCTATTCGATACAGTGATTATTACAAAACAGGTAATATAGGTAAAAAAACATACATATTAATGATAATTAAAAGGCATAATTATACATTAAAAAACACAGGAAGCATTGAGCAGGTGTCCGTCCAGTGTAGGAGAACAAAGAACCAACACCGGCCCAGTACATCGCATATCTATCAAACACGAGAGGTTTGACCAGCGCTGGCGCAATGTTGTTCCAGCATCGACGCTGTCCAAACCTTGCCCCAGCATCGGACCAAACCTCCGCGCCTGGTGGGTGCCTGGAAAACACGACACATCGACCCAATGTTGGTCCAATGTGGGCCACCGTCTACTGGCCCAACATTGGCCCAGCACCGGGTCGATGTATCGTGTTTGCAGGGTATTGTATCATGTGTGAAATCGAAGAATATATTACAGCGTGCATAGGCAGAGGCCCGCGGTCCGCCATGACATAGAGGTGAAAAGTGTATTACACAAGTGACCTGAAAGACATGCCAGCTGGGCCAACATGGACGATAGTGGGTCAACACTGGACTAGCACTGCGCCCATGTCTCGTGTCTGCAGGGATGTTTATAGAAACGTGTGGTTATATAATTTAGACTACAATAGGGTTGTGGGTGTGAACACCCCTTTGTTCTCGAGGTCAGCCATTTACCATGTTTACTGCATATCACAAACTGTGGGCTATCCAGCATTCTAAATACTGACCCCGAGATCAGCTTTTGTGACCTCACGAATATTATGAACAAAGACACATTCCTTGTTTTTAGTGAGGTCACAAAGAAAAGGGCATCACAGCTCAAATATATTTCTAGTTACATCCATGTGTATAAAAAGGAGCATAGCTATACTACAGCATGAACATGATGGATGTGAGTAGGAATATATTTAATGTGTCCAACAGAAACCTCATTTATCACACCTCCGTACGAAAATATATATATATATAATTACACGAGGGAGATTATATAGAGTGAAAGTGGAGGATCAGTTAAGTGAGGTATCTGGAAATAGCATGAAAGGCTGCACATTACGGAAAAAAAATATGATTATTATTGGTCATTTCTCATGTAGTAGTCATAGTATGCGATTAAACCTACAGCAAAAATATATGAAAAAAATGAGTTAAAAAATGCGATTAGAAGTAGCTTCTACTTTCACAAAATATATCAAAATGAATGTTTACATACAAAAAGAATAACAACATAGTGGTTATAAATATAACTTGATTCACGGTATGTCTATTTGTATGTACAAACCTACGCATTAGGATGCATATACATAAATAGAGAGCTTCTACTCTCACAAAATAATATATAGGCAAAAGTCGGTGTATACTTATATACATCTATCACTAAAATGATACGGAATATTAATGGTTATATGATTTGATCATGTTGATTGTAATATGTATAGACCTATTCACATACACATGATACATGTAAACACAATAATGGTTACACTGAAGCGAAACAAAAAAATGGTGATATAAATTGATTTTCACACATTTAAGATGCATTCCTGTCAAACGTTCATACATATGCGTACATATGTATACCTGGACATGTGTAACAATATAATAATGTAGTATTAGTAATATATAACTTTATTTCAAATGTAATGTTCTTAATATATATGTATCTCTAAAAAGGAACAGTATAATGGTTGTATAACTTATCTTTCAGTATGCATGCACATGTTTAGATGCATGTCCACAAATAGATCACACATAAGCGTACCGATATGCAGGTCATGTACATATATAATACAACAATAAAAGGTCTATAACAATTTATTAAAATGCAGTGTCTCTAATACGTTTTAAAATATTAACAGTATCTTTATTCAAGTATAATTTTTGCCAGTGTAAGTCAGACATACATCTATAGTTAATATAAGCGCGTAAAGACGCAAGGAAAGTGTTAACATTTCTCTTGGTTTTGGTATCTTTTGATAAAATCCAATATTTAAATATTCCGTAACAAATAATTGTTATCACATCAACAATATGTGGTTCACAATGTTCACTTATAATGACATCAGTAGTACTAATGTTGCGCTGTAAAATTTTCAAAAATAATCGCCATATAGAATTTGCTATCTCACAGTTGTAAAGTAAATGTGAAATATCTTCATCAATATTGCAAATATCGCACTTTTTAGTATCAATAATACGCCACATATATAGATTTACACCACATGGTAGTATATTGTGTGAAACCTTGTAATTAAATTCTGCTAGTTTGTTTTCTTTGATATCTAAAATCTTTTTTTGATAAATGGTGGAAAATTCTAAACTCTGGTCGTCAAATAATCGTTTCCAATTAATTTCACTTTTGGGGACATCTCGCCAGCATTTTTGTACAGTTTTATAATAGGACGTTTTATAATAGGACGAACATCTTAAAAGACGAATTATTTGATCATTTTCTTGATTTTGTGTGGCGTTTTCTAATCTTTCAATAGGTATATTTTCCAGTATAGTACTTAAGTATGTTTGTAATGCTTTTTTTAAGGTAAAAATCTCAGCTAAATAATTGTTTTTGGTTCCTAATTTATTATAAATATATCTTTCGTCTATGGATCCCTGTGTTACTTTTATGTCTTTAACATATATTATGCCGCTCTCTATCCAGGATTTATAGTATATTACATGTTTTTTAGAAGCTGTTTCGTATGAGATCCATTTATTTCCCCATATATACGTGTTTAGTATTTCATCTCGTGATACAGGTTTCTCAGTTTGGTTCACTTTGCAAAAACTAATAAAAATATTTTTATAGAATGATGGTAGGCTGTTTAATTTCTCAAAGACGAGGGAATCTGTGTAGTTTAATTTTGATATATCGTCGAAAGATCCCAGATATTGTTTGCCGTAGAAGGACCAGTTATTTTGTTGACTGTTATTAATTCGCGGAACCCATGATGCGCTTAGGGCTAGACAATATGTCTCAATGTCAAGCATGTTCACACCTCCATGAATGATGTCTTGCCGTAAAAAATTGTGTTTTATTCTATCTCTTTTTCCCCAAATAAAATAAAACAGTAGTGTCTTTTTTTTAATTATATCGTTTGGAGGAATCAAATTTAGTAATAGAAAAGTTATTTTTGAAATGGCAAGAGTCTTATAATTAATATTTTACCGAAAATGCTTAATTCTCTCTTTTTCCACATGTCTAGTGTTTTCTCTAAAATGTCTATTTTTTACTCCAGTTAAGATCTTGACACTCTCTATCATTATTCCCAACATAAATATCTAAGCATTATACAGGTTTTGAAGTAAAATGTATTCCTAGGTAATCGTAATCAGTCTGTTCATCTGTTTCTGTTAAGTCTATGCCTATAGTCTTGTTTATATTTAGTTCTAAACCAGCCGCTTCAGTAAAATATTGTATTTCTGCTAGCAATTCTTTTATGTTTGCTTTATTTTTCAAGAACACTGTGCAGTCATCTGCATATTGAAGTTTTATATATTTTTCTTATGCATAAAGACTGCTTCTAATCCATGAATGTTTTTATTTTCTCTTATATTAATTGCCAGAACCTCTACTACTAAGATAAACAAAAGGGCTGATACAGGACACCCTTGTCTAATACCCCTCTCCATGGTAATCCTGGACGATAGATATTCATTATTTTTTAAACAGAAAACGGGGTTGGTATACATTGTCTTGATCCATTGACAAAACATTGGACCAAAATTGAACAATTTTAAAGATTCGAACATAAAGATGCCGTTTTTATATTTATTGTTTTCAATTATATCAGAAACAAGTCTTATATTCTGGCCTATAAATCTGCCTTTGATATACCCAGTCCGGTCGTCATCTATAACACTACAAAGCACCTCTTGCATACGTCTAGACATAATGAATGCCAGAATTTTGTCTGTATTAAACAGACTTATTGGTCTATAGTTTGCTATGTTTTCACGCTCTCCTTTTTTATATATTAGTGACATCACAGATTCTCTCTGTGATGGACATAGCTCTGATTTTACGAAAGCTTCATTAAAAACAGAAATAACAAAATGACCAAAATCAGGCCAAAATTCTTTATAAAATTCAGCAGTTAGCCCGTCTAATCCAACCAAGGATGAGTGTGCCGACCAAGCTAACATCCATAAAAAAGAAAATCTTCAAAGAAACTGGGATACATTTCAGAGAAATTAAACCATCATTTTTTGTAAATCTTAGCTTCCCTAGCTCTAATCATTATTTGAAGAAACGTATCATCTCTATTTATGAAAAATAAACTGTGACAAGATGCGTGTAACGCTTTCAGTGGACACGACTTTCCGCTACATTGCATTACATGACATATGTCAGGATATGTCATCTCCCATAATGCGAGTTCTCTCCACATTCTAGAAATGGTCAGCTCATTTCACCCCCACCATATCCTTCTGCAGTCCCGTATGTAGCGCTTGGCTCAGTGTCCATTGATGACACCAAAATCATCGAATAATTTGTTGTGTCTCTTTATTCAAAAATGCAAAACAATCTTATGCGGGGTGTCTTTGTGCAGCACCCATAGAACACGTGAACTACCCAGAAGGCTACTTATAAATGTGTTCGGTCAATCCTTGGTCCAATCCATCTCATATGGGTGTATAGAAAGTGAATCAGGCTAAACCTCAAGCAATCCAGGGTGTGTGGCCGTAGTGTGACATTCAGTTTATGTAACCTTGACACTGGCATGACAAATACTATAAACCATTCACCATTCTCTCTTGCTGACCTGATATCTCTATGGTTAGCTGTACATGTTGTGGGTCCCAGAGATATTAATCTCGATAGGCCAATGTGAGAGGAGTTTTAACACTTAATCAAAGTGAGACTGACAAATCAAAACCTAAATTAAAATCAGTTTTGACTTTTCCAGGCTACTGTTGTTTGAGGTGTGTGTTCCGATTATTAACGTGCCTTATTTCGCACTTCCCTCAACGAGCATATGGGCGCATGCTACGGACGTTCTGTTACCCCCACCCTCGTCCAAGACAAAGGAAAAAAACGTCAAAGTCAGAGGTTCCAGCAGGTTAATGCTTTCTAATAAAGGTTATATGCATCATTGATTGTGTTAAACAAATGATAGGTGAAAAAATAATTTTGTGTTATTTTGCCATGGACGTAAGCCCTACAAGTATCAAAAATATCAATTGCTTAGACTAAATTTCACTTTTACATTGACACTGACCCAGTCGTATAATTAAAATTGACCGATTAATTATTTTAGTGCGTCAGAAGGAAGCACGACGAAAAGGAAATCATCTGGTCTAAAATCTATTTCATATGTCACTTTGATTTTGACCTTGAAGTTTGCTTAACCTTGACCTTTATGTTATATATTAAAATAGTGCATAAGATGTGGAACATCATTAGAAATGTTTTAAAAGAAAGTAAATGAAATAGATTTGAATTATTCCTCAGACGACAATTCATACATGAGGCATCTGTGGTATAGCCAACCCATGAGTAGATCACTTGTCTAGGCCATGATGATCCCGGTTTTTGAGATACAGATTACATTATGCCATAAAATTAAAGCTGTCAGATTGGTGTATCACGTTTATTAATATGAAATAATTATACGTACTTTGAAACATTTAATATTCGTTTTTTTGTTCAGAATTTTTAAACTTTGCTCACATTTTACCTTGACTTAGCCGCATCACGTCACCTTGACCAGTAATCACCTCAGAAATATTGTTCATCGTGTAGGCTATACGTTAAATAAATAACACAAATCAAGAGCATTAAAATCGATCGACCGATTCTTGACATATTTTTTTTTAGGATTATTCCGTAGTTTTGCTAATTATGGATACTAATTAGCCGTTAATTAGGTGTTAAACGTGTCAGAATTGACTGCGCTATATCAGGATCGAAAGAGTACATGTTACTGATCATCTGAGCCATCGCCGGCCTTCTGTTGACCGTTAGTCTACAATGTATAGTCACAGCATAAAAAATTGACTAGTCAGCTGTTGAGATCGATTAGAATTACAAAGCAAATGTATTGATAAAAAACACCTGGATAACTATTGATTTAGAATTGACTCGTGGTATGTCCACGAGCGGTGGTTGTTCCGAGGTTGATAATATCTGTCAGCAACATATGGATTTGATCTCTCCCGACGTTACCTCTCTATTCTTTTTCCGTGACCATCATCATCTTGACAGAGTTGTGAGGTATATTTTATTATCGTGATAATCTTATGATCTAACCATCGTCGTGACAGATTGTGTGATATATGATAGATATCAGGCATGGGGCCGGGTAAATCCGTATATCTGTTTCTCCTGGGGATGATGTGTGGTTTACTGACAATCAGCCTGTACAATTCTCTATCTGTATTTGATCATGTGGGTATATTCAGAGCAGACAGATCCCAATATCTGCTTGATTTGACGAAAGCCAGACAGGTGGAATCACAAAATGACTCATCAGGATGGGCTGCACGTGTGGATGACGCCCACAAACACAGAGGTGAGTGAAACGGTATTAACGTCGTCATATTTAAATTAACTTTCTAACTGCTAAACTAAATCAACAGCTGTTATATATTAATTCCTGTCTAATATTATAGCGCCATGCAGGCATGCATGTAATATCATGTACTATCATGCAAACACCGTTGTCTACTCTCACCCGGTATCAATCCAATGTTGGATCAGTGTAAAAAAGGTGTGTTTTGCGGTACATTGTATTGTGCTTTGTCGTACAATGCATTGTGCGTTATGGTACATATTTGCATTATGCGTTATGGTACATATTTGCATTGTGCGTTGTGGTACATTGCATTGTGCTTTGTGGTGAGTTTTAGCTGTTTCCTTTTTGGTACATTGCATTGTGGTCCATTTAATTGTGCTCGTTCGCTCAAGTTCCCTTCTAAGCGTTATTGACTGGCATATTTTTGTTGTTGTTCTAAGGCTTGTCCAATGTACGCTGAGTGTCAAATCAATACTTGCTACATCTTGATAATAATGGCAATATCATATCTTGCGTTAAATCTCAATCGGGTGAAGTTTTAAACCTTATCTTGCTGAATTGCTGGTTTCTAAGCTTTCTATTCTTCATTAATCCAAAGCTGGAATTACAAACAAAAAATATTTATATATATGAAAATAAACATCTCAAATATTGAATTATTGGATTAACTAAGCATTCCATTGGATGCTGAAAATGATAACACTAAGTACAGCCTCAAATGACCTCACCCCCCCCCCAAAAAAAAAAAAAAAAAACCATTATGTATGAGAACTAGACATCTCTGGTGTTGAATTATAGATCAGCTAAACATCTAACAAATCGGGTTTGACAATTAAAAAATGTATACACGGTCCCAGCAAAGCAATCATACCACATGTATTTGCTTGGTTTCAGATAATAGTACATTAGCATATGATTTGTATAAACGTGTGCGGGTGCTGTGCTGGATCATGACGTCACCGGAAAATCTACAAAAGAAAGCCATTCACATTAAGAACACGTGGGCCAAGCGATGTAACATAGCGCTGTTTGTGAGCGATAATCTAGATACGGAGTTTCCCACTATTAACATCACTGTGAAGCCAGGCAGGGAATACCTAACCGTGAAGACAATGGCAGCTTTTCACTACATCTACCAACACTACAGGGACCAAGCTGATTGGTTCATGAAAGCCGATGATGACACTTACGTCATTGTGGAAAACCTGCGCTATCTGCTCTCTGCGCACAATCCGGAAGATCCGGTCTATTTTGGTCACCATTTCCGGTCATCTAACAATGAGGAGTATACCAGCGGCGGAGCTGGCTATGTGTTAAGTCGTGAAGCCTTGAGGAGACTTGGAAACAGGAAGTCAGGCGACTGCTATGACAACGTCCGTGCTGAGGATATAGCCATAGGATTATGTATGAAAACGCTGGGCGTTGATTTGCGTGATTCTCGAGATTCTATGAATCGTTCCCGGTTCCACTGCTTCCCTCCACATAGTCACATTATTAACGACTATCCTGACTGGTACTTCACCCATGATGTATACGGCGGAAAACATGTAAGTAGTTAATATGCTCTATATAAACATAATTGTCATGATTATAGTCCGATATTAAAAAAACATGGTAGTTTAATGCGGCAAAGATAACTTAAGAAATACATGTAATGTGATGTTTTGTGATGTTTTTAGTAGGCTAAATATGTCAGTGAAATAAGATATATTAGAAAGTAAGAATACCCCTAGACAATTGGCGTTAAAAACTAACTATTTACCGTAATTAGAATATCAAATGCTGTGGAATTACTGTTGGTCAGAAAATAAACAGCTTCTAAAAAGCTATAATGGAGTGACTATTACAGGATTTAGAAGGTTCAAATAGACATGTGAGTGTTTGTGACTAGGATAAAGGTTAATCATATTCACCACGTCAACACAAAATACCTATTCGGGATTATTATGCATTATACACAAAAAATGTTGAATGTTTTTTTTTTATTTTCAGGGACTCTTTAGCATCAGTGACTATGCTGTCAGTAATCTTGAATTGTTTTTTTAAGGACTCCCTAGCATCAGTGGTAACGCCATCAGTGTTGTTGAATGCACCCTTTTCAATAACAACACGCCACACGGTGAGCAACGCTGAACTGTTTTAATCAGACAACTGTTACACACTTTTCAATGACAACGCGCCACACAGTAACCAACGCTGAAGTGCTTTAATCAGACAACTGTTCACGCGCAAACTCGTGCAAGCAGTCTATTGCTATTTTTATTTTCGGAGACTCTCCAGTATCGGTGACAATGCTGTCTGTTTGTTGTTGTTTGTTTTATTTCATTCTCATGGACTCTCCAGCATCAGTGACCATGCCATACACTTTGTTGAATAGCTGTTTTTATTTTCAGGGACTCTCTAGCATCAGTGTCTATGCCCTAAGTTTTGTTTAATTGTTATTTTCAGTGACTCTCTAGGATCAGGGACTATGCCATCAGTTTTGTTCATTGTTTTATTTTATTTCCAGGCACTCTCTAGCATCAGTGACTATGCTATAAGTTTTGTTGATTGTTTTATTTTATTTCCAGGGACTCTTCAGCATCAGTGACTATACCATCAGTTTAGTTGAATTGCTATTTGTATTTTCAGGGACTCCCCAGCATCAGTGACTTTGCCATCAGTTTCTTTTTAATTAGTATTTTTATTTTCGGGGACTCTCTAGCATCAGTGACTATGCCATCAGTTTTGTTGAAATGCTATTCATATTTTCAGGGACTCTCCAGCATCAGTGACTATGCCATCAGTTTTCATTACGTAGATCCCAGGATGCTTCACGAGATGGACTTCCTTATTTATCATCTCTCGCCTTATGGATTAATGGCGGGGAGCCAGGACCTGAATAGATAGAGACATTAGAACTCACACTTTATTGATTTGCATTGACAAAGTTATACATAATGTATATCTTATCGGAATAATTTTATATGGGCTTGCTACATTTACTGTAGGTGTTGTGCATTTGAATAATTCAAAAATGATGATATATATATATATATATATATATATATTTCTATATCTCTATATCTATATCTATATCTATATATATATATATTATTTTAATAATAACTAAAGTAACAGTATTGTTCCCCAGCAAGGAACTCAACTCTTAATAAACAGCCTATTCCCACACCAGCAGCCTCATACTTATATAATGGGTCTTTCGTATGGGATGAAGCCCTCGGAGCGCTACATTCTCAGCTGTGAAAAGGGTCGAGGCCGAAAGCCGAAACCTTTTTCAAAGCTAATAATGTACAGCTCCGGGGGTTTTAAATGACATAAAACACATACGAACATCATGAGGATCCCCTATAAGCTCGGTCACACCTGACCTAATATGATAATTGGTCAGTACTAGGTCAACAATAACTCTCCATTCCCGGCTAAGGGATCTTGTCAAGTTAAAAAAAATCCGAGAAAAACTCGGAACTGGGTGGGTGGGTCAAGCCCCAACTCGGATTTCTTTTTTTTGAAATATTGTGTTTTTTTGGTGTTTTTTTGTGTTTTTTTTTGTACATGTTTCAAAAAAAATAAAAAAAAATGGATATGGGGGTGGGTGGGTGTTGTCTGGACAATCCGAGTTTTTCTCGGATTTTTTTTTTTTTAACTTGACAAGACCCCTTAGAATGTAGTGGTCGGACAAAGAAAATAATGTAGTGGTGTGTTTTGATGCTGCATAATGACTGGATCAAAGCACTATTGGCATACGATCCACGAGAGGTCGATTTTAACCGGTATTAGACAATATGCATTTGCACACCAACCACACTACCCAATGGTGACCCAATGCTGCTCGAGTCATTCCTGACCCCTCTCTCAGAAAAGACAAACAAAAGTAACTGCTAACTAAAATGATAGACCTCTATGTTATCTTGGCAATGCCTTTTAATTCATTTTTAGTAGTAGTCATTTATATTATCGAAATACCCAGTTTTTATTTTGGCAATGCCACTTAACACGATTTTAGTTGTGTATGTCATACCATGCATATGATTTTAACAAATTAACAATCTTGTATATACATGTACATATATCTCTTTCATTTTTATGACAAATAAATCTGTAATGACTTTTCTTTTCTGTCAATAAAATGTCTGTCTGTCTGTGTCTGTCGTTTCAGGAAATCGATTAATGTTGTTTGCCTGTGAACAACATATATGTATCTTGCTGGTCGGGAGTATTTCTTTATACTTTATTACTAGCTAGAGATAAATATTTGGAAAGTCACACACACATTCAACCGAAGGCACGATTCATCCTATACGGCCACTGACAACATGAGTGTACATCTGAATTAAGGCCCCTGTGGTTCAACAGAAACAGCCCGGCCCAGATGACTAATTCGTGTCGGTTGTCCACTAATGAGACCAGAGTTAAAATCGACGACGAAAATTAAAATGCTCTCCACAAAGGTTTTTTTAAGCAGACACGATCCAAAGCTGAGTATTCTTACATGTACTTATTCACTCTTATATATAGCATTATATAATTAGGTTAATCGTGTGCAGTACGAAGTTTGAAAGACGGCTACAACAGTAGACACAGGCGATATACTCTAGCACGCATTACATGTACTTATTTACTAGTATCGCGAGAGTGATAAGGTATTTCTTACAAGTAACACGAGAGTGATAAGGTATTTTTTAACATATCCATCTGAGCCAAATCAAATCACGCTCGCGCGAACGTTCCTTTTGCTTCAACACTGTTCAAGTTGGGGCGTCAGCAAATGCAATTTTAAAGTAAATGGAACTATGGACTAACAGCTCAGCATTTATTAATTTATAAATTTGAAAAGGTTTTTGTGTCGCTTATTGCGAATATGTCACCGTGAATAGGCGTAATATCAGCAAATATTAGATTAGCAGCCGGTCAACAAACATGTATCAAAACAAACATGACATCATTTGAACACACTCAGACACAGACACACTTATGCAAAGCGGTCGAATTTAACTGAAACCGATAACAACAATTACTAACCTAACTTTTGCAACAATTACAAGCACATGATCCAAAGAAAAAAGCGAAACTATTACAAACTTGAATTTAAATTTTCACGAGATCTGTAGTAACAATCCGAAAGATTATTGGGGTTTCTGGAAACGCCTGCAATGGCAGAAACTTAGCGTTCAAAACGCAAATACAAAATTCAAAACTAAACAACAAAAAAATACATATCGATAGATATAAATACGACATATCGAATGACATTCTCAATGGTAAAATTCAATTGGATGAAGTAGAGAAAGCTGTAAGTAGAATAAGAAAAGGCAAAGCGTCGGGTATTGACGGAATTCCGATTGAGTTTTATTCTTCAGACAATAAATATTTCACACTTTTACTGACAACATTATTCAACACCATTTTAGATTCGGCAGATTATCCAGATGACTGGGCACAAGGGTTGATATTACAAGTTCATTCAAAAACTTAGTGTGCCGTGACGATGATCCTCTACAAAGAGGCTTTAAAAAATATTGTAGGACATCTGATAATTTATTTGTGTTGTACAAAAAAACATGAAAAAAAACGTTCTACGTTTGTTATGGAGATTTGACCAAAGCTGTCGACCATTTAAACAGAGATACACTTAACCTGAAACCGCAGCAGCACAATGTGGACGGACAATTCCTGAATTTATTCAAATCTATGTTTCTGAAATCTAGCAGTCGAGTTAAATGGAATGGCAATATTAGCAAGCAAATTAAAAACCGTTATGGCGTCATGCAAGGAGGTGTCTTAAGCCCCAAACTTTTCAATGAATTCCTACAGGATCTCGGAAAATATTTAAAACCTAAATATGGTCTTAAGATAGGGGACATATACCTTGCGTACCTCCTATTTGCTGATGACAAAAAACTGTTTTTTGAATTTGTAGAGAGCCTACAGGCACAAATTGATTTATTTTATAAGTACTGTGAAATATGGAAACTGATAATCAGCATTGCTAAAACAAGTGTTTTACAACCAAACATATGCTAAACATTTATTTCTTTTCACACTGGCCGAAAATGATCGTGGACAAATATACTTATTTAGGTCTTTGGTGCATTAATAATAAAAATATAATTATTTGTAAAAAAACATTCGTATCTGGCTGATTAAGCTCACAAAGCAGTTTTTACAATTAAAAATTAGAGTCACAATGAGGACATCTAATGCCAAAATTGTTTTTAAAAGTATTCCAAGCCCGAATAGAGCTCATACTGATGTATGGTAGCGAGGTACTTTTTATTGGTAAAGAAATAACAGACTTTGAGACGGTTCATTTATCATTCTTGAAAAATATGCTTGGAGTCAAACAACAAACCACATCAGTTGTTATTTGTGGGGATACAGGAAGGTATACTCTCTTTTTCAAACAACAAATACTAGTGTTGAAATACTGGATTCGCTTGATCTCCTTGCCTAAAAGCTGTTATTTGAGAATCGTGTACGACTCATTGGCGTCTCTTGACTTTATTGATGAAACACATTGGTGGTTTCACATCAGGTCATTATTACTCCGAACAAAACACCGCGACGTTTGGGAAAATATTAGGGTAGAAAATGCCAATCGTCTCATAAAACAAGGTTAATTATGTTTGATTAACACATATAAAGTTGATTGGTGTAGCAAAGCCCGAAACTCCATAAAATTACTAACATACATCAAGTTCAAATTCGACCACTCGCTAGAAGTATATCTGTTTTACATCTCCGACACAAGGTGGATAAAGGCGCTATCAAGATTAAAAATTAGCTCACATATGCTAGAAAATGAACGAGGAATGCATGTCAAACTGCAAAAAATACCACTAGAACAGCACACATGTCAAAGATGTACATAAAAATCATGACGAAATTCATTTTTTGTTTGTTAAAATTGATTTCTCAATTGATTCCGACTGAAACTATAATGAGAATCAAGAAAAAAAGGGATTGCATTTATTTCTAGGTCGAGAAAATGTCCAAAATGGCGAAATACAAGATGGCCACCAGCGTACGTAAAAACAAACATATTTACAAATAATTGTGCAGCTACATACTATACAGACATAATTCTAACATTTTCAGGTATGAGAAAGCCAATTCTTGCATTTTTTTTTTTTTTTTAAATATTTTAAAGTCTCTATTTATGCAAATATAAGCGAAAACAAATGGTTATCGCTGTGAAACTGCGACTATCATTGTTTTGTCTGATAGTATATTTTCTCTTTTGATTATGCTTGGCTGCCTCCCCTCAAGTGATATATGAGCTCTCATCCTTGTGGATTTTTGCAAAACATGCAATTCAAAATGGCCGCCATAAACCGTATATTTTGAGCAACAATTGAGACCTAAAAAGCTCACCAAATTATACTATATTTATCAGGGACTACAATAAACAAATCCTACCATCCTTCCACATCATAATGCCTAGTATGCTACGATAAGCTTTATTATCTAAATTCCCAAGTAAATTACATACTGCCACATCTATTTATTATACGTGTGTAGGCTAGTTAGCCTACACATCACCCATAAACATAGTAGGTAAGTAAAATATCTTTTTTTAAATTACTTTTCAGTATTGCCATTTCAGTGAAAATTCCTAGTATTACAATATCCTATATTGTATAGTAGAAGTGGTAAAAAAAAGATCTAACTAATAACAGCATGTTCGCACTAAAATATTCAGTTTAAAAGTTTGCTATAATAATAATTATGATGGTGCTCCATAAACATAGCACACTGCATGATAGGTTAGAATATGAACCAATCGATCACGATGGTGTAATTGTAATTGTTCACATACACTGAGGCTCCCCTTCCCGATGGGGGCTTTATAATATCATTTCAATGTCAAATCAGACAAAATTGTAATAAATTAATTCCAATCTTCAATCTGGTATCTATTCTGACAATAATTCTGAAGTATGAGAAATCAATTGCGCAACTACACTTTTGGAGGTCAAAAATACAAAGTGATGTCATACTTAATTTGAGGATTGAAAGAATAATGAATATTTACTGGCCAAAAAGAAAAAAATATATAATTGTTTTTTGTCATGTTACCGATGGAATGACTATATTACTACAAACAACTGAATAGTAATCCTCTACCGGGTACCCATTTTTCATATTTGAATATGCACACAGGTCAACAGATGCATACAGATATTAATAACTCAATACTATATATAGATGATTTGCAAAAGGTCAACAACAAGGTCATAACATCCTGGTTTTTGTTTTTTCACGCATGTCCCCAAGCATTTGCACAATTTGACGCAAAAACGTATGTTTTTACACATTAATGGAATGGGGTATAGGTATATGGAGTTCGGGTTGCAGGATTGGCCTTTACAATAACAACCAAATATCATACCAAGGACAGCATAAGGTCATTGCTAAGTCCCGATTATACCTTATCGTACAGAAAACAATTAGTACGCTAATAATCTAAGTTCTGGTATTTAGTTGTCATGCAAGTCTAAACTATCTTCCACAAAATGTATTCTATCCATTTGGAGTATTCAATTTATTGATGTCCAAAGGCGGCAGCACCATCTAGATCTTGTATCGCGCTTTTAAAATTTCGGGGCTGTAAATTAGGAGCAGGTCTAATGTATACTTGTGCGGGGCACAGGTCTTGAAGTGCTTGAAAGTGCTTGAAATTGAACATACTTTTTTCGAGGCCTGGAAAACCTTGAAAATGCATTGTTTTGGGAAAAGTCCTTGAATTTGATTCAACAGGTAGCCAGCTATCAGACCATCGCCATGTACCTGCATTTATTTTATGTTTTAATTCAACAAGTTTGGTATTGGTTATCAGTAGTTTTCAATGTATTCAATCAATCAAATATCATGGGATGATTAGCAGCAAATTGCCAAGCCTAATTCTTGTCTGCGTCCGGATATATCCTATGCCTATATGGATATATCCCTGCCTGGTTCACCCTGATTGGTGGACACATTTGATACAGAACAATTTAACTTCTTTGTTTATGAAAAAGTCCTTTAAATACTAGATTTTTTATTGAATCCTGTATGAACCCTGCTTGTGGCACGTATGTCTGAAAAATGTACTGAGGATGTTAGTGTGTTTGACGTTTGGACGAACTTAACCGTGTATGGGCCTGGCCATGAGTCACTTAGAGTTATTGCACTCCTACCATAAATCATATTAATTTATTGCAGAATATTACTCATAGAAAATAAAGGTACATGATGCAATTTGAATGGGAATTAAATGTGGTAATCTGAAATTAAAGAAAATTAATATACAAGCGTTAGTTTTTAAAGATCTGCTATAAAGCTATGATCATGGTTGTGTCGTTATCCTTAAATTTATATTTATCATATAATTATGTGATATACGTTATGTCAATAAGCTCATTGAAACTGCTATCTGTACATTTAATTCAATGATACCTCAATATTACACTAAAAAATAGAGATAGAGATATAGTTATAATATGTAATGGCAACACAGTACGTACATAATCGAAGCCTATTTTAATATGTTGGCCTGAAGAACCACTCTCAGAAACAATCTAAATTTAAAATTCTGATTTGTATTTTTATATCAGATAAATGAATTAGGTGAATCAGGCAGATGCGATTATTATTAATATATATCACTGATTATTCCATCTGGCATTGCACGAATTTATACAAATATAATACGGTGCTACTAACAGAAAGTAAATCAAGTTACATACTTTCGGGGTGGTAAACATAACAATTTAATATGTTTTTTTTTCATATTACATTCTTTGACTGCTATAATTTAAACAAAATGTGACCTTTACGTGTTTGTTTTTCGTGTCAGCATTTTCACTAGTATAATTATATAGCTTCATGTTTGCCAACTGTTAGTTGTGCCAGAATGTAATTTTAGTTACTACTTTTGAATGGTATTTCCTTGCATTGAAGATAATGTTGATGTAATCTTAAGCAAGTTGATCATTTATTGAATAATATTTCATAAATTTGTTGATAATATATATCATTAATGAATAAGGGAATGAATGGGGGGCATTTGGACACTTTTGTGCACATATAAATTATGACTAAACTGGACTAGGATAATTTCCCGTGCAAATGGTGTAATAGAATTGTGCCAATTACTGTATATTCAAAGGGTGACAATTTTAATATATTTATAAGGGTATGAGCATCACATGAACTTCATATTCAAGGGTCAATAAAATAACCCAGCTCTATCATGTGTATATTCACAGGCTTCTGTGTGACTCGAACATTAGGCCTAGATGAGTGTGCTCTCCAAAAAGCAGGGTTTTCATGTTTTTAGATAGTGACTGATAGTCTGTTAAAAAGTTTAGGCTATCCTGAGGATTGCGTCTATACATAAATGGTGTGCTATCGTCCATATCTGCATAGGCCTATTAAAGGATATGTTTCCGGCCGAAACTATCATTAAGAGTGTTTTCTGAAAAAAATGCTTAGGCCTATATTTTCAAAGGTATATTTTTGGCCACAAATGTATATTCAATGAGTGATCCACCACCTCTAGGGGAATAACCTCCTGCGCATGGTTAAGATGTATCAGATGACACTGCCCTCCACACAGTATCCTAAATTCCGTTAAAACACTACATCTAGCACACAACCTCAGAACCCCGATAGCAGATACCCTATGAGATGTTTTTTGATGTTTTTTTTTCGTTTAAAATGAGAAAAATCGAGTTTAAACTGCTTGTTGTGAAAATATAATGGTGTTATCAGTTTTCTCGCCTAATAAACCAGACAAATCGATATATTATACATGTTTGTGTGTTCATTATTTCAAAAGTTATAATGAAATAGATAATATCTTGAAAACTTGGCGGCCATTTCGGCTTTTATCAATTTTCATAGATTTAGGACTTAAAAAAAATGCAATCCCCTTTTTTTCTCATCACTACTATGTTCTAAATATGAATCAACAAAAAAATCACTTTAAACAAACATTTTGCACGAAAATACATAAGGGCATTTACTTAAATGTAGAACGGGGTCATCCCGTGATTCCCGGGTGCAATGTGTCCCAGTCACTATATTCCCCGGTCCGGTGCACCCCCGGTCCTATGTCCCCAGTCCCTAAGTTTCCCGGTAGGCATGCCTATTTCTCCTGGTGACACCCTTTTAGTCGGAAGGCCTGTAAGTCAGAAAGCCCTCTAGTCAGAAAATCAGTTAGGCTTTTTTGTCAGAAGGCCCGTTATTCAGAATTCGTTCATTGGGCAGTGAACAATGTCAGGGGACGCTATATGTCATATCAAGGCATGTGGAGTGGGGGGGGGGGGGTATATTATTTTAATTAAAACGTTTGTTGTCCATCTATTAATTAAAACATGTTGAGAGTTGTGCATAAAATAATTATTCAAGGATTCTTAAAATGCTGATGGAGTCTACGTGTTTTTCAAAAAAATTGTAGTCTAATAAATAGTTTGAAGGAGAAAATAGCCATGAAAATTATGAAAAAGTATACACAAACAAATTACACAAGTGATAGTAAAACCTGTAGAACCCCAAAGAGATCAAATGTTGCGTCTCTAGGACATTAGTATATACTTTCGACTATTAGTTGTTAATAAAGTCGATATGATCTTGACATAATGATCTTGAAATAAATATCACTGGCGGTTCGTAGTTCGTACATTTATATTAAAAATGACATTATTGATGACTGGTTGGTTGCTTGGTTGGGTTATTTTCAGCAATGAGTGTGCTTTAGCTTTTTCAGCACTAAACTTTTTTTGCATATATAAACATTTCTGAAATAGATGTGAAAAGTGTGTCATGAGAAAACCCTACAAGATTTCTCAGCTCGTGTTGAGTTTGTAGCCGTCAGTTTAATTTATGGCAAGCATTGATAAATGTATCATTTTGCTCAGGATAAATAATTAATTGTTTGTCCAAATATTCTGATAACTAACTTTATTTTTCAACTATTTTGTGTGGAAAGGCTTCGTTCATATTCGAGAAAGTGGAGCACTATTGTATAATATGATTGCAGTACATATTATTCCCGTGCTAATTAAGATCAGCGCAAAATTTGAATCTCCTTATGATCTGTTAGTGGTATACTGTTATGTCGACCATTTTTTCTCAACAAGTTTCAAAATTCAGGTACTCGCGTTTGAAGCAGTACATGTTGATCATATTGCTTGTTCATATTTACATAGTTCCAAACTTTTCAAAGACATACATGAGTGTACATTGCTGCCTACGATATGCAATTAATATTATTATTATACTATCTTGTCCTATATGTAGAAAATTGACTGTTATTTACAGGCAGCTTGGCGATAACCACTTGATCCAATTATTATGGGTATTTTTCATTCATTTGAAGCTGGAAATTAGGTCAGCAACATTATAGGTTCAAAAATATAATGGGTAGCCTATTATTAGCACAACTATTATGAAAGTGCTAGACTTTGTTACTGGCACAAGTAAATAAATAAAGGCAAATAATTGGTCATAGGGTTGTTCACAAATTAGATTGTTCCGATGAGGTAATTATCTGACTTTCTGACTAACGGGCCTTCTGACAATCGGGTCTTCTGACTAATCATCCTTACTGGTTTTCTCACTAATGGGCTTTCTGAATAACGGGCCTTCTGACCAATGGGCCTTCTGACTAATGGGCCTTCTGGCTGAAAGGCGGACACCATTTTCCTGTGTACCAATGGTCCCTGGTACCGGGTTAAATATACCAAGTCAATATCTCCACATTTCGCGATAATAACACATTCTCAGCGTCACTGAATCATGCAACTGTAGGCATCTTGATAGATACGTATATAAATCTTCGGATTTATTTATATTGAGTTGGCTAATTTTCTATTTTCGTGTATCTTGTACAGCGGTGTAGAGACCACATTGGGATATGATGTTGAATAAAATAGAATCATAATGAAAATCATAACAAACATATATAAATCTTGTATTTGCATTATAAACCGTATTAAAAAAGTCCTTTTTCAGAATCATGATAATTAAATTCTTTGGAGGAAATTATGTCCAGCAGGCCAAGTAGGTAGTAGCTGCTGTAGGTAGTACTCAGGCCACTGGGTAGGCACCCCGATCAATGGAAAAATGGCTCAGCTTGCATCACGTTACGAGATCAACTCATCACAAATATCAATCAGTTATTATTTAAATTAGGAAATAAAATACTACACTTGGGTCCATCCATATATCCGTTGTAATTCTGTTGTTTTTCACTTTCATTTTAGACTTTGTGGAATATAGCTATCGGGGAACATAATGGGAACCACATGGGGAAGTATATATATTGGGAAACAGAGGACGGGGGAATATAGAGATCGATGAACATAGGTACTGGGGAACATAGAAACTGGGGAACGTACGACCTGGGAAAATAGAGACTGGGGAGACTTCCCACACAGGCGCTACTGACAGGGACATTATTTCATATGAGTAATGCTAATAAGTAATAGTATCGTGATGCATTTGTATCATTATTTCTTCAATAAACAATGTTTGGCTAGCTTAACACGATTTAAAAAAGTACTTGAAATATCAGCAAAATATAAGCTGAAGAGGTGATTTGGTCTAGATTATAACATCATTTTGTGAAAAATTGATTTAGAATAAAAAGGTTATGAAATAATCACTAGAATAGTACAGAAAAAAAACAGTTAAAATTTCAAATTACAAATTCATAGAACATTATCAACCTTAAATAACTTAAATGTTCATTCACTTGAAGTTGTGTCTCGCTACCGCAACCCACGTCTTCAATGGATGAAAATTACTGATATTTGTTTAATTTGGTATTAACCATTCCTAAACCTTTCTGCTTAAACACTCATTACGTTCCCACTAACAATGATTTAATCGGTTAATAAAACAGATTATAAACAACTTTAGTCGTGCTTAACATTTTAAGGTTTAACATTGGGCGGGGGGGGGGGGGGGGTACGTTGTTCTATTATATGAAATGTTAAAAATATATTTCCTGTTAAAACAATTTTTTTTACAACATAACATTATTTTAAAAACAAAATGGTATTTTGCAACATATATTTAACTGTAACATTAATCCATATAGTGTCTTTTAAACATAATATAATAAATATAACTCAAATACACTACATCACTTCCACTATCCTTTACACATTAATATGCATGTGAGGATGTAAAGTATATTAGTTCGGGAGCAATAAAAGGTATGTTTTGAGCTATGTTAATCAGGTATGACATAGCTTATATTATTTCGTGTGAGCAATAAAATATATATTTTGAGCTTTTTGAGTCGGGTATGACATAGCTCAACTTGTAATTTACAATTGCAAACATCTAATTCCAATAATAACTCTCGCTCGTGTCAGGTGCTCAGGTACATATAGTAACATAACCTTTGTGTTGCTGAATTGTTTGTTCCTATATTTGATTCATTCGAAGCTGACGCGAATTCAAGATCCAAATGATGTCAATTATGTGCAAGTAGATATCTACAAAATTGAACTACTGTACTGTTTAAGCCTCTGACATAGAGTACATGTTTTCAATTTTAGTTGCATTTTAATAACATGTAATTTGCTATTTGTTTGAACACATATTTTAACGATCACAACAGCATAGGGGATACGACTAGGCTTCTGACATTTCTGTTATAGACATTTTCCGTTTTCTAGCAGCCACAGCCATTGATTTCAGCTGCTGTAGTTGTCCTGTTTGTTCCACCAAATTATAAAATACACTGTCTGTTTTCTCCAGAAGCTCAGCTGGCTGGTCAAACTCTGCCACCTGGCCTGATGACATAACCTGGTGACAGAAATGATAAGGTAGCATCTGGCAAAACTAGCACATGGTCGCAAACCATACATTACAGAAACATAATGTGAATTTATATTTCACGCCAATAATGTCAGTATTGATTGCTACGCACCAGTACTTTACCCGTAGTTATTACTCACCGGTTTTTCATCGGTATATAGCCTATGCTACCCACCATTTATCAGTATTTATTATTGTTACTCACCAGTACTTTACCAATAGTTATTACTCACCGGTTCTTTATCGCTATATAGCCTATGTTACCCACCAGTAATTAATCAGTATGTATTATTGCCACTCACCAGTACTTTATCAGTGTCTGTGAACATTTACTCACATTTATTCTATCAGTATCTGTGGTTGATACTCACAGTACGTTATCAGTAGTTATGTTATTCACCAGTACTTGATCAGTATCTATATTCTACTTACAAGTGCTTTATCCGTATTTAAGATTGCTACTCACCAGTACTTTCTGTGAACATTTACTCACATTTATTCTATCAGTATCTGCGGTTGATACTCACAGTACGTTATCAGTAGTTATGTTATTCACCAGTACTTGATCAGTATCTATATTCTACTTACAAGTTCTTTATCCGTATTTAAGATTGCTACTCACCAGTACTTTATCAGTATCTATGATCGTTTGTAGACGATGAGCGATGGTAATAACTGTACACTGATTGAACTCATTGCGTATTGTTTCCTGTACAAGACTGTCTGTTCTGTAAATAAAATAAGTGTCTAATGACTTGAGATTTGTTAGCCTCAACCATAGATCTCAGAGGATAGTGGACTTCTCTGATAGGGTAGCAACTTCAGGGACGTATTTAATAGCTCCCTTATGTTTCCTGGTGCTCTCCATGGTATTTGAAAAAAATTGTAAAAATTCTAAATATAATAATAAGTGAGACAATTGTGTGTAGCTGTGGTTTCCCCAAGGCACTTACTTCTGTACGGTACAGACAGCTACGCCCATGAATATTTCTAGCACATCGTATCACATTATATGAACAGATATGAACAGATTCAGATTCCTGAAGGAATATCTTTGCTACATAGAATTAGTTCAGGTTTATTGAGGGAACATCTGTGTTACATAAATATAAGGCCATACAAATACAGTAGTAGTAATAAATAATATATGAAGGAACCCAACGTACATCACGTACGTACCAGTAGGCAATATGTACCAGAGTGAGCTGATTGAGATACATGTAAAACTACTCTAGACGAGCAGGTCCCCTGTATAGACTCAGACCACGTGATTATCAGAATAGCAGGTTACCGAAAGGAACCTAATTATGTTACTGTCATAGATATAACAAAAAAATAGCATTTATATTAAATGTTTGATTAAATCTGTCTTAACCAAGGCCAATTACTGGGTGAGCCTATAACATCAATAAATTACCTCCTAACCCACATCCTTCTTTCGATTTATTTATTCCATACACATATTATTATTATATTATCTTACTTTTGGTCGACATTAGCTGTTGCCTCGTCCACCAGGAGGATACAACTATGACGTAACAGAGCACGTGACAGACAGAGCAGCTGTCTCTGACCAACACTGAAGTTAGTGCCTCCCCCTGTCACCTCACTGTACAGAGTGAAACCCTCCAGTATCAGACTGGACTTCATACACACCTGGAAAACATACAATTAAACACGAATGAATGAAAATGAATGAATGAATGAATGAATGAATGAATGAATGAATGAATGAATGAATGAATGAATGAATGAATGAATGAATGAATGAATGAATGAATCAATCAATCAATCATTGAATGAATGAATAAATGAATGGGGTTGAAATGAAATGAAATGAATCGGGTTTTAGGCCACCTTTGTGCACATATAGGCTAAACTGGGCCAGGAGAACCTCCTGAGGATGGTGAGATGATTGAGATGACACTGTCCTCCAGACACAGGTCTCGAAATTCGAGCACTGGCGGTCTGAGGCCGAGCACGCTACCTCTCGGTCACGGAGGCTCCCCACAATACTGACTTTCACACGTGTATGCGGAAGAAACATTTTTGTTTCTTTCAAACCGCCGAGACCGGGAACCGAACCCCAAACTCTGGCGTGAAAGGCAGCGGTGTTAACCACTACCTTAGGGCCCCCGCCCATGAATGGGGTTATTAGGTCACTAACATTATAAACTGTACCAGGAGAACCATCTGAAGATGGTAAGGTTAATGATAGAACACTGCCCTTCAGTAATATGATTCAATCCATGGAAATCATAGCTTGAGCGCACTACCTCTTGGTTACGGAGGCTCTCCACAATATTGAATATCTACGAGTGAGCAGATAAGAAATATGTGTTTCTTTGAAACCTAAATGTCAGAGCGGGGGACGAACCCGTGAGCCCCGAATTTACAGGCAGCCAGCATTAAAGGTGACATATCACCCCTTTTATAGTCTGAATACATTTGTGACAAATAAATCAAAGTTACCACAAGATGGGGCACAATTGTTTTCTTATATGGGGTGATCGGCTATCATGTGACCCATGTGACCCATGTGAGCCAATCACCCTATATAAGGAGACAATATAAGGAGACAATTTTGATTTATTTGTCACACAATTATTCATACTATATATGGGGTGATAGGTCACCTTTAATAACTACACCACTGCCCCACCTGTCAAATTAACCCTTGACGCGCTGAATTATTTTTGTATAACCCATGGCAATCAAAGGGTTTTTTTAATTTGAATTCATCATAAATGTCTTATTTAGCTCATTCTGATTCATTTAAATACCTATGTTATGGGTCTACGGCCAATAAAAATATTTTGATTCTTACACTGTGGGAACCGAAATAGTCGTCAGATTCTGACGACTAAAGTCGGTCCCCGCGCTGTAGGGGTTAAGAAACACCTTACATGTTTTACCCTCACATTGATATTGGCATTGACGTGTTATATTTGCTTTTGGGCAAATATTCGAGCAGTTATTCATTTCACTTTTTGACATATTTTGGTATTTGAAATACACGATGCCCTGCATTAAACTAACATTTAAGCTACGCACACATTTCAATAATTAACCATAATTCACAAAACCTATGTGATTGAATAGCAATGAACTACCATTGTGAAATGTTTGCGTTTTTCATTAAAATACTGAAATATGAAGATAATGGGGTGATGTTTGGGCAGCTTTAACAAATGTGTATGGTGGACATACCAGACATTGAATTGTTGTCATGAGTGTTGCTTTGCGGCGCTTGCCCAACAATAAAACATTCAACGTCCGTTGTAGGGGTTGAAAGTTAATCCTTCTCACTTACTATAAATAATGTCAATACATACTGTAGACGACTTACCTTGTCCAGACAATCCCACAGCTCGCTGTCTGAGTGTTCCGATGCTGGATCTAGATTTTTTCTCAGAGTACCCTCTAGTAATATGGGGTCCTGAAAATAATTATATAGAGTATATGATTTTAAAAATACTTCAAGCCTTATATGCATGTAAATGACTTGTCGCATATTTTCGTATTCTTTTCCGTGGTATCACAACTATATTCGATATCAGATGACGAACGCCTCTATCTGAGGTATCAATATGTGTAGTTTTATCATCTGTGCTATGGTAGTTCTATTATCATGAATATAGCGTAACTATATCTACACATTTTAACATTCTTACCTATATATATATATATATAACAGCTATGTGGGATCTAACAAGATACAAATCTTTAGAATAAACACTTATTATCTATTGTACTACTGAATTGTTTTTTTTTCTATTGTTCCTTCATTGTGTTAATTTGAAATCGGATTTGCTATATACCGGTCCAGCAGCCGAAGGCCTAACATTTCTACCTGTGGTATGACAACTATGTATAATATCTAAATGATGTAAGTTCTCAGGAATGGTGTAACAGCTATGTATGATCTTAGAAGAAGCGAGCTTTACAGCCATAAACACATTTTGTACCATTATCGCCTACCTGAAGTATAACAGCTATGTTAGATTAGAAAATATGTAATTTAAACCTAATAGCCACAAATGACACTTTTAACATACCTACCTGTGGTATAACAACTATGTTAGAATCTCAACACATGTAATATAAACCTTATAGCCATAAATCACACTTTTAACATACCAACCTGTGGTATAACAGCTATATTAGATCTGAGATGATGAAGTCCTATCTTTGTGATATCCACACCATCCACCAGGATTAGGCCATCAGGCTCCACCATCCTCAGTAAACAAGACAGTAAAGTACTCTTACCAGCTCCTGTTCTCCCAACAACTCCCACCTGTAATAACATAGATCTGACATTGTCCCAGAAAGACATGTTGTTTTAAAGTTGACCCAGTGTCGTAGACGCTGGACCGGCATTAAAAAAATATGGGTTTAGTCGTCTTGACAATCCGGAATAAAAAATTCAATGGTATTTTATATTCTCTTTTTCTCTGGCTTCACAGTGAAGTTTTCCTATCTGTTCTTTGCCTTTCACAGATAGATTTTCCTACATTTTCTTTGTATTTCACAGTGCGATTTTCCTACCTTTTCACAGGTTTTCACATTGTTTTTTTCCTACTTTTCCTCTGACTTGCGCAGTGAGATTTTTCTACATTTCAGCTGGCTTTGACAGTGAGGTTTTCTTACCTTTTCTCTAGCTTTCACAGTGAGTGTGACGTCACGTAGAGCCAGGGATTCCTGACCAGGATATCTGAGACTGACGTCCTTCAGTGAGATATGACCTTGATCAGGCCAGGTGTCAGGAGGAACCACATCTGTCACCCAGGGGGCCTCCTGGTCAAGATGATTGTACTGAACCACCCTCTCCACTGATGTCATCTGGAGAAACACAATGTGATATTATTATAGCCATGGTCAACTGATGATTATTTGCGGGACAACTACACTCCCACAATTCAAAGTGACCCAGTCCTGACCAACAGTCATGAAACAAGATCATAAGGAGTTCTTAAATCACAGTGTGACTATATGCTTGAGCGACATCTATGAGTAAAAATAACAAAAAGTCGACTACTATCAGATGATATTTATCTTAGCTATGCTCTTTGGCGACATTAGGTCGCAATATCTATGTTGTACACCTGTTGTGTTGACATGGCAACCGATACGACCAGCTGCCCATGGCAGAATCAGGCTACTTTTGGTAGTTTTCCTGCCTTTACCCTGCCGATTGCAAGTGATTTTTAATATCTATTTTAAGCCCCAGTGTGAATCAACCTGTAGCCTAGTGTATCATAGGCCTACACATGATGCAATGTATAGACAACTAACAGCCTAGACACTGGCCACGCATGCCCATTTGAGAGCTGACCACAGGTTTAAGAGAGAACCACCCTATGCACTCATGTCATCTGGGAAAACAAAATGTGACATTATTAAGAACCACCTTCTCCACTGATGTCACCTGGAAGAACAAAATGTGACATTATCAAGAAACACCTTCTGCACTGATGTCAGCTGGAAGAACAAAATGTGACATTATCAAGAAACACCTTCTCCAATGGTGTCATCTGGAAGAACAAAATGTGACATCATCAAGAACCACCTTCTCCACTGATTTCAACTGGAAGAACAAGATGTGACATTATTAAGAGAGAACCACCTTCTCCACTGGTGTCACCTGGAGAACAAAATGTGACATTATCGAGAACCACCTTCTCCACTGATGTCATCTGGAAGAACAAAATGTGACATTATCAAGAACCACCTTCTTCACTGGTGTCATCTGGAAGAACAAAATGTGACATTATCAAGAACCACCTTCTCCACTGGTGTCATCTGGAAGTGCAAAATGTGACATTATCGAGAACCACCTTCTCCATTGGTGTCATCTGGAAAAACAAAATGTGACATTATCAAGAACCACCTTCTCCACTGGTGTCATCTGGAAGTGCAAAATGTGACATTAACAAGAACCACCATCCCCACTGGTGGCATCTGGAAGAACAAAATGTGACATTATCAAGAACCACCTTGTCCACTGGTGTCATCTGGAAGTGCAAAATGTGACATTAACAAGAACCACCATCCCCACTGATGTCATCTGGAAAAAACAAAATGTGACATTATCAAGAACCACCTTCTCCACTGGTGTCATCTGGAAGAACAAAATGTGGTATTTTCAAGAACCACCTTCTCCATTGGTGTCATCTGGAAGAACAAAATGTGACATTATCAAGAACCACCATCCCCATTGGTGTCATTTGGAAGAACAAAATGTGACATTATCAAGAACCACCATCCCCATTGGTGTCATCTGGAAAAAACAAAATGTGACATTATCAAGAACCACCTTCTCCACTGGTGTCATCTGGAAGAACAAAATGTGGTATTTTCAAGAACCACCTTCTCCATTGGTGTCATCTGGAAGAACAGAATGTGACATTATCAAGAACCACCTTCTCCATTGGTTTCATCTGGAAGAACAAAATGTGACATTATCAAGAACCACCATCCCCATTGGTGTCATCTGGAAAAAACAAAATGTGACATTATCAAGAACCACCTTCTCCACTGGTGTCATCTGGAAGAACAAAATGTGGTATTTTCAAGAACCACCTTCTCCATTGGTGTCATCTGGAAGAACAGAATGTGACATTATCAAGAACCACCTTCTCCACTGATGTCATCTGGAAGAACAAGATGTGACATTATCAAGAACCACCTTATCCACTGGTGTCATCTGGAAGAACAAAATGTGCCATCATCAAGAACCACCTTCTCCACTGATTTCAACTGGAAGAACAAGATGTGACATTATCAAGAACCACCTTCTCCACTGATTTCAACTGGAAGAACAAGATGTGACATTATTAAGAGAGAACCCCCTTCTCCACTGATGTTATCTGGGAAAACAGCATGTGATATTATAAAGAAAGAACCACCTTCTCCACTGATGTCAACTGGAAGAACAAGATGTGACATCATTAAGAGAGAACCCCCTTCTCCACTGATATCAACTGGAAGAACAAAATGTGACATTATCAAGAACCACCTGCTCCACTTGGGTCACCTGGAAGAACAAAATGTGACATCATCAAGAACCACCTTCTCTACTGGTGTCATCTGGAAGAACAAAATGTGACATTATCAAGAACCACCTTCTCCACTGATGTCATCTGGAAGAACAAAATGTGACATTATCAAGAACCACCTTCTCCACTGGTGTCATCTGGAAGAACAAAATGTGGTATTTTCAAGAACCACCTTCTTCATAGGTGTCATCTGGAAGAACAAAATGTGACATTATCAAGAACCACCTTCTCCACTGGTGTCATCTGGAAGAACAAAATGTGGTATTTTAAAGAACCACCTTCTCCATTGGTGTCATCTGGAAGAACAAAATGTGACATTATCAAGAACCACCTTCTCCACTGATTTCAACTGGATGAACAAGATGTGACATTATCAAGAACCACCTTCTTCACTGGTGTCATCTGGAAAAACAAAATGTGACATTATCAAGAACCACCTTCTCCAGTGGTGTCATCTGGAAGAACAAAATGTGACATTATTAAGAACCACCTTCTCCACTGATTTCAACTGGAAGAACAAGATGTGACATTATTAAGAGAGAACCCCCTTCTCCACTGATGTTATCTGGGAAAACAGCATGTGATATTATAAGGAAAGAACCACCTTCTCCACTGATGTCAACTGGAAGAACAAGATGTGACATTATTAAGAGAGAACCCCCTTCTCCACTGATGTTATCTGGGAAAACAGCATGCGACATTATTAAGAAAGAACCACCTTCTCCACTGATGTCAACTGGAAGAAAAAGATGTGATATTATCAAGAACTTGAAGATCAAAATGTGACATTATTAAGAACCACCTTCTCCACTGATGTCAACTCAATCGGAAGAACGAAATGTGACATTATCAAGAAGAACCACCTGCTCCACTGTGGTCACCTGGAAGAACAAAATGTGACATCATCAAGAACCACCTTCTCTACTGGTGTCATCTGGAAGAACAAAATGTGACATTATCAAGAACCACCTTCTCCATTGGTTTCATCTGGAAGAACAACATGTTGCATTATCAAGAACCACCTTCTCCACTGGTGTCATCTGGAAAAAACAAAATGTGACATTATCAAGAACCACCTTCTCCACTGGTGTCATCTGGAAGAACAAAATGTGGTATTTTCAAGAACCAACTTCTCCATTGGTGTCATCTGGAAGAACAAAATGTGGTATTTTCAAGAACCACTTTCTCCATTGGTGTCATCTGGAAGAACAACATGTGACATTATCAACAACCACCTTCTCCACTTGTGTCATCTGTAAGAACAAAATGTGACATTATCAAGAACCACCTTCTCCACTGGTGTCATCTGGAAGAACAAAACGTGACATTATCAAGAACCACCTTTTCCATTGGTGTCATCTGGAAGAACAAAATGTGACATCATCAAGAACCACCTTCTCCACTGATGCCATCTGGAAGAACAAACTGTGACATTATCAAGAACCACCTTCTCCAGTGGTGTCATCTGGAAGAACAAAATGTGACATTAACAAGAACTACCATCCCCACTGGTGTCATCTGGAAGTACAAAATGTGACATACTCAAGAACTACCTTCTCCATTGGTGTCATCTGGAAGAACAAAATGTGACATTTTCAAGAACCACCTGCTCCACTGGGGTCACATGGAAGAACAAAATTTGACATTATCAAGAACCACCTTCTTCACTGATTTCAACTGGAAGAACAAGATGTGACATTATCAAGAACCACCTTCTCCACTGATTTCAACTGGAAGAACAAGATGTGACATTATTAAGAGAGAACCCCCTTCTCCACTGATGTTATCAGGGAAAACAGCATGCGACATTATTAAGAAAGAACCACCTTCTCCACTGATGTCAACTGGAAGAACAAGATGTGATATTATCAAGAACTTGAAGATCAAAATGTGACATTATTAAGAACCACCTTCTCCACTGATGTCAACTCAATCGGAAGAACGAAATGTGACATTATCAAGAAGAACCACCTGCTCCACTGTGGTCACCTGGAAGAACAAAATGTGACATCATCAAGAACCACCTTCTCTACTGGTGTCATCTGGAAGAACAAAATGTGACATTATCAAGAACCACCTTCCACACTGATGTCATCTGGAAAAAACAAAATGTGACATTATCAAGAACCACCTTCTCCACTGGTGTCATCTGGAAGAACAAAATGTGGTATTTTCAAGAACCACCTTCTCCATTGGTGTCATCTGGAAGAACAAAATGTGACATTATCAAGAACCACCATCCCCATTGGTGTCATTTGGAAGAACAAAATGTGACATTATCAAGAACCACCATCCCCATTGGTGTCATCTGGAAAAAACAAAATGTGACATTATCAAGAACCACCTTCTCCACTGGTGTCATCTGGAAGAACAAAATGTGGTATTTTCAAGAACCACCTTCTCCATTGGTGTCATCTGGAAGAACAGAATGTGACATTATCAAGAACCATCTTCTCCATTGGTTTCATCTGGAAGAACAAAATGTGACATTATCAAGAACCACCATCCCCATTGGTGTCATCTGGAAGAACAAGATGTGACATTATCAAGAACCACCTTCTCCATTGGTGTCATCTGGAAGAACAAAATGTGACATTTTCAAGAACCACCTGCTCCACTGGGGTTACATGGAAGAACAAAATGTGACATTATCAAGAACCACCTTCTCCACTGATTTCAACTGGAAGAACAAGATGTGACATTATCAAGAACCACCTTCTTCACTGGTGTCATCTGGAAAAACAAAATGTGACATTATCAAGAACCACCTTCTCCACTGATTTCAACTGGAAGAACAAGATGTGACATTATCAAGAACCACCTTCTTCACTGGTGTCATCTGGAAGAACAAAATGTGACATTATTAAGAACCACCTTCTCCACTGATTTCAACTGGAAGAACAAGATGTGACATTATTAAGAGAGAACCCCCTTCTCCACTGATGTTATCTGGGAAAACAGCATGTGATATTATAAGGAAAGAACCACCTTCTCCACTGATGTCAACTGGAAGAACAAGATGTGACATTATTAAGAGAGAACCCCCTTCTCCACTGATGTTATCTGGGAAAACAGCATGCGACATTATTAAGAAAGAACCACCTTCTCCACTGATGTCAACTGGAAGAACAAGATGTGATATTATCAAGAACTTGAAGATCAAAATGTGACATTATTAAGAACCACCTTCTCCACTGATGTCAACTCAATCGGAAGAACGAAATGTGACATTATCAAGAAGAACCACCTGCTCCACTGTGGTCACCTGGAAGAACAAAATGTGAAATCATCAAGAACCACCTTCTCTACTGGTGTCATCTGGAAGAACAAAATGTGAAATTATCAAGAACCACCTTCTCCATTGGTTTCATCTGGAAGAACAACATGTTGCATTATCAAGAACCACCTTCTCCACTGGTGTCATCTGGAAAAAACAAAATGTGACATTATCAAGAACCACCTTCTCCACTGGTGTCATCTGGAAGAACAAAATGTGGTATTTTCAAGAACCAACTTCTCCATTGGTGTCATCTGGAAGAACAAAATGTGGTATTTTCAAGAACCACTTTCTCCATTGGTGTCATCTGGAAGAACAACATGTGACATTATCAACAACCACCTTCTCCACTTGTGTCATCTGTAAGAACAAAATGTGACATTATCAAGAACCACCTTCTCCACTGGTGTCATCTGGAAGAACAAAACGTGACATTATCAAGAACCACCTTTTCCATTGGTGTCATCTGGAAGAACAAAATGTGACATCATCAAGAAACACCTTCTCCACTGATGCCATCTGGAAGAACAAACTGTGACATTATCAAGAACCACCTTCTCCAGTGGTGTCATCTGGAAGAACAAAATGTGACATTATCAAGAACCACCATCCCCACTGGTGCCATCTGGAAGAAACAAAATGTGACATTATCAAGAACCACCTTCTCCACTGATGCCATCTGGAAGAACAACATGTGACATTATCAACAACCACCTTCTCCACTTGTGTCATCTGTAAGAACAAAATGTGACATACTCAAGAACTACCTTCTCCGTTGGTGTCATCTGGAAGAACAAAATGTGACATCATCAAGAACCACCTTCTCCACTGATGTCATCTGGAAGAACAAAATGTGACATCATCAAGAACCACTATCCCCACTGGTGTCATCTGTGAGAACAAAATGTGACATCATCAAGAACCACTATCCCCACTGGTGTCATCTGTGAGAACAAAATGTGACATTATCAAGAACCACCTTCTCCGTTGGTGTAATCTGGAAGAACAAAATGTGACATTATCAAGAACCACCATCCCCACTGGTGCCATCTGGAAGAAACAAAATGTGACATTATCAAGAACCACCTTCTCCACTGATGCCATCTGGAAGAACAACATGTGACATTATCAACAACCACCTTCTCCACTTGTGTCATCTGTAAGAACAAAATGTGACATACTCAAGAACTACCTTCTCCGTTGGTGTCATCTGGAAGAACAAAATGTGACATCATCAAGAACCACCTTCTCCACTGATGTCATCTGGAAGAACAAAATGTGACATCATCAAGAACCACTATCCCCACTGGTGTCATCTGTGAGAACAAAATGTGACATCATCAAGAACCACTATCCCCACTGGTGTCATCTGTGAGAACAAAATGTGACATTATCAAGAACCACCTTCTCCGTTGGTGTAATCTGGAAGAACAAAATGTGACATTATCAAGAACCACCTTCTCCACTGATGTCATGTGGAAGAACAAAATGTGACATTATCAAGAACCACCTTCTCCACTGGTGTCATCTGGAAGAACAAAATGTGACATTATCAACAACCACCTTCTCCACTTGTGTGATCTGTAAGAACAAAATGTGACATTATCAAGAACCACCTTCTCCACTGGTGTCATTTGGAAGAGCAAAATGTGGCATTATCAAGAACCACCTTCTCCATTGGTGTCATCTGGGAGAACAAAATGTGACATCATCAAGAACCACTTTCTCCACTGATGTCATCTAGAAGAACAAAATGTGACATTATCGAGAACCACCTTCTCCACTGGTGTCATCTGGAAGAGCAAAATGTGACATTAACAAGAACCACCTTCTCCACTGGTGTCATCTAGAAGAACAAAATGTGGTATTTTCAAGAACCACATTCCTTCTCCACTGATGTCATCTGGAAGAACAAAATGTGACATTATCAAGAACCACCTTCTCCACTGGTGTCATCTGGAAGAACAAAATGTGACATTATCAACAACCACCTTCTCCACTTGTGTGATCTGTAAGAACAAAATGTGACATTATCAAGAACCACCTTCTCCACTGGTGTCATTTGGAAGAGCAAAATGTGGCATTATCAAGAACCACCTTCTCCATTGGTGTCATCTGGGAGAACAAAATGTGACATCATCAAGAACCACTTTCTCCACTGATGTCATCTAGAAGAACAAAATGTGACATTATCGAGAACCACCTTCTCCACTGGTGTCATCTAGAAGAACAAAATGTGGTATTTTCAAGAACCACATTCCTTCTCCACTGATGTCATCTGGAAGAACAAAATGTGACATTATCAAGAACCACCTTTTCCACTGGTGTCATCTGGAAGAACAACATGTGACATTTTCAAGAACCACCTTCTCTACTGATGTCAGCTGGAAGAACAAGATGTGACATTATCAAGAACCACCTTCTCCACTGGTGTCATCTAAAAGAACAACATGTGCCATTATCAAGAACCACCTTCTCCATTGGTGTCATCCAGAAGAAGAAAATGGGACATTATCAAGAACCACCTTCCACACTGGTTTCATCTGGAATACAACTGACAAATACTCTCACTACTGAAAATATATCTACAAAATGTTATAAATAGCTCAATGTTGTGTATAATGTCTTAATAATGCTGAAAATGTTTCCATATGAAAAATATATTATATTGTTTTAACACTGGTATTGACCGGTACATAATGAACGGGTTCACTCAATGATAGCCTAATGTTGGGACAATGTGCTGGCGTATTCTCAACATTACCCCGACAGTTGGATTAAATGCCTCGTGCTACACGCTGCTCTCTCGCACATGTGTACATAATTATGTCATCAGGTGAAATAATGTACATATATATTTTTGGAGGTAGGCCCCTGCTACTAAAAGCCAATTTGGGACACAAAAATATCTCAGAGGAGGCTATGATATGGCGTGTATTCCAGATTTATTATCACGGCTGTGTGGGAGGCATATATCGGGTGGCCGCGAATAACTATTTGTTCTGGGTGAACATGATTGTACACGTCAAAATTTATGGATTAAAGCAAATCCTTCAAATACACAATCCCGCACCTTGGTCTTTTTTGTTACATTTGGGAAAATGATTTTTCTATTTAACCCTTTAAGCCCCCACGATGCATTAAAGCATCATTTTACATCCCTGAAAACGGATTTAATTTTCCTACAACTAGGCGTTTTAGAAAGATATTTCCATGAAGCTAGTTAACCAATACATGACAATTTTCTTCAATTTCCCACCTACTTCAAGTCATCTTCATCCACTACAAGTCGAGAATCGCGTCAGCAATTCGCGGCTTGTAGTGGATGAAGATGACAATGGTAAATTCAGGCCTGAAAGGGTTAAATATAAAATATACAATACCTGATTTAGAAAAACGCAGTTTATCAAAGGTTATTTGTCTTCACAAATGGGTGAATGTCACAACTGAATACTTAAAAGTTAACTAACCAAACAGTATATGTATATTTGCTTCAATACACTCTATATAGTTTGGAATGTATTCTTATTGTGTATTAATTCTTACCATAGTTTCACTTTCTGCAGACATACGCAGAAAATATTGCACAATGACGATGAGGTTAGCAATATAAGACAACCCCAAACCAATGGAGGAATTGTCGCTATCTGAAATGGCATCCCAACTTGCAAATCAATGATAGTTAAGTGCATAATGACGTGTACATTGTAGTATTGCAATTATTATATCCGCAATCAAATGGAAAACAGATGCTCAAGTAATTATAGTTGATATAATATTATGCATAATGTTTAATTATATAAATGTATATTATAAAAAAAAACAGCGTCAAAGAAATAAAACATTGTCATCATTTCATTGGAAAGTAGCCCCTATCATTATAACATTAATACTAAAAATAACTTGACGTAAAAATATTTTTTCAAATACAATCTTGCATATTTGATTTTGTACTTATGTGTAGTACTTTCTGAGTAGACAATAACACATATCTTCTATGATTGGACAGGCTACTCAGTCATTCTGAGTATCCAATCACAGAAGAGATGATAGTTAGACATACTATCTTTGTTTGTGAGAAAAGCTATCAGCAGACAACAGATTAGAAACACTGAGACGGTCCACTCCGATCTGATCCCCATCCATCTCTGAGCATTAATATAGAGGAACCAGGCTGATGTGTGTCTATCCTGGAGCTGGTAAAACATCTCCCTGAAGTGATCCTCTTTGTCCAGAGCTCTGATCACTGGTAGACCTTCTATGGTGTCCATCATGTGACTGTACAGGGGGCTACGACCTCAAGAGAAGGAAAATGAAGACATTATAAGATAATTAAAGATGCATCATCAGATTATCACGTCAGAGATTTGATCACGGACAGTAAAATGGAATAAATGTAATGGAATACACCACACATTTCAAATTGCTGTATGTATATGTTGGTTATTAGCTCGTGTTTATTTCCCTTTTTCAATTCCAATTCAATTTTATTTTTACCAGATATTAAATTAAATTGAACTTAAAAAATAGCAAATCTAGTACATTGATTGAAATATATCACATTTGGCATTAGCTATATCTATATTAAAACACACCGGTTACCATATATACGTATATTTATATATGTATATTTAGTGACTTAGTATCATCCCTGGAGCAAACAAGATGTATCTACCCGATTTTGATTTTCTGTTGGACCACCGTTTTTGGAGCTGGCCCAGCATGAAATGAATATTAATTTGGCATTGGGTCAACATGCTCAATGTCCCATGTTTATTCGGATCAATATGACTAAATAAATGATAATAGCTCTTACATGCTGATTCCAGCCGTCGTAATTCCCGTAAGCTGTACATGGCGTATTGTCTAAGGATGACCAGGATCACCAACACAGGGATGCAGATAGCTATGATGATAGCGTTAGCCACACAAATAAACACGAGAACTCCAACCATCAAAGAGCCAACCTAGTAGTGAGTTTAATGATAAGAGTGATCTTATCGTTTCTGAACAAGTAGAAAGTATTTACAACTACTTGCATCAAAATGGGACAATCATTTCATAATAATATAAATATATTATAACGCAATTTACACAAAAAAAAACATTACTTTATCATTTTAACATTGCAACGTTAATATTAATTGACATAATCGACATTGATATGTTGATCTCCCTTTCAGCGCGGGTATACGTCTTTATACGTCAGATTCTGACGTATGAAGTCGTAGACCCATAACATAGGTATGCAAATGAATCAGAAAGAGCTAACTGAGACATTCATGATTGTTTCAAGTTTAACAAAAAAAAACATTTGGTCTCCATGGTTTATATAAAAATAATTCAGCGTTGTAAGGGAAAACAAGTTATTGAAAAAAATCTAATCAAGTACGTATAATAACTACTTGCAGAAATGACTTGCGATAGCTCTCTGGCAAGCATTCCGTCTATAAAACCCAGGTCTCTTGTGAAGCGATTTAACACCTTCCCTTAAATAACAGAAAAATAAAATACTTCAAATGACACATGTTGCAACTCACATGGACTGTACTATGTATCAACTGTTTATGGAAATATTTATCAGTATTGATGATACGTTTGACACGATTATTTGAAAAGTCAGACCACATTAGAAACATGGATTACATATAAACATGCAAACAAACAAAACGAAGAAATATTCCCGTATGTTAAACACTGAATGACCACATAGAACTGTTTCTATGTAACCCATGGTAACAGGCACTTGAGCAACGGTATGTTACACCGAGGTGACATAATGCTACTTGCTGATTGCTATAGAGGCCTGCTTCTCCTACTTCTACAAAATGTACACGATACTGCAAGTAGTTGATGATAATGATATCGCTTTATACATTTCAAATTAAATTGATATGATATTAGTTGAAAAATTAGATTCGGCACAGAGCTGGGAAAGAATTTAAACCATGTCAGACCCAGGATCAAGACATTTATGATGATTTCAAATTGAAGTTAACCCTTTGGTCATCATGGTTTATACAAAATTAATTCAGCTTTGTGAGCATTAAGAGCTAATTATTATTGCTAAACAATACAAACCCGCAGGATTTTTTTCGAAGAAGCTGAGTGGAGATCTGATGACCTTGGCGAACATGTTCTTATGAAGGTATTTTCCAGCTACTGTGCTGAACATCATGTAGCTGACGTTAAAGGCGTCTGCCAGAATAACTAACAACAGGATGCTGAGACCATAAACCAAAAGAAACGTGTGGGAATCCTCTGTGACGTCATCAATTATAGTGTTAGATGCGTTAACACGTGACGTCAAGTTTCTGGCACTGAAAGCAACAACGTCAATGATAATATCGATCATCTCTAGATTTTATTAATGCAAAAATATAATTTTGGTATTAAATATTAACATACTTATTGAGGAAATGTGTAGATAGTAATTGTAATAAAAATTGTAAGTCTAATTATTAGTTACTGTTGCATTTCGTTACCTGTAATAGGATATTGTATTCGGTATTGTGGAATATGTATTTACCTTTCTAACAATAACCAATCTCCACCTATCTGCAATGTCTGAAAAACACATACGGAAAATAAAAAACATACAATATATTAAATATTTTATTGCATTTCAATCCTCATCTTTCAATCTAACAAAATCAGTTTTTTAAAGAGTATATTTTAATTGTTCAAGCACTTGAAGTAGTGTCTCGCCACCGCGAATCACAACTTATAGTGGCTGAAAATACCCATATTTGTTTAATTTGACACCAAATATTTGCAAATCTTGATGTTTAAACACCCATTTCATTCCCATTAACTGAGATTTAATCGGTTAATAAAACGGATTAAGAACGACAATTGTCGTGATCAATAGGTAAAGAATTACGAGTAAGTATGTCCAGAATGGAGCATACCAGCATACCAGCGAAATTGCCGTCAAAAAACAACTTCGACACTCTGATTGCTAAGAGTCGACATATTAGACTTACCAACACTAGCAATAACAGGATGGCAGTTACAGGGATGTATATGTGCCCTTTTCCAGCCTTCATGTAGCTAAGGAGCACACTGCTAGGAACACCTGTTCTGTCCATGTCATCATCATCACCAAAATATTCTGTCTGTAAAAAGAATGTGCAACTCAATTGTCTGATCTAGGGGCTTTTCAAAAACTAAATTGCCTCAACGTCGATCATGATTGCAAACAATCAATATTTGACATTCGAAATTTACTAAGGTGGTGCATTAAGTTGATGCACTTCTTTTTGAATTTAGAGTGTCAAGCCCCCATATATTACCCTGAAGGCATGGCGATGGCGCGACACCATAAATCATGTATATTTATAAGCTGATAAAACTAAATAATCATAGGTTGACACCACAAAAAATAAAATGAATCTGGTTTTAGGTCACCTCTGTCCACATGTAGGTTAAACTGGGCCAGGAGAACCTCTTGAGGGTGGTGAGATGAATTAGATGACACTGCCATCCAGACACAGAAATCGAAATTCGAACCCTGGCGGTCTGAGGTCGAAGACGCTACCTTTCGGTCACGGAGGCTCCTCACAATATTGCATATTTGCGAGTGAGCGGGGAAGAAATAGTTTGTTTCTTTGAAACTTGAATGCCAGAGCGGGGCTCGAACCAACGATCTCCGACTTTCAAAGCAGGCAGCTTTAACCGCTGCACCAAGACCCCAGCCCTTTGATTGACACCACATAGTTTTTGTTGCAAAATTCTGGATCAGTCCCTAATCTTGGTGGTATATCAAAAACCACACATTTCCGATTACACTATGTACTTTTGTATTGCCTACCATTGAATTTACTAATACCTGCTGTTTATATTTTCATTTAGTTGACATATATTTCATGATTGGAACTAGAACATTATGTTTCGTCGGGAATATGATGGTATTAAGCAGTAAATTAACGTTAGTACAGTAAAGATGGCGACTTTAGTGAGCATATCTACTATCTCGAAACAAAATTGACAATTTTACCGCTCTACATGAGGGCACTATAAAAAGCAAAGTTATATGTTGTCTTTTACTAACACGACACACAATTTCAAATATATGACAATTACCTACGTTTGAAAAAAATGATTAAAAACAGATGTAAAGCCAGCAATTTTATATGTCATTTCTTCTTCTATTTTTTTTGGTTTTGAAGGTCAAATAAAACATGTTGAAAGACCTGATAAACACTTCACGTGTTAAAAAGATTGTGCCAAACAAAATGATGAAAAAGTCCAGAATGTGGACGACTGAAACACGTCTTACCTCGACGACAGCAGCAGGTGATGACATATCATCAAACACACTGTCCGGTCTGGATATCTGGCTGTTTACACTGACTCCTCTCTGAAGACTGACACCTGACGACATCACTCCATGGTCTGACGTCATACTGATCTGACTGATTGCTCTCTGAAACTTGTGTTTATGTTTAGGCTTGGGCGGCTGAGTTTCTGTTGAGCTGCTACTTTTTACACTCATATTTGTGTCCGTGGAGGTGTAACTAATCTGACTAATTTTCCTCTGATTTTCTTGTCTGTTCGACGTTGAATCGTCTTGAGCTGCAAGTGGAACATCCATGCTGGCTTGGCTGATCTGTCTGTTCAATATATATCTGAAACACATTGCTGTAGTTTCATTGTGTCAAGGAGAAAAACGAAATTCGATCTATTCGGTGATGTAAATGTACAAGGCGTGCAGTGCAGATAATATTCGTATCAACAAATATAGCGTAATTGAGTTATTTATTTGACTTGAAATGCACAAAATAGTTACATATTCGCTGAGATTTTATATAGATGTATCCTTTGTCAAGATGGTTAAACTATGCAGCATGGGTCGTATAGGGTTATGGTTAAAACCATAATCGAGCCTGCTCTGAACAGTATTCAAAATAGCAGTTGATTCTTACATCCGAATCTACTGTTTTAACAAAAGCCTGTCGTCACAGGTGTATCGTATAGCTACGATTTGGGCATTTGTGTGTATGTGGTGCCTTTTTCTTCTCCCACTTTTTTGCGGAAGATGTATGTCCATACACATGAGGTATACTATGTTGACATTTTAGTGGTTGTTTTTTTAATTAAAATTGTACCCTGGTTTCAACGCTATCGCTTTTCAAGTCACCTTCACATGTTTTATCACATGAATGTATAATAAACATGCATAAAATCTGAGGTAGCAGATTACATTACGTCAAAAAATCCGATATTGTGTGAACAAAGGGTACCAGTGTTGGATTGCCAAGACTTGTCATGTTTTTTATAGTTCGCGATTGCATTCCGTGTCCATAGCAACAAGAATACTTATATTGGTACATGATAATTACTTTATATCGAAGCACGATATGCGTTGTACATTATTAAACTGAATTTGTTTCAGGTATAAAGTAAGGTGCCTAATATTAAATAACACATTTCCCAAATTCAATGCATATTTAAGGTTCGTAAATTTGGATTTACGTGAAAGAAAAATGACAAAGATCCTTACAACGCGGACATATTTTTTTTAAATCATGGAGACCCTTTCCGCTTCATTTGAATACCTATGTAATGGGTCCATGGTAATTTTATTTTTGTAAATTATTCAGTGCGGGGACCGTCTGTAGACGTCAGAATCTGACGTCTACAGATGTCGGATTCTGACTTCTTGAAACGGCCCCTGTGCTGAAAGGGTTACCAAATAACACGCTATATGTATAGTATTATGTGTTACGATCTTGTGTAATGACTATATGCATGCTATGTACCTATGCACTGAAACTGAGTAATTATTGAAGGTAGATGTTATCAACCGACAAAAACGATGCAGTTGGTAGACTCTAATTTGGTTGCATACTAGAATCTCGTTCGCTAGAGCGATTTTCATGGCTGGCGTAGGGTGTGCATGTATTTTTATTCATTTTTTTATTAGGCTTTATATATGCAAATATTATAGTGATTGCACAAATACGCAATTGCAAATAAAACTATGTACAGTATGATGTCAAAAACTGGTGACCAGCACCCTTACAATGTTTGACATCCAGGTTAAATTTCATATACACGTGAATTCGAGTTAAAGTGTAAAAGTAAGATACATATTATATAAAATAATATGTTTCGCGCATCAATTTTTCGCCATTTAGTAGAAATACAAAAATGATTCTTATTGTGCAATCAAGCGCTTCTATCCAATTTATACTCTTGGTCAGAGCTTAAGTCCACTATCCCTATTTATACTGTAACTGCGTGATTACGGTGATAATCATATGTCATGTTACCTACAGATTTGCCTGTGTCATGATTTATGATGATATACCATGGTATACATGTACATTATACAGCTGAAGCACTGTACCTTTGTGATGACTCCATCCCTGCCAGCATATACTCTCTAGAAAACTGACGGCTGATTGATTTTCTCTTTGGTGGTGATACTTCTTTTTCTTCCGTTTGTTTCTTTATTAACAAGTCTACATAAGCTTTGTCATTTTGCACTTCTTCAAATGGACCCTGCGCGGCTATGACCCCCTGAATAGATGACAAAACACATTGTATTCGACTGACTGCCTGACTGCCTGCCTGCCTGCGTGCCTGCCTGCCTGCCTGCCTGCCTGCCTGCCTGCCTGCCTGCCTGACTGCCTGCCTGCCTGCCTGCCTGCCTGCCCGCCCGCCCGCCCGCCCGCCCGACCGACCGACCGACTGACTGACTGACTGACTGACTGACAGTCATGACTGACTGACTGACTGACTGACTGACTGACTGACTGACTGACTGACTGACTGACTGACTGACTGACTGACTGACTGACTGACTGACTGACTGACTGACTGACTGACTGACTGACTGACTGACTGACTGACTGACTGACTGACTGACTGACTGACTGACTCATAGAATCATTGATTGACTGATTGATTGCTTAATTCATTGATTTATTGATTGATTTATTGATTCATTGTTTCATTGAGTGATTTATTGATTGATTCATTGATTACTTCATTGCTTAAATCATTGATTGATTCGTTGATTGATTCATTGATTTAATCATTGATTAATTCATTAATTGATTCATTGATTGATTCATTGACTGATTCATTGATTGATTCATTGATTGATTCATTGTTTGATTTATAGTAAACAATTCATGTTAGTAGTCAAATAAATTATAGCAGTAGTTTTTATTTTACCTTGTTCATGATATAGACGTAATCCACCTGAGGTAAATACTGAAGCTGATGAGTCACCAGGATTCTAGTTTTATTCTTCAGTACAGATTTTATACACCTGAAAACAATACTTTTTTTAAACACTATAATTTGCGGCGATTAACCCTTTAACCGCCAAAATATTCAATCTGAATTCCCACCCACTTGATGCTGATGCGATCCACAACTTCAAGTTAGTGAAAATTTATTTGACAAGATGGATGTCAACTGTTTTCAAATATTGCTAATTGATGTCACATTTTATATTTAACGTGTTTAAAACGTGGTAGTTAATGTGCTAATAAAAAATGAAAACCTGATTGTATGCGGCACCGGCGGTTAAAGGGCTAAGATCATTGAATTGAAACAAACAGTATAACAATGTTTACTTACTGTTTCAATAGTGTAGAATCACGCATTAAAGACTAAGTGACATTTATCATGTTTATGCATGGCGTGAAATGTTGTAACACAAACACGGTAAAGTACATAACATACGTATTGAGCATACTTTTGATATATTATACATCACATGTTTCTTTCATAAAATCAGGACATTATGTTCTTCATTGATTTTAAGGTGTGAATTGCTATCACTACTCACACCTCAAGGTGGAGGAAAATGGGCAGGAAGACTCCGGGTGTTAACCCTTTAAGTCCTCACGATGCATTAAAGCATCACTTTACATCACTGTATACAGACCTAATTTTCCTACAACTAGGGGTTTTATGATGAAAATTCCCTTGACAGAGTTTTACCAATACTTAGCAATTTTCTTTAATTTTTCACCCACTTGAAGTCATTTTCAGCCACTACAAGTCGAGAATTGCGGCAGCAATTCGCAGCTTGTAGTGGATGAGATGACAATGGTAAATTCAGACTCGAATTGCTATCACTACTCACACCTCAAGGTAAAGGAAAATGGGCAGGAAGACTCCGGGTGTTAACCCTTTAAGTCCTCACGATGCATTAAAGCATCATTTTAGATCACTGTATACAGACCTAATTTTCCTACAACTAGGGGTTTTATGATAAAAATTCCCTTGACAGAGTTTTACCAATACTTAGCAATTTTCTTTAATTTTTCACCCACTTGAAGTCATTTTCAGCCACTACAAGTCGAGAATTGCGGCAGCAATTCGCGGCTTGTAGTGGATGAGATGACAATGGTAAATTCAGGCTCGAAAGGATTAAGAGGGATAAATTTGATGTCGACATATATTGTGCAGCACTGATAAATCCGGCTTTATATTACATTAGAAACATCATGAACATGTCTAGTGTGCTTAGTATAACTTACATGTTAAACACTTGCTTTCCAACTTTTGGATCCAGAGCACTTAAAGGGTCATCCAGTAAATACACATCGGCGTCCTGGTAGACAGCCCTATTAGAAAGTATGGCAGTCTGAGATAGTATACTAAAGTAGACTACAAATATAGAACAAGCATACATATGTTTTCAGTATGCTAATATTAGCTGATGTTTTAAGTATACGACAATAATACAAAAAATATTATTATAATTATATCATTTTGTAATATATGCACTTTTATCAACTGATTGTATTTCATTTTGTATGTTATAAAAATAGTTTTAATTGTGTTAATAAAATTTTAAAAACTGTATAATGCATGTACAAATACATTATATAAAACATATTTGTTTTAAATATATCGTTAGCTCTATAATAAGAATATGCATATGCAGGGTCTGTATTCTCTGTAATGTATAGCTAACTTATGATAGGAACACTCGCTTTTTTATTTATTTCGGTTGATTCTCTTTCATCCAAATTATAGCAATATTTAATGTAATTATTTATTTGATAGTGTTATACACGTTTGGAATCTATGGCGATTCAAAATGATCGAGTGCTACCTTGCTAAGTTGACCCTGATTTTTTGGCCTCCGCTCAATGACCAGCCTCTCTCACCAACCCTGGTCAGGTCACCATTAGGCATCTCTGATATATCCTGATAAATAACACAACAGATATATAAAATAATAGCTATATGGTCGGGTATCTTTCACATCCATGTAGCCTGTACATGATATAGTGGCAGACACAATTCTCAAATACCATGAGTGAGAATGAATGTTTTAGCTTATTTTTTTATGTAGCAGCACATAAGACAAACTAAACTGAATACGTTACATTGTGTTATTATAAACAAGTGAATTATTTTCACAATTTTAAAAATAACATACAATGTTGATTTGGAATTAAGGCATGATTTATAAATATTGATTACTTACATCACTCAACCCACAGGCCTTAATGACTTGATTATAAGATTTATTTTGCTCTCTTCCCAGCAGAATATTCTCTCTCAGCGAATGAGAAAACAGCCAGGCTTGTTGAGGGACGTAAGATGTCCTGCCATTTACTTTGAGTTCACCTGACGTCACGTACATCTCACCCAGCAGAGAGAGGAGAAATGAACTCTACAAAAGGAACAACAAAGAAATTGTCGTAGATACAAATTGTCATTGTACAATGAATTTGTATGATTTGTTATAGATGTATGATACTTGAAAATCATAAAAATGTTTACTATGTATGTTGGCGAGATTAAACAGAGTTTTTAGTTTTAATGCAAGCGCTCCTTATTTTAGGTTTGCTACGAATCTTTTTATTGCAAAATATTTGTATACTCAATATTTTGTTAAACTCCAATAATTAACCCTTGCAGCGCGGGGACCATCTTTATACGTCTGAATCTTTCTGACGTAATCGATCCCCGCACTGAAAGAGTAAAACTATTCATAATGGTCGTAGACCAATAGCATAGGTATTCAAATGCACCGGAAAGAGCTAACTTAGACATTTGCGATGATTTTAAATTGAACAAAATCTTACATACCTTGCCACTTCCAACTTCCCCTACTACTGCCACAAGACTACCCTGTAATATAACACATATTATGGAATGGAAATATGTAGATTATGATAAATAGAATGATAGTAATTTAGTAATTATTCAATAACAGCTATGTATGTATCCAAAGTAAAGTTACCTTTTTAATTGTCGTTGTCATATCATTTAAACCGAATATCTGCTCTTCGGTCAGCTCATTCTCTTGCTTAAAAAAAAAGTAAAACATTATTTAGGAAAATGAAAAAACGTATAAGATGACATGAAATTCTACAAACACGCACAATCTTGATGAGCACGTCCGCTTGGCCAAAATTATTTATCAAATAGTAAACTTACATTAAAAATACACTATAGCTTACCCGAAATAAATAAGATTAGAAAGGTAAGGTTTTAGATGCATACATCGAAATTATTTTTAACTTAATACATACTGGAAACCTAAACATCTGATTACTTACATCTCTCCATAAGTTCTCATGTGAATTGCTAGTTGTCTCATTATGTCCGTTTTTTAAGATCTCATTCCCGTTTGGTTCGCTAGATGGCTCACTATGTCCATTATTCAAGTTCTTAAATTCATTTATCTCGCTGTGTGCGTTATTCTGTTTTTTATTTCCATTTGCGTCCACGGTAGTTTTGTCTCCTTGCTCCCCGCCCCAAGTTGTGCTGAGTTTGGTCATGACTACAGCGTCTTCATCCTGATTATTGCCAGTGATGACGTGTGGACTAACATTGTCGTGGGTCTTTTTCATCTCACCAACACCAAGAAAACCCTGAAATACGTAAGTGGGTATATACATTATATACTGATATAATTTAATTATGTATTGATGTCAATATTAGCTATAATGATTTTTCTACGTTTTGTTTTGAAGTTGTGTAAGGAGTTCATAAAAATGATATCCACCCTAAATAGGTGGCATTAATATATGATTTTAATTAATCCATACTATGCTGAAATATTTTTATATAATCCATGCAGATCAAAGGATTTTATTCAACTTGAAATTATCATTATATCTCAGATATATATTTCCGCCTTATTTCAGTACTTTATTTTGGTCCACGGCCATTATAAATATCTTACTCTGTCAGTGCGGGATCGACTATAGTTTTATAATCGACATAAGATCCAGTGGATGGCAGTAGCGAGACACAACCTCAAATCACGGAGATGTAAAATACTACAAAGTTGTAAGTGTAAAATGTCATACAATTTAGAAAACACACTTGCTGGAATTTCACCATAAATTTGCATTGCAAACTTATAATACTGGCTCTACTTTTATGACTGAGCTATTAGGAATGATTGTTTCTTTTTATTATTCATACTCGCTCAAGGAAAGACTTACCATAATTCTTTTTGTTGAAAAGTGGGCTTCGGCCGCACTCATAACAGCCAATGGGAAGAGTCCAAAAGCTGATTGTCTCAGAGCCTCAAGCCATCCCAGGAGTTTAATGGCCTGTCCTGCTGACATTGTGTTGCCTAGCAACACGTACGTGACAACGGTTGCTAGGACTATCACCTTGTTACAGGCATAGTAGACGGCAAGTATCTGAGCCTCCCAAAGACGTGCGCTGCGAATCTTAACAAGCTCTTTTCTGTCAACATTAACATTATACATAGAGTAAAAATAATTTTCTAGGTGAATATTGCATTTTCAATGGAATTTATTGAAAAAAATATCAGTGGTCAATGTCAATGTAGATTTTGACCATGTATAGGTGAATGCATGTTTGTTTGGTCATTATTAATTAAGCTGTAACCATATGACAAAAGTGGTATAATCACTCATAGCAACCGAATCTGAAATGAGGAAGCATTATCATGTCAATGTGAAGGAAAACAAAGGCAAAGTGGAAGAAAAAAAGACTAAATAGTCTTAAGCCTTAAAGCGTTGAAATATTTTTTATCAAAACCAAAAGACCAAATGTTTTTTTATTTGAAATCATCAAAAATGTCTTAGTTAGCTATTTCGGCTGTATTTGAATACCTATGTGAATACCTGATGGTCTACGGCCATTATAAATACTCTCAGAGCGGCGATCAATTTTAGACGTCAAAATCTGGCGTCTGCAGACGTCAGATTCTGACGTCTAAAGTCCATCGCACTGAAAGGGTTAATGGAGCTCGCTTTCTACTGAAAGTAAAATTACCCCCATTCTTAAACTCGCCGAAATAAACCTTCACGAACAGACTAAGTTTACTCACTTTCTTCTGGAATGGATCAGCTCAGAGTAGTAGTTTTCAAGGCAGAATATTTTGACCATGCTGATCCCTCCAATAACATCCGTCATGGCAGTGTCTCTTTTGTCTGACAGGGCGCCCACGTCTTCTCTGTAAATGTGAATAGCAGGATGTGCAAACGGTGTTTATATGAGTGCGATATAAAAAATTAAAGCACTCGTCCAATGAATAAGATTTGAGCCTTTAGGCGAACACCTTACTCATTGGACATGTGCTGTATTGTCTCACGAAAAATCGCACGAAAAATGAACAACGTTTGTATTTTCTCATTCGATCAAGATACACATGCCCTATTCTCTCTTTATCTATTACTGCCTATATGCCATACATTGCAGCTCAAACTACTGCAAGAGTGCGATATGGGCTGATACCGATATACGTCTCACACGGAACACCACTGCATAGTCTGTCAGAATTAACACGACTGAACTGACTTGAACAATTATCATTTATTATGGCCTCCTGACATTATAATGATGGATTATTTTTTTATATAAAGTTCGAGGATGCTATCACATTCTGTGGATAAAGAAAACTGCGCGATGTAAATGATGCAGGGAGGACTATCACTGACGATATGTTAGTGGTTCTTAGTGTGAAATGGTGAATCTGAATGAATTTGATTAAAGTTGATCTGGTAATATTCGCGTTGTTTTAATGTTCTCGAATTTTGCGAGGAGAACAAATTCGCGAATTAAAGAACCTTGCAAAACAATTATTATACTAGCGCTACCTATTATCGCTATTAATAATTATTAATAATTCGCGAATTCTAGACTTCGTGGAATGTCGCAAAATCACAAATTCACGAGAATGTAGACACGCAAAAATTACCAGATATACATTATTATGCAAAAATAAAACCCCAATTTAAACTGTTCACCAGTATGGAGCAGCTACGGCCCTAATTTAATGGATATAATTCTTCGTTTCTGAACATTAATGGCGGAAACAACGAGCACATTCACCTGTAAGCTCCAACCCTGAGACCAAAGAAGATTTCCAGCCCAAATAAGACGATAAAGATGATGAAGCCAGCGATAAAACCTTTGCCAAACTCCACAAACAGCAATATGATGATGGCGATACAAACGACAGGCGCCTGACACATATTGTTAATGTAGATAACTCCCTGAAAAAAAATAAAACATAGGTATGATGAAAGAAACACGGGTGAAGAGTCCATGCCACATGTGTTGGTTCCTTGGGTTGCAATGGGTACCCGCTTTCTAGGTAGTCTATGTTTTAAAAGAACACATTTACACTTATGTTAATCATTATATTCAGATGCTGTATTTCAAGCTAAATATAATACCGGTACGATTGATATATAATTTTATTTGGAATATATGCTCTACTGATCAAATATTGCCATTTGAGAGATGTCAGTATACCATAGATTTAAAGTAATAGTTTTCATCAATGAGAAAATGCATTGCTTAACGTGTTTTAATGTAGATTAATTTACCAGGAGATGACACATGTTTTAATATAGATTAATTCACCAGGAGATGACACATGTTTTAATTTAGATTAATTTATCGGGAGATGACACACGAATTAATGTAGATTACCTTATCGAGAGATGACACATGTATTTAATGTCGATTAATTTATAAGGAGCTGACACATGCTTTAATGTCGATTAATTTATCAGGAGCTGCCATATTTTTTTAATGTAGGTTAATCTATTAGGAGATGATACATGTTTTAATGAGATTAATTTATTGGGAGCTAGCACATGTTTTAATGTAGATTAATTGATCAGCAGATGGCACAACTTTTAGTGTGGATTAATTTATCAGGAGATGACACATCATTTAATGTAGATTAATTTATCGGGAAATGGCACATGTTTTAATGTAGATTAATTTATCAGGAGCTGGCACATGTTTTAATGTAGATTAATTTATCAAAAGGCGACACATGTGTTAATGTAGACTAATGTATCAGGAGCTGGCACATGTTTTAATGTAGATTAATTGATCAGAAGATGACACAAGTTTTAGTGTAGATTAATTTATCAGGAGATGACACATCATTTAATGTAGATTAATTTATCGGGAAATGGCACATGTTTTAATGTAGATTATTCTATCAGGAGATGACACATATTTTAATGTAAATTAATTTATAGGGAGTTGACACATGTTTTAACATAGATTAATTTATCGACAACTGGCACGTATTTTTAATGTACAATAATTTATAATTGATGAAACATATTTGAAAACAAATACAAATACTTTAAGGCGGAAATTGTCCACATATGCACACTGGAAGTTAACAATGCCTTATGGAGAAGTATTAGTAATAGGGGCCTACAGTGTATCTAAATAATTATGTTTGGACCTTTTGGTCCAAATATATTAATCTTTATATGGATCTCGACACTTTTATTATTCTATGTGTTTCTCCAATCGACTTCAAACCTTGGAACACTGATCCTGAGGTTTCGGGGAGGTGTGCTATGACTTTTCTAAGTCATACATCATGATCTTCCGGATTTCTTAGGCATTTTCTGGATCACTATGCGGATTACCGTCGGTCCAATGATTTACATGAAGAAGCCCATGAATGTATCTTGATTATTAAATAGGGGCCCTTTGTCAGAGGCGACACGACCGACCCTTTGAGCACTCTCTACATTTAATCAATTAAAACACAGAGGCCTATATCCAATAATGTTTCAGTGTGGGACCAGCGTCGCAGAGAGTTGCTCAGCATTGAACCAAAAATGGGTGCTTGATATGAACAGCAAAACCGTTCAAATTATGCATTTTAACATTGAACTATAAATGACTTTTACTTTTCAAGTAACAGTAAAGTTTGGACTTTGACTTTTGCGACTTTTTGCGATATTTGGAGATTTTGAAGCATTTAGACCATTTGAAACATGTGAAACATTTTTCATTTCAGGCATTTGAGACATTTAGAACATTTGGAACAATTCTCTGCAATTACAACTGTTATTTTGATATTTAAATCTGGCATTTAAAATGTTGCTACTATTGATATCAAACACCAATGTTGGTTCAATGCTGGGCCACTGTTTGCGATGCTGGCCGATCACTGGAACATTATTGGATATACATATGTATTTTAATTATTACACCCTGGTAATTAGAGGGTCAAGCCGGTGGGGGAGCCCAGTACAAGCCACCACCATAACGCGGTGTCCACATAACAAAGCCGCATTGTGTTGACCGACTGTCCTATTGAATTGATCAACCGACATGTAAATCACTCTACCAACATTAGTACACATAGTGGATTTACAAAATTCTGAACAATTATTGATCCACTGGCAGGATCACTGAAAAAAGCTATAGCCGGGTACCTGAATACCTAAGGATCATTGAGCCAAAGTTTGACGCCGATTACTTGTAAACTGAGTGAGAAATAGCCCTTGCAAAAATCGTCAATGGTAATCCATACAGGGGATCGATGAAATCGGGATCAGATCCAGATCCACTGGCAGGAGAGCTAAGAAAAGCTATAGCCTTGAAGATACCTAAGGATCATTGCGCCAAGGTTTGAAGTCGATTACTTCTAAACTGACTCTGTAATGGCGGATGTAGAATTAGAATAAGAAAAAAATAGTTGCCGAGTGATTTCAAAAAGCTTGGACGACGACGTCCAAACTTAACTAGCAGTTATAATTGCTTCAAACACGAAACGTCGACGCAATGTGGTTTTAATGTTTTGCCAGTGTCATAGACAGTGATACAGCATTAAACCAACAAAGAAGTCAGAATCCAGAAATCTAAAACTTCAATCAATCTCTCATAAATAACCCAACAACATTTAAAATAGTCGCCAAAAATAGCACAAAACGTAGTCCAAACATTATTGTTACCTGAAAAGTCACAATTCCCCTCTAGTTATATTTGGGCTATGCCCAAATATATTGATTTTACAATGGAACTTTAAACTTATTATTCTTGGCACGTTTTTGTAAGACGCTATTTCTCCCTGAATTTGTATTCGATCATTATGAAATTTGGACACCATATTCCCAGAGTAGTCAGGTATTTTGCTATGACTTTTCTAAGACATACATCGTGTTCTTCCGGATTAATCTGGGATTTCCTGGATCACTAAACTCTTGAATGGCAAAAGGCTGTTTCTGCTGGCTTGTAAAGTGAGCAGATACCGCACTATGCTGCTCTTCAAATGCAAAAGGCAGTATCTGCTTACCTGTAAAATGAGCATATACTTTTTTGGCTTGCACGGCAGTAGGCCTATAATTGGTTCCAATATTGGTTCAATAGTGGACATGTCGGGTGATTCTCCATTCATTGCCAGGAGGGTAAATAGAGTGCCCTCATGTCCAGACCGACTCCACCCTTTAGTCGCCAGATTTGAAAATAAAAATACATTTATCCAATGTTTCAATTCCGGGCCAGCGTCGCAGACGGCGGCCTAGTATTGAACCAATATTGTGTATTTAGTATAGACTGTTGAAACCATTCAAATGCTACAAATACAATAACAGTTGCAATTCTTTTTAAACGCAAAACGTTGAATCAATGTTGTTTTAATGTTGGGCTAGCGTCGCGGATAGTGATACAACATTGAATCAACAGAGAGACAAGTCAATGCGTGTACTGTGCACCCTGAATGCGATTCCATTTGACAAACAAATATATATCTATTTAAAACTGCAAAAACTCAGTGGGGACTTCTGAAATTTGCAGCCTGAAGTCCAAAGTCTAAAATTACAGTTCAGAATGGCTGCCAAAAAACTCAAACAATCTGTCATAATAAAAATAACCCAACCAAATTCAAAATGGCCACCATAAAATGGCCACCATAAAACCTAGCCCAAATATTATTGTTACTTGAAAAGTCACAATTAATGTCTAGTTCATTTTGTGAGGATAATAATAAAATACGGCCACTGTGGAAAGCACTGCCTGTAAACATGGTAAAAATTGTATCAAGTGCAGCCACATGGATTGTAGGGGTGTTTTCAATGTACTCAAAAGGATAACTAAGCTGGTGATGAAAGCAACGAACACAAATTTATTGGTATCAAACACGAGTTTGCGATGGATGCTTCGCCTTAAGTGGCTGTACCATAGTTGTGTAGGGACTTCAATGTTTTGTCATATCTTGTCAAGAGATGGTGGGAGGTAAACAACATAATAATGTACATACTAATGTTACTGAGTGAGTCACATCCTCTCCTCCCACGAATATCTGGCCACATTCTAGTGATGCACACAATAATGCATGCTAATAGTTTACATATGAGTGGAAGATCACCACAGATTACGTATTAGCTCGATTAAAATCAATCGAATTGATATTTTGGCAGCTCAGCTCAACTCTCCCACGCGTGTACCACCTGTGCATAACGTTATCGGTAGGTTACTTGAACTTGTTAGGTTCCAAAAAAAAAACTTATTTCCTAGAGGGCTGGAATTTTATACAGAACATATTTGATTTTTAAAAGCTCATTTTTCACAATCACGCTGCTTTCTGTGCTTAGCACTTTAACCCCTACAGTGCGGGGATCGACTTTAGTCGTCAGAATCTGACGTCTGTAGACATCAGATATTTCCAATGGCCGTAGACCCCTAACACAGGTATTCAATTGAATCGGAAAGAGCTAACTAAGACATTTATGATGATTGAATTTCAAATTGAATAAACCCTTTGGTTGCGATGTTTTTTCACAAATTAATTCAGCGCCTTGATGATAAACCCTCTGATCACTCAGGTATTTCTTTCCATTTTCATCTCAATTTGAACGAAAATGACCTGATGTTGTAAAACTGCCAAGTGTAATATGTTCAAAACAAAGCTCCGAATGGCATGATTTTGGTGAATTATAAACCTATTACTTTTTCTAAATGAGAGTTTCCTTTTAAAGATAACTGCATGTGCAACATAAAACAAACATGCGAGGTTCAAGCTTTAATTTTAATATCACGAGTTCAGAACACAACTGGAAACGTAAAATAATTGCATGCTTCATGAATGTGGATGCATTTTTTTTATTAATTCTACTATTTGAGTATATCTTAGTCTATCTGAGAAATGCAATGTGTTTATAAACAATAATTTAGCTAATGCAGCAGCTTCGAATGAGACTTTGTAGTTTCAATACTATATATCACCCCAACAACCAGAATACGTTGAACCAATGCTACATTAATGTTAGCCAACTGTCTACGACGCTAGACCAACCTTAAAACATTGGTTCAACGCTTTGTGTGCGAAACAGGTGAGTCGCGTCATAGTAACTGCAATGATTCACATTGCTTCGGCCACATCTATTCTGTGAAACGCAGTGACGTCACTCGGTGAAAACAAAGTTATATAGCACCCCCTCCCATACTTCATTCTGTGAAACGCAGTGACGTCACTCGGTGAAAACAAAGTTATATAACACCCCCTCCCATACTTCATTGTATTAGCCAGTTCGGTGAAAATAAAGGAAGTCAAGGTCATTGAGTCTCACGGAACAGCTATTGTAACTGGTTAGTCTGATGTATATAAAGCATAGTTACAACAAAACGACAATAGTACTTTACTTTAAAATGCACAGCTGTATTAGCTAGCCATTTATATGGCTTAGAATGAGGCATGAAGTTTGGTATAATCATGGCAATAAGATGTGTTCACTGTTATGTCTCGTGCGTGATCAGTGACAGTTCTCATATTACACAGTGGACATTATACTATAACGGGATATTGTAAAAGTTTTAATGATTTGTCAAATAAACCATTGAAATGCGACATTTTAAACATTAAGATTTCGTTGAGAATGATTCAAATATGTCTTGATGTCTTGATGTGGCTTCGATTCGTTCTGTTACCAACGGCTACGACCAGAAAATGTTACATCTAGTTAGAGTTCAACTGTATTTTTCAACATTTTAATGGAGAGGAAAAAATCGATTATTCATTTATATTAGATTTACTTTCAGTGAACGCTTTCAGAGTGGGGACCGACTTCAGACGTCAGATTCTGCCTGCCGCACTGAACGAAGCGGAAAGAGCTAACTAAGACATTTATGCTTATTTCAAATTGAGAAAAAACCTTTTGTCTTCATGGTTTACATACAAATATGTGTTATTAGCAATTATTCATTTGTATCTGACCTTGTAAATGACCTCGACATCCGTGGCGGCCATGTTCATCACGTGACCAGCGGTACTCTCATCCAATGATTTCAAGCTGGATTTTAAAACCTGTGGATGAAAACACACAAAACACAGACAGTTCATAAAATGTATAAAATGATCATATTTATATCAATCACCACAAACACACAGGCAGTTGATATACATGTATGAAAATGATCATGTTATATCATATCATAGCATATCAATCACCAATATAACTTATACAATATTTATCCGAATGTGAATAAGCAATGTGTATGTCTTGTTCTGAAATACATTATGCGGAAAGACTGCAAAACATGAATTCATAAAATAATACCTCATTTTTTTCAAAAATATTTGGTTAAATTTTTTAGGTTGCAGACTGTGTATCATATTTTGACTTTATGATCATTTCAATCCAGACGTATTCTAGATATTGCCTAACTGTGCACAAAAAGACGTGATTCTTGGATCTTAATAGCTCCATTATTTAAACTACTACATGTACATCAAAGATAACAGAGCTCATACTAAAGTTGTATTTGACCCACCATATTTATTTATATATAACAACGTTTGTAACCCAGCTGTACTGATCACTTACAGCGCGGCGATCGACAGATTCTGACGTCTAAAGTAGATCCCCGCACTGAAGGAGTAAAACAATATATAGTGACCGCAGACCCATAACATAGGTATTCAAATGAAGCGGAAAGAGCTAACTAAGATATTTATAATGATTTCTGATAAAAAAAACCCTTGTATATCCATTGTTTAGACAACAATATTCAGGCGTTATAAGGCTTAACTGACCTTGTTGTAGACGACAGTTGTCATAAGAGCGCGTACTCTGGTGGCTACTGTGAAGGCGAGATGAGAAGCCAGTGTGTAAGGGAACGAGAATAATATACCAACAAGGACTGATCCCACGGCAAACATATAGGCCTCATTAGTGCTGACTTTATCCTCGCCTGCCAGGTAACTAACCACATAACTAATCAGGACGGGCTGCACCAACTTCAACACCTCCTGTTTGATGAAAATATAAATATTAGTCTATGGAATAAGTCAATGTAGTGTGCACTTTGTGAAGAAATCATGAAATTTGGCACAGATGAGTCCCAACAGACACGTTTCGAATTTTGATATAGGGCAGTGGAATTTGACCTCGTTTTGACCTTCTAATTTGCATATTTCCAAAATGGCCGCCATCTGATAGGGGTAAATGGAGTGGAAATGTCAAAATCGAGATAGAGACCTGCAAATAGGCTCAAATTAAAGGTAATAATATGCTGAATACAAATGTCAAACTAATGTTATTGTTATACATCATTTTCATAACCTAATTTGCATATTTCAAAAATGGCCGCCGATCACAAGGTAAAAACAGTAAAAAATTCAAAAGCGAGATAGAAACCTACAATTAGATTCAAATTAATAATTAACTGATTTTAATTTACAAAAAAATATTATTGTTTTACATACTTGTCTTAACATAATTTGCATTTTTCAAAATGGCCGCCAATCGCCGGGAAACAGGAAAAACGTTAAAATTGTAATAGAGACCTAATACTAGGCTGAAATAAAATGGCCGCCATTTGTGCAAGGTCACACAATGAATTGATACAATTTCAACAGAATATAATGATTCATGATTTGGGTGTCTACCAAAGGGTTTTCGGGGATGCCTGCATGACATATAGTGGTGAGGTCAAAAAATATTTTTGGACATCGCCTTCTGGGTAAAATCCAAGATGGCCGCCATTTTTTAACGATTTCGGGGTTTACCATAGGGTTTTCGGGTAAGCCCGACCTAGTGGTGTGACCAGAAACTACTTTAGACAATGCATTGTTGGTAAAATCTAAGATGGCTAAAAAAATAATTGGATATTATTTTCGACTGACAAACAATTCCAAAGTATTTTTAAAGATCAAAGATGACCACAAAGATTGCAACCGATACATTTAATTATGCATATCAAAAAAATGTCATTTTTAACTAAAAGTAATACAAAATTTTTGGACAATGTGAACACAAACCATTCATTTTTTGTAACAAGCAAATGTCACAATACATCTGTTATCATCTAGATAAAATAACAGGAAACTATCTACTTTGACATGTATATAGATACAGTAAAACAATAATACACCATTGCCCTTTAACTCTTCTCCATCTCTCTTTAACACCTTTTCGTCGTCTTTTAGTGTATCTATTAGCCCATCAATGTCTCTATATCACCTATTAATGCCGTAAGATTGACCTTTAACACCTCTCCGTTGCCCTTGAACACCTCTTAGCCGCCCTTTAGCGCCTCTTCATCCCCCTTTAGCACCTGGTTCGTCACCCTTTAACGCATTCCCATTGCTCCTAAATGTTCTCTTTAAAGCCTCACGGTCACCATTTCATCATTTAACGCTTCCCCATCCTGAAATGTCAGCGTATAGGTTTGAGGCACCAGCTAAGAGTCGAAAAATCAGCGAGGGGTCAGGTAATTTTGTGGATACTAGCTGCCCTGAGATGAATTCCAAAGCATTTCCCTACACTTTGATACATGGCTCCCATGGGTCATTGAAAACGGGTTAAGTCCGTGAATTTGAAAAAAGCACTACAGGCCTTGAAAATTCATTCATTTTTTCGTAAAAACATAAATAAACTATGAAAATCTGGGATTTTCATCAACTTGTGATGTTTTGCTGTTGATTGCGACAAACATCACTCAGTGGCAACAGCGATTGAATGAAGGAAAAAGCCATTCTTATAATTTTGTATCTATAGATTTAATGTTTTTTTTATAGACTGTCACTTACTTTGCAAACAAACCACGGCACAGCAGCTATCAAGTAGAAATCCGTAATGCCATATAGGGCCTACACAGCAATAGCTTGTGTGTGCATGCACTTTTTCGTCATTTACTTATAGATTCTATAGAATTTAAAGCTAGTAATACATGTGCAGGATAGTATATTTTTACACATCTACATATCAGTATTAGAGATACACTGTCTAAATTATCAGCGGACCCAGGTTGTATCATATAGAGGAGGTGGTGGATATGTTGCAATATGGAGCAAATAGTTCACTCAATATATAAACCTTAACAGGCAAAGCATCGTAGATGATATTCGGCCAGCTTACTGCAACTGGTGTATAAGCCTATGTGCATCTGAAATTTGGCAATCAGCCAAAGGCGGTCGGGGTATTTAGCCCTGATTAACAGCCCTAGCGTGGCTGAAGGTTTCACCCACAGATTGACCCCATACAAAATCGTGGGACATTTTTTTTGGACGGTCATATGTAAGACATGGCCTTGAATAATCAGGTCGAAAATAGTGTATTTTAGAATCAATAACATTTCAGCTATGAGATCGCATGCGGAGCTTAATTTCCGGGAAGTTAATTAAAAGTTATTGACATTTTTTACCCTTTGAGGCCTTTACATGGCCATTTAATGCTTCATTATTGGCATTTAACGCTTCCTCGTCACCCTGTTATGCCTGCCTATCACCCTTTAATTTATCCCCTTCACCTTTTAAAATAACCGGTTGCTCATGAATGCCTTTCCGTCGCCCTTCAGCATCTCTCCATCGAGTTTTAACACATCTTCGTCACCCCTTAGTGCCTCGTCGCCGCAATTTAAAGTATCGGCGTCCCTCTTTGACTCCACTCTGCCACCCTTCATCACATTTTCGTCGCCCTCACCGCCTCCTCATTGGCTATTACCACCTCTCCATCGACATTTAACGCGATTCCTTCGCCCTTTAACCCCTTTTTGTCGAACTTTAATGCATCTGCATCACCGAATAACGCCTGTTCGTTCCCGTTCATCCCATAGCTAACTAAATCTGAGCAGAGATAAAACCTAGCATTTATGACGCTGCAGAGCGTAGCTCAGACCTGACCATTTACCAGGCTACCTTCCTTGCTAAGCAATGAACGTGGTATGCGAAACCTAAAGCACATGAGGGTGTTTTATCCTCATCACAACCGTTTCTGAACTAAAAAATAGAACACAAGGCTCAGATGAATATGAGGCTCAGGGTATTTCTCCTGCAATTATGAAATCTTGTATACTCGTCAGACCTCAGGACATATAGAAAAGTTCCTAAATACCATGGTAATAACTTATTTATCCTATTAATGTGTGTGTATAGGCCTATTGCATGCTTCTACAACCTGTATTCGATTGATTTCGATATATTCTGTATAAATTGACATAATTTTGTACTTTTAAATTCGATGGATCATAAAAAGATCATTTTTTAAACAATCTTGATATTGGAATTAAAAAATTCGAAATCACTCCCGCTAACTATAGCAACATCACATTGACCAATCAAATATGGTATATTCTGGTTATGTGTTGTGTGTGTGTGTTCCTGGGATGGATGAGATAAGCATATGTCATCACTGTAAGTTGATATTAGAAGTATGAGAATATGTTTCTAAATCACAAAAATCGCTAGACTACACAGACGCCCATTGTCAACACAACCAGACTGCTATTTCCCCTTGCTCTTCAACTCCTCTCCATCGCCCTTTATTGCCTCTTTGTCACCTTTTTTTGCACCCCGTCGGACTTTAACGATTTTCTATCGCCCTTTAACGTCTCCATGTAGCTTCTGATCCTTTTGACATATCGTCGCAATTCAAAAATTATCAGTCGCACTTTAACACCTCTCTGTCGCCCTTCAAAGCCTCTTTTTCACCCCTCAGCGCCGGATCATTGCCCCGTAACTCCTCTTCGTCACCTTTTAACACCACCCCTTAGACCTTTAACACTTTTCAGTCGCCCTTTAACGCCTCTCCATCGCCCTTTGACGCGTTTTATTCAACCTTCGATGCCTGTTTAATGTCTCCTTGTCGCACATCTTCATTACCTTCTAATGCATCTTCGTCACAATGTAAATATTTTTAGTTGATCTTAATGCCTTTATATCGCCCTTTAACTTGTTGTCATCGCCCTTTAGCGCCTCCACATTACTCTTTAACACCTCTCTCTTGCATTTTAACAGCTCTTCTTAAACCTTCAATGCCTATCCACCACCCTTTAATGCCTCTACGTCTGTCTTTTTAAAGGAGGAGTTATATATCCCAAAAAGTTGTTTTTAAATTTTATAAGAATTTTTACAACAAACTGTACTCATTGTTATGTGTTATGTGTTATTTAATGATATATTTTGGCAATATAACCAGATAATGCATTACATTTTAGACATTTTAAATATAAATATGACATGAGATACCAATGGGGTAGTGACAGCCCTTGTGTTTGGGCAATGTGGCCTAAGCTGCTGGATGGTTACAGTTGACTTTCAAAGAAAATAATGAATATGTCTATATTCGACCAGAATGAAATAGATTTATTGTTTGACCTTGGCAATTTATAATTTCCCCCACAATTCAATGTCTATATATAGTACTTTCTGGTCACACCACTATGTCGGACATGCCCGAAAACCCTATGGTAGACGCCAAAATCATGAATCTGCTTTTATTCTGTCCAAAATTATATCAATTAATTCTTTGCTCTAGCACAAATGAGGGCCATCTTGGATATTATGGTTTGGGTTATTAATGTATGTTTACGTTGTGTGTATTAAAAGTTTGATCATATACGGAGAATTGGTATTTACCTTTAGCTTCTGCTCCCATAAAGGCTGCAGTTATAGTTTCTGGTATCACTTCCTGGTTCTCTAGACTATGTATATTTATTTTATGTCATTCATAAATGGATATGCTGTGTGGTGGTATACTTCAAGCAGGTTTTCAATATTTGGTAAACATTTCTATGTACAGATGGTGATTTTTGCTGGTGCTTACGTTTATCAGCAGATTGTGAAAGGACGTTCCTGACACGATATATGAAACTCTTTTATCTATCTAGATTTATCAGTACAGATAACACACGATTCCCTGGTAATAGTTAAATTCCCTCATACTTTTAGTCATATAAACTGTATTCTAAGCTGAGACTAATAATGTTAGACCAAAATGAATATGTTGTAAATGTACCCTAAGCTAACGTTAAAGCATAGGTTTACCATGGCTCATAGGACATATACTTGGCCCCAATTGTCTAGTACTAACACAAGTAAGGCCTTGTCTATTGTCGATAATTAGGTCTCACCAAACACTTCTCATTATAATATATGTAGGTCTAATAGTAACAGAAACAGATATTAAAACTGATTAAACAGGCCTTTTTAATATACGACGACCCATATTTTTATCTAATATTCTGGATGTCAATTTTGGCGTTTTCACTACTTCCCCAGCGATTAGCAGCCATTTTGGAAATATGCAAATTATGCTGATAAATTTATATATCACAATACTATTTATTTGAAATTTAAATCAGCTTATTATTATATTCAATTTCAGCCTATTTGCAAGTCTCTATCTTGATTTTGACATTTTTACTGTTTTCACCTGGATATTGGCGGCCATTTTTGAATTATGCAAATTAGGATAGGAAAATGAGATATAACAAAGATATTTTTTTGAAATTTGTAATCAGCTTGGTATTACCTTCAATTTGTTGCAGGTCGCTACCTCGATTTTAAAATTTTCACTCTCATTACACATATCAGTTGGCAGCCATCTTGGAAATATGCAAATTAAAAGGTCAAAACGAGGTCAAAAGTGACCGCCCTATATCAGAAATCAAAAAGGGTATTTCAGAGGTCATCTGTGCCAAATTTCATGATTTCTTCACAAAGTGCACACGGGGGTCCATATGTAAGACTTATTCCATAGACTATATAGATGAATACGTCAATTAACAAGTGCTAGAGTGGTTACCAGGGGCTCACGTTCTAGTTGTTCTGTTCCTACACTGAAACAATTACATTGTTTTCATTTCAAATTTTGTAATTATTTCAGAATATGCAACATCATCTTCCCAACCCTCAAAAGATAAACAACCTGAGTATATCGCTGTCTTACTAGTTCGGTCTAAATGCTTAACATGTATACGCTTCACAAACTGAAATATATTTTTGCTCCCCGATTAAAAAATAACCCCGAGTGTTTTATCTTCGTAGAACGGTCTGCATCAGTCCATACGAATTGCTCCCAAAATTTGCACATTCCGGAGATTATTTAAATCTCACATATTTAACTTGTCTTTCCCAACCTAGGTCTTTTGTAACCTGGCTCTGGATTATGACACATGATCATACAAATTATGTATTTATCGAATTCAAAACGTTCTGTGAACGTGCAACGTCTATCTATGCGTGGTAAAAGATGCATGAGGTATTTTTTCTGTGTCCCCTTATTGTGCCATAACCATAGTGTTGCGAAAGCTTACAATGTTGTAAAAATTTTAATACTAACCATATGCCAGTTTTATAATAAATATGATCGAATACACTAAGTCTTGTATTTATTTCTTATTTTGCTATTTCCCACACCACCAATAAATGACAGGAAATTAATATTTTCTGAAAATAAGGTTACCGAAATATAGATGAATTGGTTTGAGCTACTCAGGGATAAGTTGACATGCGGGTGAACAACAGCATACCCAAATAAGGCGGCCTCTAAATCATATCAGTGTCAAATATAAGAATAAAGCTGCATAACTATTTTGTTTATTTCAATAAAAATAACCTAAAAAGTACAAAACAATCATTCATATTGTCTTAAAGGCCTTAAAAATGCACTAAAACTGGGTAAATGTAGCGGAATTAGTTCACCATGCGATACACCATCAAGTATTATTAATTAGTGAATCGGTTTGTGTACAATATGTATGTAATAGTGATAGGGTTATGGGTCAATATAATGTTACATTGGACAACACCAAACCGCCTTATAGCAAGCACTAGACGTTGAACTGAAGCGGCGTAATGTTGGGCCAGTACCGCAGACGATGGGCCGACATTAGTCTGCCATTGGATCAATGCCTCGTGTTAGCTGAGATTCAAACCCGAATAACCAGTGGTAGACGTCCTGAGACTAGGTAAAAAAACTGTTGGGAATCGGTTACAGTAAAGTCTGATGTTTAAAATATTATTTTATTTTACCGCATAGCGCGATTTATATCACCGTATGTGATGATTTACGATACAATAAAATAAAGCCTGATATTGTCTGGTAGCATTTTGACTATATTTTGAAATGCCCATGAGATACCGAATAAAGAAATAGAAATGTTTTTCAAGAAAATCACGAAAATCAAAAAAGCAAAAAAGATGATTTACATCACTGAATTTTAGCGCTAATTCCGCCAACAATTTCCCACGGACTAGGGAGAGCGTCCTATTGGTGGGCCAATGGCTCAGATGCTGGCCCACACTTAAAAGCACCATACTGAAATAGAGTCCTTATTTTGCAAGTGAGTGACATTCTCCATACCGTACCTAAATTAAACATGACATTATATGCATATATCACCCATATCACACTAAGTAATAACTCCTAGACATGGCTAAATGGCATGAGATATTACACTTTTTACTGTGAATTGTATCTATGACCACTTAAAAAATAAGAATAATATTTAAAAACTTCCATTTTTTTTCAATGTTGATCGTTATCTGCCAGTTGGTACTTTCATGTCCAGATTATACAGACAGTGTGTCTTACTCCGCTGTGATCTGGTTTGTTTTGGTCAATCAATCAATCAATCTATCAAATAAAACTTCTATAGCGCCTATATCCTCAGCTGACCGAGCTCAGAGGCGCACAAATCCTTAGCGTGATCATGTGTCATAATCGAGGCCAAAGCAGGTTCGTCAACAGGGAGCCTGGCTGCTGACGGACTAAGGTGGAAAAGCCAGGTCAAATAGGTGAGATTTGAGTAATTTCCGGAATGTTAAGATTGTTTTGGCATTACCTATTGGCACAGGCAGGGCGTTCCATAAGGCTGGACCAGATATAGAGAAAGCTCTTGACCCAGTCTTAGTCTTTATACGAGGAACAACAAATCTATTCGAATTAGTGGAGCGTAGATATTTGAGCATTTCGGCCGAACAAGTAAATCAGCCAGATATGCAGTTTGGTTTTCTTTTAGGGTTCGAAAAGTTATCGCACATATTTTAAAATGAATGCGAAACTTGACAGGAAGCCAATGTGATCGTTTTAGAATTGGAACGGAACGACTAAATAGTGGGGCGTTGATTACCACTCTTGCAAGGCAGTTTTGAACGCGTTGTAATCTAGCGATATCCTTTTCTGGCATATTGTAAGAAAGTGAGTTACAATAATCTAACTTACTACTGACGAGTGCCACTGCAATTTGCTTGGCAAGATCTAACGACAGACTTTTTCGAATTCGACGCAGGTCACTGATATGATAGAAGCATGCCCTACATGTTTGGATATGTGTTTTCGGAAAGTCAGGCTGATGTAGATGGATTTGTTTCATGACCTAGAAGTAAGCATGGGAAATTATTCAAAAAAAATTCTCGCTGAAGTTTGGTCCCAATTAGAAGAAATTCTGTCTTGCTAGGATTAAGCTTCAGCTTAGATCCTGTCATCCAGGCCGACACACCCATTAAACAATGTTGCAACTTCTCAAGAGATTCCTTAGCGTTTGAAACTGATAGAGACATGAAAATTCGAGTATCATCGGCATAAAGATGGTGGTTTATGTCAAAACTAGAGATAATAGCGCTCAGTGGTGTAGTGTATAAAGTAAAGAGCACTGGTCCTAGCACAGAGCCCTGTGGAAGTCCATATGAAAGTGTGACTTTATCTGAAAAAGTGTCTTTAATTTTTACGGACTGGAGCCTATTTTGCAAATCAGAAGAAAACCAAATCTGAGCCTAGCCAGATATTCCATACTAATCAGAAAGTCTATCTGTTCATGTAGCATGGTCAATGGTGTCGAAAGCGGCCGACAAGTCAAGCAAGGTTAGAGCTGTAACTTCACCCTTGTCCATACTAATAATGATATCGTTATGTACTTTCAGTAGAGCCGATTCTGTAGAATGATGTTTCCTGTAGGCCGATTGTAATGGATTACATAGATGGTTATTTTTTATATGAGCTTGCAGCCTATTGGCTACTATCTTTTCTAAGATTTTGAAAATAAAACTTTAGTTGGATACAGGCCTATAATTTTTCAGCTCGTTTTTAGGAAGAGATGTTTTTTTCAGTAGTGGTCTTACATGAGCTTCTTTGAAATTTTGAGGAAATGTACTAGTTTCCATTGAAATGTTAATTATGTCAGTGATGGGAGTTATTAATATGTCAAGACAATTTTTCAACACGCTTGTAGGAATGGGATCCAGATCACATGATTTTGATGATGAGGTCAAAATAAGTTTTTTAATTTCATCTTCTGACGCACGTTCAAAAACGTTCATTTTGGATCTAATTCCTGGTTTTTGCACTTGTGGAATATTCTGTGCTTTATCTGGAAATATGGTACGGATAGTTTCAATTTTATCCACAAAATACCTAGAGAGATGATTACAAAGTGATTTTACTGATGTGAATTCTGGCAGAGCAGGAGGTGGAATTCTATGCGAAATGTTATTTATTGAATTCCAAAAGCGACGGGGATTGTCCGAATTTTCTGCGATAACATCAGCTAAATATTTCGATTTAGCTTTTGTCATCATTCTATAACACAGGTGGCATTGCTGTTTGTAACGAGAACGATCTAGATGTGTGCGAGATCTGCGCCATGTTCGTTCGAGATTGGTGGGGCAACAATATTAAAAAACACCAAACTTAAATCCTCAATAACTCAGTAACCTGGGGAGTAAAATTAAAAATTAAAACACCATTCTCCATGGATTAATATTTTGAATGAAATAAGCAAAACAGTTATGCAGCTTTAAAATATATCAACTGAAATAAATGCAGAGGTCCTCAAATAAATCTAACCACTGAGGATTTAATACATTACACCAACATTAGAGTTGGTCAACATTGTCAATAGGGGGAGGGGGGTACGGGAATACCATCCAATGGTAGATCAGTACTATCATATCAGTGTCATTACAATGACAAAGCTAAAGAGAACACATCGAAAAAAACATTGATGCAAATGTGTCTGGAAAATGAATTCTGAACATACTCTATTATGTATTTATACTGACTGATTTGAATGGTCAAGACTTTTTGACGCGCATCACCCTTCTAAGCTATAATCAGATAATGAGGGTACATGCAGTACCTGAGAATTCTGTCAACTCGATTGAATCTGTCCTCGGATGTAGTGTCGTTTTATATATGGTTTGATTACGTTTATGCTGTTCTCCAAACGAAAACAAGCTATAACGGCTTACTTAAAGTAGGTGCACGCATGCGCAGCGTGGTCGACGTTCAGAGGAGTGGGATCTACCGTAACTTAAATATTTTGATTCAATGCCGCATAGCGACGCACCTACTTTAATTAAAAGTAAGAAGTTATGATGTTGCATTTGCTTGACAGTACACACATGAACACTTAGGCATTATACTAACCAATGTTACGAATCCGATGAAGAAAATGATAACATATACTCTCTCTTTCTTCATCCAAAGTAACACCAAGTTATTACTGGCCTGTGTGGGATCTTTACATTCAGATAATGCTCTAGAAACAAATCAAATTATAAGAATATTATGTGTTTATGACTGTATATCATAACCGTTATTTAGCTAACATGAATAATTTTAATTTTACCCACTTGAAGTTGTTGTAAACATATTTATCTAACGAGGATTTACAAACCCACTTGAAGTTGTGTCCCGCTACCGCAACCGACAACTTCAAGTGGGTGAAAATTACCCATATTTGATTTGAGACCAAACACTTGCGAATCTAGATGTTTGAACAATCATCTCCTTCGCAATAATAGTGGTTTATCGGCTAATAAAACAAAATAAACAGGGCGTTTCCAGGATTTAAAAAAGGAGGGGTGTGGGGAGGGGGGTTTCGTGGAGCTCGTTCCCGATGTTCATTGGCATATTTAGGCCAATTTAGAGGCTTTTTAAAATAATTTTTCGCTTGTTAGCCCGTATCTTGCTTACTTAATTTTTCAATCTGTTGAATTTGTGTCCCGCTACCGCGACCCACAACTCCAAGTAGTTGAAAATTACACATTTAATTACTAATAACAGTGATGTAGTAGAATTATAAAATAGATTTAAAACTAAAATAGTCGTGATCAGCAAGACAAGGGTTAATAAGGATTGTAATCATGCTTGGTGGTGTAAGAGCATGTCAATGATATATGGACGAGCTCTGCATGGTGGGGTGTTATATACTGTGCAATTCAGTGATATTTCCACCCACTTGTAGTGGATAGTGGTGGCGAGACACAATTTCAAATGAGTGAAAATTTGAATTATTCCAACTGAAGCTCAAAGAGTTAAAGGGTTATAACCCCGCTAGCCAGCAAACAGTGTCCCCCATTGACCCAACATTGGGTCAACGTGTCATGCTTGCTGCGTAGTTATCAAAACGAGAAAAATGTGGAAGTAGACTAATAACATTTTAGCTATCAAATTTTCAGGCTCAATAATATTACGTTTATAATATTTTAACATCATTTTTTTTATATACAAGTTCCTCGATTAGAATGGCATGCTGAGTTGAGAAAATAACATGAGCATCATTAAATGTTGGACCCCCCAATAATTGAAATATGTCTTAAAAAAAACTGCACCTTAAAAGTTACGATGTGAGATCAAAATCGGGGCACACTAGTCAAACATGAACCATTCTTTTAAAAAATTAGAAAATAACCTTAAATATGTTAAATAATGCATTAGTGTAGATATTACACTACCAAGTAAACTACCTGTTCATTCCGTCAATCAATGTGTCTGTTTTATCACAATTTCTGACGTCACAAACATCATTGGACACCAGAGGGCGCTTATATCCCAAATGAATCAATGACGTCATCCACCTGAAATAGAGTTTCAGTAGTTCAACTCAGCAAACAGGACACAGTGACCCAATGCTGGGCTAATGTTGGCCCAGCGTCGTAGACGGTGGGCCAACATTAGCCAAGCATTGGGCCTGTCAGAGAGACATCACAGCAAAACACGAGACAAATGTACCATTCGCACACACCGGCCAATACAAAAAGAAAATCCAAAGTATTATGTTATTTTACAAAAAAATAAAATACGTGCACTGTAGATTATCAGTCAAATAGTGCAAGTGCGCTGAATTAATCTATGCTCTACAATAAAACAACACACTTGAAAATAATTATTTTGCCATTCATTCATTTCATTCATTCATTCATTCATTCATTCATTCATTCATTCATTCATTCATTCATTCTTTTTTTCATTCGTTCGTTCGTTCGTTCGTTCGTTCGTTCGTTCGTTCGTTCGTTCGTTCGTTCGTTCGTTCGTTCGTTCGTTCGTTCGTTCGTTCGTTCGTTCGTTCGTTCGTTCGTTCATTCATTCATTCATTCATTCATTCATTCATCCATTAAGTATTTAATTAATTCATTTATCTATTCATTCATTCATCTATGCATCCATTCATTCATCCATCCATGTATTGCTACCAATGTATACATAGCGTATCTTATAGATCTATGAAAGTCACACTATACATGCATTTAGGAAGCACGGCAAATTCACCAAATACTGGCTTAATGTTAGACCGGCGTCATAGAGGGTGGGCCAGAATTAAGACAGAATTGGGTGAATGTTTTGTATTCGCTGGGATACACACAGCTAACGCTGAACATTTACAAAATATTGCCCCAGCATTGGCAAAGTCGACACGACACTGGGGCTGCAACATGCTATGGATATGTAGGACAAGGCCAAGGAGGTTTTATATAACCACCTTGTTCAGGCTACAACTTTCGCTGGCATGTAGGCGTATATTTACTAAACGATAGAAAATATGATGCATTGGAAAAGTTATCTTCTTGAAAAGTAATACATAAATGTAGCTGTTTTGAATCAGGCTGCATATTTATCATACTTGATCACTGCCGATAAATTTGCTTAAATTTGTATTAACACGGTCGTTGCTCTACGATGGCATGTAGGCGGTTATTTACTAAACGATAGAAAAGGTGATGCATGATAAATTAATCTTGATGAAAATCATTTAAATGTAGTTATTGGAATTAGGGTGCAAATTTATCAAGCTTATTGCTGTCATCAAAGGAACTCAAACGTGTATTAACTTTAGGTAGCTACGCTGCTAACCACATTTTGGTATACGTGTATGTGGGTGGTTATGCTAATAGGACTACAACCTAATTTGAGGTGGTTTTTGTTGATAGCACTACCTTTTTATGCCAATTGTATGCTATGCCATATAATGTCACTGGCTGATTTGTGATGTGCATGTCATCTGGTGACGTTTAGGCTTACAAATAAAATCGGAAAAAATCAAAAAGTGTTTTGGTATTGAGGCGTCGCAATCCGATAAGAATAAAAGTCGTTCCTTGTTATAGATGAGTTATCATATGGCAACTCCAGTTAGCGAAAACTTGTCAAATATTATATGAATGTCTTTAGGAAATACAGACGTTTCTAATCATTATTAAACTCTTAAATTCCCTCGTGTTTGCTGCTGGACGTTGTGCAGTAAATTAAAAAACTATCGATTTGGAAAATATATTAAAATTGTTGTATCTTGCACTGATAAGACTTACAGTCATATAATGTATTGCCCTGTCATTACAGACTTATTTGTCCTATTAATATATGTAGGGATACAAGATGGTTATTACTGAAAATCTGCATATATCTATTACAGTGCCGCAACTCATACACACTATTTATTTATATTAGGGAAATTGTTTGTTTTAAAAAAACTGATGAAAATAGTATACGGTCCTACAAAATTTAAACAGCATAGACCGATTCTTGTCAATTTCTTTTAGTATCTCGCTTTACAAAATACGTGTTCTTTTAAATAGTTCAACCTCTCCACCAGAGTGCAATGAGTTTAACCACAATATGTGACTGACTGATATAAAATGCGAAGGTCATCTGGTGACCTTCATGTTTGCAAATAAAATCGGATACAAATCAAAGGAGGTTATTGGTAATGAGGCTTGGAAATCCGGTAAGAATAAAAGCCGTTCCTTGTGATATATGAGTTATCATTTGGCAACTCCAGTTAGCTATAACTTTCGAAATAGTATATACAAGTTTTTAGAGAATGACATAAATAAAAAATATATATTTGGAAAATAGGCTGTTGTGTGTATCACCGAAATTGAAGAAAATAGCTATGTATTGGCAACAGTTTGTAGGAATTGTTTCTTCTAAAACTGCGTGGTTGCGGGAAAATTAAATCTGTTTTCAGGGATGTAAAATGATGCTTTAATGCATCGTGGGGGCTCTAAGTGTTTACGTTCATGTATTCACCTTGTCAAACCAAGGAATATATATATTCCTTGGTCTAACGTAGGGATAAGAATTCCGCGCGTTCATCTAACCATGTAATGACATGTGAGTGCGTGTAGATCAACACGATAACTACCAATCTCGTATAGATCTACAACAATTTAGCTGACAACTCTGGGGGAACCTTTGTATTATCTTTATAGCTACTTGGCGATTCCCAATATATATATATACACCAACAGTTCTTCGTTTTTCGTTTTTTCAATTTGAAATCATCATAAATGGATTAGTTAGCTCTTTCTGCTATATTTGAATATATATGTTATTGGTGTATGGTCATTATAATTGTTTAAGATCGTTTAATCCCATAAACTGATGTTCCACAGAAAGTTGCAGAAAACACGGTACAATGTATATATGTATTAAATGTTTGACCTTTCGAGCGAGAGTTTTTTTTGTCTTTATTTTGAAGATTTTGCTGTCAACAATCTATTTTTTTTCTGATACATTAGTGAAAAAAACTACTTTTTCTCACAGTTCATATAGCAGACTATTCTTTGAGTTTAAATTTGAGAACAACTTATTTTTTTTTACGAAAAAAAACATACACCCCCCCCCCTCACCTGGTATTAAATGGCCGGTCCCTTTAATTCTTTTAACGCGGTACCGACTTTAGACGTCAGAAAGTAACATCTACAGACATCAGATTTTGACATCCAAAGAAACCCCCACGCTGAAAGAGGTAAAAATTCCCAATATATATATATATATACACCAACAGTTCTTCGTTGTTTTTTTTTTTTTTTTCAATTTGAAATCATCATAAATGGCTTAGTTAGCTCTTTCTGCTTCATTTGAATATATATGTTATTGGTGTATGGCCATTATAATTGTTTAAAATCGATCATTTAATACTGGAAGGGGGGTATGGTTTTTGTTCCTAAACAAACTTTTTTTCCTTCCAACAAAAAACATAACTTTTTCTCCTTGATCAAAAACAAACATTTTTTCCCCAGATGTCACTGACAAACTTTTTTTCAGGACGTGTTTAATCCCATAAACCGATGTTCCACAGAAAGTTGCAGAAAACACGCTACAATGTATATATGTATTAAATGTTTGACCTTTCGAGCGAGAGTTTTTTTGTCTTTATTTGGAGGATTTTGCAAGATCTGCTGGCTGTCAACAATCTATTTTTTTTCTGATACATTAGTGAAAAAAACTATTTTTTCTCACACTTTATATAGCACACTATTCTTTGAGTTTAAATTTGAGAACAACTTAGTTTTTTTTACGAAAAAAAACATACAACCCCCCCCTCACCTGGTATTATATGGCCGGTCCCTTTAATTCTTTTAACGCGGTACCGACTTTAGACATCAGAAAGTAACATCTACAGACGTCAGATTTTGACATCCAAAGAAACCCCAACGCTGAAAGAGGTAAAATAAACTGATGCTGACGGGGAAGTGCCATGACTCCATTTTTTCTCACCATAATGTAACTTTAGAGATCCATGAGGATGTTGTATACGGACATGATTCGGGCTTGGATGGCATGGACACCATGTGTGCATTCTTGACATCAGCACCTGTTCAAGGAAAAATGAAATGAAATGAATTTAGGCCACTTTAGTGCACATGCAGGCTAAATTGAGAACCTCCTGAGGATG
>OZ024910.1:14556348-14596348 GCA_964017125.1 Flabesymbios commensalis
TGGGATTATACTTTTAATGTACGTGCCCACGTAATATCTTGATTATTATACTTGTAATTGATTATACAAATTACGATTATTTTAGCCCAAGATATCAAAAAATATTAAATCTATGCCACATTCTTTAATATGCGAATATTTATTTAGTTTTATCACCATCATCTGATGATACAACCCCTAGTTTTTTATTCAAAATATATATATTTATTAACTTTTGAAACGCTATGCTGTATAATTTAAATGTTTACCCACTTCCAGTTGTTTCACGCAACTGCGATTTTCAAAAAAATACTTATATTTGTGCAATTTGAATCAAAATATATGCCAATGTTGTAAATCTAATGCATATGTATCTTTAAAAAGTGTTAAGGACGAACAGAAAGACAAAAAAGGATGTAGACGCCACTTGTGATGTGCTGAATTGTTTGTTCTTGTTTTCAATTTATTTGAGGCTAAATCAAAAATATTTCTCTGAAGGACCCACGCAAGATCAGCGGGGCTCGAACCCGGGATGTCAGTATGCTTGGCGTCACAGTCAATCGCTCTACCAATGCGCCACGCCTCCTTCCCAGCTTAACCCTTACAGTGCAGGGATCAACTTTACTCGTCAGAATCTGACGTCTGTAGACGTCAGAATCTGACGTCTAAAGCCTATCCCCGCACTGTAAGAGAAAACATATTTATAATGGCCGTACACCCATCACATTGGTATTCAAATGAATCAGACAGTGCTAAGCAAGACATTTTATTATTTCAAATTGAGAAAAAACCCCTTTGATCTCCATGGTTTATACGAAAGTACTTCAAAGCTATAAGGATTGAGAGTGTTACATTTTAAATACGTTAAATAAAAAATTACTACAGAGAAATAAATAGCAAAATAAACAAAAATACTCTGATCTCTTGGTTGACAAATATTTCAGCGCTTTCAGGTTAACATACACATGTCCTATTTCTCACGGGGAGGGGGGGAGTATTTTAAAGAGGAATTTTATATAACACTTATTTATTATGTTCACATGGCCTTTCACATGGTCACATGAATATAATTATTGCTTACCAACAAACACATGACCTTGTTGGAATGATGGTCTCGTGTTCAAGGGTAGGCCTACTGGTTGTGGTGTCAAGGCACAACGTATCAACCCTTTACGTTATAGTCACTGAACACGCAAGTATTTCGCCAATAGTTCCAGTTGTATAGTATGTTTGATTTCTCTCTGAGGGTTGTTTGTGTGATGCTTTATAGGAAATTTGGTTTGTCGTCTATGTGATGCAGCAGAAAGTTTCAATAATTATTTAAATGAAAAACACAATTGTCGATATGCCCTACAATGCTATATTACCTTTGCTTTCTTATTTTATATTTTAATAGATTTACAGCTGAAGATACTGGCACAGTTCCCTCTAAATTACATTTTAACGTTTCTAAATGATGCTATTAACAGGGCTCGATATTTAAACATAATGCTGTAGTTTTTTTCTAGGCCAACATACCATGTCCCTAAGATAACACAAGGCAATGAACCACGCTGGTTCAATGTTAGCCCAGCACAGTAGACGGTGGGGAAACATTTGCTGGGGTGGGGAAGACTCTAGCGTTTATAATAGCTAAGACGAAGGCCACAGACCGCAAATTAATAATTTAGATGTCAAGCTACAGCTGCGTAAACTTGAACCGGAAAGAACGCATCACCACCACCCCTGACCGCGGTAGCCTCGTTCCAAGGGACAGACCAGCACAGCTAGCTCGAAAGATGAACAGATGAACAGAATGCACCACTGGGGAGCCATGGCTCTGAGAAGCATATAGTCTGTATTTGTGTTTTGCTACTATTTCCCATGGGACATAATCAGTATCCCAGCAACCATGACAAATTGAAACAATGATGTTTTAATGTTGGCTCAACGTCTGCGACGCTGGACCAGCATTAAAACATAATTGTTTCAACGTGTCGTGTTTGCTGGGTATGTACAGTATGCGACTGGCCGTGACAAGTAGCCATAAATAACGCACCGGCCTAACCTATTAGCCCTTATAACTGCTTGATTTCTAATGCATCCTGATATATGAATTGTCAGCGCAATATCCACACAATGGGGAGTAAAAATGTATAATTTTTTTGTATGAAATATCCCAGTATAGTATTTCAATTGAAAGCTTAAAACATTTATATTGTGATGGATAGTACCCTATTGTAATCGATTAATTATCTTTAAAATATGACTTACGGGGCACAGATGCGACGAGAGGACTCGAAGAGTTAAGCTTTATTATCACATAAATGAACCACGTGACATAATATTTTTAAAATCGTTAATGAAAACTGTGCATCAGGTAATTTTTGCGTGTTTAAATTTTCGCAAATTTCTGATTTTGAGAATGTTCACGAAGTTTAGAAGTCGCGATTTTACATTTTTCTTCAGTAGCGCTAATAAAATAATAATTTTAGCGAGATTCTTGAATTCGCGAAACAGCGAGAATGCTTTATCGGTATGCTTTAGCCCACTGGGCTCGATTTATTGGATTCAAACTAGGGGGCTGAGCTTGTTTTGACCTCCGGACGGTTATTTTTTACCAATAACTGACAACAAGTATACTCAAATGATTCGAGAATTCACATATCATTGTGACATAAATGTAACATACTTCAATGATATTGCTAAACGGAAATGACTTCATGTGGACTTTAAAACAAGTAAGCTGTTGATCATTGGAACATTTATTTTGTTTATCGTGATACCCGTTATTGTAATATGACAGAAGCGCCTACATTCGATTTTCGTTTGTTTCGACTACAAACTTGCATTTTTCACGTTTTACAGATCTTTGAAATGTTCACCCACTTGACGCTGTCACATGGGTCACATTTTAAATCGACCAATTCATTAAGGGTTTATTAATTAAGGTTAATTGGTGGATCTGGCCCACGTGATGTTTCAATCCCTAAACATTACATCTGGTATGGCACATACTTAACTGGTAAGGTGGTATAAAACTTGTTATTTGCTGGAATGTGTTTTTGCAAAACTGTAACTTGCATTCAAAATCGGGTTTGGAATCACTTGAACTGACAGCTAAATTGATCAACTCCATTATGTACATTTCAAGGCAGTATATGGTTGCCAAGTGTTATTTATATTGTTAAGCTATCACTCATATGTGTGTAGGAGTCAGAGACAAATCTATGCATAGGAGAAGATAAACCAATGCTGAATTTATTTTAGCCCATCAAGGCTGGGCCAACATTAAACCAGCATTGGATCATTGTCTCGTGATTGTTTGGAGCGCCTTCCTTTGACTTTCTTCACATAAATCAGAATCGCAATTCCGCCAATCCCTATTATCACCATTTATTCGGCCTTCGTGTGCTCCGAAATGAACGGCTCGAACACACACGAGGTCAACAAGGTGAGCACGAGGTCAGCAAGGTCAGCAACGTGAGGCTTGAAATAATAATACCAACACAATGGACATCTTTCAAGCTTGCTCTATTTGACTTCAATATATTAACCCCTTACAACGCTAAAATATTTTTTGTAGAAACCATAGAGACCAGAGGTTTGTTTTCAATATGAAATCATCAAAATAGTCTTACTTAGCTCTTCCTGATTTATTCGAATCTTTGATTCTGACGTCTTCAGTCTGTCTCCGCGTTAGAAGGATTGATTAGCTTGTTCACGAGATAGTGTTCCGGTTTACAAAGACGGACGTGGCGCAGTGGTTAGAGCGTGGCGCTTTGCAATTGTCGCTGCGTGCCATGCTGGTTCAAGCCCTATTGGTGCAGGTTTTCAGAGAAATATATCATATTTTTTCCTTCTGAACGTTGGGAGATTGTTTCGATGTTTGTGTCCTAAGGCAAGACACTTCAACCTCACATTTTTCGCTTGACTCAGGTGTAAATGAGTATCTGGTAGGACAGAGATTGAAATGTGTATGATATGCAAAATGCGCCTGAATGGCTGTAAGACTGTTTGCTCTCCGTGGAGTTGAAATGGGACACGAATGAACAGGTCCAGTGTAATAGGGGTGAATTTTCAGTCCTGATATCATACTATAAACCTGGAGCCGTATTCTAGTACGAGTTACGATATATCGTAGGTTTCTGATTGGTCGAGATGGTCATCTCGACCAATCAGAAGCCTACGATATATCGTAACTTGTACGAGAATACGGGCCCTTTACCTTTACCTCAATAGTCAACAGGTGTCTCTGTTATTCATGTCTAGAATATAGAACATCATGTTCTCGCACTCTGACTGTGATTGGACTACTTATGATCATGTCTGTATAATCAGGCTATATGATCATTATATACATTTTAATTCTTACAGTGCGGTGATCGACTTAGAAGTCAGAAGCTGACGCCTACAGACGTAGGATTCTGACGTATACAGAAGATCCCCGCGCTGAAAGGGTTATGGGTGAGGCAAATCAGTGCAATAATCTCTACACTCGCAGTCCCATGGGACCTTCATTCTTACATATTCAGCCTGTGTCTAGAATACAGAGCACCATGCATTTGGTCTGTGACATCAGATATATTTTCGGACAATATCTAAATGTAATCCAGAAATGCATATCTTCTACCCGTCTAAAATTACACTCCCGATCCTCTCGCCTTCAACATGTTAAATAATTTTCTTCCAACGTTGCCACTATTTTGTAACATTTCTTGGAAGGCGGTATCTAGAAATAGAGCAAAGAGTTTTTCTCATCGGAGACAATGATTAAAAGGTCAGAATATTAACACATATAATAGTAGTCATTTCTGTAATATACGCAAACATTTGTTTCCTACCTGCTGTTTTTTTCAAAAGGAGTGTTTTTTATATGGCCGCCACATCCATTTTGAAAGACGTGAGAACGGTAATTCTGGAACTAAACAAGCTTCAACAATTAATAATATGTCCAAAACCAATAGTTTTCTCATGACAAAAAACAATTACATGATTATGCTTTAGATTTGGAAAAAACGACTTGCTCTGAGTTTAGGCAGCATTTTTTCACATGTGCACCTTAGTTATTTTCCGTGGAATACACAAATCAGAAATAATAACAATTGTAATGTATATGTCCGGGAGCTCATGGTCATAGAGAAAACTAATTAAATCATTACAACTCGCCCTGCAGCGGACTCAGTCAACCAGGACTTATAGTAGGGCGGATTATGGCCCAAAATAGGTGAAAGCGTGACCGGCTGGACAAAAGTATGAAACTTGGTACAGTTACTCCTTAGACACTACTGACCAATTTTAGAAGGGTAGCCCAAAAATCGTAGTCAATTCTCTTAGCGAAAATCATGTTTCACGTAACCATGGCAACACTAAAAGCCTTAATCAGTAATATCTATACTATCTGTGATTTCAAGTGAGCTGAATAAATAAATCTCCTATAAAACTGATATCCCGACGATATACAATATCATCTAGAAAATAACGGCAGTAAAACACATGGTTACCGCGAAATTTCCGGTTACCATAGCAACCAGGCAAACATAAATACAGAAATTTAATTATACCTGTCTTCATTCTCCAAATTAGCGGGTTATATCGTCACCCAACTTTATATTACCACCCCCCGGCCCTTCTTTAGAACGTTATAGACAATCTCAGATAAGATAACATAAGCAAGTGAGGATATACAGTAATGATCATGTTCCCATGGATACCTAGGAGATAGCCTCTGACAGATAGGCCTATTCGTATATTTTTTACAAAATATTTTTTTATCATATAAATATATATAGATGTTTTAAATATTATTTGTGAAAAAAATAATTACCCTCGTGATTGTCTCGACTTTTAAAATTTTATGACGTCATGATTTTATGACGTCACACCGTGCTTATTACCGCTGCGTACTTTTTTTTAATGCCAGTAGCGCATGTTTTCTTTGATTTTCAGCCGTTTTTTCCTGAAAATTTGAGAGGGTTATTTTCTAACAAGAAGCCCACAAGCACTGAACATTTACTTTGTCATCGTTTATACATAATTAAAAGAGTTTTGTTAAAAATGTATATTCCAAAGTATGCTTTTGTCCATATATTCTTTGTATGGTCAAGGGCCTTTTTACCCCAAATTGTATATTAAAGGATGTCATTTCAGTGAAAACTATGTTCAAAAGCCTGTTTTTGGTCAATACATTACATGCACTGACAAGGGTTTGGGCAATCAGTCTGCCTGTTTTATATATTAACGTTTTATATATTAACGCCCCCCCTCCCACCCAGAATATGTGTACATGCATTCCGTACAACATGAATTGAAATTATTGTATCACAAGTGGAGGAGGTGACTTATTCAAATGTCCCGCTGACAGCAAGGCAGCCGATAGAATCCATGTAACGGTTACACTTTTCATGGTATACACAATCGCCCACTGCTAGAGCTGGGGCTGGTAGAAAGATTATTACATCACGATTAAAATTTAGATTTTTCAGTTTGATGGCATGAATAGCCCACTGTATGTTTATTCGTCTTCATTCCTTCAAATTGTCTGAATCTTTCTTAAATGTACAGCACCAGGATGCACAAACATCTTAAACCTGCTCAACAATATAATATCATAATTATGTAATTGATTTACAATAACAAAGCAATCGCAATATCACGTCATACCAACTATAAGGAGCCTCCATTGCCTAATTATCCCGACTTAAATAAATATTCACATACTTACGAGAAGTTGGAAAATAATTGACAATCACAATAATTAGCATTACCCCTGGTCACTGGACCTGTTCATTCATGTACCATTTTAACTCCTCTTTGGAGCATACAGCACTGCAAACATTTAGGCGCTGGGTATTTCTCGTATTGCCATCTATGTCCTACCAGATAATTAGAACATGTATTCATTTACACCTGAGTAAAGTGAAGCCCGTGAGGGCGAAGTGTATTGCCCAAGGGCACAACATCGAAACAATGATGTCCCAGCATTGAGAGAAACATGATATTTCTCTGCAAATCCTACATCAAGCGGGTATCGGACTCTCATGGCTTTACCCATTGTACTATTGTGCCACGTCCCTCTTGGCACTGGAATGAGTATTTTTCAGTTTCCATCACCGTAGGGTGGTTGCTGTTTGGTATTATTCCACGAGCCGATGAGTCGTGAGTGTAGTACTACATATGCCGACTTTGTCTCCCAGAGCGCTACGTTCATGTATCACGCACAGAAGACATAGTATCAATACAGGTTTTGAAAATGCCATCGCAAAAGAAACTGCGGGGCGAAAACAAACCGCTTCTGTTCTATATAAGGAGAGACACGGATTTAGAAACACTATACAGAATGGGTCTTTTTCATGCATTTGAACAACAACCTATTGACCCATGTGTCCCTTTATTTAATGAAAAAGCTGCAGCTGTGGCTATGATTAGACATGGGATGCATGGTCATACAGCATAACATAACAGAATATCTTAATCCTGGGTAACTGGCTGTCGTTGCTGTTGATCAACCATTTTTTGCTGCTGTTAAATCCTCCAATGGCAGTAGCTAGAAATCTACGATGAAAACCAAATTATAGTGATGTTCGGTGGTTTGCATTTGAATGAGGCTCTCTAGAAAACAAAAGTCGATTTTCTTGATCAGTCTGCTTGGGCAGTGGCCCCGTGTTGCTTAAAGTAAATCCGACATCTTATTTTTGGAAAGTGCATTTACGACATGAAGATGTGTTCTAACGGTTTACTGTTCCCCTATAACGGTCTAGTATTTCGCTATAACAGTCTAGTTTTTTGTTATAACGCCCTACTTTTCCGGTATAACGATGTAAAATTTCGTTGTAACAGTATACTATGTCGTTATAACGGTTTACTCATCCGTTATAAAGGTCTACTATTCCATTATGAGAGTTTATTATATCATTATAACGGTCCACTATTTCTTTATAACGGTCTACTAATCCGTAACAACGGTCTAGTATATCGCTATAGCGGTATACTAGAAAGATTATTACAGTTTTATTAGTAAAATTGTATGGCTCACGGAACATTCATACACAATGAGCTGATGATGGGTTGTCACGGTATAAATACATGTATATTAGAAATGAAATGTATTTCTGTTTATGCAATTGATGTAAATATATATATATATATATATATATATATACATACAATAACTGAATCTAATATTTATGATATGTAATACGTATTAATTGTTCACCGTTGTTGCTATGGTTACGGAATCACAAATAAAACAAGTACAATTACTCGAATTGTTGAGCTACCCTTTACTCAGGGGCCAGGCTGGTTTAACAGACACGATCTGTCGTAAAAGGTTTGATTCTGAAAATCATATCTATATGTGCCCAGGATCACAACCTAGGGGGACTCACGCGTCAACAAGCAACTGAAAATGAGTGAGAAACAAAAAAAAACAAAATGGGTGAAGTAGTAAGAAGGAAAATTTCGTCACAATAATGATTTATTTTCCAAGGCTCCCAAAAAACTTAAGCAGCTTGTTTACGATGAAATTTGTGTTTGTAATGCAATGAATAAACTGGATTGAAAATGGCCGCTATCTTGGATTTGATAATCCGTAGAGGATCTTGAAACATAAAACATATTGTTATTGAGTTTGTCCTCATTGATTTTGTCGAAAAGGTGTGTTACATGGAAGATGGAAGCTTTTTTTAATATTGAGAACAATATGGATCCTAAATGACCGCCATCTTGGATTTCATCGTCAGCTGACCTTCAATAAACATTTTAATGAATTTGTCAAGATTGATTTAGTCGAAAATGAGGTGTTGCACAATAAGATTGGATTTGTATTCCAAAAGTTAGAAATTAATCAGATCCAAAATTGGCCACCGGCGATCATTTTGCATTTTAACTTCTTACACATTTTTAGCAGCTTATTCACGAGGTTGTCTCCCTTAGATAAAAATATCATTTGCTGACCTTTTTAAAACCAGGCGTGTCTATTTGCCGGAAAAAATCGTTCAAATGGGTCAAATAAGACCATGATCTAACAGACCATGCATGATCTTCAGTCGTTTACAATGAAACATATTATTAATTATTGAGTGATAGTCAAAAGTTTGTCCGATCTGAGTAGTCAGCGGTAATAAGCAAGGTGTGACGTCATAAAATGATAACGTCATAAAATTTTCGATGTCGAGTATCAGGCAAACACGGGGGGATTAAGTTTTTTATCCAAATAATGAACTGGTGGTTCATTCAAAGCATTCATGTAATGTATATGTATATATTTTGTGAAGAAATGTGTCATAGGATATCTCGTCGGTATCCATGGCAACATTATAATTTCTATATCATTACTTGTTTATGTTATCACTGTTATCTGAGATTGTCGATAATGTTTTACAGAAGCGCTGTTAGTGTTAATATAACTCTCTGTAACGCTATAATCCGTTTATTTAAAGAATAATGACAAGTACAATTAATTTTCTGTAATAATGCATACCTGGTTGCTATGGTAACCGGAATTTTCTAACAAAACCAAGGTTTTACTGCCACTCTATTTAAGAGGATGATGTATTTTCCGTGTATATCAGTTTTCAAAAGGGTTTATTTATTTATTATGCATTGAATCACCGATTTGAATTGTTCAAGTTTTTTGTGTTGCCATGGTTATGTAAAATGCAATTTTTACAAAGAAAATTCACTCCGATTTTTGGGCTACCCTTCTGAAATTGATCAGTAATATCGCAGGAGTAACTGTGTCAAATTTTATACTTTTGTCCAGCCGGTCACGGTTCGACCCTTAATCCGCCCTACTATTAAAGGCCAACTCTACCTGTACACACCCACAAGCCTGTGACCTGTTCCAATATCGATCCCAATTAGTCAACTAGCAACAAGTGTATACATATCGTAAACTAGCAACAACTTTATACATATCACATCATGTCGTTTTTTGGAGGACCATTTACGACGAGTGCTAGCGAATATGTGATGCATTTTAATGCTTTGCTTGTATGCTTTGCTTGTCTTCTCAAAGGCCTGCGAACACATTATCATTTTTATATTACACGATTTAATGATTTAATTCCCTGGATGACAGCATCAGTGAATCATTATTTAATTAGGGGTATACTGTAGATCTGGTAATATTCGCGAGGTTTTAGTTTTCGCGAATTTCACGAGGACACATTTGTGAATTCCAGAATCTCGCGAAAAGTTTTATTATAATAGCGCTGATGAAGTAAAATTCGCGAATTCTAATTTTCGTGAGAGGTCCCAAAATCAGAAATTCACGAAAATGTAAACACGCGAAAAATACCAGATCAATAGTATGTTATATCTTTCCTGGACGAGGGGTAGGATGTAGTGTGAAACTATAAAATTAATGATGAGTGTGGGACTTTCACAAGTTGCCAGCGTCGATGGATACAAAGTGCGATCGGCTATGAGTCAAATAGTACTAGCACTCTAAACATTTGCACGTTTACTCTATTATGGTTCGATGCTGGCCCACCGTCAGGGATGCTGGCCCAACATTGAAACAACACAGGTGCGCGCACTGTACTTACTGCCCGACGTGTTGACTTAAACCCGGTTGAAGGCATGCTGGTGATATAGGATAGTTATTAGGCATCATGTCATTAGTATAGTGTATGGTGAGATGTGATGGTTGTTAGGCATCCTGTCATTGGTAGAGTGTAAGGTGAGATGGGATAGTTATTAGGCATCCTGTCATTGGTAGAGTGTATGGTGATATAGGATGGTTATTGGGCATCCTGTCATTAGTAGAGTGTATAGTGAGATAGGATGGTTATTGGGCATCCTGTCATTAGTAGAGTGTATAGTGAGATAGGATGGTTATTGGGCATCCTGTCATTAGTAGATTGTATGGTGATAAGGGACGGTTATTATGCATCCTGTTATTAGTAGAGTGTATGGTGATACATGATAGTTATTAGGCATCCTGTCATTGGTGGAGTGTTTGGTGAGATGTGATGGTTGTTAGGCATCATGTCATTAGTAGAGTGTATGATGAGATAGGATGGTTATTAGGCGTCCTGTCATTAGTAGAGGGTATGTTGAGCTAGGATAGTTATTAGGCATCCTGTCATTGATAGAATGTATGGCGATATAGGATAGTTATTAGGCATCCTGTTATTAGTAGAGTGTATGGTGAGATATGATGGTTGTTAGGCATCATGTCATTAGTAGAGTGTATGGTGAGATAGGATGGTTATTAAGCATCATGTCAATGGTAGAGTGAATGGTGAGATAGGATGGTTATTAGACATTCTTAGGCAAACGCGGTTTGCTCTTTATGAGCCACTGTACCCCAGTAAAGACAAAGCCTTTGTATACCATTTGCACAATGTTGTACCAATGTCGAAGAGGTTTGGTCGACGTTGTACAAATATTATACAAATGCTTTGTGTTTGCTGTGGTATAGTATGTTTCATCCATGAAATATTTTATTTTTTTCAGCAAGCTTTAGACGAATTACGGAAGTTGTTAGGTGACAGACTTGATGGAATAGGTATGCATGTAAATAAGTTAAATATATTTAAATCTAAAACTGTATTTTTCATATACGCAGTGCCTAAGTTAAATTCTCTATATTGAGTCGGGTATATCACAGACACCTACGACTCAAAAAGTCCTCAAAAAACACAATGTTTTTCTAGAATCACTCTTAACGTCGCTCAGAGAGAAATAGGAAAAATAATCAGCTTGAACGTACACACAAAAAATGACTGTTTATTAAAATAAAGTAATGTTGCAATTATTGTTGACAATTTATTTTATTATACGACATTACGGTGAGAAAAATAATTGAACAACTCAGCACCAGCGAACATTCTATTACAAAATATATGCTGACATGTTTGTCCTCGCGGAGCACTCCACAATTTTATTCAAATCTGTATTTCAAAACCCGCATCACAGTTTTTCACTAGTCTTAACTTCTGTTTTTCAAAATAGCATCACAAAAAAATGATATTGCATGTTTTCTATGTGTATATCCAAAGCTCATATTGAAAAGACTAATGCACCATGGATGCCGTTTAAATCGCGTTTATCTTTGTCGAACAATTACAATGCAAACTAAGAAAAAATCGCATTACTTATTTTTGAAAGAAAGGTGGTAGTTTGAAAACCTTTTCTTAATATCATTTCCGATCACCCACCTTTATTCCACGAATCCCCACGATGTGGGATCGCAAGGCATCACAATTTGATTTCAGTCTGATTGGACATTTTTTTGTATACGTTGAGATCACCCATAAACGTACTTACATCACCATTATGCTCTCTATAGTAACATTTTTTCTGGTGCTATTAAAATCAATGTCGTAATATGACAGCAACTTTACTTTGATACATTTTTTTATTTAAAGTAAATGCTAAAAGTGTTCAGTGGATTCAAATACTCACCTTGTACAATTACAGGTTAAAATCGTGGAATTTGAGCATCATGTCTGCTGAAATATCAAAAAAAAAATTTAACGTTACGTATTTTAGTTAATTCTTCTTCACTATGTTAGTATGCCTCAAACTTGCCGTGTTCGTTGATTTATAAGTTGTGTTTGACATCATAATTGTTTTACAAAATGCATGTAATGCTTTGATATCCATATGTTTTGTCATAGACTGGGACGCAGTGTTGGATGGAATTAAGGAAAAACTAGAGGGTGTGGGTGAGTGTAACATGAAAGAACACTACTAATTAAGGAGTTGCTATGCACTGATCAATCTACCATTGCATGATGAGTGGAGGCGGTGGCATTCTTACTCCACTTGTTTGCAGCTATAATCAATTTGAAAAAACCTTGCAAGGTTTTTGCTTCATCTTCAAAGATAATACCCTCTTTCTTCTCGTTAATTCTTTTGTTTCTATGTTCTATGATATATGTATTGTTGTTTATATTGTGCATTAAGTGAACGTCTGCTTTAATCCAGCTGATGGCAAAGTTTTACAATTTTCGAAACGGTGTGACACATTAGACGATCTATCGATTGTTTTACAAAATAAATGTAAATGTTTAATAACCTTTATGTTTTGTGACAGATAAGGAGGTAGTAGTGGCTGAAATTAAACGTAGACTGGAGGGCGTGGGTGAGTGTTACACATAGTAAATTAATGAACGATAATGAGTTTTGTGCACTGATAAATTGACCATAACTTATCGGATAGAGGCGGTGACATGTATCCCGTCTGTGACATCGGAGTACACTTAAACCTCGTCTTAAACATGGTTTAGTCAAGTTGTTTTATTATATCGTTTTTGACTTCTTTCCTAGTATTTTAAGGGACACTTTGACCCCAACGTTTTGAAAGCAAACTTGATTTCAAAAGCATCATACTGTTATCAGTTATATACGTTTTAGAATATAAGTGTGACTGTGTTATATCCTCATTATTTCTGATAGATCCAGATGTGTGGGCTGACCTTAAACACAAAGTGGCGGGAGCGGACTCATCACGATCAAAAAGAGGTAACGTAGGTATATGATTATTACACAATCATTACTTATATAGTAGTGTCTTATAATATATTTTGTATGGTCTTTCTTGTGTGATTTTACTACACATTAACTCTATTAATGACTTCCATGGTATGACAATTTAGAAAGGATAGGAGCAACATTAATAATAGTGCATTATGTTTTACAAGATACATGTACTTGGTGTCATGGTTAGTATGTGATTATGTTTGTTTCTGATACTCCTGAAGATTTGGCTATAATTAGAAAACGACTAGAGCAAGTGGGTGAGTGTAATATAAAGTATGGGAAAAAGGCTACACAAGTGACGGTGGGCTAACAGTATATCAACGTTGGACCAAAGTATCATGCTGGTGTTGTCATAATACATTGAATTAGCCTGAAGAACAAATTTTCATCCACTTCAAGTCTCTCGCTCACGACCACAACTTCAATGAGTGAAAACCACTTACAAAATTATGTACAATGTGAATCAAAACATATTCCAATTAAGCAGGAAATAATGATCATTTAATATTCAAATCATATTATTCGAAAAAAAAGGAAAAAAGCTTAACACGACTATAGATCGCGTGAGTAGCATTTAAAGAATAAACTTAATAAAGTCCGAAAGAAGTGACATAAAATTAGCGACAAGTATGTGACAAAATCACCTGTTTTGTACTATTTATATAAAATTGTAGTTCACTAATAATTAGTTACTAGCAACAAAAATAAACACGCTTTCTGGGCTGGAGGAGGGGGGGGGGGCTGGGTTCTCTACATATGCTATCACACAAAACCTCCGCCTATTATTACTTCTGGCCAAATTATAGTATAAGCTCTGATGCACAGGTATGCGGTGCTGGCCAACATTGAATCGTACAGCTTCAGTACGTATATTGTGTTTGCATGACTGTACACGAACTAGTTCAGATTTACACAGTGGACCCGCAGAGACACCGAGTCAATGTGTGACTTCTGTAAGGAGCTGTGACTGTGATTATCCAGGATAATATTATATGCATGCCCAGCATTCGTGATAAACTATATCCCATCAGGCTAAAACGCACCGATTAAACACTCCATTAAAACTGTGATAATCTCTTTATGCATAGAGCAGTAGGTCTTTATATTATTATTATTATTATTACTACTACTACTACTACTACTACTACTACTACTACTACTACTACTACTACTACTACTACTACTACTACTACTACTACTACTACTACTACTACTAGTACTACTACTACTACTACTGAGTTTATATTGTGTGACAGATAAGGAGGCAGTGTTGGCTGAAATCAGAAAAAAGATTAGAGGGAGTAGGTAAGTGTTACCCAGAGTGTATGTTGCGTAAATGGTGATAAATATAAAAACATGAGAAGTGATGATTTTGTGCAATGGTACCGTGAATTACCTAGACGTCTAAGTTTCAAAAAATGGTTCATGCGACATAGATCGATGTTTTGCAAAATAAATGTAGTGATTTTATATATTTTGTTTTGTGACAGACAGAGACGCAGTGATGGCTGAAATAATAAAAAGGCTAGAGGGAGTGGATAAGTGTTACATAGAACGAATCACTATTAAAAAGAAGATAAACATATAATCATGACTAAGTGAGCTTATTTCTTACATTGTTATTTTACACAGTAACGACGCTCCATATTCCAAATCAAATAGTTGTTTGTAAATATGCTACAAACATTCAAATGTATTACAAACAAATAGTGAACTTTATGAACTTTATTGTCAATGATGTAGGCCTATGTTAATAACTGTTCTTTTGTAAAAGTGTGCTGCACAAGCTGATTGAGTACCTTAAAGGCCATATTTTCAGTCATGTTATTTATAGGCTGTGTAATTTGTTTAGATGGACAAATGAATTTAATACAATTTCCTCCTCCTCCTCCTCCTCCTCCTCCTCTTCCTCCTCCTCTTCCTCCTCCTCCTCCTCTTCCTCCTCCTCTTCCTCCTCCTCCTCCTCCTCCTCCTCCTCCTCCTCCTCATCCTCCTCTTCCTCCTTCTCCTCCTCCTTAAGCTCACCTTTCTCCTCCTTCTCATCCTCCTCCTCATCATCCTCATTAATAATATGTAGTGTTTTTATTATTTATATAATTAAAATTATTAATCTTATTAATGTTTTAATACGATTCGATTTCGTTACAGATTGGGAAGCAGTGATGACTGAGCAGACTCGAGGGAGTGGTAAGTGTTATAGAAAGCGTATCTAGTCTAGGAAATGGTGATAAATATAAAACAAACATGAAAAATGAGACTTTGCAATGCGCAGTGATACTTTAAATCAGCCGAATTATGAGTGGAATGATGGCGTAGAGGCGTTCTTCCTAGACTTCCACGTTTCGAAGTTAACAAAAAAAAAATTCTACAAGGATCAATGTTTCTACAAGGTAAATGTAGCAACTTTCATATATTACAACAAAACCTATAGGGAAAGGGTAAGTTTTTACATAGGATGAATCACCGATGAAAAGAAAGTAAACACAGTCATGACTAAGTCATTTCTGTATACACTGACACTTTATGTTTAAACAGTAACCACGCTAGATATTACAAAATCAAATAGCTGTCTGTAATCAATGTTAGATTTACATTATTACCTACAAACAGAATAGTTAACTATATTGTCAATGATAGAGGCCTATAATAAAAACTATTATTTTGTAAATGTATGTTGTCCACGCTGCGTTGGTAATTTAAAAGCCATAATTGCTTGGCATGCTATTCATAGATTCTGTACTTGGCTTAGATTAAGAAATATATTGAATATATTTTAGTCAAAACTGGATTTTCACATCCGATTCCACCTCCTCAAAGTCAGTATCAATCGTATAGGAAATAGTAAAAAGTAAACCATCGCTTCAGGTATATGTTTGCGTAACATAAATGAGATGAAGCGTATCCAGAGTTTTAATAAAACAATAACAAGCAGTTGGCATGTCTAGTGACCACCATCCTCCCACTGGGAATTTTCGTGGTAGTCTGATACTCTTTACATGGGGGTACTTGCTACAATTCCACTTTATGAATACTTTTCAAGTCGTGGTTGCTTGCTCATAAAAAGTGTCATTGCCAAAATCTAATTCTGCACCATTTATTATGTTGTTGTAGACAACAATGAATAAGGCTTTGTCATCAATTTAAGAAGCGAATATACACCTACCCATCACTTACAATATTTGCATCAGGTATCGTACTTGTTTCGTCCCCTCTGGGACACATTACAGCACTAGCAGCTCTATTAGCGCGCCCTCTGGTGACTACATAAGATACTCCAAATCTTAAAATGTCGGCACTCACAACAAGATACATTGACCTAATGTTGGATTAATATTGGGCCAAAGTCGGAGCTGATGGGCCACCAATAAAAATAATTAGTGGGTGATTGCTGGGGTTTAGTAGCTCAAACCAATACAATAATAACGTCATAAATCTTTTCAGAATAGTTTATAAATATTATTTTATATTTGCATGTGGTATATTATCATATTTAGCCTATAGTATCAAATATACAAACTCAGTTTCATTGTTTGTTAAAACCCACCTGATCAAGGATGAATACTGTTTATAAATAATTAGTTTGTAAAATTCTATAAAAATTAATATAAAGTAACATAATTCATATAATATGTAGTTCATACTACGGGCAAATTTGAATAACTGTATTCACGTGCGGAATGAGGATAATAATCATTCATTAATATTCATCGTTTTTTTATTCTGCCTTATCTTACAGATAATGAGGCAGTGGTAGCAGAAATAAGACATAGAATACATGAGATTGGTAAGTGGGTTGTACGGATGATCACATCAATGATTTGTATAAACAAGGAAACCAAGGAGTCTGTCGGTAGCAGAGAACTTGATAGATGAAGGTGGACTGGAAACCTCTTGGTGATATTAAATAAACTCATCTCTTTTTCCGCGCCGAGCATTAACCCTTTCATCGCCAAGTTATTCAATTTCAATTTTCACTCACTTGAAGTTGTGTCTCGCTGACGCGATCCACAACTTCAAGTGAGTTAAGATTATTCAGATTAGACAAAATGGAGGTCAACTGTTTTCAAATCTTGCTGATTGATGTCACTTTGTTTAAAAGGTGGTACTTTATGTGCTAATAAAAAATAAAAACCCGAATATATGCGGCAGCGGCGGTTAAAGGGTTAACGAGTACAAGGCACGTTAGGCTTGCACAAATTTGTTCTGGTGACATGCATATTGGTTTTGTAATTCTGCCTGCAAAAGGCAAACAGCAGTACCTACGTGCTTGAACAGTAAGCTGTTACTAGATACTGCCTTTTGGCTTTGGCTTTTGGCAAAGAACGAGGTTCTGAGTAGTGAGTGATGAAGCAATGATATTAACTCTTTCAGTGCGAAGACCGACTTTAGACGTCGATCACCGCACTGGAAGAGTAAATAATTTATAATGGCCGTGGAACCATAACATAGGTATTGAGAGGAAACGAAAAGAGCTAACTAAGACTTTTATGATGATTTCAAATTAAAAAAAAAACATTTGGCCTCCATGGTTTATATTTCAGCGTTGTAAGAGTTAATATCATCCCATGACACAGCAGGCGTTAACCCAATGCTGATTTATCGTTGCTCCACCGTATTCCACGTTGGTTGAACATCAAACCAATGTTAGATCAACAAGTTTCGTTGTGTAAACGTCTCGTGTTTACTAGGATCCGCCATTTTGCACAGATCCACCATAACTGTTCAGGATAATTTGACATTAATTGACCCTGCTATGTTTATCGCCTGATTCATTCCTTAAATTTACAGTTTTCATAAAGTGTTCATGCATTTTTTATATATGTATTTAAATTTCTGGAATATTTCATGTATGGCACGCGCTCACATAATTCACGATGTGTTCACAATATTGTTCATGAGGATTAATTGGAGTTTTTTGAGCAATTTAGGATAATTTGATGATAATTTATTCATCAATAATATCTCTAGAAGTTTACCTGAATATTTAAGAATGGTTTATATTGATTTGTAAACCTGATCATCCAGTGCTCTTATAATTTATTATACAAATTCAAAGAAAACATACTTCAAAGGGTGCATACTTAAACCCTGATGAGCTGTCCATGGATCTTACTATGCAATATAGGATATTGTAATACTTGGAATGTTCACTTGAATGGCCAAACTGGCCGAAAAGTGAAGTAAAGAAGACATTTCACTTACTGTGTGCAACCGGATCAATCACCTTGCCATCAAGGGTACACCCAAGGAATGGCATGTCTCCCCTTATTACTAATCCAGGTTGTTCAACCAGTCTCTTATGTCCAACATTAGCCATGTATTTATTATATTTCCGTATGGCATTATTATGTTCGTTTGTTCCGTTATTGATTCGTTCGTTCGTTCGTTCGTTCGTTCGTTCGTTCTTTCGTTAACGGAACAAACGAACATACTAGTTAACTAAATAACCATCTAACCATCCAACCAACCAACAACCAAACAAAACCAAAAAAAAATAACATTGGTCTTCCTTATGTTATTGTCGTTGTCGCTGTTGTTGTTGTTGTTGTTGTCGTCGTTGCCGTCATTGTCATTATTGTTGTCGTTGTTGCTGGCTGTTGCTGTTTCTGTTGCTGTTGTTGTTGTTGTTGTAATTTTTGTTGATGCTGCTGTTGTTTTTGTTGTTTTTTATTTTGTTTTTGTTAATGTGTACTTTATATCAGTATGTTTTTTTCTAAATATTGCATAGTTTTATGTTTTTAAAAATGTTTATCTGTTTACATAAAGATAAAGCAGAGTAAGTTGGTATAATTGTGTGAATGACTCCTATTCATGTCTAAATTATGTACAGGTTTCGGCTAAGATTCTATTTTTTTCGGAGCAATCTACCAATCAATCAAACTTACATGGTATTTAACTCTTGAGTGGACCGGGGGGGGGGGGTGATCAACGATGGCCTTAGGCCGTATATTAAAACTGCAGAAGTCTACCGGCGTAATAAGTTACATTTTAATTATAGAATTAAGCCAATTACACTTGGATTCCACTATAGCCTGCCGGGTATAGTCTTTCTAAAGGAGACATTACAGTCAAGAAGTTAATTTAGATATAGGCTTAACATTAGTCGTCTGGATCACTCTCATAAAGGCACATTTCCTCTACTTCTTCCTCGACATAACTGATACCAACTCTTTTGTCTTCCAAAATGCATTCATCCACCATAATAGTTGGAATGCAATCACCATTCAGGGTTTCCGCCGGGGATGTTTGGAAGGGGGGTCCAAAAAAAGTGGGGGGTCTGAGGGTCCTTCCCCCAGGAGGAAAAAAAATAAAGCTTTAAATTTTAGTGCTTAAAATGGTCTATTTTAATTGAAATGACTGTGAAATATGGAATTTATTTTTATCTTCTTTGCCAACAAAGGGGGAACCCCCCCCCCCCTATGGTGCTGAGTGGGGTAGTAGTAGTAAATCATTGCATTTAAGTGACATTGTAATACGATAAAAACGTTGTAGTCAATTGATGAGATGAAATGATGTACAGCTGATGATGTGAGGGTCATGGTGAGTTTATTTACTTCGCTGAGTGAGGGTCCGGATCTACCCCCCCCCCCCCCTGGCCGAAACCCTGCCATTGGAGTAATCACTACATCTTCTAAAGTCCAGTCATGACCAACGACAGCAGAAGGAAACCCCATCACTGTCGTATCAGCATTTCTCCAAATAACCATATAATGAAGGCTTTTTTGGCAAAGTGGTAGGCTACGAATAAGATCAACTTTGTTTTTGCTGTTGATTATTCCATCTTTAAATACACATTTTAGAAGGCCTCAAAACCAGCTGGTACATCATCTGCGACTTCCCATGTCCCCCCCCCCCCCAGTCGCACAAGCACATTGTTTTAACATGTTTAATAGGTTTGATCTCCCATATTCCCTTGAAATGAAATGAAATGAATCGGGCTTTAGGCCACATTTGTGCACATATAGGCTAAGCTGGGCCAGGAGAACCTCCTGAGGATGGTGAGATGACTGAGATGACACTGTCCTCCAGACACAGGATTCGAAATTCGAGCCCTGGCGGTCTGAGGCCGAGCACGCTACCTCTCGGTCACGGAGGCTCCCCACAATACTAACTTTCACACGTGGATGGGGAAGAAACAATTTTGTTTCTTTGAAACCGCCGAGACCGGGAACCGAACCCCGGACTCTGGCGTGAAAGGCAGCGGTGCTAACCACTACCCTAGGGCCCCCGCCCAATTATTCCCTTGAAAGTGCTGTTGGAATCTCAATGAGTAAATACAGGGGGTACCATGAGCGCAGTGCGGTATTCCTGAGAGAAGCAAGACACCAAGTCTGTCATATTGACCAGGCGTTTGCTATTCCCAGTCTCTGTGTCAAAAAACGTAGTATAAAGTAGTATAAAGAAAATGTTGCTGCTTGGAATGCGAACTCTAATAACAGTCTCATACCTCTGGCCTTGGACATACTTTCCAAATATTACAACTCTGCTTCTTCTTCATCTGAATATAGTATCGGTAGTGATTTTGCTTTGGTGTGTATATCCTCATATGTTTTTAGAGAGTGGGCCTTTCTTTTGCAATAATATTTAACTGTCGTTCTTTGTATTGTCCTTTGTATTGTGGAGCGAAGTTGTCTTGGCAACACACATGCAAAAGTATTTTGGTGAGTTGTATTTTATTTTCATAATTTGTTAAAAATATCTTCCAGTCTGATGGACGCTTTGTCATGTACCCCTGAATAATAAATGTATCACCACAGCTGTGCCTTCTTTACTCAACTGACTTCACAGAATTAGGAAAGTATTGTTTTTTCTATTATTTTCTCAACTGGTCATCTTTTTCCAGGAATAAGAAACCTTGCTACTCTGAAAACACCACTTCCAAGCAGTGTACGAGCACCAGGATGACGTCCGTCAACCTACCTATCCTACCCCAAAGCCCTTACGTTATTTTCCAATCCTGAAAATCAATTCGGGCTAAATAGTGTACATACAACCTTCTTATCTAACTCATAGAGAAACAAATGGGTTATACGTGTAGAGCTATTTCGATCTTCTTCCTCTACCCAAGTCAAATGATCCAGAATAAATAACTACCGGTATGTCAACCTACTTATCTAGCCCGCAACAAATATCCAGGCTAAATAACTAAATAACTTTTTTAACCTATTGCAAAGCGCACATGCTGTACACCCATTTCAACATTCTTATTCAACACACACAGAATATCAATAGGCCTACTTGTTAATCTGCATATTTAAACCACCGCAAGCTACCCGGTGTAACCGCGCAGATCCCCCCCCCCACTGAAGTATAGCCGGGTATATTCTGGACTATACCCTGGGGTATAGTCTGAGAGCTCCCAGACTATACTCCAGGTTATATTTTGGGAGCTCTCGGAGTATACCCCATATGCTCAGACTATACCCCATCAGATTCAGGGTGGGGTATAGTCTAGTAGATAGGGGTATTCTTTGGGAGATATTATATATGATTAAAATCAGTTATAAATTTATTATTGAAAATTTATCGCTCATGTTTTAACCCTTTAGAAGCTAGAATATATCATGTTTCATCTGTACTAACTCTCCAGGAGCTAGAGTACCGCATGTCTTCTATGTTAACCTTCTGATGGCTGGAGTATCACTTGCCTCATGTATTAATACTCTGGCGGCTAGATTATCACTGATCATTATTTATCTCTTTTATCATCCATCTGAGGGCTAGCGAATCAAGTGTCTCACGTATTTTTACTATCATTATATTAACTTTTTGGTGGTTAGAGTATCGCATGTCTAAAGTATTAACTCACTGGGTGCTAGATTACCATATGTCTTAGTGTCTAGAGTATCATATATCATGTCTATTAATCGTCTGGGGTGGCTAGACTGTCAAATGTCTCTGATTTTCTCTCTCTGATTGCTGGAGTGTCACATATCCCATGCATTAACCCTCTGGGGGCTATAGTATCATGTGTCTCGTGTATTAACCCTCTGAGGTCTGGGGACTAGACTATCTTAATACTTCTATGTTAACCTTCTGATAGCTAGAGTATCATTTGGCTTATGTATTAACTTTTGGTGGCTAGAGCATCACTTGCCTCATGCATTAACTTCTGGGGCTAGACTATCTTAAAATTATATCTCCCATCTTAACCTTTGGTTGGCTATAGTATCACTTGTCCCATGCAATAACCTATTTGGTGCAAACCAATTGGATGTTTTCATTGAAAAATTTGGTGCGCACCAAATAATTAATTGCTGCGCACCAATTAATTATTTGAATTATTTGGTGCGCGCCTAATCATTTGGCTCACACCAATTAATTAGCTAGAGTAGCCATGTAAGACATGTAAGACATTATGATACTGTAGCTACCAGGGAGATAAAAAAAATGAGATTTCTAGCTCTCGATAGGTTAATATAGGATACATATGAAAGTCCAGCCGTCAGAAGGTTAATGAATGAAGCATGTGATGCTCTAGCCACCAGACGATTAATACATGAGACATGTTATACTCTAGCTATGAGAAGGTTAACATAGTGGATATAAGATAGTATAGTCCTCAGAGGGTTAATAGGCTACATGAGACATGAATTATGCCAGAATACGATCAGATATTATATCGCTAATTTGTTAGTCATATATGATATCTCCCAGAGTATACCCTTATCGCCCAGACTATACCCCACCCTGAATCTGATGGGATATAGTCTGAGCTTGTGGGGTATACTCTGGGATCTCCTAGAGTATACCCTGGGGTATAGTCTGGGGGCTCCCAGACTATACCTACGGTATAGTCCAGATTATACCCGGGTAGAGTCCAGTCTGAGGGGGGGGGGGGGTATTGTGTCGCTTTAACCCACAGTAAAGCATCCGGACTATTATACACGACTAAACACCTGGGCTATAAACGTTTACAACCTTATAATTTAACCAACAGACACGCTATATGGGCTATTTAGCTATTTAAACCTGTTTAATCTGATACTAAAAGAAACAACCGGTTTATAAAACTTTTTTTAACCTTCATATTCAACGCACAGCAAATAAACAGGGCTTAATACTAATTTCAACCTTATTAAGCTTGGTATTTTTATCTGTATCATGGATGTCGTCTGAGATGATGGTATTGAACTACAATAAGATAATAATTTATTTCAGTGGTCCCATTATCTCTTCACGGTGATAAAAATGCCAACCGAAAATCTATCTTCAGACGTTGGATTATCGTCGTTCCTCTTGAACCCTTTAACCGCCAATTTATTCAAATTGAATTTTCACTCACTTGAAGTCGTGTCTCGCTGACGCGATCCACAACTTCAAGTGAGTGAAAATTATTTAGATTTGACAAAGTAAAGGACTTATATTTTCAAATGTTGCTGATTGGTGTCATGTGTTATTTTCAACATGTTTAAACGCTGATAGGCAATGTGCTGAAAAAAAATGTTAAAATACGAATATAATCGGTACCGGCGGTATAAGGGTTAATCACACCTTCTGACACTTTCAATAAGAACACACAGAATTGTACTTTGCTTGCTTTATCTATATTTTATTATCACACTTATTTAGGTTTAAATAATATGGTAATTATAATGCTGAAATATGGCGTTAATCGTTTGTCCATAGCTGGTTCGTCGGTCAGGGCCGTGTTCTATCAAATGCTCCACAACATCTGACTGATAGCTGGGTCGTCAGGGTCCTGTTCTATCAATTGCTCTCCTATATCTGCAAAATAATAAAAAAAGATAATAATCCCTCATATATATACATGCTCATTACCCCCAAAACTTGCAATAATTCTTTCAGTAACAAAAACGGATTGTAACGCTAGAAGTCTGGTGTCCATTTCAAAGTAATTCCTTGTCAACCATGTTATTCAATTGTTGCGACAGATATTTCAAAAGTCGTGATAGATAGGCATATAATTATGTCTATGCATACACACGAAGAGTTATTTTGAAAATATACATATAAGAAATAAAATAGGCGTCATTGCCGTGATTTGTAAATATATGCTTCCCGCTTCCCGCTGATATTTTTTGTAAACCATGGAGACCAAATGTTTTTTTTCCATTAGAAATCATTATAAATGTCTTAGTTAGGTCTTCCCGATTCATTCGAATACATATCTTACGGGTGTACGGTAGTTATAACTTTCGTAATTCTTTGAGTGCGGGGACCGTGTTTATAAGTCAAAATATGACGTCTACAGGCGTCAGAATCTGACGCATAAAGATGGTCCCCGTGCTGAAGGGGTTAAAACGCAAGCAAAATTAAAAATATATACATTTGTACCCATGTTGTAGGCGTCTCTCGACAGTGCGATACACACATGCACATTTTAAACCAAACATTTGCAAATCTTGATGATGAAGCACTCATTTCACTCCCAACAACAATAACATTACTCATGATAATCAGTATTAGCGGTGGGAGGGCTGACCCTTACAACGTTGACATGTTTTTATATAAACCATGGCAGTGAAAGCGTTTTTTCCACTGTTTTAGCTCGTTCTTTCCGCTTCATTTATATATCTATGTTATGGTCTACGGCCACCATGAATATTTTACTCTTTTTAACCCTTTAAGTCCTCACGATGCATTAAAGCATCATTTTACATCCTTGAAAACAGTTTTAATTTCCCCACAACTAAGGGTTTTAGAATGAAAATTTCCATGTAACTGGTTCACCAATACATGGCAATTTTATTTAATTTTTAAACCATATCAAATCATCTTCATCCACTACAAGTCGAGAATTGCGGCAGCAATTCGCGGCTTGTAGTGGATGAAGATGACAATGGTAAATTCAGGCCTGAAAGGGTTAAGTGCAGGAATCGACTTTAGACGTCAGAATGTGTCAGATTCTGACGTATGAGGTCGATCTCCGCTCTGTAAGGGACAGGATGCGGCGCTTTAGGTGCTTATTCAGTCATTTTAGAAATGTGATTATACTCACCGTACCTCAGAGTTCGCCATCGCTGATTGCTGTTGCTGAAAAAAATGTTAATGTATACTTTGTAGCTATTATGTGCTGTTACGATAGCGTAAATATACATGACAATCAATTATGACCCAGCAAACAACTGGACCAACGTTAAAACAACATTGATCCAACGTATTGTGTCTGCTGGGATTATATCCCACGTGAGATGCTGTACAGGATTTAATGAGATGTGTATAAGCATGAAAGATCCATGGACAGCTCATCAGTGTTTAAGTATGCACCCTTTGAAGGATGTTTTCTTTGAATTTGTATAATAAATTATAAAAGCACTGGATGATCAGGTTTACGAATCAATATAAACCATTCTTAAATATTCAAGTACATTTCCAGAGATATTATTGATGAATAAATGATCATCAAATTATCCTAAAATGCTCAAAAAACTAAAATTAATGCTCATGAACAATATTGTGAACACATCGTGAATTCTGTGAGCGCGTGCCATACATGCAATATTCCAGAAATGTAAATACATATATAAAAAATGCATCAACACTTTATGAAAACTGTAAATTTAAGGAATGAATCAGGCGATAAACATAGCACGTTCAAATTATCCTGAATAATTATGGTGGATCTGCGCAAAATGGCGGATCCTTTATTTATTTGGCTTGATGGATACAATACATCTCACTTACAAAATAATAGTAACATGACATAATACTGTAAAAAATATATGCAAGGGATGTCACTACAGGTGACCAGCACCCAATGCGTCCTAGTAAACATCCTAGTAAACACTAGGATCCTGGTAAACACGAGACGTTTACACAACGAAACTTGTTAATCTAAAATTGGTTCGATGTTCAACCAACGTGGAATACGGTGGAGCAACGTTAAATCAGCATTGGGTGAACGCCTGATGTGTCATGGGATGATATTAACTCTTACAACGCTGAAATATAAACCATGGAGACCAAATCTTTTTTTTTTAATTTGAAATCATCATAAAAGTCTTAGTTAGCTCTTTTCGTTTCCTTTCAATACCTATGTTATGGTTCCACGGCCATTATAAATTATTTACTCTTCCAGTGCGGGGATCGACGTCTAAAGTCGGTCTTCGCACTGAAAGAGTTCAAATCATTGCTTCATCACTCACTACTCAGAACCTCGTACTTTGCCAAAAGCCAAAGCCAAGAGGCAGTATCTAGTAACAGCTTACTGTTCAAGCACGTAGGTACTGCTGTTTGCCTTTTGCAGGCAGAATTACAAAACCAACATGCATGTCACCAGAACAAATTTGTGCAAGCCTAACGTGCCTTGTACTCGTTAACCCTTTAACCGCCGGTGCCGCATATATTCGGGTTTTTATTTTTTATTAGCACATAAAGTACCACCTTTTAAACAAAGTGACATCAATCAGCAAGATTTGAAAACAGTTGACCTCCATTTTGTCAAATCTGAATAATTTTCACTCACTTGAAGTTGTGGATCGCGTCAGCGAGACACAACTTCAAGTGAGCGAAAATTGAAATTGAATAATTTAGCGATGAAAGGGTTAATGCTCGGCGCGGAAAAAGAGATGAGTTTATTTAATATCACCAAGAGGTTTCCAGTCCACCTTCATCTATCAAGTTCTCTGCTACCGACAGACTCCTTGGTTTCCTTGTTTATAGAAATCATAGATGTGATCATCCGTACAACCCACTTACCAATCTCATGTATTCTATGTCTTATTTCTGCTACCACTTATCTGTAAGATAAAGCAGAATAAAAAAACGATGAATATTAATGAATGATTATTATCCTCATTCCGCACGTAAATACAGTTATTCAAATTTGCCCGTAGTATGAACTACATATTATGTGAAAAATTATTATGTTATTTGGTATTAATTTTTATAGAATTTTACAAACTAATTATTTATAAGCAGTATTCATCCTTGATCAGGTGGGTTTTAACAAACAATGAAACTGAGTTTGTATATTTGATACTATAGGCTAAATATGATAATATACCACATGCAAATATAAAATAATATTTATAAACTATTCTGAAAAGATTTATGACTTTATTATTGTATTGGTTTGAGCTACTAAACCCCAGCAATCACCCACTAATGATTTTTATTGGTGGCCCATCAGCTCCGACTTTGGCCCAATATTAATCCAACATTAGGTCAATGTATCTTGTTGTGAGTGCCGACATTTCAAGAGTTGGAGTATCTCATGTAGTCACCAGAGGGCGCGCTTATGGAGCTGCTAGTGCTGCAATGTGTCGAAATGTCACAGGGGCCGAAACAAGTACGATACCTGATGAAAACATTGTAAGTGATGGGTAGGTGTATATTCGCTTCTTAAATTGATGACAAAGCCTTATTCATTGTTGTCTACAACAACATAATAAATGGTGCAGAATTAGATTTTGGCAATGACACTTTTTATGAGCAAGCAACCACGACTTGAAAAGTATTCATAAAGTGAAATAGTAGCAAGTACCCCCATGTAAAGAGTATTAGACTACCACGAAAATTCACAGTGGGAGGATGGGGGTCACTTGCCATGCCAGCTGCTTGTTATTGTTTTATTAAAACTCTGGATAGGCTTCACCTCATTTATGTTACGCAAATATATACCTGAAGCGATGGTTTACTTTTTACTATTTCCTATACGATTGATACTGACTTTGAGGAGGTGGAATCGGATGTAAAAATCCACTTTTGACTAAAATATATTCAATATATTTTTTAATCTGAGCTAAGTACAGAATCTATGAATAGCATGCCTAACAATTATAGCTTTTAAATTACCAACGCAGCGTGGACAACATACATTTACAAAATAATAGTTTTTATTATAGGCCTCTATTATTGACAATACAGTTAACTATTCTGTTTGTGAGTAATAATGTAAATCTAACATTGATTACAGACAGCTATTTGATTTTGTAATGTCGAGCGTGGTTACTTTTTAAACATAAAGTGTCAGTGTATAAAGAAATGACTTAGTCATGACTGTGTTTACTTTCTTTTCATCGGTGATTAATTCTATGTAAAAACTTACCCTTTCTCTATAGGTTTTGTTGTAATAAATGAAAGTTGCTACATTTACCTTGTAGAAACATTGATCTTTGTAGAACATTTTTTTTGTTAACTTCGAAATGTGGAAGTCTAGGGAGAACACCTCTACGCCATCATTCCACTCATAATTCGGCTGATTCAAAGTATCACTGCGCATTGCAAAGTCTCATTTTTTATGTTTGTTTTATATTTATCACCATTTCCTAGACTAGATACGCTCTCTATAACACTTACCCACTCCCTCGAGTCTGCTTCCAATTTCAGTCATCCCTGCTTCCCAATCTGTAACGAAATCGAATCGTATTAAAACATTAATAAGATTAATAATTTTAATAATATAATAATAATAACACTACATATTATTAATGAGGATGAGGAGGAGGAGGAGGAGGAGGATGAGAAGGAGGAGAAAGATGAGCTTTAGGAGGAGGAGGATGAGGAAGAGGAGGAGGAAGAGGAGGAGGAGGATGAAGAGGAGGATGAGGAGGAGGAGGAAGAGGAGGAGGAGGAGGAGGATGAGAAGGAGGAGAGAGATGAGCTTTAGGAGGAGGAGGATGAGGAAGAGGAGGAGGAAGAGGAGGAGGAGGATGAAGAGGAGGATGAGGAGGAGGAGGAGGAGAGAGATGAGCTTTAGGAGGAGGAGGAGGAGAATCTATGAATAGCATGCCTAACAATTATACCTTTTAAATTACCAACGCAGCGTGGACAACATACATTTACAAAATAATAGTTTTTATTATAGGCCTCTATCATTGACAATACAGTTAACTATTCTGTTTGTGAGTAATAATGTAAATCTAACATTGATTACAGACAGCTATTTGATTTTGTAATGTCGAGCGTGGTTACTTTTTAAACATAAAGTGTCAGTGTATAAAGAAATGACTTAGTCATGACTGTGTTTACTTTCTTTTCATCGGTGATTAATTCTATGTAAAAACTTACCCTTTCCCTATAGGTTTTGTTGTAATAAATGAAAGTTGCTACATTTACCTTGTAGAAACATTGATCTTTGTAGAACATTTTTGTTGTTAACTTCGAAATGTGGAAGTCTAGGAAGAACGCCTCTACGCCATCATTCCACTCATAATTCGGCTGATTCAAAGTATCACTGCGCATTGCAAAGTCTCATTGTTTATGTTTGTTTTATATTTATCACCATTTCCTAGACTAGATACGCTCTCTATAACACTTACCCACTCCCTCGAGTCTGCTTCCAATTTCAGTCATCCCTGCTTCCCAATCTGTAACGAAATCGAATCGTATTAAAACATTAATAAGATTAATAATTTTAATAATATAATAATAATAACACTACATATTATTAATGAGGAGGAGGAGGAGGAGGAGGATGAGAAGGAGGAGAAAGATGAGCTTTAGGAGGAGGAGGAGGAGGAAGAGGAGGAGGAAGAGGAGGAGGAGGAGGAGGATGAAGAGGAGGATGAGGAGGAGGAGGAAGAGGAGGAGGAGGAGGAGGATGAGAAGGAGGAGAAAGATGAGCTTTAGGAGGAGGAGGATGAGGAAGAGGAGGAGGAAGAGGAGGAGGAGGATGAAGAGGAGGATGAGGAGGAGGAGGAAGAGGAGGAGGAGGAGGAGGATGAGAAGGAGGAGAAAGATGAGCTTTAGGAGGAGGAGGAGGAGGAAGAGGAGGAGGAAGAGGAGGAGGAGGAGGAGGAGGATGAAGAGGAGGATTAGGAGGAGGATAAAGAGGAGGAGGAGGAGGAGGATGAGAAGGAGGAGAAAGATGAGCTTTAGGAGGAGGAGGAGGAGGAGGAGGAGGAGGAGGAGGAGGAAGAGGAAGAGGAAGAGGAGGAGGAGGAGGAGGAGGAGGAGTAGGAGGAGGAGGAGGAGGAGGATGAAAAGGAGGATGAGGAGGAGGAGGAAGAGGAAGAGGAGGAAGAGGAGGAAGAGGAGGAAGAGGAGGAGCTTTAGGAGGAGGAGGAGGAGGAGGATGAGGGGGAGGAGGAGGAGGAGGCAGAGGAGGAGGAGGACGAGGAGGAGGAGGAGGAGGAGGAGGAGGAGGAGGAGGAGGAAATTGTATTAAATTCATTTGTCCATCTAAACAAATTACACAGCCTATAAATAACAAGACTGAAAATATTGCCTTTAAGGTACTAAATCAGCTTGTGCAGCACACTTTTACAAAATAACAGTTATTAACATAGGCCTACATCATTGACAATAAAGTTCATAAAGTTCACTCTTTGTTTGTAATACATTTGAATGTTTGTAGCATATTTACAGACAACTATTTGATTTGGAATATAGAGCGTCGTTACTGTGTAGAATAACAATGTAAGAAAGAAGCTCACTTAGTCATGATTATATGTTTATCTTCTTTTTACTAGTGATTCGTTCTATGTAACACTTACCCACTCCCTCTAGCCTTTTTCTTATTTCAGCCATCATTGCGTCTATGTCTGTCACAAAACAAAATATAGCAAATCACTCCACTTAATTTGCAAAAGATCGATCTATGTCGCATGAACCATTTTTTGAAACAGACAGTAGTAGTAGTAGTAGTAGTAGTAGTAGTAGTAGTAGTAGTAGTAGTAGTAGTAGTAGTAGTACTAGTAGTAGTAGTAGTAGTAGTAGTAGTAGTAATAATAATAATATAAAGGCCTACTGATCTACGCATAAAGAGGTTATCACAGTTTTAATGGAGTGTTTAATCGGTGCGTTTTAGCCTGATGGGATATATTTTATCACTAATGCTGGGCATGCATATAATATTATCATGGATAATCACAATTACAGCTCCTTACAGAAGTCACACATTGACTCGGTGTCCATACTTTATATCACACTCACCCACTTGCTCTAGTCGTTTTCTAATTATAGCCAAATCTTCAGGAGTATCTGAAACAAACATAATCACATACTAACCATGACACCAAGTACATGTATCTTGTAAAACATAATGCAATATTATTAATGTTGCTCCTATCCTTTCTAAATCGTCATACCATGGAAGTCATTAATAGAGTCAAAGTGTAGTAAAATCACACAAGAAAGACCATACAAAATATATTATAAGACACTACTATATAAGTAATGATTGTGTATTAATCATATATCTACATTACCTCTTTTTGATCGTGATGAAACCGCTTCCGCCACTTTGTGTTCAAGGTCAGCAGGATCTATCAGACATAATGAGGATATAACACAGTCACACTTATATTCTAAAACGTATATAACTGATAACAGTATGATGCTTTTGAAATCAAGTCTGCTTTCAAAACGTTGGGGTCAAAGTGTCCCTTAAAATACTAGGGAAGAAGTCAAAAACGATATAATAAAACAACTTGACTAAACCAAGTTTAAGACGAGGTTTAAGTGTACTCCGATGTCACAGACGGGATAAATGTCACCGCCTCTATCCAATAAGTTATGGTCAATTTATCAGTGCACAAAACTCGTTCATTAATTCATTCATTATCGTTCATTAATTTACTGTGTGTAACACTCACCCACGCCCTCCACTCTACGTTTAATTTCAGCCACTACTGCCTCATTATCTGTCACAAAACATAAAGATTATTAAACATTTACATTTATTTTGTAAAACAAGCGATAAATCGTCTAATTTGACACATCGTTTCGAAAATTGTAAAACTTTGCCATCAGCTGGATTAAAGCGTTCGTTCACTTAATGCACAATATAAACAACAATACATTTATCCTAGAACATAGAAACAAAATAATTAACAAGAACAAAGAGGGTATTATCTTTGAAGATGTAGCAAAAACCTGACAAGGTTTTTTTCAAAGTGATTATAGCTGCAAACAAGTGGAGTAAGAATGCCACCGCCCCCACTCATCATGCAATGGTCAATTGATCAGTGCATAGCAACTCATTAATTAGTAGTGTATTTTCATGTTACACTCACCCACACCCTCTAGTTTGTCCTTAATTCCCTCCAACACTGCGTCACAGTCTATGACAAAACATATGGATATCAAAGCATTACATGCATTTTGTAAAACAATAATGATGTCAAACACAACTCATACATCAATGACCACGGCAAGTTTGAGGCATACTAACATAGAGAAGAAGAATTAACTAAAATACGTAACGTTAGAAAAAATATTTTGATATTTCAGCAGACATGATGCTCAAATTCCCCGATTTTAACCTGTAATTGTACAAGGGGAGTACTTGAATCCACTGAACACTTTTAGCTTTTACTTTAAATAAAAAAATGTATCAAAGTAAAGTTGCTGTCATATTACGACATTCATTTCAATAGCACCAGAGAAAATGTTACTATAGAAAGCATAATAGTGATGTAAGTACGTATATGGGTGATCTCAACGTATACAAAAAAATGTCCAATCAGACTAATATCAAATTGTGATGCCTTGCGATCCCACATCGTGGAGATTCGTGGAATAATGGTGGGTGATCGGAAATGATATATTCAAACTACCACCTTTCTTTCAAAAAAAAGTAATGCGATTTTTTTCTAGTTTGCATTGTAATTGTTCACAAAAGATAATCGCGATTTAAACGGCATCCTCGGTGCATTAGTCTTTTCAATATGATATTTGGATATACACATAGAAAACATGCAATATCATTTTTTGTGATGCTATTTTGAAAAACAGAAGTTAAAACTAGTGAGAAACTGTGATGCTCCGCGAGGACAAGCATGTCAGCATATATTTTTTATTAGAATGTTCGCTGGTGATGAGTTGTTCAATTATTTTTCTCACCGTAATGTCGTATAATAAAATAAATTGTCAACAATAATTGCAACATTACTTTATTTTATTAAACAGTCATTTTTGTGTGTACGTTCAAGTTGATTATTTTTCCTATTTCTCTCTGAGCGACGTTAAGAGTAATTCTAAAAAAACATTGTATTTTTTGAGGACTTTTTGGGTCGTAGGTGTCTGTGATATACTCGACTGAATATAGAGAATTTAACTTAGGCACTGCGTATATGAAAAATACAGTTTTAGGTTTAAATATATTTAACTTATTTACATGCATACCTATTCCATCAAGTCTGTCACCTAACCACTTCCGTGATGCGTCTAAAGCTTGCTGAAAAAAATAAAATATCTCATGGATGAAAGATACTATACCACAGCAAACACAAAGCATTTGTATAACATTTGTACAACGTCGACCAAACCTCTTCGACATTGGTACAGCATTGTGCAAATGGTATATAAAGGCTTTGTATTTACTGGGGTACAGTGGCTCATAAAGAGCAAACCGCGTTTGCCTAAGGATGCCTAATAACCATCCTATGTCACCATCCACTCTACCATTGACATGATGCCTAATAACCATCATATCATGTATCACCTCACACTCTACCAATGACAGGATGCATAACAACCATCACATCTCACCATACACTCCACCAATGACAGGATGCCTAATAACCTATATCTTATCTCACCATACCTTCTACTAATGACATGATGCCTAATAACCATCCTATCTCACCATACACTCTACCAATGACAGGATGCCTAACAACCATCCTATCTCACCATACACTCTACTAATGACATGATGCCTAATAACCATCCTATATCACCTTACACTCTACCAATGACAGGAAGCCTAACAACCATCTTATCTCACTATACACTCTACCAATGACATGATGCCTAATAACCATCCTTTCTCATAATACACTCTACCAATGACATGATGCCTAATAACTATCATGTATCATCTTACACTCTATCAATGACAGGATGCCTAACAACCATCCTACCTAATCATACACTCTACTAATGAGAGGATGCCTAATAACTATCCTATATCACCTTACACTCTACCAATGACAGGAAGCCTAACAACCATCTTATCTCACTATACACTCTACTAATGACAGGATGCCTAACAACCATCCTATCTGACCATAAACTCTACTAATAACAGGATGCCTAATAACTATCCTATCTCACCATACACTCTACTAATTGCAGGATGCCTAACAACCATCCTATCTCACCATACACTTTACTAATGACAGGATCCCTAATAACTATCCTATATCACCATACACTATACTAATGACAGGATGCCTAATAACTATCATATCTCAACATACACTCTACCAATGACAGGATGCCTAATAACCATCACATCTCACCATACACTATACTAATGACAGGATACCTAATAACTATCCTATATCACCATACCCTCTACTAATGACAGGATGCCTAACAACCATCCTATATCACCATACACTCTGCTCATAACAGGATCCCTAATAACTATCATGTATCACTATACACTCTACTAATAACAGGATACCTAATAACTATCCTATATCACCATACACTCTACCAAATACAGGATGCTTAACAACCATCCTATCTCACCATACTCTCTACCAATTACGGGATGCCTAACAAACATCCTATCTCACCATACACTCTACCAATGACATGATGCCTAATAACTATCCTATCTCACCTTACACTCTATCAATGACAGGAAGCCTAACAACCATCCTATCTCAACATACACTCTACTAATGACAGGATGCCTAATAACTATCCTATATCACCATACACTCTACCAATGCCAGGATGCCTAATAATCATTCCATCTCATCATACACTCTACTAACGACAGGATGCCTAATAACTATCCTATCTCACCATACACTTTACTAATAACAGGATGCCTAATAACTATCCTATATCACCATACACTTTACTAATAACAGGATGCCTAATAACTATCCTTTATCACCATACACTCTGCTAATGACAGGATGCCTAATAACTATCCTATATCACCTTACACTCTACCAATTACAGGATGCCTAACAACCATCCTATCTCACCATACACTCTACTAATGACAGGATGCCTAATAACTGTCCTATATCACCTTACACTCTACCAATTACAGGATGCCTAACAACCATCCTATCACACCATACACTCTACTAATCACAGGATGCCTAATAACTATCTTATATCACCTTACACTCTACCAATTACAGGATGCCTAACAACCATCCTATCTCACCATACACTCTACTAATAACAGGATGCCTAATAACTATCCTATATCACCTTACACTCTACTAATGACAGGATGCCTAATAACTATCCTATATCACCATACACTCTACTAATGACATGATGCCTAATAACTATCCTATATCACCTTACACTCTTCAAATCACAGGATGCCTAATAACTATCCTATATCACCTTACACTCTACTAATGACAGGATGCCTAACAGCCATCCTATCTCACCATACACTCTACTAATAACAGGATGCCTAATAACTATCCTATATCACCTTACACTCTACTAATGACAGGATGCCTAATAACTATCCTATATCACCTTACACTCTACCAATTACAGGATGCCTAACAACCATCCTATCTCACCATACACTCTACTAATGACAGGATGCCTAATAACTATCCTATATCACCTTACACTCTACCAATTACAGGATGCCTAACAACCATCCTATCTCACCATACACTCTACTAATGACAGGATGCCTAATAACTATCCTATATCACCTTACACTCTATCAATGACAGGATGCCTAATAACCATCCTACATCACCATACACTATACTAATGACAGGATGCCTAACAACCATCCTATCTCACCATACACTCTACTCATAACAGGAAGCCTAATAACCATCCTATATCACCATACGCTCTACTAATGACAGGATGCCTAATAACTATCCTATCTCATCATACACTCTACTAATGACAGGATGCCTAATAACCATCCTATATCACCATACACTCTAACAATGACATGATGCCTAATAACTAGCCTATATCACTATACACTCTACTAATAACAGGATGCCTAATAACTATCCTATATCACCTTACTCTCTACCAATGACAGGAAGCCTAACAACCATCCTATCTCACCATACCCTCTACTAATGACAGGATGCCTAACAACAATCACATCTCACCATACACTCCACCAATGACAGAATGCCTAATAACTATCATGTATAACTATACACTCTACTAATAACAGAATGCCTAATTGCTATCCTATATCGCCATACACTCTACCAATGACAGGATGCCTAACAAACATCACATCTCACCATACATTCCACCAATGACAGGATGCCTAATAACTATCATGTATAACTATACACTCTACTAATAACAGGATGCCTAATAGCTATCCTATATCGCCATACACTCTACCAATGACAGGATGCTTAACAACCATCCTATCTCACCATACACTCTACTAATCACAGGATGCCTAATAACTATCATATCTCAACATACCCTCTACTAATGACAGGATGCCTAACAACCATCACATCTCACCATACATTCTACCAATGACAGGATGCCTAATAACTATCATGTATCACTATACACTCTACTAATAACAGGATACCTAATAACTATCCTATATCGCCATACACTCTACCAATGACAGGATGCTTAATAACCATCCTATCTTACCATACACTCTACTAATAACAGGATGCCTGATAACTATCCTATATCACCATACACTCTACTAATAACAGGATGCCTAATAACTATCCTATCTCATCATACACTCTACTAATGACAGGATGCCTAATAACCATCCTATATCACCATACACTCTAACAATGACATGATGCCTAATAACTAGCCTATATCACTATACACTCTACTAATAACAGGATGCCTAATAACTATCCTATATCACCATACACTCTACCAATTACAGGATGCCTAACAACCATCCTATCTGACCATAAACTCTACTAATAACAGGATGCCTAATAACTATCCTATCTCACCATACACTCTACTAATTGCAGGATGCCTAACAACCATCCTATCTCACCATACACTTTACTAATGACAGGATGCCTAATAACCATCATATCTCTCCATACACTCTACCAATGACATGATGCCTAATAACTATCATGTATCATCTTACACTCTATCAATGACAGGAAGCCTAACAACTATCCTATCTAACCATACACTCTACTAATGACAGGATGCCTAATAACTATCCTATATCACCTTACACTCTATCAATGACAGGATGCCTAATAACCATCCTACATCACCATACACTCTACTAATGACAGGATGCCTAACAACCATCCTATCTCACCATACACTCTACTCATAACAGGAAGCCTAATAACCATCCTATATCACCATACACTCTACTAATGACAGGATGCCTAATAACTATCCTATCTCATCATACACTCTACTAATGACAGGATGCCTAATAACCATCCTATATCACCATACACTCTAACAATGACATGATGCCTAATAACTAGCCTATATCACTATACACTCTACTAATAACAGGATGCCTAATAACTATCCTATATCACCTTACTCTCTACCAATGACAGGAAGCCTAACAACCATCCTATCTCACCATACCCTCTACTAATGACAGGATGCCTAACAACAATCACATCTCACCATACACTCCACCAATGACAGAATGCCTAATAACTATCATGTATAACTATACACTCTACTAATAACAGAATGCCTAATTGCTATCCTATATCGCCATACACTCTACCAATGACATGATGCCTAACAAACATCACATCTCACCATACATTCGACCAATGACAGGATGCCTAATAACTATCATGTATAACTATACACTCTACTAATAACAGAATGCCTAATTGCTATCCTATATCGCCATACACTCTACCAATGACAGGATGCTTAACAACCATCCTATCTCACCATACACTCTACTAATCACAGGATGCCTAATAACTATCATATCTCAACATACCCTCTACTAATGACAGGATGCCTAACAACCATCACATCTCACCATACATTCTACCAATGACAGGATGCCTAATAACTATCATGTATCACTATACACTCTACTAATAACAGGATACCTAATAACTATCCTATATCGCCATACACTCTACCAATGACAGGATGCTTAATAACCATCCTATCTTACCATACACTCTACTAATAACAGGATGCCTGATAACTATCCTATATCACCATACACTCTACCAAATACAGGATGCCTAACAACCATCCTATCTCATCATACACTCTAGTAATGACAGGATGCCTAATAACCATCCTATATCACCATACACTCTAACAATGACATGATGCCTAATAACTAGCCTATATCACTATACACTCTACTAATAACAGGATGCCTAATAACTATCCTATATCACCATACACTCTACCAATTACAGGATGCCTAACAACCATCCTATCTGACCATAAACTCTACTAATAACAGGATGCCTAATAACTGTCCTATCTCACCATACACTCTACTAATTGCAGGATGCCTAACAACCATCCTATCTCACCATACACTTTACTAATGACAGGATGCCTAATAACCATCATATCTCTCCATACACTCTAGCAATGACATGATGCCTAATAACTATCATGTATCATCTTACACTCTATCAATGACAGGAAGCCTAACAACCATCCTATCTAACCATACACTCTACTAATGACAGGATGCCTAATAACTATCCTATATCACCTTACACTCTACCAATGACAGGAAGCCTAACAACCATCTTATCTCACTATACACTCTACTAATGACAGGATGCCTAACAACCATCCTATCTGACCATAAACTCTACTAATAACAGGATGCCTAATAACTATCCTATCTCACCATACACTCTACTAATTGCAGGATGCCTAACAACCATCCTATCTCACCATACACTCTACTAATAACAGGATACCTAATAACTATCCTATATCGCCATACACTCTACCAATGACAGGATGCTTAATAACCATCCTATCTCACCATACACTCTACTAATAACATGATGCCTAATAACTATCCTATCTCACCATACACTCTACCAAATACAGGATGCCTAACAACCATCCTATCTCACCATACACTCTACCAATTACAGGATGCCTAACAAACATCCTATCTCACCATACACTCTACCAATGACATGATGCCTAATAACTATCATGTATCACCTTACACTCTATCAATGACACGAAGCCTAACAACCATCCTATCTCAACATACACTCTACTAATGACAGGATGCCTAACAACCATCCTATCTCACCATACACTTTACTAATAACAGGATGCCTATTAACTATCCTATATCACCATACACTCTACTAATGACAGGATGCCTAATAACTATCCTATATCACCTTACACTCTACCAATTACAGGATGCCTAACAACCATCCTATCACACCATACACTCTACTAATCACAGGATGCCTAATAACTATCTTATATCACCTTACACTCTACCAATTACAGGGTGCCTAACAACCATCCTATCTCACCATACACTCTACTCATAACAGGAAGCCTAATAACCATCCTATATCACCATACACTCTACTAATGACAGGATGCCTAATAACTATCCTATCTCATCATACACTCTACTAATGACAGGATGCCTAATAACCATCCTATATCACCATACACTCTAACAATGACATGATGCCTAATAACT
>OZ024910.1:14601348-14676237 GCA_964017125.1 Flabesymbios commensalis
AAATATAATAATGCCCTTTTTTAATTATGTAAGTAGGAAATATAATAAACAAATTGCAGAGGTATTGAAATCGGTATAAATTGCACGAAAAAAATATGGCTGGAGTAGGAAATAAGGAAATAAGATTTGCAAGTTAAAGAGGCACTGAAATTGTTATAAATTGCATAAGAAAGTACGGCTGAAGGGGCAAAGAAATTTAAATCCACAAGAAAGCTATTTTCAGACTAAAACAACAAAAAAACCGAAGTAATTAGATATACATGTAGTTGCAAAGACTCTTAGTTCACATAAACTTAAGTTAAATGTGAAAACGGATTAAAAAATCGCAAGCACTGCAATGGGTGTAGATTACATTAGAATATACGGCTGAAGGGGCAAGGAAATGTTAAATTCTCAATAAAGGTGATTTGCATTATAAAAACAGTAAAAACGAAAGTAATTTATTATAAGTGGAAGGGAGCTGAAGGCTGAAGGGGCAAGTTAAAAATCAGGGGTTATTAGAAGCCGTCGGATAGAATTAGAAGCCATTAGCTGAAATTGCAAAAGCCCTTATTTCATAGAAAGTATGTAAAAAAGGAAGCAATTTTAAAATAACAGAGGCACTGAAATGTGTATAGTTTTTAAATAAATAGATTTATGATATTAAAAATGTCATTGAAAGTTATAAAATTATGTTGATGCTCTGATACGACGGACACTGCTGTCAAATCAACTAAAAAAAAAAGAAAATTGTGACCTCACTGCCCTTTCCAAGCGGCAGGTCACAGTGGTGTTTCGATACGTAAGCCTACTAATCTATTGTACTTGACACATGATCAATTCGAACAACAGTAGTATTATACATGTCACAAGAACAATTATGTGAAACGCAGTGACGTCACTAGGTGAAAACGAGGTTATATAAGAACCCTCCCTCATACTTCATTGTATCAGCCAGCTCGGTGAAAACAAAGGAGGTCGAGGTCATTGAGTTTCACAGAATAAGAAATGCTGAAGACCCCCCCCCCCCCAACTTGGTATATATAGAATATCCCATCAATTTCCATTGGTGTTTAATATTATATCATAAAGATTGGTTTATGTATCATTGTTTTTTTATTCTGGTATAATCACATAAATTTATGTGTAAGTTGAAAAACAGTAGCCTATAGATACAGGTCTATAAAATTGCAGTTTTTATGCGTCCGCCTCGCATCGAGCAAAGGCATTATGTTATCGGGTCTCCGTCCAGTTCTTCTTGTCATCACAATAAATCAATAATAAGAACTGAAAGTAACATGTATAAAGTTGTTTATATTGATTAGATTTGTATGCCTCCGTCCCAAAACGAGCGAAGGCATTATGTTCTCGGGTTGTCCGTCCGCTTCTTGTTATCACAATAATCAATAAATAGCTTTGACCCATGCTCCGCACGGGCAAAGCTACTGGCATAATTGAAACACTGCAGCCTGTACAAAAATACCATGAATATAACAAATATATACGGTAGTTGAAAAACATTGATTACTGTATGAGTATAGTTAAACAATGTAATTAGCATAATCCTGATAAAGAAAATTTTATGAATACAAAACTGCATAAGTTCAGGAGCTCCCGCTCCAAATTAGAATTTGATTTAAGCAATTTTATGTAGGGTTATTAATGTAGTCCTGGGCTAGGTCAAAAATCAAGACGCAAGACAACTAGGTCTAAGAAGCTCAGTCTAAGAGTGGGATAAGAAGTAGACAGTTTGTCAGAGATTGCAAACCTCCATTGAAATCAATGATCCTAATCAGTATCCCAGTGATGGTCTACCTATCTGGCACGGTTTACCCGATATCAGGCCAATCGAGGTAAATAATAGCTGATTTACGGTCATTTTTAATTCGATATAAACTAGTTTAAAAATTTAAGGGAGCATGCTAGTAGTAATAGTAATGGCCTACCATCTAACACAGTTTGCAAAATATTGGGCATGTGAAAGTAAATAATGGCCGATAGGGGGCCATTTTGAATTTGATCGAGTCGGAATTTTTCAAGATGCATCCTCAGCTGAAATCACACATTTCATTCCATAGTAATGGTCTAGCCATCTAGCACGGTTTACCAAATATAGGCCATGTGAATGTGAATAATGGCCGATAAGCGGTCATTATGAATTTTATCAAGACAATTTTTTTCAAGATGCATCCTCTCCTGAAATCACACATTTTGTTTTATGCTAATGGTCTAGCCATCTACCACGGTTTACCAAGTAACGGCCATGTGACAGTGAATATTGGCCGATATGCGGCCATTTTTAATTTTATCGACTTGAAATTTTTAAAGATGCATCCTCTCCTGAAACCTCTCAATTTGTTATATAGTAATGGTGTAGCTATCTTGAGCGGTTTTCATGATATTCCGAAAAATCTTTCAGTCGGATTTATACTGATGTTATAAATTAGGTCAAAGTGCTGGGTCAACTTTAAGGTCAAGGTCTAAAAACCTGAAAAGGCACAACTAGAGACCTTAGAGAATATTTATGTGCAATATTACTGTAATCGGCCCAGTACTTTTCGAGATCTGCTCCGGAAACAAAGTGTGTGTCAAAATGTCTAAATAGGTCATAGTTCTGAACCAAAAGGAGGTCGAAGTTCATATACCCCGAAAGGCACAACTAGACCCCCTAGAGGTGTTGTGTATGAAATTTGAAGACAATCGGACAAGTACTTTCAGAGATATGCTCCGGAAACGAATTGTTCACGGACGGCCCAACGCCGTAACATCATCATTTTCTCCTTTGCGACTCAGCGTATTGAATTCAGATTAAAAATATTTTAACCTGTCCATTATCCACCTGGAAGTAACCCATATACCAACAATTGTTATCCTAGCTTATTTTCTTACAAAGTTATAGGCAAAAGAAGAGGTAAAAACAGAACGGAGGCGGAATCCATAGCTCCCTCCGTCTCACCTACGGCCATTGAAACTACATCTATTAGCAGCCAACCTTTATGGTAAATGCTGCTGGAGTGGAGACATATCCAGTTTCTTGTAAACTAGACCCTTCTAGTTTATATCTGTTCTTCACAATTTTTGTTTTTAAAGTTGATTTACACACAAAGTTTGTTCTGTTGTATTGCTCACATTGGGGCCTTAACAACTGCATTTAGAAATCTTTCATAAGGTTGGCTAAACTGTGGGTTCAAGTCCTGCTGCAGTTATCACATAGTGCATTCAATAGAAGTAACAACAGATCAGATTACGTCATTCTGTGCAAATTATCTTTTAAATATAAACAAATTCAAGTACAAAAATCCACCGTTGCCACGCAACGTACAAATACTAAAGACTATTTTGGGTCAAATGGAAATTTCAGAAAATGTTAACATCACCGTTTGATATTTCTCTATTTATTAAAGAGTCATTAAATATAAAAAAAAACTGTATTCAATTTAGTCACCTTCTATCTGTGAATAGACTGCCACTTGTGTTCTTCTTATTAGTTTTTAATTTAAAAGTTATATCTTTTGGTTCTTCTGTATTTAGATCAGTGTAATTCCACCAACTATGAAACTTTCTGCTTGAAAATTGTATTTGATAATATTACAGAGTGAAGCAATCCACATGTTAGACAGAAAATGAAATACTTACGGTAGTTAACTACTACATGCATTATGCAGCTAAATTTTTATATTTAAATTTTCATCCACTTGAATCTGTGTTTCTCAAATGCAATTGATAACAAAATTACTTAAAGTTAGTTTAAATGTTCTCAGAAGGGTTGACTAGATGACAAGAAACAGTAATATCTTCCCTTCTATCAACTGTGACCTAATTTTTTACACTAAAAGATTTTTAAAAACTATTCACTGATGCTTAGAAGTGAAAGAGTTTATGTTTTATAAAGGCGCCACATTACATACCATGAAAACGTTAAGTAAATTTAGGCACTTGCTCAGCTCTATAAATTTGTCTGTGTTCTATTACTTAAAAAAAAGTGAAAATTAATTCATTATCACAGAAAATTATCAAAAAAAAAACTTTGAAATGCATGACAGAAATAAAACTTAATTTACAGCAGCTGTGTTTTTCTTCTCCACTGAAGCATAACATTGACAATACATAGATAATTTAGGACACCACCCCCCCGTAAGTGTTCAACATAATGCATATTCATATTCATTTATGATGATTTAATAAAAAAAAAAAATTTGGTTTCCATGGTTTATACAAAAATATTTCAGCATTGTACATGTTGTAAGGGTTCAATATAGAACATATAAACTTAACAAAATGTACTTTTTAATTATATCTGTTTATCATGGGAGAGTTTATATTATGAATTTTTAAGGGAGGGGTTTGATTCCATGCCCGCGATGCGCCCTCCCCCCTTTTGGCCTGCTACTGGCAGGCACACTCATGTAAGGTGCGATAAATGCTAGGACTATGTTTAACCTAGTACCAGTATTTATATTTATGGCACATGGGTACAACCCCTCAACCCCAGTAACTCCCTGCAAAAAATACTGCATGGCTTATCTTTTTAACAAATATTTCCGTGTAGGATATCAAAAGAATTTATCATAAACACCCAATGAAAACCATTGATATAACAAGAGGCAAGCATCCTACCATAATCCCCCCGCATGATAAATGTTTTACAGGGTGCATCATCATTCCCTGAAGTCTCACCTTCTGTTTCACTGCAACGGTCTACCGATGTAGCACATTTTGCCATGTATATTACAGATATAATAAAGTCAATGATGGTTGCGAGCAGCCATTTTTTAAACAGATCGACTTGACATTTGTGAGGGTATTATCCCGCCTTAAAAGCAATAATCATCTACCCATCTGGCACATGTACATATATTTAATTGTCTGATATTACGGTTACACATAATAACATGCAAAGATGTAACAAAATTGATCAATTTAAGCGACACATCAAAAGTCATTTGTTCAATATCGCATACTATGATTTTTCACCTTATTGTACATACCAAGTTGATCATGTTTATTGACATTTTAGTTTGTAGCTCCAAAGAGTAATTTAACCCACACAATGCTGAAATAATTTTATACAAACCATGGAGACCAAAGGATTTTTTCAATTTGAAATCATCATAAATGTTTTTTTACCTCTTTCTGATACATTTGAATACCTATGTCGTGGCTTCACAGCTTGCCAGATATCACGCATAAGTCAATTAAAAGGCCGCTCGGCCATGTTGAATTTCATCAACTTGTATTTTTTCAGGGCATATCTCTACATGAAACAAAACGTATTTTTTATGGTATTGGTCAATCTATTTGGCATGGTTTGCGAGATATCAGGCATATTAAAGGTAATTAACAGGCGCGGATCCAGATAGGGGCGCAGGGGGCGCACGCCCACCCGTTTTTGCGCGAAATTCTTTAAAAAGTCCCTTAAATTAGCCTAAATATACCTAAAAACTCGCCCCCGAGCCACCTGCGCCCCCTCCTTTTTCAAATCCTGGATCCGCCCCTGATTATAGCCGCTGGTTGACCTTTTCAGTTCGTTAACTTGCATTAACCCCTAAAGGAACATATACACTCTCAAAGGATGTCTGTGTGAGATATGAAATAAATCCACCGGTATTTCCTAGATCTGCCATGATCAGAAAAAAATTTGGCCAGATATCAGGCATATAATAAAATAAATTACGGTATGTCTGATGGTCGGTCACTTAACCCTTTAAAACCTCATGTTGCCTCGAAGCATCATTTTTCATTTATGACAGCTAACTGAATTTTGTACACTTAAGGGTTTCAGAACGGCAATTTTATTGAAACTGTTTTAGCAATATATGGCTATTTTGTTTGCAATTTATCACCCAAATTATGTTACAATCTTCATACACTATAATTCGAGAATTGCGACAGCTAGTAGTGGATGGAGAATTGCAATGATTAATTCATGCCTGAAAGTGTAAAAGTAGGTCACTCTATAAACCCTAGAAAGGCATATCTACCTACGGCTGGCCTGGTCATCGGACATCAGAGGCAACGCCATAGCCCCCCCGTCTCACCTTCGTAAGGTGTGGGGATAAAGATATAAACATTTGTATTTTCCCACATAACATTATTTTGGTTTAAACACATCTTTCTATTACTTTCATTGTCCATCCTTACATTTGAATTTAACTTATTATTCCTTACAAATTTAACTATAATTTCTTTTAAAACTATAAAATTGTATCTCTCATCAAATTTTCATGCGCATTACCAATAATGCTGTCATGATAACAAAATACATTTTACATACAAACCCATTATAAATTGTTATCACAATCTAAACTTAAATTCAGTTCGTTTATACACATTTGTACGTTAAAAAATTCTAACAGTATTTATTTTACTGAATGCCCATATTACAATAAACAAGCACCCCCCCCCCCCCCCTGATGTGAAAATAAAACTCATGTCATGTATACCATAGGCTCATGAATAAGAATAGAGTAATAAGCAGCCTGTGGTTTCACAGGATTTTCTAATTATTGCACCGGGCGTTCATCAGAATAAATATGGTAATTCAAGTATCATGGTGCCCCTTCATAAAAATATTGATGCAGTGTAAAATAAAGGCGCCACATTACATACCATGAAAACGTTAAGTAAATTTAGGCACTTGCTCAGCTCTATAAATTTGTCTGTGTTCTATTACTTAAAAAAAAGTGAAAATTAATTCATTATCACAGAAAATTATCCAAAAAAAAACTTTGAAATGCATGACAGAAATAAAACTTAATTTACAGCAGCTGTGTTGTTCTTCTCCACTGAAGCATAACATTGACAATACATAGATAATTTAGGACACCACCCCCCGTAAGTGTTCAACATAATGCATATTCATATTCATTTATGATGATTTAATAAAAAAAAAAAAATTGGTTTCCATGGTTTATACAAAAATATTTCAGCATTGTACATGTTGTAAGGGTTCAATATAGAACATATAAACTTAACAAAATGTACTTTTTAATTATATCTGTTTATCATGGGAGAGTTTATATTATGAATTTTTAAGGGAGGGGTTTGATTCCATGCCCGCGATGCGCCCTCCCCCCTTTTGGCCTGCTACTGGCAGGCACACTCATGTAAGGTGCGATAAATTCTAGGACTATGTTTAACCTAGTACCAGTATTTATATTTATGGCACATGGGTACAACCCCTCAACCCCAGTAACTCCCTGCAAAAAATACTGCATGGCTTATCTTTTTAACAAATATTTCCGTGTAGGATATCAAAAGAATTTATCATAAACACCCAATGAAAACCATTGATATAACAAGAGGCAAGCATCCTACCATAATCCCCCCGCATGATAAATGTTTTACAGGGTGCATCATCATTCCCTGAAGTCTCACCTTCTGTTTCACTGCAACGGTCTACCGATGTAGCACATTTTGCCATGTATATTACAGATATAATAAAGTCAATGATGGTTGCGAGCAGCCATTTTTTAAACAGATCGACTTGACATTTGTGAGGGTATTATCCCGCCTTAAAAGCAATAATCATCTACCCATCTGGCACATGTACATATATTTAATTGTCTGATATTACGGTTACCCATAATAACATGCAAAGATGTAACAAAATTGATCAATTTAAGCGACACATCAAAAGTCATTTGTTCAATATCGCATACTATGATTTTTCACCTTATTGTACATACCAAGTTGATCATGTTTATTGACATTTTAGTTTGTAGCTCCAAAGAGTAATTTAACCCACACAATGCTGAAATAATTTTATACAAACCATGGAGACCAAAGGATTTTTTCAATTTGAATTCATCATAAATGTTTTTTTACCTCTTTCTGATACATTTGAATATCTATGTCGTGGCTTCACAGCTTGCCAGATATCACGCATAAGTCAATTAAAAGGCCGCTCGGCCATGTTGAATTTCATCAACTTGTATTTTTTCAGGGCATATCTCTACATGAAACAAAACGTATTTTTTATGGTATTGGTCAATCTATTTGGCATGGTTTGCGAGATATCAGGCATATTAAAGGTAATTAACAGGCGCGGATCCAGATAGGGGCGCAGGGGGCGCACGCCCACCCGTTTTTGCGCGAAATTCTTTAAAAAGTCCCTTAAATTAGCCTTAATATGCCTAAAAACTCGCCCCCGAGCCACCTGCGCCCCCTCCTTTTTCAAATCCTGGATCCGCCCCTGATTATAGCCGCTGGTTGACCTTTTCAGTTCGTTAACTTGCATTAACCCCTAAAGGAACATATACACTCTCAAAGGCTGTCTGTGTGAGATATGAAATAAATCCACCGGTATTTCCTAGATCTGCCATGATCAGAAAAAATATTTGGCCAGATATCAGGCATATAATAAAATAAATTACGGTATGTCTGATGGTCGGTTACTTAACCCTTTAAAACCTCATGTTGCCTCGAAGCATCATTTTTCATTTATGACAACTAACTGAATTTTGTACACTTAAGGGTTTCAGAACGGCAATTTTATTGGAAATGTTTTAGCAATATATGGCTATTTTGTTTGCAATTTATCACCCAAATTATGTTACAATCTTCATACACTATAATTCGAGAATTGCGACAGCTAGTAGTGGATGGAGAATTGCAATGATTAATTCATGCCTGAAAGTGTAAAAGTAGGTCACTCTATAAACCCTAGAAAGGCATATCTACCTACGGCTGGCCTGGCTATCGGACATCAGAGGCAACGCCATAGCCCCCCGTCTCACCTTCGTAAGGTGTGGGGATAAAGATATAAACATTTGTATTTTTCCCACATAACATTATTTTGGTTTAAACACATATCTTTCTATTACTTTCATTGTCCATCCTTACATTTGAATTTAACTTATTATTCCTTACAAATTTAACTATAATTTTCTTTTAAAACTATAAAATTGTATCCCTCATCAAATTTTCATGCGCATTACCAATAATGCTGTCATGATAACAAAATACATTTTACATACAAACCCATTATAAATTGTTATCACAATCTAAACTTAAATTCAGTTCGTTTATACACATTTGTACGTTAGAAAATTCTAACAGTATTTATTTTACTGAATGCCCATATTACAATAAACAAGCACCCCCCCCCCCCCCCTGATGTGAAAATAAAACTCATGTCATGTATACCATAGGCTCATGAATAAGAATAGAGTAATAAGCAGCCTGTGGTTTCACAGGATTTTCTAATTAATGCACCGGGCGTTCATCAGAATAAATATGGTAATTCAAGTATCATGGTGCCCCTTCATAAAAATATTGATGCAGTGTAAAAATCCTTACAATAACTATTTCTTGCAGCAACTTTTACAAATGAGCTACAAGTTTAATTTTACAAAAAATTGTCATTATAATTTAATATTTTGTTCAATTTTTTAAAGGTAATTAGGTTGTGTGTAATGTTCAAGAAGTGTACAAATTTCCTTTTTAACTTCAAATGCAATTTTCTAAAAATGATGCCATTGAACAATTATTATTTTGGTGAGTTGTGGAGACATATTTTCATAGCTAACCATTCTACAGTATTCTGTTATATGCCATTTGAAAGGTATTTTGGGCAGATGCAGGATCTGTCAATATCTGAAATATTTATAGATGCGACTAATGATTTATTTGACCAGGTCTCACCGCATATAGGACATTTTCATTTTACAAGGGAGATTGCACTGCAAGATATTTTCGACTAATAATTATACCATCCTGTATAGGTTTGCATGTAATTACAATTATCACAGCGATTTCAAATTAACGACTACTCATTAATTGCTTCTTCGGGCATGTTAAAAATTAACATGTTTATGTGAAAACAGGTTGAAAGTATACATTTTTATAAAGTCATGATTCCCCTTATGTACTTAACTTATATATAATGTAACTTGTTATCAGTTACTAATATATTGAATAGTTAAAATATTTTAATAATGTATATTTATTTTGGTTCGTTCAAAAATGATGGAATACTTTTGAAATTAAATATAATTATTTGAGAAATTGATTATTCCTAAAATTGGAACATTTGTGGTTGGCATTTTTATTTTTAATTTCAGAAAATTTATTTAGTCTTTACACCTTTAGTGGTAGACAGAAACGTATCTACTTAGTTAGCCATTATGCGACTAAATTTAAATTTATCTCAATTGGGTAGACATTTCTATCAAGTTGGGTGAATATGACTCACATTATAACTTTGCCGTACGAATAGCCACTCCGTAGTTTTAAATAAATATACTTTTTAAATTTATAGAGTATAATAATAGACCTAGGCCTACTATCATAACTATAAAAATGGCAAGTAAATTGATTGACAATTGACGGACTTGAATCATATAATGACTGTCGGTAATGATGAAGTCTAGACTAATCACCGCAAAAGGTAACTTTTATTTTTGACAAAACTAGACCGTTGCACAAATGTTAGGAAATAAGTACATTGGAGCCTATATATTTATACTTGCATAAACCTACTTTCCACAAAGTGCCTCCCTCAAACGACGACATGGCCTCCATGAGGGTGCGCATGGGAAATTTGGGATTCTTCCCAGTTCACTTTTTACCCATTTTTTGGCTTCGCTACTCGCTTTTTATAAGGGAAAAATCATATAAATATAGATAAAAATAGATATAAATTCTTAGGTTGGTTTTCACACTATTTATCAGCTGAAATCCTCGATGTTCGGACCCTAAGAGCAGGCGATTCGCCGTTCATTTGATTCGTTTTTTAACCCATGGGCACCCTCCTCCATGGGGGTAAGTAGCCCCAGTGGCTGAAACAGGTTTCAGCCACAGATTGACCACGTACAAAATTGAGGGACATTTCTTTGGACTGTCATATATCGGAAAATATCGCTGACTAATCAGGTCAAAATAGTTTTTTTAGAATCAGAAACATTTCAGTTCCATGCCCGCATGTTCAGCTCAGAGGTCACAGTCATTAACAAGTTATGGACATTTTTCGGACCTTGGGGTCGGGATCGCTCTAAGTCTTAGTCACCGCCATGTTGGATTTTCCGGGTAAAGCAAACACATCAATCCACGGCCTCGGAGAGGACAACACAGCTAGGGGGTAAGGAGAACACCGTTCATCTACATGCTCTTGTCATTCTTGATCATGAGAAGTACAGGAAAGATTGGAGGAGGGTGGTCCTAATAGTAAAGGGGGTAGTAAAGCAGAATTTATGCTTATACCCGCCGTCATATTAACTTGTATCTCAAATTATTCGACGATTTCTCAGTCAATTCTCAACCAATTTTCCTAAAATTTAGCAAGGACTATTTTCAAATAACTCGGCGATTACCGTGAAATTTTTATCGGAAAATATTGTATGGCTAAAAAGTTAAACCATCTGGCATGTAATGCAATTCAAGGCTAAAAACAAACTTCAATTTAAACAGTTTAATGGATTTATAGGGGGACGTCGTAATTACAAATTAACTACATGTCAAATGGTCTAACTTTTGAACTATATTATATTTTCATATAAAATTTCATCAAAATCGGTTAAGAATTGACTGAGAAATCGACGAAAAACTTGCGATACAAGTTAATCTGACGGCAGGTAAATATAATATTTTTTGATGAAGATTTCACGGTAGTCTCCGCATGCCCATGATGACACGAAAATAGTCATTGCAAAATTTCATCAAAATCGGTTAAGAATTGACTGAGAAATCGACGAAAAACTTGCGATACAAGTTAATCTGACGGCAGGTAAATATAATATTTTTTGATGAAGATTTCTCGGTAGTCTCCGCTTGACCTTGATGACACAAAAATAGTCCTTGCAAAATTTCATAAAAATCGGTTGAGAATTCACTGAGAAATTGACGAAAAACATGCTATACAAGTTAATCTGACGACGGGTATAGAAGAAGGGAGGGGGGGATGGGGAGGGGAAACTGGTGGATGCTTGCCTTGCCTCTCCTGTCCTGGTAACCCGCAAGGGCAAGTCAAGGGAGACATGGAGGGGTTGAGCCCTGCTTGACAGGCCTCCACAGGCGGCTACAGAAGTATCCTGGAGCGAGCCGATTAATGTATGTACGTATCATGTATGATCACCACCACAGCTGGATGGGATAGGGTCAGCATGTAAACTTATGCATGCCTAACGCAGTAGGCAAATGCAGAGATGATAACTACTGTTGACCTGGCCAGAACGGAACACGACAATCCATGATTGGATTGGGGCAGTAATGGATTGGTCAGCACAGGCAAAGGTCAGCCGAGCCATCAAGGCTGATAGACTGGCGACCGTCGCTAGGAAATGTATGTTAACTCAATGTGCCGATTATGATCATGTATGATTAGATGTTAAATCAATGTTGTGATTATGATGATGTAAAGTGCATATAAGTGACGGACGTCGTCAAGGAGAGTGATGCGGGCTTGGTACGAGGTTGAGTGCTGTCACAGGCACGATGGTGCGCGCTCTGGTTTAGAACCAAGTGGTTTTATGTTCTCTGCCACGTTGGGTAGAGACAACTGACTATGTAATTGTATCTGTATATTATATGTGGTCCACACAGTGAGGAGAAATAAACACGACGTTTTCCTAAAGAAGGACCTTGTTGAATGAGCCTGGAGTCTGAGATTGAAAACCAACCCTTCGCCGTGTCGTGTCAGCGTCGGGATGGCGTCAAGGGTTGACGTCTCTTTTCATTGGAGAGCTTGCCAGGATCTGTGACGTCACTATTTGACGTCTTCACAAAAATGACTGAGAGAGAGAAGACAGTGACAGAGCGGACAGTTTTTGCTTTGGCTGCTGATGTTACTGGCACTACATGTATGTTATAGTTGCGTCAGCGCCGGTGTTAGTGCTGGACCAGCAGGACAGTGATATGGCTTGTGACATTGATCTAGTTTGGCAGCGCTTCAGTGACAGCAGTCGCAGAAGGAAATTCGGACAATGTTAAAACCTGTAGGAGGACTGGAGTGGTGGACGGATAACGTCTGCTGCTGACGATGGTTGTGGACAAATTTTTATTCCCTGAAGGTTTCCTGAAATATTTTTCCTGCCAATAGTTACAAGGTATGTGACTTGAAATTTAAAATTGCTACTGAAGCCGTTCCTGGACCTTTAATTTAGAAGTGTAAACAGTGTATATAAACAGAATTATGGCAACGTCCACATCAATTAAAATAAACAGTGTTATGGCAATGTCCACGTCAATTAAAGGGCGTCGCCCAGTGCCATGGAAAAAAGCAAAAACACGCAGGACAGTCACAAATGCAGAGATCAATTTCAGAAGACATCTCTGCAACGTTGCCGATGATAACAGCCCAGTGGAGAGCAGAAGAGCTGATCGAAATCACATTTTGATTGCGGTGGTTGCCAGGGAGCTGCATGGTGACAAGCTGACATTTTGGGTGCTGGACAGGTTCACCACACTCAAATACACTTACCCACACCTGTGTCGCAGCACAGTGAGAAGACTGATGGGGAAGTGCGCTGCTGAAGAATGCGTCATTGTTATCATAATAAGTGTCAGGTCGGGCAGTGAACGCCCTGTGGTCGACATGTAGTCGACGGCGTTCACATTGGTCCGATAATGCATACGAGTCGGGCAGTGAGCGCCCTGTGGTCGACCTGTAGTCGACGGCGTTCACATCGGTCCGATAATGCATAGGAGTCTGTTAAATGCTCCTCGGACTGGACATGATTAAAAACATAGATTAGCACATTATCTAAGTGAGTCGGATAAATGCCGACTTGTTTTCGGAAAAAGGTATGTGAAATTTTTGTGCTACACCTGATAATAATTACACCACCCACACCTCTAGTACGTCAGACCGCATATAACCGGATAACATGGTTCAATTTGCTCAGTAGTATGCAGCGAAATGCTACATCATTCTGTTGAATTATTGATCAAAATTGGAAGTAATTAGTAAAACTGGTTTATATGTCTTAATTAATGACAAAACGAAAATTTTGAATTTGGTAATGAGTGAGAATACGTTCACTAAATTGTTTTTCCATCAAATTGAACCCTTGGAAGGAATATGACGGTATTAAGAGGCAAAGTGGGCAAGGTTGGGAGTGAAAATAAATATCAGAATTACCATAATAATGTTAATGTTTGGGAACAAAGAATAGCGGAAATTGAGGCTACGATGGCCCTCCCCAGATTCTTACCATTACATTAATGAAACGTGGTTGGTTGTTTAATAACCCTTGAATTCCTCAGGAGGCATTTACGAGTCCACTGTCATATTTATCAAATATTCTGATTATAGAAAATGATACAACCCATTCAAATGAGGATAATGCTCATTTGATGTGTTGCATTTGAATATTTTAACAAAATTAGGTAATTTGTAGCTTATTCACTAGGAGGTGATAATTGCGATAGCAGTTCACCACTCGCAGTGAATGGGAAGTAAATAAAATTGCAGAGCAATTAAAGGGTTAGTAAATTCTGATTGACGCGAAACTAGTGTCCCCAGTAGAATGTGATACTGGCGGGTTTCGTGGGAAATGTGACTGCTCATAGTGAGAGCTCACAGGTTAATCAGAGTATGTTCGCCAAAGAGAGTGTACATGATTTTTGGCTCAACTGATCTGATTGCTACCAGCGCGAGGTGCGCAACTCTGGAGTTTGGAATAATTCTCAGAGGAGATATTGTTGTCCAGACGACGCTGCGGGTGAAGCAGGAATTTTAGCGAGTGGATCTGTTATAACCTGGTCTCGCATGATATCAGCATGTATTGTGATAACCGAGTGATAGCAGACCTAACAAAGGTGTTCACAGTCCACGGAATCGCTAGTAAATATTAAGTGTATAATGTATCAGTACGGAACCGGTCCCACGTAAGTGACCGAGGACAAGTACAGAACCCCCAAAGCTGTTGCGGTGTCAGACGCGCAGCGTGGGGCAGGTTCGAACCCCACACATGAACAGCCTATGAGCTGTGGGCTGGGTTCGAGTATGTCATAACATAGGTGGCAAAATGACGCCTTCTCTGAAACCGACACATTTGTATTAAACGGTGACATCACCTAACGACGGGATCAGTTAGTTGATATAACGCTGCCCTGGTGACAATTCCCGAGGTGTCTGCAGAGAAGTCGCCCATGCCATGTGTCCATGTCATTGGTATATAAATGACGTGGGATTTTATGACACTGTTGTGGTTACCCACAAGAAAATGTTAAAATATATTATGTATATCTTGAGAATCGCTGCTGAACGTTGACTGTAAGACTGAGATTGGACACTGGGGTTGTGTACCATCTGCAGGTCAACAGGGACAGCACTAGGTATGCTTAATCATCATTTATTGCATAAATTAATTAAACTATATATTATTGTGAAACAAGAGCTCTTACAAACACGCCTTTAGCACCCGGACTGGCAAGCATTATAACAAATTGAGGACATAACCCTTACACAAATTAAATGCTCGGTTGCCCAGCTGGACATTGGATACGAGCGGCCGCCGTTCCTCATTCCGCTGGACATTGCCGTTGTCTTTGTTGTCGCCGGTTGCTCTAGTCATTAGTTGTGCGTTCTTGCTATGGTGGACGTGCCATGCGTCAAACTTGTGGAAGTTACGTTGTAAGCTTCAGTTGGAGGCGATAAAACTACAACGGAAGATCGTTGGATCGCAGTATAGTGCAAGAGCATTAGGGTTGAACCTGGAATAAAATTGCAGAAAGCTGATTTTTTCAGAAATGATACATGGACATCTCCCCAGACGAATTCCGAAAATGCCCCAAAAATCCCCCTTGTGCATTTTTTTTAATTCAAGATGGCCGCCACCATGTAACGCCATTTTCGAAAAAAACAGGGGTGTACCATAATTCCTCACTTTTGCAGTTCGAAAAAATATTTAGGTGTCTCTACTTATGTTTGAGGACACAAAGAGTTCATCCAGATGATCTGAAATGATATCAGTACTTTTCCCAATACCAAAAATCCAAGATGGCCGCCATATTGATATACTGAGTATGTTGAGCGATCTCTTAATTAAAAAAACGAAAATATGAGGTAACTATCTCGTTGCTGATCCTAAAATGTATTTTTTGTCTAAACCCATGGAGTCTAGCACTTATTTAGATCACCAATATTTTATTATATTGAATTTATCAACATAAATCCCACATACCGGTAGTTTAATGTTATGTAGCAGTATATAACGGCATTTTTCCAAAAAAAAAACAGGAATATACCACAATTCCTCATTTTTGCAGTTAAAAAAAAATATTTTGGTGCCTCTACACAAAAAGCTCATCAACAGGATCAGAAATGATATCATTCCTTTTCTTATCTCCACAAATCCAAGATGGCGACCATTATGTGAAGGGTCCCCCCCCTCCCTCAGAAAATCACGTACATGCCATAATCATCATGTTGTTGAAACTCTTTTTTCAGGGCCATGGAATCTAGAATATATTTCCATCACCAATTTTTTAAATAGAATGTGCTTATCAACACAAAATACAACATGGCTGCTATATTGGTTAGCTCTTTTAGCGCAGATGCCACGATTAAGCGATGTCCAACTGCTTTTTCATATGGGAATATAGATATAGATTGATCAAATTTACAAAATATCATATGTCAGAATCATTGATTAAAAATTCTAACATCTCTCATCTTTAAATATAAGGGTATTTTTCATTCATTTGAAGCTTGAGATAGCGTAAGAAATTCCAGTTTCAAACACAGCGACTAATTCCAATGTAGGTATTTTATATAGTAGGCCTATATAAAATGTTTTTCGATTTTGGTTAAGTATTAGTTGTGATTATTATTGTGAATGTACATAATAACAGCTAAGTACAATATTACACCAGATTGAACACGTTTAACGTCAGGATATGATAGTTTTATGTCAGGATATATGAATATGATATCAGGATATGACACTTTAATATCATGATATGTAATATAATGTCCAAACAGTGGTGTTTAATATAGCAAAATCACGTTATGATGGCTCAATACAGCTTTATAAAGGCAGTATATAGTGGCTAAACATCACGTTGCTGTATTAAAATGAAAAGATATACATCATATTATCACAAAATGCATTACAGTTTCGTGATATATCATTTTAACATCACTATGACATTTTAATGTCAGGATATGACATTTGAATATTAGGATATGGTACTTGAATATTATGATGTGACTTTATACATTGATGAAATGACACATTGAGGTCACAATATAGCATTGTAATGTGATGGTGTGTCATTATAATGACAAACATGCTATTTAATATCAAATATTGTATAATAAACAGTTCGAAGTCAGGATCTGGCATATTTATGCCAGGATATTGGATTGTAATTTATCAGAATATGACACTTTAACGTCATGATATTATAATGTCCAAATTTTGTCCTTTTATATCACACAGTAAGATTTGAATGTCAAGATATTCAATTTTTTATGATAGGATATGACATTATCAAATCAAGATATGGCGGGCTTGGCGGCATTCTAATGTGACATTATAAGGACTGAATATGACACTACAATATTTTAATGGGACCATAGAATGGCAGGCTTTGTCACTTTGAAGTCTGGATATGGCATTTTAATGTCAGGATATTATATTGTCATGTCAAGGTATAACATTTCAATAACATTATATTGACAGACGCACGTTACCATATGGTAATACAGAATCGACATAGAACATTCCAATATCAGGCTGGCACATGTCAGTTCAACATATATATCGCAATATAATTCAGTAAGTAAAGGCCTGTACATTGCTCAAATACCGGTACTCCCAAAACTGCCAACAACAAAAGCACTTCGGAAGATTCAATAAAATGGAAAGTAATTAGATAGCGTTAAGACACATGCTCTTTGAACAGCATGTGGCCTTGCCCTCTTTTACTTTCATTTCCTCTTACACTAAAATGTCATATTGTGATGTTAATATGCTATATCATGATATTTAATATCGTGACAATACACTAAAAGATCCTGTCACTCTAATACCATACCGTGATGCTTAACCACCATATCCTGCATTTATAAAGCTGTATCCAGACATCATAACGTCATTTTACTATAATAAAGAGCAATATTTGGACATTACAAAACCATATCATGACGCTAATGTTTCTTGTCCTCATATTATCGTGACATAAAGAGATCATATCCTGACGATAAACTGTGCAACAATTAATTTAATGTCATATTCCGATATTCTGATGTAAAATCATCTCATTACAACACCATACAATGCCATAACTTCATTACGAAATATATATATCCTAATATTCAAAATGTAATATCTTGATATTTAAATGATATATTTCATGATATTAAACATATTGCCATTCGCAGATAAAGGACAAAAGTAAGTATTTAAAAGAGCATTGTTACAGGACGATTATCAAAGATGTCATGTACATGTAACGTGTGAGGCGCAAGTCCTTATCTTGTAATTGATTTTTGCTAGAAAGCCTCCCTTCAACGTCACCTACTGCCCCAGCCAACACGGGGCATTAATCCAATTCTGTTTAATTTTTGTGCCAGACGGTCAGCCCATATTAAAACAGCATTGGATGAATGCCTCGTGTTTAAACTCCATTATGATACAGAGCATATTTTGCTGTACAGGAGGGTGTGGAATCTACAGTCTGGGAACGGATTTTATATCATGGTCGTTTGTAACCAACGCAAACTGAAAGAGCAGTCGCCCCAGAAAGAGTTAAAAAAAGGGTGAGTTGCGGGTGCAGAGTGGCTTGTTCAAAGGGGGGGGGATCTCACAAATCTAGACTATATTGTACAACGATGTGCTCTTTTTGTATTGGCCTAACATGTAGAAACTGTGACAGCTCGGATGATTGAAACGCAATAATTTCATTATTTACCTGAGATTAATTTGTTAACTTGACAAATCTTAATCTACATTTCTAGTGGGAAAGCAGTTCGAAAACACTCCAAAGCGTCACCCACCATGGTAGAATTAACTACCATGTGGGATTCATGTCGATAAACACAATATAATAAAATATGGTCATCTGAATAAGTTCCAGACTCCATGGGTTCGGCTAAAAAATACATTTTAGTTTCAACAACGAGATAGGTATCGCATATTTTCGGGTTTTTTAAGAGATCGCTTAACAAAATATTATGGCGACCATCTTGAATTTGTGGTATTAAGGAAAGTACTGATATTATTTCTGATCATCTGGATAACCTCCTTGTACTTTAAAACATAAGTAGAGACACGAAAATCATTGTTTTAACTTCAAAAGTGGGGGATTGGGGTATAACCTTTTTTTTTAAAATGGCGTTACCTGGTGTTATTTTTAATTAACTACTATGTGGGATTTATGTTGATAAACTCAATATAATAAAATAATGGTGATCTAAATAAGTGTTATATTCCATGGGTTTGGCCAAAAAATACATTTTAGGTTCAACAACGAGATAGATATCTCATATTTTCGTGTGTTTTTAAGAGATTGCTTAACATAATCAGAACAATATGGCAGCCATCTTGGATTTTTAGTATTGAGAAAAGTGCTGATATCATTCCTGATCATCTGTATCAACTCTTTGTGCCTTAAAACATAAGTAGAGACACAAAAATATTTTTTTCCTAACTACAAAGGTGAAGAATTAGGGTATACCCCTGTTTTTCGAAAATGGCGTTACATGGTGGCGGCCATCTTGAATTAAAAAAAATGCACAAGGGGGATTTTTGGGGCATCTTCGGAATTCGTCTGGGGAGATGTCCAGGTATCATTCCTGAAAAAATCAGCTTTCTGCAATTTTATTCCAGGTTCCTGTGTTTTTTTCACTAATGCTCTTGCACTAGTAACGCGACCAGAGAGGACATGAGAACAAGTGTAGTGAGGACAATCACGTAATATTTTGCGCTACTTATTTACGTAATGAATTATGGACATGTAGTCTACTTTTACCGATATGAACAATTACCGTTTCCACGAGTATTTAATAATGACTTATTCACATGTATATCATTGTTGTGCTCTTCAGTGTTGTGAAACTTATTGTTACTTAAGAAATGTTCATCTTACTCACATAACGTGAACCACTGTTGTATGTCCATGCATAATTTTATAACTATTAGTTGGAGATAAAAGAAAATAATCCGTTTTTTAACTTTAAGGGATAGGCCTATGTAAACTTATGCATGCCTAACGCAGTAGGCAAACGCAGAGATGATAACTACTGTTGACCTGGCCAGAACGGAACACGACAATCCATGATTGGATTGGGGCAGTAATGGATTGGTCAGCACAGGCAAAGGTCAGCCGAGCCATCAAGGCTGATGGACTGGCGACCGTCGCTAGGAAGTATGTTAACTCAATGTGCCGATTATGATCATGTATGATTAGATGTTAAATCAATGTTGTGATTATGATGATGTAAAGTGCATATAAGTGACGGACGTCGTCAAGGAGAGTGATGCGGGCTTGGTACGAGGTTGAGTGTTGTCACAGGCACGATGGTGCGTGCTCTGGTTTAGAACCAAGTGGTTTTATGTTCTCTGCCTCGTTGGGTAGAGTCAACTGACTATGTAATTGTATCTGTATATTATATGTGGTCCACACAGTGAGGAGAAATAAACACGACGTTTTTCCTAAAGAAGGACCTTGTTGAATGAGCCTGGAGTCTGAGATTGAAAACCAACCCTTCGCCGTGTCGTGTCAGCGTCGGGATGGCGTCAAGGGTTGACGTCTATTTTCAAGCATTTGCTCATTGGTTTTCAATACAAGGTCGGTAACTCACTGAAATCGTGGAAGCAGCAATCTCAACATACTAGGCCTATTGTTCACGCCCGCTCGCTCAACATAGGGGCTCTTCAACTCCACTATTGTATCGTGTAAACCCAAAAGGCAGTAACTTCTCAAAATAATAGTAAGCTAAATACTGCAGTGTATTATTCACGACATGTCTCATTTTGTTGGAAATAGTGCTTCTGTCAGAATCGAGCTCATAAAATGATTATTAATGCACGTTAATTATGAGATTTCTGTTTGAAAATTCATCAATAATTTGCTACAAGAACTAGATATGCCATGGTAGCATTTGTTTGGTAGAAAACAAAAGTCTACATAGTCCATTTCTCATTTTAAAATGACGAGTACTTGAAAGTTTCCTTCCCTCAGTAGAAGTAGGCCTATAGACATGGCAGTGATTGTCACCGCATAGACACATCCCAATTTCCCGTAATCACCACTGTCAGTGACAGTGACCTGGGCTGGTGACAGTGTAACTACTCGTCTACTTCCTGATCATCATCACCGTCATTCGCCCGGTGAATGGCTTGAATCCATCGGTCTTTTTTGGTCGCATCGACCGGAAAAACGTGAAAAGACGGTCGATCTTTCAACGGCATTGCATTGCAGCCAAACGCACAATTTGACTTTGGCATTTTAGGTTTGGATGAAAGCACAGAACTGGAAGAGATTTAAGTCTAAGACATGTAAGAAGGACAGTCTGCACTGCTGTCGTGAGCGAAAATACGTGAATTTCGGGTGGTTTTTCCCAGTATGATAACGAGGTTTGTAAACAAAACATGACGTCACCCAATAGAAGTGGCAATCCTTCTAAGACAGTGCCTCCCTGAAACGGTTAATGACGCACTTATTTTTAATAATTAGCAAAAAAACCCAAGATCGGATCAAAATGGATAATTTTCCCGATATTTCCTTCTGTTTATATTGATTGGGAGTACTATATTACCTCAGGGCACGTGTTTTAACATCATCACTTTTTATACATCTTATAGTGAAAAATTGACAGGAAATGACTGCCGTATCACCTAGTTCCTAGCCAAGGTCACGGCTAGCAAGGCCGTTCAGTTTCTGAGAATTAATAATACACAGTCACGTGATTAAACCAATAATTGCACTTATTTTCAATAATTAGCAAAAAAACCCAAGATCGGATCAAAATGGATAATTTTCCCAATATTTACTTCTGTTTATATTGATTGGGAGTACTATATTACCTCAGGGCACGTGTTTTAACATCATCACTTTTTATACATCTTATAGTGAAAAATTGACAGGAAATGACTGCCGTATCACCTAGTTCCTAGCCAAGGTCACGGCTGGCAAGGCCGTTCAGTTTCTGAGAATTAATAATACACAGTCACGTGATTAAACCAATAATTGCACGATGATAAGCTGCCCTAAGCTTGATAACACTTTGGCCACGTTCATAATAATTGATATTTGCACGACCGGTAACAACACATATGTTTAATAATAATTAATAATGCACGGCTAGGCTTAACCTTACAAAAACTCCATAGCATATGGAATTCTCTCCCTCAGAGTTTATTTATGCTATAATTTCGGGACTACTAAAATGATTAACTCACGGTTTATTTAATCTTGCTTCTTGTGACATAATCACTGTTTAGGAACACATTTTGACGACAGATTTTATCATAAGTGACTTAAACGATGTTTCAGATGAAGCTCAATTTTAGTGGTGTTGATCTGTAGTCTATCTGGATGTTGCCGTGGCCGTGGCAGTAAACGCTACATAGGCCTACGTCACTTGTAGGCATGTTGTGCAGGTGTGCACTTGGTGACACATACACGTGTGTAGGCCTATATGGGCCCATGTTGTCTAGACAGAAATTGACATGGTCCTACACATCAACCTCTAAACTTTCCAGCTTCGACTGACCCAGTTTCTAGACTATAGGCATAGACCTCAACTGGGCTGCATGGGTTAGCCTATCTACAAGTCTAAGCCTATACTAGGCCTATACAGATCATTAGAAATAGCAAGCACGACAATCATAGGAGCCACAAGATAGTTTGTCATCTGTTTGGAGACCATCAAGAATTGAAAGTAATTGTAGCCTTTCTGTCATGGCTGTTCATATGTCTAATAAGACATCGTTGTCTGACAATTGGAACTCGTATCGTAACGGTCAGAGCGTAACAGCACTCGACTGCGTCTCGTGCTGTTACTGTTTCTAGACTATAGGCATAGACCTCAACTGGGCTGCATGGGTTAGCCTATCTACAAGTCTAAGCCTATACTAGGCCTATACAGATCATTAGAAATAGCAAGCACGACAATCATAGGAGCCACAAGATAGTTTGTCATCTGTTGTCTGACAATTGGAACTCGTATCGTAACGGTCAGAGCAGTAACAGCACTCGACTGCGTCTCGTGCTGTTACTGCTCTGACCGTCCGCAACACAATAACAAATAATATAATATTCTGGAACTTCAGAAAATGGTCTAAAGGTCTAAAATGAACCAAAATGCCAGCTTCGTGAACACGTTGTGCATACTCTAGGGCAAATGTTACGTCCACATGAAGTAGCAATACTGCTACACCCGTACATACCACGAGAGGATATAATATCTGGGATTGATCTTCTCTGCACCGAGTGATTTTTTTCTGTGTTTATTTACATAATTACACTTGAAATGCTATTGTTCAATGGCATGTACATGTACCCTGAGTACGAAAATAAATATATTATTATCATTATTATTATACTATTAGCGTCCTCCCAAGTGATAACAATTTAGCGTTATTTCAGCTTGACAAATATTTGATTATATATGTATATCATAATAGTGATTGTCAAGTACCGGTGTTGAGAGACGTATATATGGGGCTCAGGTGCAGATGGTATGGCATGGTACACTGCACAATGTGACATGTCATAAAAGTGGAGAATCGGCTTTGAGGTGTACATATATTGCTAGCATTCTAGTAAATGTGTGTCGATGTGTTGTTAGATATACTCACAGGAAATTTGTGTAATATCTTGTCACTACCTATGTCACTACAAATAGGTAGTGACACGTTCCCCAAGGTAACCGCGTACATGTTGTGGAGAGCACGATAAATAATGCACATGCCGCATATTATTATTGCTCTCATGATTAGGCATATATATTAACCCTTGGAGTACTGAGCTAAGAAATTTCAATTTTCAGCCACTCGAAGTTGTGTCTCGCTACCGCGATCCACAACTTCAAGTGACTGAAAATTTGTGTTATTTGTGAAATTTAAGTCCCAATATCTACCAGTGTTTCAAGATTGAAAGCATATTTTACTTTTAACAACTGGCTATGCAGGTGCTAATAAAAACACAGAATGTCCACTGTAGTCGACATCAGTGTGCTAAGGGTTAAGAAAATAAATTCACGAAATGGTGTTTGATCTACATTCTAGATCATATGTCGTTATTCATTTTTGTATTTGAAGCATCACACAGAAGCTTCATTTTCATCAATCATTTGGATTATCTTCATTTAGTCTTGAAAGAAATATAGTGCATCTGAATCTTTATGAGCCTATAATGTATTAATGTTTTATATGTCTGGGTATTTTAGTCGATTATTATGGGCAACCATCTTGAATATGATGTGACATGTACCTCTAACACCGATTCCGAGCTCATGAAAAAATTTGTCAATGTCAAAATACCTCATGGCAATTCCGTTAATCGGCTGTTAAATGTTGTTATCGCGCATCTGTTACGAAGCATGTCAGGGCAATGCCGCTTAACTAGACTTCATAAGTGTTAATTTATTATTAGGTACATGTTTTTTTAATAAGTTGTGTTTTACAAATCTAGCAAATGGCGTTTTTAGTGTCAATAAAACGGTTGTCTGTCGGTATGACCTAGTTGTGCGTATTTTACCTGTCATTGTTACAGCGTTGACAATCATGTATCAGAAATGGCTGGATATTGACATTTATAATGGATATGGATGGAAAACATACATGCATACATAATACGACGATGTCTTCTGATTAGACAAATGGCTTTCGATATTTTCAGGTTATGTAGCGATGTTGTGTATTGTATGTGAATATTGATGACTGGGTCGGATAATGGGTTATATAATAAGTAATGTTAGCGTCAAAGACGGGTAGCAGTGGCATCAGTGATATATAATAGGCATGGTGCATTATCATATTAGTTAGATGTACTTTATTATAAAGCGATATTACTTGATGATGTGTAGTAGAGACACCCAACTTGTTTAAATAGTTGATGAAAGCTAGTGTTCAGAGGATACGTGCAATTTAATGACAGATTGAAACGTCATATTGCTAGTTATGAATCTGTCACTGAATATGAGTCAACCGGATTTGTTTGTAGAGAGTAGGACTTGGAGAGTTATCCAAGGAATGATGACTTACGGTGTGCTTCTCTTGTGTCTGCTTGGTAACTCAGCTGCTCTCAGAGTTTTCATGACACCAGATATATTCAGTGAGGCTCGTCATCTTCTTCTCAAGAGTTTGACATTCTGTGACCTCATTTTTGGAATTGTGCTGTTAATCTTGTCTATTCTAATGGATGCTACACCTGCACGTGAACCTGGAAATATCTTTATTGAAACCGTTATATTTAAACTTGGCTACATACCTGCATCATGTTCAGTGGTACATCTGATATATATTGGTATAGATAGGTGTATTGCTGTATTTTTACCCTTGATGTATCCACAGATTGTCACAAGGCGTCGAACCATTCAGCTTGTTTTGTTGGCATGGGGATATTCAATACTGACCTGTTCTGCTTTCATGCTTTATTTTCTTTACAATCCAGATTCATTGGAACAAAATAAGCTCTGGGTAGTTTATGCCATAACTCTTTATACTCTACTCCTTGGATTCCAATGTATTATTTTTGTGAAACTCTGGGTATTAATCAAGAAGAAAAGGCAGGAAATACAATGTTTAGGAGGACAAGCAATAAATACAAATACAATCAGCTCGTTTAAATCTTCATTGAGATTAGTGATGTTTCTTACCACATATACAACCTTGTGGACCCCTTTTATTATGTATGATTTTCTAACCGAAATGTCACTAGTTCAAATAGTAGACATCGATACGCACTTTATAATTTATACTATATGCATTAATTTTGCTTTCCTAAACTCTTTTATAAATATTTTTGTTTATGCAGCAAGTGATCCAGTATTTCGCAAAACGGCGGGATCTATCTATAAAATGAAGCTGTAAGCAATAAAATAATAATGATTGATTGTGATATTAATTGTATCTAGGTTAGATGGTCGGATGGTGGCACAAGACTTCGAATATGGCTATTCTCAGTGTATCTATTTTTACTTGATGTGCATTAAAATGATCATCATATCGCTAAAATACAAATTTAAGACTACCATGGGACTGTTTATTAAATATTTTTCATTTTCTCGATTACCAAAAACATAATATTTAAAAAATAAATCTTTAATTTATCACCAACTTCAAGCCATCTTCATCCACTTCATCCAGTCGGGAATTTCGACTGCAATTCGCGGCTTGTAATGGATGAAAATGACAATGGTAATTTCAAGCTTGAAAGGGTTAAAAGGTCCATTTACGACAAAAGCAATAAATTGAATAATTTATTTTTTCCACCTACTTTAAGTTGTGTCTCGCTACCGCGGCACACAACTTCAAAGTGGTGAAAATTACTCATTTTGTTTAATTTGAGACCACACATTTGCAAATCATGATGTCTAAACGTTGTTATCTTTCCCGATAACAGTGATGTACTGCAAATAACAGAGATTACAAACAAATATAGTAATGATAGCAGTGTAAAATGCGATTGCTCTAACAAAGGTCTATTATCACATTACATTAAAACATGTGTAATCAAATAATGTTGGTTTTCCAAAAGCCAATATATTTCATCGTTTCTGTACTCGTGTAAACTGGTTTTATCCGTGACACAAATCCTGGTCACGGCACCAATGTAAACTGGTTTTATCCGTGACACAAATCCTGGTCACGGCACCAATGTAAACGGGTCTTATCCATGATACGTTGACACGCTATCGTCGGGTGTTCAAATGTTCTGGCACGGCAAACACAACACTCGTGGATAAACTTAAATTAACTCTTGAATATATATAAAATATATATTAAGCATAAAACATTCAGTTTCTCAGTACACTGATGTTAGTACTTATATCTCGTTGTGTAATTTTGCTGTTGCTTCAGTGATCTACAAGATGTTAGATACCGAAGCAACTCCCACTAAACTTAGCCAAACCCGAAACGTCTCTGTTACAATACTCCCCAATTTCTCTCTGACTTTCTCCCTGAATTTTCCTCTGAATTTCCTCTCGAAGGCTGTGGGCGCCTTCCTTTATAGCGGATCCCGACGGGCGCGGTCACTTCCTGTGGTGAAATGACATCTCCACCAATCAGGATCCTTACTTTGATATACATTCACATTCCTGGGCTGTTTTCCAGAACCGACTCACACAGGCCCCCAGAACTAGGGGACGTCCTGTATGACAATTAGTACTTGTTGCAGTACCGTCTCCACCATGTGGTTCACATGTAAACAGCCCAGGACAGCATGTTTATTCTACCCTTTACTTACCGAAATCCCAATTTAGCCACCTGTTACTTTACATTGTTACATACCTCCCCCTATGGAATCCAACTTGTTCACACGCTTGAATTCCATATTTCAGTTCCTTAAAATCCCTATGATTAGTAAAATCATATAAAAAATAAAAATATAAGTTTCGGAGGTGCACACATCTTCCACCTATATTTTTCTTATACAAATATATATTATTTTTACTTAAACAATGTATATGTATTGTCATCCTCTTCTCTGGAACAATGTCTTGAGTGGAATACACTCTAAAATCATATATGATGTTTTACTTACAATTTACATTTTAAACATCACTTCCCAGCATATACGGTGCCTGGAACATAGTTATTGCATAGTTACAGTCATTATGATATCAGTTTTATCCAATATATAAGTATATCATCCTCTTCTCTGGAACAATGTCTTGAGTGGAATACACTCTGAAATCATATATGATGCTTTACTTACAATTTACATTTTAAATACACTTCTCAGCATTCTCTGCCTCTGGAACATAGTTTATATACAGTCAATATAATCTCACGATTATCAATGTATCTTGTAGGACGTCTCCTACACACGTGCACTACAATCCAGTCATCAGGAAGCCAGTCTGATTGGACCTCTGACCGTCTCAGACAGCGCCAACACCTCCGTGTTCTCACCACTTGATGTTTGGGCACTTGCAGGTGTTATAAATACTAGGCTGCGTTTTTTCAATTTTTTGAAACAATTTATTAATATCCCAGGGTATCTCCAGTATACTATGCCCACTGCACCTACCCCGGTCATTAACAAAATCATCAATCCTCCCAGTGTGAAGGTAACATACCTGTGGCGTTTCTGTACTGGTGTCATAGCTACAATCTTAGTCTGATGTAACTTCTCTATCAATTGACTTAAAGGAATGTTATCTATGTCATTTAATTTGGGTAATCTATTGATTTCATCTATTAGATCTATGTCGTCACCTAATTCGTCGAGCGGTCCCCACACAATGTCACCCGTAAATTTCTTCAAATGAAGTAAGTCAGCTTGCCTAGATTTCAAATGATATTCTGATTCGTGATAGTAATAGGGTGGTAAAGTCATTTGATCAGAGAAAGCATGGCATGACATGTTCAGAGCAACATACGATACAGCTGGACGAACTGTAGTCTGATAGCGTTTATTGCCAACACACATAACCGTGAAAACAATGGGTTCTACTGTAATCACTACCCATGTCCCGTCTGAAATATATAGTGCTATCGGCAGCTTATTGTTTAAAGTGACAATTGTTTTACAAAAATTTTCAGTTCTCTCAACATCTTTTAAGAAAAGTGCCGTAACACATCTCTGAGAATCATGTAATGGAAAAGAGGGCTTTCTCAAAGCGCAGAAACTAGTTCGAGGAGCCGCACATTGGAGGAAATCAGTGTCAGATAACAACATGTATTGCGTACGTTTAATGTTCACCGCCAGATGATTGGTTTCAAGCTCGTATTGAGCTGTCATCCGCGTCAGGTTATACGGTACTGGTAAGTTAAAAATCTGGTACAATTCATATCGCGAATTTGTATCTATCAAAGGTAGACTCACCAGAGTGAGCAATTTCTTTCTCTTAATTATTGTCACAGTCGTTAAAGATTGATAATAATACCATATTGTTTTGGGATCTTGTGGTGAAGATAAATATTCTGGAATATGTTTCTGAATATCATATAATATGTCCTGTAATTGTTTAGGTGAAATCACGGATGGTGATAAATGTCCTAAGGCTAGTTGATTTAATTGTAGTTTAATAGTTTCTAGATATAACAGTGCTTTATCCAGAGATTCCTTAATTTCAAGTATCATCAAACTTATCCTTGAATATGTTTGTACTACACCATTTAAGATCAATAAATCCATCTTTAACCCTTGTGTGATGTTAGTGAATTTTTTATCTAATTCCCCTACTATCAAACTCAGATTGTTAATAGCATGTCGATTTTCTGTCAGCTCTATTCGCGTTATATTGATTATAGATAAACTGTCCTATATTACATGAATTAAGCTTCCTTGGTTTGTAGATAAAACTTCTAATCCTTTTCTTATTACTCTTACATCACTTTTTGTAGCTGTGCCAAATAAAAACGATAACCCTTTTCCCACTAGAGGAACTAAGGTTCGTTTTGTACGTCTGGTAGCTTTCTCTCGTAATGACAAAATCTCTTTAATTCCTGTCATTGTCATATAATAAATAGTTTTCATGGACTGAACTTCTTCTCTATAGCTGTTCAATAACTTTTCATACTGACCTTGTCCAACTGGAACTAACTTAAGATTCTCCAGAACCTCCTCACTTTTGAATAATTCCACTCTTATCTGTTTAACAAATGATACATATGCTCCCAAGTCAATGACAAATGTAAATAACCCCCGCGCCTGTGTAATTGATACTTCTCTTGTCTTCCTAAATATCACGTTTTCGCTCACCTTCTGGGATTCACATGCGTCAGGCATCACTGCCATGAGCATTGCAGCCACCAATATTATTATGCCTCCAGCCGCCATGAGTTAGCAAAGCTCTAGCACCGTAACACAATAACATTTTTTTTTCTTACCTGATGCTCGTACGTTGGTTTATTTTTTTTCTCTTAAAATTAAACCCATTTAAACTCTCTCATGTGTTGATAATTTCTTCTCCTGAAAGTTATCAGCTTTAATTACATATCAGCGTAACTCCCAACTGATATCCACATCTCCTTGCTCACGGGAGTACTATATACCTTCATTGATAATTTATTCTCTTTAATTTATCAACTTACCTTCTTATTGATATCCCTATTATCATCCTTTTATTCCGTATTGATAATTTATTTCTCTTTAAATTATCAACTTACCTTTATTTCAAGTCGACTGTTTCCTTGTTATCGAATTGATAATTTCGTCTCATGAAGATTATCAAACCTTAATCTCTTACTCCTGACCTTATTCCATATGACGCTTTTGTTTACGCTGGTCTCGTAAACGCGTATATGTATCACGTGCCTTAGCAATTTTCTTTTGCTCGATCCAAATGGCACTTACCGTATTCTCACTTCTCATGTCACTTACCATTTCTGCCGTATCTGAATAACTATCAGCATCTCGTAACCGTTGTCTTAACTTAGACAAGGGGAGATTGTCCTCTGAATCAGATGCGACGGGAGGGGTGTATAGCTCTGTTTGTTCACTATCTTGCTCTGTTTCGGTACTTACCACTGGTGGGACAACATACTTAGCGGCTCTGTCATTTATTTTTCTAGGAGCAGGCATGGGCCAGTCTGATATATTAGCCCTCTCTAGATGTTTCGCATGCACTTTCCTTACATCGCCTGTAAGTTGGTGTTTAATCGTGTAGGTATAAGAACTATGTTTGGTGACAATGCGGTAGTGACTCTGCCAACGTTTTTCCAACTTACTCTGACGTTGATTGTTGTAGAGATACACCGGGTCACCAACTTCATATTCTTTATCCCTAGCACGTTTGTCATGGTAAAATGCCTGCTTCCTTCTAGCTTGCTGGAGATTATGTCTTACCTTGACGAAGGCCTCATGTTGACACTCCAAAGCTAGTTGATGATGTTGATCACCCAAGTACTTCCTCCTGGGACGTAAAAGATTGTCAATAGGTAGTACAGGGTCACGTGTGTACAAAAGGAAAAATGGTGCATATTGAGTGCTATCACTCACACCCACTCTATATGCTGCCAGAACTTGTGGGAGACTTAAATCCCATCTCTCTAGCCTGTCAGAGGCTTGTTTTGACAACATATCATTCATGACTCTGTGGAACCGTTCCGTTTTCCCATTACCTTCTGGATGATAAGTAGATGTAAAAATATGCTTAATATTCAAATTCTGACATAATGTTTCCATTACTGAATTCTTGAATTCCGTCCCATTGTCCGTCACTATGGTGACTGGACAGGAATGTCTCGGAATCAGCTCATCCAAAATGATGCTGGCAATGGTTTCTGCAGATTTATCTGGAATAGCAAAAGCTTCTGGCCACCCACTATATATATCAACTATAGTTAAAATATAGCGGTTGCCCTGCAGTGTGGTTGGATAAGGTCCGCATGTGTCAATACCAACCTTTTGAAATGGATATGTCACCTTATCCATTTCCTGCAATGGAGTGCTGTGTTGTTTTAGCATTCTCTCCTTGCATGGTACACATTTATCAATATGACTTAAGACATCCCTGTACAACCCTACCCAATGATACTTGTTGGTTATGAGCTTGTATGTCTTATCTGGTCCCCAGTGCGCACAGCTCTCGTGAAATTGCTGCAGCACCATGTCCTGATATTTTTTTGGAACCATCAGTCTTAATTGTATTTCTGCCCCCTCAACACAGTAATACAATAATTTATCCATCATGATATATCTCTTTAATGAACCTTTTGTTGCTGATCCACTCTCCATATCTCGGATGAGGGATTGCAACTGTGGATCATCTCTTTGTTCTTTTTCCATATCTGGCAACATCAATGCAGATTCGTCGTCTGTCTTGACGTCTGACATGTCTGCTATGTTGTCACTTTTCGCATCACGCGTTGCAACTACATTAGAGTTGAACATACCTACCTCTGGCATGTTTTCATCAACTTGTGATACAGGCAGCCGACTCAACATGTCTGCACGTGTGTTTTTCTTACCTTCCAGATACTCAATTGAACAATTATATGCACTAATCTTTATGGCCCACATTTGAATTTTTCTGTTTTTCATTTCAGCAGAAAACAAGTATTTTAGTGGTTTATGATCTGTTCGAATCACAAATTTAGCCCCTTGTAAATAATGATTTAATTTTTCAAGTGCGTATACAATCGCAAATCCTTCTTTTTGAATAGTTGGCCATTTTTTCTGTGAGTCAGACAACTTATGTGACAGATAATGTATGACCTTCTCTCCGTCATCTGATTCTTGCGCTAATAACGCACCCACACACTGATCACTAGCGTCTGTATATAGTATATACTCTCTGCTAGGATCTGGGTACGCTAAGATCGGCGCTTCTGTCATCATAGTTTTTAATTGTTCAAATGAGTCCTGGCATGCCTTGTTGGCCATTTTTTCTGTGAGTCAGACAACTTATGTGACAGATAATGTATGACCTTCTCTCCGTCATCTGATTCTTGCGCTAATAACGCACCCACACACTGATCACTAGCGTCTGTATATAGTATATACTCTCTGCTAGGATCTGGGTACGCTAAGATCGGCGCTTCTGTCATCATAGTTTTTAATTGTTCAAATGAGTCCTGGCATGCCTTGGTCCAGGTAAATCTGGCATGTTTCTTAGTCAGGGCAATTAGGGGTGTCGCGATTTCAGAAAACTTCGGACAAAACCGCCTATACCACGACACACACCCAATGAATGATCTTATGCCCCGGACATCAGTTGGTGGCGCCATCTTTTGTATAACCTCTACTTTGTTTGGGTCAACTTCTAACCCCTCACGACCAACCATAAATCCTAAATAATTAATTTTTGGTTTCATGAATTCACATTTTGACATTTTCAATTTCACTCCAAATTTTCTTAATCTGTCAAAAATATTTTGAAGATGGATCAAATGTTCATGTTCTGTCTCAGAATAAATGATGATGTCATCAAGGTATGCGATGGCATATTCACCACTGATTCCTTCAAGTACATATGTCATCAATTCTTGAAATACGCTCGGAGCGTTGCACAGGCCAAATGGCATCACATTAAATTCATATAAACCTTTGTGACAAGCAAAAGCCGTTTTACTGCGGTCTTTAGGGTCTAATTCTACTTGCCAGTACCCAGATTTACGGTCCAAACAGGTAAAATGTTTCTTCTTTCCCATAGATGCTAATATATCATCTAGATGTGGTAGTGGCCAAACGTATGATTTTGTAATTTTGTTCAATTTCCGAAAATCAACACAAAATCGTTTTGATCCATCCGATTTTTCAATTAGAACTACTGGAAACGACCATTCTGAATGACTTGGCCTGATTATGTTATTCTTTAACATATCATTTACGGCGTCGTCAATGACTCGTCTCTGATTTATGGCTGTCCGATACGGGCGTAACCTGATGGGCGGGTTATCACCAGTATCTATTTTCATACTCACCGCTTTGGTTCTGCCTAAGTCTTTATCCGTTTCTGCGAATAAATCCTTATTCAGACTAATCAAATGTTGTAATTGATTCTGATACTCAGGGGGTGCAGTTATTTGTCCTACTTCTAACACGGCCTCATCACCTCCCCCCGTCACTGTAGACTCTGAGTCCAGTTGAGTCTGGTTGACAGATTGTATACACGACACATTAACCCTTTCTGCTTTACCGACCACATTGCCCTTGCGTAACTTAAATGTGCGGTTTGTGTGGTTACATATTTGTATGGGAATTTTTTTGTTTTTGTTTTCGGCTATGGTATTTGTCACTAACAGACCCGGTTCTCTTTCCACAAACCCTGTTTTGATTGCACTAATATTATATACCGTTTTTTCAAGTCCCCCGTGTTTTAGTCTGGTATTGCATACGGCAGCTGTCTGTGGTGGCAAAACAACGTCCTGGGCTAATCTCACAAAGGAGGCTATGTATGCGTCATCTTCCATGCGTATAGTTTGTTGGTCAATTGTAAGCTGGGTATTTTCGAAATCCAGTTTAATTTTATTTGTAACCAGAAAATCTCTCCCCAAAATCACATTTTGAGAGACACCTTCTGTTACGTAAAAAGGGTGTTTCTTATACAATTTTCCTATTTTGAATTTCACATCGGCGATGCCGGCAATTTTTATTTTACCACCATTGACAGTCCGTAGCTTTAACTGTGTATTTTCTAGTAGATCATGACCCTTTAATCTGTGCATAATCCTGTCTGAAATGATTGACACTTGAGCACCTGTGTCAATTAAGGCTCGAAATCTTTGTCTTCCAATTGTTATTAGTACTGAGGAGCAGTCCTCTTTCTCTAAATTAACTCCACAAATGTTAGAACCCTTTTGTCTATTTGAGTCCAGAATCGGGGCTTTTTTTAATTCTGGACGTTTCCGTTTAACCCTTTTCTACAGGCTTTTTGTAGGTGACCCTTTTCCCCGCAGGCAGGGCAGGGTCGCTTGTACGCAATGTGGGGGCAATCCCTTTTGAAATGTGTCTCGGCCCCGCAGCACCAGCATCGTCGCGGCTGTGCCTCTACCCTACGTATTGCTCCCGTCGCACCATGGCGACCTGTCGCACCCTTGCTACAAGAATAAGCTCTGTGCCCTATTTTACCGCAACGGTGGCATTTACCATAAAATTTGTCAACCTCCATCGGCTCCTCGACCCTATCGTTTTTGTCTTCATGTCCCGTTTTTCTATTTCGTAATTTAAACCTCATATCTAAATTTTGTTCCGTAGCTGCTAGTTTTACAGCAGCTTCCATTGTTTCCGGCTGTTGGCGCATTAATTTCCTGGCTATCGTATCAGATGTCAGTCCGTCCACGAAAATATCTACAAGTTGGCATTGTACCAACTTGTCTGTGATTCTGTCAGGCCACGCGTCTTCCGCGAGTGCAAGCATGCGCTCGGCATATACTTGTACTCCTTCAGTATGTTTTTGACGTGTCCGTCGCAACATTGACAAAGCTTGTTGCGGATCCGTCACTTCCCCAAAATATGCCGTTAGTTCTTTTTTTAGGTCAGCCCATACTGTGGGCGAATGGGCAGTAGTATATCTGCCTATAAAATCTGACACCAATCCCTCAGAAGCCTGGTATGCTATCCCCACAGCTTCATCCTCATGTTTGGCCATCATTTTTACATGTTTCTCTATGCTTTTAACCCAATTTCTGAACTTTTTGGTTTCCCCAGTGAATTTAGAAATTGCGTTATCGCAGTGTGTTTTGCCTAATATACCTGAAATACCCGCTAGTTGGGATAATTGTTGATTTTGTACCTCTAATGGGTCATTAGCCATTGTTGCTAATAATATTTAGGTCCAAATAATAATAATAATGATACTAATGACAATTTTATTTATAGCAGCCTAGAATTTAACTGACCTGCAAGTGTATCGCGGTGTTTGTGTCTAGCCAACGATCCCAACGTTGCGTAGCTGTTGTGTAGTTCTTGTTTTGTTCCTCCTGGTAACTCCCGTCAGTCTGTCAGCGCCCAGCTCCGTCCTTGATCCCGTCAGTATATATGTCCACGCCCAGCTGCGTCTGGATCCTGATTATTTGTCCTCCGTCTCGTCTCGATAAAAGTGGTGGTTTGATATAGCCACCACTACGTTCATTAACTACTATTTATCCACTGATATTTGTTTTGCCGTGCCAAGTCAAGTCACTTTGTAACTTTCCAACGTTGTTCAACCAAGGTTCTTGCATTGATTTAATTTGCTTTTCAAATTAAAATCCTGTCAGATGGCACCAATGTAAACTGGTTTTATCCGTGACACAAATCCTGGTCACGGCACCAATGTAAACTGGTTTTATCCGTGACACAAATCATGGTCACGGCACCAATGTAAACGGGTCTTATCCGTGATGCGTTGACACGCTATCGTCGGGTGTTCAAATGTTCTGGCACGGCAAACACAACACTCGTGGATAAACTTAAATTAACTCTTGAATATATATAAAATATATATTAAGCATAAAACATTCAATTTCTCAGTACACTGATGTTAGTACTTATATCTCGTTGTGTAATTTTGCTGTTGCTTCAGTGATCTACAAGATGTTAGATACCGAAGCAACTCCCACTAAACTTAGCCAAACCCGAAACGTCTCTGTTACAATACTCCCCAATTTCTCTCTGACTTTCTCCCTGAATTTTCCTCTGAATTTCCTCTCGAAGGCTGTGGGCGCCTTTCTTTATAGCGGATCCCGACGGGCGCGGTCACTTCCTGTGGTGAAATGACATCTCCACCAATCAGGATCCTTACTTTGATATACATTCACATTCCTGGGCTGTTTTCCAGAACCGACTCACACAGGCCCCCAGAACTAGGGGACGTCCTGTATGACAATTAGTACTTGTCGCAGTACCGTCTCCACCATGTGGTTCACATGTAAACAGCCCAGGACAGCATGTTTATTCTACCCTTTACTTACCGAAATCCCAATTTAGCCACCTGTTACTTTACATTGTTACACTCGCATAATACAGTATAACCTTTACTAAGAGAACAGACAGGTTAACATTGTAGACTTAGTGTCCCCACAGAACAATGAATGGCACTGTACTATTAATTTTAATAGGATGATAATGTCAATTCACGACATACGCGATCATTGGCTGAATGATAGCGACAACACCGAGCATCGTAAGTTGCGACCCGTATGTATAACATATAAAATTAATATAATGAACTTGTTGTCAAAACAAAGTTCAAATAATATATAGCAGCTCCGTATTTTTTTGATGGGCCATAATCCAGACTTACTTACTCTGAAATGGTCGTGAATTGCGTGTGTTAGAGGTGATCTATCACCCCTTATATGGTATGAATAATTATGTCCTTATATGGGGTGATTGGCTATCATGTGACCCTCTCAGAGGGTCACATGATAGCCAATCACCCCATATAAGGAAACACTTGTACCCCATCTTGTGGCAACTTTGATATATTTGTCACAAATTTATTCATACTATATAAGGGGTGATAGATCACCTTTAAATATAAACATGCTGACATTACCTGATTACCACGGGTCCCTCAACGGAGACACGTGACGTTGAAAATAATATTAAACATCGCCCACGGTTTATAGTTCGTGTCCACGATTTATAATTTGACGCCAACGATTAATAATGCTTGTGCAAAGCGTGTATTAATTCTTTTGGGCGCCGAATGGGCGCTCACAGCCACATGGCCGTCATTTATCAGATCAAAAGTAGGTTTATTGGAATATGTAATGGTTCACCTCCATTTACTATATACCCCACTAAGTTGCCATACTATCTGCGAAAGCAGTCCCACGCAATGTTAGCGTCCTTAAAATTTGACGAGCCCAATTATTTGCACTAGTGTACTAAGTAATTAGTGACCATAAAAATTTGCGGTAAAATGTCCAATTGCGAAAGTCACGAAATTAAATGGGACGCGGATATAATGTGGTGTACTACAGTAAGCATTTTCAACTCGTTATCCGCTACATGGTTTGAATTTTGTCGATTATGGGAGTGTAGATGTTCATATAGGAATGCTCTAGAGGTAAAGTGATTCAAGACCGTATTTTCTCATTTTCCTTTTAAAGTTAAAATCAAATCACAAAATTATATATTTCATTTTTTATTAAACATTGCTACGTCAATAGGGCGGGGGCCCTGGGGTAGTGGTTAGCACCGCTGCCTTTCACGCCAAAGTCCGGGGTTCGGTTCCCGGTCTCGGCGGTTTGAAAAAAACAAAATTGTTTCTTCCCCATCCACGTGTGAAAGTTAGTATTGTGGGGAGCCTCCGTGACCGAGAGGTAGCGTGCTCGGCCTCAGACCGCCAGGGCTCGAATTTCGAATCCTGTGTCTGGAGGACAGTGTCATCTCAATCATCTCACCATCCTCAGGAGGTTCTCCTGGCCCAGTTTAGCCTATATGTGCACAAAGGTGGCCTAAAGCCCGATTCATTTCATTTATTTTTTGCTAGGTCAATAATTAGAAGCATGTGGGAAGTTATGCATTGGTGTTTAGTATTCCTCCATACTGACAGGTATATAGTTATTGATGTCGTAAAATCAATTTCTGGCCATTTCTATTTAATTTTGTTATTAAGTTAGTAAACTTTTAAAATGTTGAGATATCAGTGACGCCTAATAGTTCACTATTAAGTTAATTTATGAGAGCGACTGGAAATAAAAAATATTCAGCTTTATGGCGTACCATGTTGCAGCTCTAATTACTAGAGTCCGAAGTAGCAGCAAGCTGGGTAGACTGAGGGGGTTCACATGCTCCGCTTTCACCAATGAAATACCATGTTACTATCATGTGTCCACCCACGCGCTCTCTAAGCCAATCAGAGGGCGTGTGATTTTAGCGTTCGTTGCCTTTAGAAATTCTTTGTTCAGTTGCGAGAATTTTCTTCCAGGGTTAACATGCATATTTTGAAAACGAATTAAAGATTGTATTCGCAATTAAAACACAAATCCGGTTGAGATCTGTTGAATTAAAGACACTATATATAGTCAAGTAAGTTAGATGATATAGGCATTGTGTGTTTGCCGTTTGAGTTGAGTTAGTTTGAGGGGAGGTGTGTACAGTACAGTGTAGACCTAACGAGCCTTGAACTTGGTGTCAATGTTGGTAAACATTGTGATTGTCATTGCCCTGTAACTGTTAGGCTGTGGTGTAATCAGGATAGCCTGACGACAAAGTTTAAAATAAGTTGATCAGACAAGCCTAACACAGTCACAGTGAGTGACGGTAAAACTCGCATCACTCGGCAGGTAAGCTAGAAACGTAGCATCGTTTTTTTTTTGAAGTTTAGACCGAATTAGGCCTAGAATCTAGCTTAGTAGCTATCAATATTAGTCTATTGTTCATGCAGTCATAGTCTGATAGTTACTCTGATTTAAATTTAGGATCAACTTAACTGTGATCTAGACACTATAATTTAGATTACGCTAGCCTATTAAGTTTATTATAACTACAACTCATTCTATATAGATCTATGCAGGATTAGTACACATATAGGCTAGTCTTAGCGCTATTTATTTAACTCGCCCACAAATACAATCAACTAACTTTGATAAAGTTCAGATTTTCGGCCTACAGTATAGTGGACCTATTTGACTTAAAGTAGATTATTAGGCTAGATAACACAGATTAGACTGAAAAATGACTAAGGTTATGGTATTGGGTGATAGTTATATAAACAGACTGCAGGATTTCACGGATAAGGGCTGCCCAAATGTAAAATTGGCAACCTCTGACATTCGTGTTAGATTTGCAGGGAAATCTGGGGGAAATGTTAGTTCGATGCAGCGAGAACTAGTACCGCAGGCCTTTGTTTATAAACCTGAGATTATTTTCATGCACATAGGGGCTAATGATTTGACCAGCAGTCTGATTAAACCAAATAAGTTGGCAGTGCACATAGTTTCTTTGGCAGAGTATGCTCTGACCGGTATAGACAAATTGAATTACGTAGTAATTGGGAGCTCAATTCCTAGAACCAGAAGAAGCGCTAAGTATTTTTCTGATGATCTGTCAATGGCAGAGTACAATGTCAGGATTGGAGAAATAAATGATGCGCTAGAGTTGGCCATAGCTAGGAGTGATTTTGCTGACCGTATCAGATTCTGGATTCCTAGGAGCTTTTCCCATAATAAATCTTGGCAGTCTAAGATGGGTTCAGATGGTGTTCACCTCAATGCATCTGGACTTAAAAAATGTGCAAATAGTGTGAGAACTGCTATTACTCATTCTAGAGGAATTTTGCGAAGGATGCAAATAAATTCTGACATGGTTACTCCAGCTATTATGTTAAGCACTAGGCCTAACTAATGATTTCAAAAGAGAAATTCATAGGTGATTGTGTTATATAAAAATAAAAAATAAAAATATATATAGATATACTGATACATATATAACAAGCTAAGAGAAGTTTTCTAGTGTGAGATAAATGTTTGGTGATGTGATGGTACGCCGAAATATCGGTGAGATAATTAATATTTCTCATTGGGTGACGAGATAAAATTTTATTTTTCACTCCAAGTGACATGGTAATGGTCCACCATATGGCGAAGTAATTTTTTTAAATTTTTATCGCCGGGTGGCGATTTATTGGTACGCCAGGTGGTGAAGTAATTGATGCTTCTCGTCAGGTGACAAGTCAAAAATTTAATTTTCCCGCTGGGTGGCGAGGTTATGGTCCGCCGTATGGCGAGGTAATTTTTTAAATTTGATCGCCGGGTGGCGAAATATTGGTCCCCCGGGTGGCGAGGTAATATAAGCTTCTCGTTAGGTGATGAGATAAAATGATAATTTTTCCCGCCGGGTTGCGAGGTAATGGTCCGCCGTATGGCGAAGTAATTTTTTCAATTTTTATCGCCGGGTGGCGAAATATTGTTCTGCCGAGTGGCGAGGTAATTATTGCTTTTCGTTAGGTGACGAGATAAATTTATAATTGTTTCTTGTTGGGTGACAAGATAAAAAAAAATAATAAAAAAATAATAATTAATATATATATATATATAAGAAGTGCTGTAACACTGATCTGAAATGTCAGAGCAGGGTTATTTAATTTATTATTGAAATACTTTGGCTCTGCAAATACTGTTTTTAGGTATGCCAGCTAGGCGGGAAAAGGCCGGTACACCTGCAGACCTCAGGAAATCTAAAAGGCGAGCTATTCTCACTCCTGTGGGACCAGATGACAGCAGAGTCGCATCAGTTGCTACAGTTGACGCTGTTCCCAGACCCAGTGTGGTTGAGGTGCCAGATGAGCCGGTGATTCCTGAGAGTGAACATCTCGCACCAACTGATGTGCAACACTCAGAAGGGTATGACGACGCAACCATTTCAGTGGCGATGGACATTGCTCAGGCGCTTCAAAACAGTCGAGGCAATGTTGCGAGGCTCCAGACAGCAGCTCAATGAGCAACACTGCGGTAGCATCAACAAGTGTGCCGGTGGCGTCTACAAGCTGCCCACCGACACAGGCCGACAACTTGGTCGGTGCACTGGAGATGTTGTCAGGTGACAACCAGGGTCAGTGCCAATCCCACCCGCGCCAACCCTTACCTAATTGTCATCTTCAAGTCCGCTAGGCTTTTCGGTTCCAGAGAAAATTACGGAAAAAATTTGGGGAAATCGATTCATTGATCTTGGGTTGCTTATCGTTAATCACAAGTGGCTGATAAGTTCAATATTTCGATCACTAACGAACAAAATTCAAATCCGGCATTGTCGCTGGTGCCAAATCCGTGCCCAAAACAAATTAAAAATATTGAAGAATGGACATCTGCATTCATTGTTTTCGTTGCCATATATAGTTGACATCATCCACTGGAGGCACCACGCCTCATGCAATATATGGAGACCGTACGTGATCTCAGTAATTAAAAATTATGATGAGAATTTCAGGATGATGAAGCAGAATGTTCCTAGTTGGCCATGGGATGTAATGCATTCTGAATATTGGATAAGGGCCACTCTCACAACTGGGCAAAATGTAAATAACAGCAATAATCAGTCCTTTCGGGAACCCTAAACTCGGCAGCCTAATTCAGAGAACTTATGCTTTCGATTCCAGCGCCGAGGGTTTTGCCCATTTAAACAAAATTGCAAATTTGCACACCGTTGCTCCTCATGTGGCGATACCAGACACCACCACACCGCATGTCGGAAGCAATCGCATATGCCAGGGACAGCAAACAGGGGTGGCGCATATCAGTTCGGGAGCAGGGGTCACAGGGGGAGAGGTAACTCATTCAGTAGAGGAGGTTTTGCCAACTCCTATCAAAATAAATAAATTGAAGTTAATATTACAAGGTTATGATGTGGAAAAGTTGAATTTTTTTATATCAGGTTTCAGACACGGGTTCTATTTAGGTTGCCAGGGTCCAAGGGAATCATGTTTCGTTAAAGATTCTGATTCAACCAAAGATAATTGGGAAGTAGTGAATACAAAATTAAAGAAAGAAATGAAGATGGGTAGGATTGCAGGGCCTTTCAATATGCCACCGTTTGAAAAATTTAGGGGCAGTCCTCTAGCTGTAATTCCAAAATCAACACCATGTGAATATAGGCTTATACATAATCTATCAGCACCTCTTGGCAATTCTGGTAATTCTTTCATACCATCAGAACTTACATCAGTTAAATATCAAAAGCTTGGAGATGCTATAAACATCATAAAACAATTAGGCAGAGGTACCCTGATGAGCAAATTGGACATTAAAGATGCATTCATACTTATTCCTATAAAGCCAAAAGATTATGAATTATTAGGAATTCATTGGGATTCAAAGTTTTATTTTGACAAAACACTTCCGATGGGTTGCAGCACCAGTTGTGCTATCTTTGAGGCATTTAGTTTAGCCATTTACTGGAGTTTACCGCAAAAAATTAAAGATGGACATATTGTTCACATTATTGATGACTTTCTGATTATCATTATTGATGACTTTGCAGTCACTTGTAGTTTTATGTTCTGAATTGAAGGTCCCTATACAAGAGGGAAAAACGGTTCACCCAACAACTTGTATCGTTTTTATGGGAATTACTTTAGATTCAGAACTGATGGAGGCCAGGCTACCAAATGAAAAAATCATAAAAATTACGGGAAAAATAAATGAAATGATCAACTGTAAGAGAACAACCTTAAAGCAACTTCAGTCACTGATTGGCTTGTTAAATTTTGCTTGTTGTGTAGTACCTCCAGGTCGCGCTTTTTTTAAGGCGCATAATTGATTTATTTAGAGGTCTTAAATACCCACACCATAGGCGATTGGTTACCAAGGATGCCAAAGAAGATCTATTGGCATGGTTAAAATTCATAGTATCCTTTAATGGGAAGTCAGTGATCTCTGATAATAGGTGGCTCAATTCTGAGGAGATACATTTATTCACAGATGCTAGTGGGATTGGTTTTGGATTAATTTTAGGAAATGAATGGGCATGTGCAGGATGGCCGGTAAAATGGCAATCAAAAATATTACCATCAGATAACTCTTTCCTATTGTTCTAGCCTTGAAATTATGGAGGAGTGCAATAGAAAATAAATGTATAGTTTTTCATACTGACTATGAAGCTGTAATTCACATAATTAATAACCAAACTTGTAAAGATGAAGAGATCATGCAATTAGTGAGGGAAATGGTAGTAACATTGATGCAGCGTAATATCCTTTTCTGTGCTGTGCACATAAAAGGTATTTTGAATCTCACTGCAGATTTTCTGTCTCGTAAGCAGATGGGGAAGTTCAGGGAGCAGCACCCGACAGCCAATCAGTGGCCAACAAAAATTCCACAGGAGTGGCTACCTCATTAGTTGCACCCATGCTGCGTCTGTTGCAGCAGTCACTGGCACCCAACACAAGAAATACGTATAAAAGGGGTTTATCTCTGTTGATATAGTTCATGAGTCAATTTTTTCCTAATGTTTTAATATTTCCAGTTTCAAGCTATCAATTGTCATTGTTTATTACACATATGTTTGAAAGCGGTTTGGCCCCCTCGTCCATTGTTACTTATACAGCAGGTATAACAACTTGTCACAAACTAGTCAATTTAACAGACCCTGGTAATTCATTTCTAGTTAAAAAATTGCTGACTGCAGCTTTAAAAACTAAAACAACTAAGGATTGTAGACTGCCAATAAACAAGCAAATTTTAAGTACCATGTTAGGACACTTGTCACAGGTCATTATTAAATTATATGATAATATAATGTACAGGGCTATGTTTCTGCTTGCTTTTTATGCTTTCTTAAGGATTGGGGAGATCACAATATCTCAACGGGCGCCGTTGTTTACAAAACAAAATAAATTAGCAATCACAAGAGCACAATTTTCCCAAACCTTAAGACAAGTGATTAAAAAAGCAGGTTTTGACGATAGCAGAATTAAGGGACATAGCTTCAGAATTAAAGCAGCTACTACCGCTGCTTCATTGGGGTTCACTGAAGATCAAATCCAACGTATGGGAAGGTGGAGGTCTGATGCAGTCAAAAAGTATATTCGTATTACTTCATTTACAATAAAATAATAATTTACCTTATAATTTAGTGATGGATGGGGGGCCCATAATTATCATACTCCAATGGCACTGATTCCTGGTATTGGCAAGAAAGACTGACAGATGCTGCAGAATTCCATCTGATGCATAGTTCCCTCAAGTGTGAAGTGAGCAGCAGGCTATTCAAGAAAAAGTAATTTTATTTTAGGTTCTCCTGATTTGGATAGTGGGCTATTCGTGCAGAATTCAATCTGATCGTTGCTCTCACAGTCTAAGTCAAAAAAATTATAAATTAAAGCAGCCCCTTGGGATGACATCAATTTTCGTTTTTAGTTTTGTAGTGAAGTAGTGTATCCCCCAGATCATGATTTTATTTTTTTCTGAGTTTTTAGATTTTTACAAATATTTCTTATTAATATTTCTATGAAATCGCTTAAAACCCAAACAAACTTTTTGTATACCTAAACACATGCTGAAGGACGATTGAATGTTCCTACAGCAATAGGCTACATGTTGATGCCGTCGGCCCAGCGTTGGGCAGACAATCAGTGTTGCAGGTGTATCACCTCGTGTCCTGACTTTAAGACACCAATCAGACACCAATTAGCGGCGATTGTTTTGATCTCCTCGGCCAAGGCGTGGGAATATGTGGTATGAAGTGCTGTATATTGCTGACTTGTTTTGTTTACATCGCAATATACGACCTGGAAATATAACTATTTCACTCTTTTTCGGTGCTTTAAAATTGTTTTTTGACTTTTTTGTATTTTTAGTTCAGATGAGTAGGCTATATAGCTTCATATAAGTTAAATTTTCAAAATTGACAACATTGAAAATTGCTCATCCCAAAGGGTCCCTTTAAGAGGCGGGATCCGATGTGCTGATCTGATCATCGGACCTGTTTATTTTAGGTAAATCTTGAAGCCTGTTGCTAACTTCTATTGTTGACTCTAAACATACCGGCACTACTCCACAAGTGAGACTGTCATTCCCGTTGCATTCAGTTTCCTTCCTCACACCAGAGGTTATGGCACAACTGGCTAATCATGACGTCGACCAAGATGAAAGCTGGATAATGGCCAAAAGAGCAAAAAAAAGAATGTAATTGTGTTTTTTTTCAATTTTTATTATTGGAATGCAATGCCAGTGGCATGAGCTGACTGTGAGCAATTCGTGCAGAATTCAATCTGATCGTTGATCTTGCTCTCAGAAATAAATTCGCGAAACGGATAGACCGGGGGTAAACTTGGTTAAATGTGCAGAATTCTATCTGGTCATTTAACTAGGTTAAAACTGCTGTCCTGATGAGTGACACATGAGACATTCTCTGTAGTAGAAGTTCGGATATCATTTTACTTGGTGCTTATAAATAAACTTATAAGTGTGAGACCAATGAGACATTTGTGCTTCATAGTTTAGATCTTGGCACCAGGTTGATGCAGGTTCGTGTTGACTGTCAAATAATGCACTCAGTAATATATGAGACAATAAACTGATTGCAGACTAGCAGACACAGAACAAACTGGAAAAGACATGTGAATGTGATGATTGGCATTGACATTGGCATTGCAATGATGCCAATATAGTACAAGCTGTATATTGTTCAGAAATCTTGAGGTGCAGAATCCTATTTGATTCTAAAATACAAATGTTCATCATGTCATACAAACAATAACGCGCTACTTTTATGGTTAACCTTATGTGACAATATGTTAGAATGATTATTGTATCATATTTATCTCATTTAATTATTATGATTTTAAAAATGATGATGGTGGATATGGACGTACCATGGTGTTATTTGGGGTGGGGGGGGGGGGGGGCGGTGCTACAAAAAGTGACATCGACATAGCGCAGGTCCCCCAATTAACAAATAAGCTAAAGAACATTATTCGGTTGTCATAGCAACCAGCTGGGATATAGATTATGCAATGTCAACCCACGTGCGGTGACATTGCATAATTTTATCCATAGTTTGTTTATTGTGCAATGATGCCCCACATGCGGTAACATTGCATAAGTTAAGATGCAAGAACATTGCATATTATTGCATAATGTTAGAAAGTTTGTGGTCTTGCAATTTTATCTTCAAGTTCAATAATTAAAATGTCGCCAAACCATGTGTGTTTGTTTTTATTTGTGTGTTATTATTGTTGCGAACATAAATATATTTATACAAGTCACCAACTAGTAGGCCTATAACAACTGTCATGTGTGTCATCATCCTGCTCCATTAAAAATTTGGTAATGATTGGCTTAGCATAGACTGATCCATTTAAGGGGTGTTTTATAACATTTCAGCTGTCATTTTCAATACGTTTCAGAAGTAAACTGATCCAAGTCAAAATGTCCCTATAAAAAGATGGACTTGGATCAATTTACCATTCATATTTTTGTAACAACCCTTTCTGTCAAGTCACAACAAACAACAACACCAGCCAAAAGTCGATTAGCAATCGTAAAAGACGCATTAACTGATATCCCTTTCTAGCATTTTCGCTGTTAACTGGTGGGACCAGAATGTCACTTGTTGTTAGAAAACGCTATGTCCGGGTCGTGATGATGGTTATGCCTATGCCGGCTGATTTCAACAGATTTCTCAGTAAATCTTCAAACAAACTTTAGAAATTTTACAAGCACAAATTTTACATAGCACTAGTGACAATCCAACTAGGCCTATTCTGGAAAATGTTGATCACCGGGTAGTTTAAAACTTAATTATATTTAACATGTAGGCTAGTAGTAGTAGGACCTAAATGTCGCCTTCTATCATTCTCAACCTTTTTTAACAGCAAATGAAATGAATCGGGCTTTAGGCCACCTTTGTGCACATATAGGCTAATCTGGGCCAGGAGAACCTCCTGAGGATGGTAAGATGATTGAGATGACACTGTCCTCCAGACACAGGACTCGAAATTCGAGCCCTGGCGGTCTGAGGCCGAGCACGCTACCTCTCGGTCACGGAACAGCTATTGACTATATATATCCAGTGACCTAATATCTTACAGGCCCCAAGGAGCGCTGCGATCTAGCAACAATGGACAGCTACTCAACATCACTGTGGGACGAAAAGATGTAGCAGCATTTGACGTCACAGCAAAGGACCCTGAATTGTGGAATGATCTGCCAATTGAAATTTTAAATTCCCCATCTGTAACAACATTTAAGAGTCGACTTAAGACCTTCCTGTTCAGAAAACACTACTTCTAAGCGCTTAGACTAGTTTCAATTCATCTAATATGCGCTCTACAAAAATGACTATTATTATAATTATTATCAAACCTTTAATTTCGTTTTTATGCAGAGGCATATACGAGTCCTAGTTATGTCAAATGGTTTAATAACTTCTGAAATACTTCTCTTGTCACATAATAGTTCAACATACCCGTGGTCACTGTAGCCTACATTGAACAACCCTAGAGTGGTAGGCCTATATTGATCCATCTGTATCAATATCCAAAATAAACCATTTAAAAAAATGTAGGCCTACAATTTGCTCACTCCACCCCTTGCCTTATATAGTTAGCTATATTTAATCAAGATGTGAAGTACCGTACCTTACAAAGCTTATCAATGGTTCAGTGGTGATTGATGGTGTGTCTCAAATTAATCTAGCATAGAAACATGAGGTGGGTGGTAAAACATATTCATAACTAACTGCATTGTTGAAAATGTTTATTTTTAACAATGTTAAACATGTTTACACAATACCTGCAAGAAAACAAAACAAATAAAAGATTATTAATAATAATAACATTAGTGCTATGGTGTAAATATGGAGTTACATAATTTGTTTTTCACTTGGATAATCACACATTCATGACATGTTTCAGAGCCAATGTCAAACAATACAGGCAGAGTCACTGGCCCATTATTCACACCTTTTAAATGTAATCACTGACTTCGGCTGCAAATTAAAACAAACAAGGCGGTAACACCCATTTTATATTTTTTATAATTCACAATTCACACAGTTGTGTGAGACCCTAAGACGAGAGATGTGAGGTGTGGCCACCTGGCGAATACCCTGACAGTAATAATGTGGCCACCTGGTGATTGATGTGACATAAAATTTAAGGGCTCACGACACAAATAAATTATATCATTTTGTCAATGACAATGTCAACTGATATCGATTATATGATGTTTGGTTGTAAAAAAGCATCGAAATTAGGAAAGATAAAGATAACAGGAAGTCCTTGTGCTGGCTGTATTAACAAGGCTCTTCAAAAAAACGGTGTCAGTTTTTTCTAGTTCTCTCAGGAGAGAGTGGGGCAAGAGCTTGTTATGGGATAAAATAACAGAAAAGCAAGCAGATTCACATATGTTTTTTACCTTGTATTTTGAAAAAAACAGACGGATGGTTAAAATGATTTATAGGGTTATTTATATTTCTCCACTTTAAGAGTGCTGGAAGGCTTGCAGCGTAACGGTATGGGTCATAATACATGTAAGTCTATAGGGCCTATGGACGGATATTATGTGTGGCGAGACGATAATTATGTACCCTATATTGCGTTCTGAAACCATCAATTAAAGCTGCTTAACGTCTCATCACACATAATACCCCTCCCATAGACCTACATGTAGTATGACCCATACGCTTGGGGCTCCCAGCATTCTTTAAGTGAAAATATATGTTTAGACCTATATATTTTTCGAATCATCAGGGCATACTCTATCAGCATAAATTTTTTTTTTATAAAAATATCTAAGGTTAACACACGACTAAATACAACTATGATCAATCAATCAATCAATCAATCAATCAATCAATCAATCAATCAATCAATCAATCAATCAATCAATCAATCAATCAATCAATCAATCAATCAATCAATCAATCAATTAATCAATCGATCGATCGATCGATCGATCAATCAATCAATCAATCAATCAATCAATCAATCAATCAATCAATCAATCAATCAATCAATCAATCAATCAATCAATCAATCAATCAATCAATCAATCAATCAATCAATCAATCAATCAATCAATCAAATCAAATCAAATCAAATCAAATCAAATCAAATCAAATCAAATCAATCAATCAATCAATCAATCAATCAATCAATCAATCAATCAATCAATCAATCAATCAATGGTTTATTCAAAACAGTAATATGCTCCCTGGAGCCTGTGTGCATTTATAACAACAATGTGAAAAAAAACAATGTGTGCGTCTTGACGAGAAAATAATAACATATTACAGCGATATTTCATGCTATGGTTCAGTTATCAGTTTCAAATTTTAAAACATAAATACAGCTACTTTAGGCCCAGTCACATTGAGGCGGTTCGAGGTGGCCGTCGGTCCAAAGAGAGATACGGTTTGAGCCGTGCGAAAATCGGCGGTTCGAGCCGCGGTCCATGATAATTGGAATGTCATATGCGGAGTAATATAGTCGGATACGGCCTCATAAGGTATTTTAGGCAATTTTGGCATGTTCCAGAAAAAAATTATACGCAGTTGTACATTTTTTTGGGGAGATTTACGGATGTTTCTGGCGGTCATATTCGGTTACAGAAATGAGATTTACGGCCTTGATTCGATTATTTACGGATATGTACGGTCATATGCGGTCGGTGTCGGTTATGTACGTTCATATACGATTACTGAGGGAGCTTGTCCTCGCTCCGTAACACACCTCGCTAAAAATGGACCGTATATATGCCTATATGTACGGGCGGGTATATACGGTCTGATTCGGAGATATACGTTCGCAAAATGAGAGATACTGCCTGGGTAATTAGCACGGTCATTTACGGGGAAGCAGCCGGAGATATAAGGTTGTAAATTCTTGAGATAGGGTCTTATAAGGTCCCAATTATTCTAAATACGGTCACTTGTGTTTATATACGGACAGAAAATGTTGTTAAGGATATATACGATTGCCCCTGAAATTGATAAATAGAGGCTCAAAAATTACATTTTCAGAAGGACCGACGGGCGGTGTGAAAATGTCTTTTACGGTTCACTGGGTGGGTATATGGGGTGTGATACGGAGATATAGTGACATATAAGGAGATATAAGGAGTAATGCAGAGTTAGGGGGTTAAGGCGGAGAGATAGGGCAGACGTATAATTCTAGACGTAATAATAATAGACGTATAGCTCTAACATTTTCAACACTTTAAAAGTAGCTGCCAGAAATGTTTATCATCAGGATTTTTACACTGTATCCATATTCCCTTCTGTTGCCACGGTAACATGTAAATAGAAACAAATCACTGATTGTAGTGTAATTGAGACTAAAAATTAAAATAATTATAAATTATAAATATTGTTTTAAACATCTACATCAATTTCTATGCCACATGATGTTAGGATTCGAAAGTAATCATATGAAATAAAAACTAATATGAAAATTGAAAATATGTCAAATCAAGGCCAATTTGGCTTTTTACTATCTCGTGCACGACCACCAGTGGCTGGTTTATTATGACGTCGTTTTTTCCATACATTATTATTATTCACACTCACCCTATGTAACATTGCCTCTAGATGGATATAATGCGTTTAAATAGGTAACATTCCGGCCAGAATGTATTATGCAAGGTGTAATGAATAATCTAAGTAATTTATTTATATTATGTTAACTAAAGCAACCCTACCCCTACCTCAGCAGAAATTATTGTATTATCAAGAGTCATTTGATAATACAATCATGTGACACTTGTAAACAATGAAAATAGCGGTCCGTGTACATGATTTCTCTATAGGATTAGATATTTTTATCGGTGCAGATTTTACTGTCGCTATGCTCATAATTATTCAAGAACATAACAGATTAAGCTGTGTAGGATTATACTTTTTTGATGGTATAAGTGAAGATGACGAAAAATAATGTAACGATAAACGCCTGCAAGTTGGTACATCTCCACCATAGGTTTGCAAAATCTTTATTTTTCTCTGAAATGCGATAATCATTGTTAATAATAATTTTTGATTTGATAAATTTGACTTTATTGATTTGTTAATAATCGTTGCCATTAATTTTATGGCCATAGCAATGACGGTTAATATTATTCTTTATTGCCGATCATTTTTAGCCCGCCTTTTAATTTTAATTAAAAAGTTGGGCTGTTGCAATTGAAGTTAGGCGTCGTCGGCGTCGGCGTTAACATTTACTTGTGGGCACAAATGATACAAAAGTTCAATAATGGTTGAAAAAATGGCCGATTTATTGCGCTTTCTCGCATTTCACATTAATAATTTGACCTTGTGGGTGCGATAACTTAAACATTTTTACATGTATCCTGTTCATGCTACTAATAAGCAGTTCTCGGACATGTTCGATAACGGTTGAAAAAAAATTAAGTTAAACTTATAAAGTTCAATAATGGCGGCGGGCTATTCTCGAGTGTGCTCTTGTTATAATATCCTTCGCCGGAAATCTGCCAATTGCATAAATGTGTTTATATAGGCCTAAGTAGATTATAGTGATTTGATACAAAATACTGTGAAGATTTTGTACTGTCGCCATGCAAACTGTTTCTAGGGAGTAGGGGACGTTCTCAAGAGGTATGGTAACAACTGCCTGAGCTCGTGGAGAGTTTCATGAGTATTAGAATAAAATTATAAAATATATACAAATGTTTGTAGTGCGTTAGCATTTTTGTTTTTAAGTCATGAAAAGAACGTGGGCGTGAAAGGGTTAAGAGCCCTAGCATCGTTTGTCAAAGTGCGACTTACGACTCATTTAGCCAAATCGGGTCACATTATTATGTACACAAAGGTGTCCTAAAACCGCTTTCATTTCATTTTTTTTCTAAATAATACACGTACAAATTGAAACATTTCAGTTCTGTAAATTGGTCCTGCTTTTATTTGTTTTGTCAAACCGCGTGAGCATGTCCCTCAAGGCATCGTAAATGACCTGATATGACCCTGTGATATGAGCACTAACATTACATAACACTGAATGCCCCTAATTCTCCTTATCTGGCCGTATCACACTGTACATAAACGAGTATGGACCGTATTGGACCGAATATGAATCGTATTGGACCCATCCCTGGACCGTATCGACCCGAACCTATCACGAAATAATTATTCCGTATTTAACAGAAAATCTCCGTGAAACACCTCTTGTGAATCCGTATATGACCGCTACTCAGACCGTGAATGTCCGTATTGGACTTCGTTGAACATTTCTCGACCGCACAGAACCTTAAAAGTCATTATATAACTCTATATCACCGCAAATAACCTTAAATCTCCGCATTAGACGGCTTATAGCCAACCGTATATCACCTTATAAATTCATAAAAAAAACCCTCCAAAATCACTTTTTCCAACCTCAGACCTGGAAAAAGCCGAGTTCATTTAAGGTCATTTACGGTTCACAAAATATCATTTGCGGTCATTTACGGAAGTTTACAGTGTTATAAGGTTATATACGGTTCGGCGGACCGCGCGTGAACAGTACCAAGCTTGCAAACATGTTCAAAAATTAAAAAAACACCCGCGGTCGACGGCCGGTCGGCTGGCGGTGCGCGAGGTCCAATACGGATCGATTCGGTTCTTTGGCGGACGGACCGTAAATCCCGACCGTATCTCTCTTTTACCTGAAAAAGCCCCGTGTGACTTGGGCATTAGAAATAATATTACAACGATCATATGTCATAAGCTCAACACATTTCGACTTTGATGGTTTTCGCCAATAGTAAGGTGACAAATATGTACTTCTGAATTCTGTAGTAGTCTGACATTCTAAAACAAAACGGTACTCATCCCCTAGAACATTACAAGTTGTGCACATACGTTCATTATAAACTTTTCTATGATACAATTTTCCGCTGACCACTGGGATATTGCAATTTTGTGTCAGAAATTTAACATAGGCAAACTTGTCAATGCTTAACAATGTACTTGTTCTGTTTACATAATGTGTTCACTGACATCTTGTTCATGAAGGAATATGCATAATTTACATTTAAATTCACTCTCAGTATACAATTCCTAACACATTCAAACATGCAATTTGATTCAATAATCATTCAATGTTTATTCTAAAGAAAACAAGGTTACGTGAGTATAACTGCAATGGTATTATTAAAAGAAAAACACAATATATTTCTACTGAGCAAACACAAGACTAGATTTAAGAAAACAAACAAACTTTTAAAAGGGTACTTTTGTGTTTGAAACCTAATAAAGGCATAGGAAATGTAACACATCCAAGGTATTAACTACAGAAGTAACAGCTAATTAAAAGAAAATGTTCATTGAAACAACCCAGAGACCTTTGTGTCTCAAAATAATAAACTAAACCATATGAACTCTGAAATATGCCATAAAAAGTCCCATAGCTCAAAGGGAAAAAGTGCGTTTTTGAGTTTGTATTATTATTGGTATGGACTGCACAAGCTACAGCTAATTTATGAGAAAGGTTCGTATTGACACTCCTCAGACGCTTGTGACTCAGAAGTTTAATTAAACCTAATTGGCATAGTATCTTAACTTCCTCTCGTTTCCAATAGAAACGTTATGACTGATCCTAATTAATGTTATTCACATCCTAACTTTGTATTAAGATGATCTCCTTCTCATGGTTATCAGAGAAGTAAGGTTTCATTATATCTCCGACCTTATCTTATCACAACTTTCCCTCATTGCTATCAGAAAAATCTAGGATTGATCCTAATGCTTCTAGTGAAAATGATGGAAATAAGTCAAGTCAGGATGTTTAGTAATAATGCACCGCAGAATGGAATTGTTGTGACACCTAGATACATGTATCTATCTGATTAACACTCTTATGCACTCGTCTTACATTGTTGCACAACGATGTTGCATCACCCTTGATGTCGTACGGAATGTCTGGTGAAATTATATAATAACATGTCACTGGTTTGTCTCTGGTGAAATTATATAATAACATGTCACTGGTTTGTCTCTGGTGAAATTATATAATAACATGTCACTGGTTTGTCTAGGAAATACTGCAGTGAAACGTGTCTGTAGAAGCATGACGGACAAGATCCATCGGTCGTCGTCATTGCTCGTTTTATCTGCTGTTATTGTCACGTGTATTGGTCACAATGTCATGCCGATGGATAAGGGGTATATATTCAGGGGAGCATTCAAAGTTGTAAAAAAATTGATTGAAAAAAATAGTTTTCAATCAAACAGGTAAGAAATTAAATATGGGGGTTAGACAGTAAAAAATCAAAGTTTTGTATGCGAAATAGGTCCTACCGATTATGGATGTTGGGGACATTTACTTTTGGAAACGACCCCGTCGACCCCCTCTAGCTAGAGGAGCGCGCAGCGCGAGGGCTGGCGCGAGATTATGCACTAGTACTGGTATAAACCTTATAGTGCCTCTCTCTTTTCACCTGGTGAGGTAGGTGATTGTACAAGCAATGGCAAGAAGAAGTCCAGGAGACAAGGAACCAGGGAAGAGGCGACCAGCCACCAGAGTAAGGGCAAGGACTGACCCTTTGAAATGTGCTCTGCTTTCTGAGCAGTGTGTTTGAAACCACCATCATGAACCGTCATCGTCAGCCAACCATCCGTGTCCGCCGTGCCATCACCCAAGCTAGCAATGTAATGATAGAGAGCTCATTGCTTAAGACCAGAATCCGTCTCCTTCAGTGCTATGATTGAAAGCCCACTGCCTTATGTGTCTCACAAAACGGCTCCTTTCAGAGCCCCTGCTCTCTGTGGGAACAGGAGTTCAGGAGTTCAACCGATATCCGTCAACCGTCAACCGTCAACCGTGTTCTTGTCTCATGCAGTGGAGTGATAGGGAACTCCCTGCTTTTGGTATGTCACACAGAACGGCGCCCCCAGAGCCCCTGTTCTATGTGGGAACAGGAGCTCAACCGTTATCCGATCGACCCCCTCTGGATCCTCCACTGTCTATATATAGGTCAAACTATGACGGGCGCTCACATGGATCTGTCTGTAAATGAAGTGGCGGCCATCCTACCTCCGTCCCTCCCCAGCGAAAAAATCCAGCAAACACGACACGTTGACACAATGATGTTTTAATGTTGGCCCAACGTCTCCTACGTCTAATATCCTCCCCAGGCTTTCCTATTCAATGTGTTACGTGGTGCAGGATTGTGTAGAGCCCAGCCCCCCCCCCCCCCCCCCAGGGTATCTATATTCAATATTATGGGATGGCATCACGTGGTGCAGTTTTGTGTAGTCTACAGTCCCCGCCCCCAGGCATCCCTATTTAATATTATGGGATGTTGTCAAGTGGTGCAGGTTTGTGTTGTGTCCAGACCCCCACCCCCACTTCTCCAGTTTTTTCCATTCACTATTATGGGATGGTATCACGTGGTGCAGGTTTGTGTAGTCTACAGTCCCCGCCCCCAGGCATCCCTATTTAATATTATGGGATGTTGTCAAGTGGTGCAGGTTTGTGTTGTGTCCAGACCCCCACCCCCACTTCTCCAGTTTTTTCCATTCACTATTATGGGATGGTATCACGTGGTGCAGGTTTGTGTAGTGTTCAACACCCCCCCCCCCCCCAGGCATCCATATTCACTATCATGGGATGGTATCACGTGGTGCAGGTTTGTGTTGTGTCCAAACCCCTCCCCTTCCTCCAGGTTTCTCTATTCAATAATTTGCGATGGTACCAAGTGGTGCAGGTTTGTGTAGTATTAACCAACCCCCCAACCCCCCTCCTCCCAGGCATCCATATTCAATACCATGGGATGGTATCACGTGGTGAAGGTTTGTGCTGTGTCCATCCCCCCACCCCTTCCCCAGGTCGAGCCCCAGGCATCCTTATTCAGTATTAGGCGATGGTATAACGTGGTGAAAGATTGTATGGTGTCCAACCCCCCCCCCCCGCGGGCATCCGTTCACAATAATATTAATATACAATGGTATGACGTGGTGCAGGTTTTGTAGTGTTCAGCTCCTCCCCCCCCCTCCCCCGGTGTCCCTATTTAATATTATGGGATGTCATCACGGATCATCATAGTTGTCTTTTTCAATGAGTAATCAATCCAATGATAATCAGTGCTATGAAATATTCCGTGTGGAACACTTCCGTCATTGTAATAGGTGTTTGTGTAGTCTTCGTTGTAGTGGTAGTAATGACCATTCAAGCAGGCATATGTTTCACAATATTGATCCGTCCACCATCCTCCACCAGCACAGAATTGTGTCAAACCGCAGACACTGTCGTTAGCAAGAAACGTTTCACCAGTGGAAATACCAGCATCTAAAACAAAACGAAAAACTCAAATGGATGTATATGATACCATATAATAATAATAGTCTATGTGTGCTCAGCTGATTGATTAATAATGAGTGAATAAGTGAATTGAGTTGGCAATATTCTATTGAAAGCTTGAAATTGGCCTACATACGTCTACAATTAATTATGTTACTATGTTTTTGACGGAATTATCAAAATCTGTGGAGGGGATTATGCAATTTTCTAAAATTATCTGAAAGTTAAATACTTCAGAAAGTATCTGAAGTAAAAAGTATAAATAGTGTCTACCCTAAACTTAATTATAAAGACATCCCCACATGATAGCACACATTTTATTACGACAGTCTCAATGACTCTGTTAATTTCTACAATGTATCAACTCAGTCATAAATAATACAAATCCACTACATTTTTAGATGAATTATACCAGTAGTTGGAATCCTATTAGTCTATATTCTATTTTTACAGTTTTGTATTCGTTGTTCTAAGTTGGCTGCATTGACCTGTAATTAGAACATTACTCACACTTTTTTAATGTCATAGTTGTATTCTGCATGTCTGCTGTTAGCAATATCATTATATAAGTTACAATAATCATGTATTCTGCCAGTAAGTTTATATCTCGGCTAACATGCTGATGGTCAACACTACCGACATATTCACATTTAGTTTGCAACAACCAGTTGATGTGGCACATGCAACTTTTAATAATTCCAGAAGAACTGTTACCCTGATGACCAGGCCTTAAACTGAAGTTATCATAATTGGGACAAAACTTATAACCTTTTCATTGAATGGGCTGAATTCTGAGTGTATTTATTAGCACCTAAACATTTTGTAGCACCCTAATGATTTGGTACTAAAGTAGAAACGAGATCGACAGATCTAACGCATTTTGAAGCGATCCCCAGATTGTATTAGTAATGAGCCATGCTGTAGCACCATAACCACCTTTTCACTGTAATCCAGTGCAAAAATGTGGCTATGGGACATGCTATTTTTCGCATGACAAACTGCACTGACTTTTCACCACCTTCCTAGTTATACTAGTGGCTGCATGCTAGACCCCTGAACGTGTGTGGCATGCATTGAAATAGCTGGCCTCTGATTGGCCGAGATTCAGCGTATGCACATCATGATTTTGTTAATACGGTTACTCTGGGTAGTTCACGTCTAGTGAGCCAGGGTCGAAAGGGTGCCAACCACATATGTCCATTGCAAACAATAACATGTGAACACGGGGGCTCAGAACATTTGCCTTCTACTAAACCGGCATATAATTGTGATTACGTTAATACCAACTGATCGCAAATAGAGCCGGAGTATAGGTCCAATCTGTATCAGCTTTGAAAAAAAGACATATGACCAAGGTCTGCCCTCGGCTCGCTTGCTTTTAATATAGGCTAATAATAGTATAGGAAACTATTATGTCTCTGAAATGGTGGCGGGGGAACGTGCACACCACCAGCGTGGCGCTCATCAGAAAATTATCTTTTTCTGATATAAACGGGTGCATTTTACCAACAAAACCTGTTAAGTTACACGTCTAAGATATTGGAGACTCAAACAATGTCGGTATTATAGCAAGTTAAACTTTAGAGGTTCCAGATAATGGTGGAATTTAAAACCAGTTGTGTACACTCTCTATCGGTCATGATATGATCAGGGCGGCCATCCATTGTGTACGCTGACATTTTGTGTCCGATGCCAGAAGGAGATCGAAAGAGACGACCGTCAAAATCTCCCGAGTATTTTTAAGAAGGTGCCGACGTTTTGAACCATCACAAGCCTCGTCAGAGGAAGACGACAGTATGCCGACAGTAGCGGAAGAAATGAATGAAATTCTTGAAAAAAAATTGAACGAGATGGAAACAAGATTTAAGAATTTTATATCTGAGACATTTGACAAACACTTGTCTAAATTTAAAACGGCGTTGGTTGCGATACAAGATGAAAATGTGGATGTGAAAAAGGACAAGTATTTTCAAGAAAGAAAAAGATGAAATGAAGGAGGAAATGAAGAAAATGAGGGATAGATGAATAGAGAACAGGCTGATTTGGCCGAACTAGAACAATACTCCCATCATTCGAACGTGAGAATATTCGGTTTGCCGGAAAAGAAAGACGAAAACTGTAAGCAAACCATAGACACATTATTAAAAGAGCATCTGAAAATATAAGATATGAGCTCTGTTGATATAGAGGTAGCTCATCGTCTTCCCAGTACTAAGAATGGACCAAAACCTATGATAGTACGCTTCAGGGGAAGAGAGAGAGAAGATGAAAGTGATAATGGCGAGGAAGAAATTAGCAGGGAAGAGGGTATCTATTCAAGAAGATTCAACCAGGAAGGCAATGGTGTTGGTGAATAGACTGAGAAACCATCCAAGAATCGCAGACGCGTGGGTCTGGAATAATAAGATATATTGTGAAGACAAGAACGGACGGGAAGTTAGGGCAGGTCACGGTATCACGGTGGCAGATATGTTCACATGAACAAGACACTTATTCATAACCATCGCTGCTGAAAAACGGACTAGGTACAGTAGACTCCCGCCAATGCGGTCAAGTGCGGGCCAGAATATTTTGACCGTAATGGCGGTCCGACCGCATTAGTGATCGGGCACTAAATTACCACTTGGCGTCCTGCTGTTTGATATAAAATCAATTATGTATATATGCTCCAAAAATGAATAATAACAACAATGAATATTTACAAAGTTATTGCAGCTGTTTAGAAAAGCAGTGATTTTATTTATTGCAAAGTTAAAATTGATTATATAATTATGCACAATTAAATAAAAGAAATATTTTAATAAAAACATATTTTTTCAAAATGAATGTCACTGAACAGCTAATACTGCAGTTGGAGAAATGAATTGATGGAAGATTGTTGACCGGTGGATTTTATTTTCACATGAGAGTATTGTAGTTACCCCTCAATATTGAATATAGAATGTGTAATGTCATCTAGGCAACGGTCTGCTGTAAAGTCTTTGAGGACAGACACCGCAGCCTTAGTCTCATGAAATGAATATTTTTTAATCACTGACATACTGTCACTTGTATCATCATCATCATCAGTCTCTACAGCTAATTGACAATGAGATTTGCCGGCACTACCTTTATCCCTGATGTTATCCCCTAGGGTAAGTTCAGTACGCTTACGCGCAGATATGATTAAAGTGTTGTTATGTGCAGCATAAAAATTATTGATTGAATGATTTTTCACTTTTAAAAGCGTATTCTTATATCGCCCGTGAGCCCTCTTCATGGCTTTCCAATGTTTATTTGTCACCGTGATGGACTAGCTACTCCATTGTTGAGATGTCATCTTCGTGAAGTTAAAATTTACTTCAGGTGATAGAGCTAATTATGAGCGGTAAATGGGAACGCAAGTTCAAAGAAGTGCTCCGATAAGAAACTAACAGCCCCTACCATTGTCTACTTTTTCGCATTGCTTAAGGTGCTAGTACTAGAGTTATGTGTTAATATGTGTCCTCTCACTCCCGACGTGTCGCGACAGGTGTGAGCTCAGACTCATCGGATCAATAACCCTCTGCGTCCCGACATAAAAAAATTCTTCGTCTATTATTTGTATTAAAACTTAACATTTAATGATAATTACATGAAATTTTGTGAATTGTAAAATCTATACAGACACTACCTTAAATGTAAAGTTTAGAGTTGTATAATTACCACATTTCCACGTCTTTAATTATTATTTACGACGGTCTTTATTATCACGGGCGGTTGAACCAATGCTGGTTTAATGATGGCCAACCGTCTGCGAGGACGGTCCATCATTACCTCAGCACTGCATGTAGCGAGACGCTTTATCAAAAAAATAATATGGTATACACCTAACGCAGTTAGCTTCCTAAAATAACATATATTTTTTAAAATAATCACTATTGCATTATCTGGCAGTTAATACCAACTTGTCATAAATTATTTTGAAAATTGTGTTGTGCTTGTATTATCTAACATGTTTCATTATACTTATAGACGATACCAGATAATGAACGCTTGAAATAAAATATAATAAATAATAAATAAATTGTATTCAGCCTTCCAAAGAAGAGAACAATACATAGATAAAATTATTTCAGTTATAAAATAACAGCATTGATAACAGTATTAAAACGACTTTAGAAGCAAGCTTAAAATATACTGGTCATACGGATTGCGGCTAAGCAGTACTTGCCTAACACTATCACATAATCCGTCTTCCGGCGAAGTGGATGCTTTGATGGAAACTTGTACACTGTGAGCATATGACGTATCTAAAATATACTTAAAGAGTGATACATTGTGTTTACTGCATATAGTTCTCACCCTGGCTATCAGATCAGTAAGATTACGTAATTTATCACAGCAATGTTTCTTTAATAAATAACAGTAAAATGTCTTGGCACGTGAAGAGTTAGAGAATATAGGCGAAGTTCTACAAAATTTGTGAATTCCTATAGTTACTGCAGCACGCAGACAGTGCATGGCCAGAAGAAGCGGGACGCTTTATCAACAAACAATTAACCCTTAAACTTCTATATTACTAACGCAGATAACTGTTTAAAATAACAAATAATTTTTAAAATAATCACTATTGCATTATCCGTTGGTTAATACCACTTTAACATAATTTTAAATTGTATTTAGCTTGTATTAGTTAACATGTTTAATTTTGCTTATTGACATACGAGCTAATATACGCATGTGTTTTACCTTAATTAAGCTGTGAATAATTTTCGCCGTATAAATATACGTTATTATTAAAAAAAGACTATGTGTGTGAGTCTAAACCATATTTAGGTTTGTGAAGGGTTTACCAGTTTTAATAATCAGATTGAGTGATCGGTTTGTGGATATCTGGAAAATATATATATTCTCAGTTAATGTTGTTGTTAGAATGGATGCGTATAGTAGTAGCATTAAACGCATTATAATGCTCTAAATAACTATAGTACTGTTGAACGAGGACATTTATTATTTATATGTATACATAAACATGTACATATGTCCGTATGTGTACATGTATATGTATATATGTGTATCTGCCTTTAATAATCAGATTGAGTAATCGGTTTGTGGATATCTGGAAAATATATATATTCTCAGTTAATGTTGTTGTTAGAATGGATGCGTATAGTAGTAGCATTAAACGCATTATAATGCTCTAAATAACTATAGTACTGTTGAACGAGGACATTCAATTGTTATATGTATACATAAACATGTACATATGTGCGTATGTGTACATGCATATGTATATATGTGTATCTGCCTTTGAATAAATAACTTCAAAGTCAAAAGGCGGCATGGTAGTTTATAGACCTCTCAATCTACATTTTTAAGCTCTGCTCAGTAGTACTACATCAAATTTCAGTTCAGTACGTATATTATTACATACATATCTTGCAAGGTGTCATTTGCATTACTGTGTCACCGTATATTTATCCACCTTAAGCAGTTAAGGTATGTTTCAATATAGCGTCAAACAGCCTCAGGTGGAAGAAAAACGATTATTTATTGATCAATAATTTACTTTAAATACGTACTGTGGGTAGAGATTTTTTTTTTGTTCTTTTAGGGCTGGGTATATAGATTCTGGATATAACTAAAATGCAAAATGTTATATAATGAGTCATTGTAATAATTAGCTTTTTGATGTCGGCAGGTCACGGAAATCATAGGGCTTGTATTAATATTTTAAAAGTCCAGATATAAATTACATTTTATATTCTATTGTTTAATTATATCATAGTTATAGTTGGTGTGTATGGGGTGACCACATACATATACTGGTCACATGCTGACCTGATTGTGTCTATTTTAATTATGCAAATATTAGCATAACTTTGGTAATAGACCCGGTGTTTGAATAATGTGGTTAAGCAATAATAAAAGAGTGGGTCAAGGTTTCGTGCTCGCTGGATTGGCTTTATCCCGCCACCCAGAGAACAGGAAACATCCACACTATGTTTTTTTTCTCAAAATAGATGTAAAATACCTCATAAGATACTAAATAAAAAGGTCTAAAAATTATTGTACTGTTAGAACTATCATATTATTACTGAATATATATGCATGGATATGCAGGAGTGTAGGTACGTATGTTTATATTCAAAATATACAAACAGAGAATGGGGTAGGATTTGTGTTGATCAATTGTTGGGCCAGCGTCGTAGACGGTGGAACAACATCGGATCAACATAGTATCAAGGTATTGTGCCCGCTGGGTAATAATATAATGTTATGCTCCTTCTGCTCTGGATATGCTGAAGTATATTATTATATAAATATCTTGGAAGGTGCCATCTATTGTGTTACTATTTACCCGTACATTGCATCCAGTTTAGTTGTGTTTAGATAATCATGATAATCATGATAATGCATCGCGTAGTTCCAAGTGGAAGAAAACAAACTAATAGTTAATCTATTATAAATTTTACTGTCTGTGGAGACTCTGTCGTTATATAAATTCGTGATGTATCACATCGAATTTCCGTCATTTCATAGAAGTATAGGTTTGTAGGATGGATAATATTATAACATACATCAGTTGCCTCTTCCAAAAGTAAATAATAATGTTATATTATAAGATATTATAATGTTTGGCTTCTTGATGTCGGCAGGTCATCAACAATTATTTAAAAAAGCCTAATAGAAAATAAATCCTTTATTCAATTTAATTTTATTTCGATTATCAGATTATATTAAAGTTATGGTTGGTGCTTAGGAGATGACCATATAAAGAAAACGGTCTGTATCGATTTAATGGTTTAATTCAATAATACTGGCCAAACATTAGCCGAACATAGGCAAATGGAAACGGAGATTGGAATTTGTCCTGTTATGTGGTAAGGTACATGATTGTGATAATTGTATATATAATATCTGCAGGAACGGGAGAGTAACAGCATGTAATGGTCTTTTTTAAAAAAAATAGGTAGTTGTTTGCTGCTTGGCTGTACACAGCCAACCAGCAGACACAATGTATTTACACTATTTCTGCTCAAGGTTGGTCCACCGTGTGAGTTGGTAGACCAGCATTGGACCGGCAATGGATCTGTCTCGTGGTTGCAAGGCAGAAACGAAATACCGTATGTATTGTTTCATTTGTATACGTTTTTTCCTTGTACAGTTTAACACGTAGGCCATATATCTTCTATTCTATTGTTAGAGAATGCTGGTAGACTTGCTTGGAAGTGAGGTTAGGGGGTAATATTGCATCAGTGCGGGTGTATTCAGTACTAATAATGTACTATAGATACTGACCCGAGGCTGGCTTGATGATGAGTCAACGTTACAGCCTATGGCCCAGCATCGACCCAGCGCTGGGTCAGCCTCTCATGTTTTGCAAGTCATATTTTATTTGATAATGTGAATATTACGGTGTTTGTCAATTACGATACAGAATCAATGTTGGTGTGCATAGTTTCTGGTATCTATTTATATTCTTTGAAAAAGTTATTGCTGAGTAAATACGCATGTAAACTTTCTAAGAAAGTAGATCTAAATCTACCTGTACTTAGGAATGTCGGTATGTATTTCTAATAATATGGTTACATTGTCACTGTTTAAAATATATTTTGCGCAGGAGTATTTCCAAGGGGTGTAGGAGAGTAGAGAGTAAATACCCAACAAATTGGATTATAAAATAAAAAGTAAATATAGCGATAACATTGGGTGGGTGCTCTGGCTTAACATAAAACTAAAAGAAAGGCTTTGTTCGCTGGTTAATATATATGCGCCAAACGGAGAAGCCCTACAAATACATTTTTACAACCACCTGCAAAATATTTTTGAACAGAATGCAAGAGAGAATTATTTATATTTTTTTGGGAGGAGATTTAAATTACACATCAAATCCTCAACTTGACCGAAGAGGTGATTGTCCTATAGGGGGGGGGGGGACAACTATAAAGAAATAAGTACACATCTGAAAGGGACTAGCCCAGGCTAAAATCATCAAAAAATCGGTGATTTTATTTTGGCTTCTTAATATGACCATATGATGTAAACATGTCCATAGACTAGAACTGCAAAAGTTTTTAAATTTTTGTGCTGCGCATTCACTAGTTCGGCTAGATATAGAGACGAAATTCCTGACTTCTAATTATTTACAACCATGTCAAAAATAGGATATGTGGTTTGTAAAAGAAAATATTTGTGAAAAAAAAAATGTCTCTGAAAATAATATGTGAAGAGTTTATTTTTCTCAATAGGCCCTAAAGGTCAATACAGCTAACACCCAATAAAAAAAAGGATTCTTCGTGTATAGCTATTTTCAGTTTTGTTCCATCGGAATACATCTATGCGAAATATAATTCAACAGCCAACAGAGATTAAATGGCTATTTTGCGACACTGGTAGCCCAAAAAACTTTTGGCGCAAATATAATTTACAGCCCAGTCCATGTATTGCCAAGCAAATCTATGGTGGTGATACAAAAAAAATGAAATGTAAAAAAAGTATTAAAATAACTGTCAGTTTTACTCAGTTTTACTGAGTCTGACAATAATTGCACCTAAAATGTAAGATTCATTACGGAGTTGTGTTGATCTTTTACACCCTCGCGATGCATCAAAGCAATATTTTGGATCTCTGAAGAATGACCTAATTTTCAAAAACTTGGGTTTTTTAAAACAAAAATATTAATGGAACTGTTTTAATAAAAATTAATGGTAATAATTATTGGTGAATTCAGGCAGGAAAAGGTTAAGTATACTGTAGAAGTCAACAGAATCATAAAAAATATGTGATTTTGTGTAAATGTATTTTTATTATGAGTGGGAAATAGAAATACTTTTAGAAACATTTGTTTTTCATTCTAAATTACTCCTAATCCCTTCTGACATGATATCTCTGGGGACCATCCGTGTTTTGACCGAAAAAATCTCTGAGCATATCTGAGGGTGGAACTAACAAGCAAAAATGTGAGCCGATCTAGCATAATGAGTCGCAGTTTGGCGAATTATGTTCAAATTGTACGGAATTGATAATGAAATTAATTTTTTGTCCATCTTTTTTCCACAGATATTCAAAGCATCATTGACTACAAGAAAATGTGTCCATTCCAGAAGCTTTATGCAAGGTAAAAGGGCCAAAATGCTCGAACCCATTAATTTATATCAAAAAACCCCAGCATCCCTAAAATGGATTGCTGCCGGGTTTTATGTATGTCCTTCACCTCCAAATCAGCATAGTTGTTATGTTATTTTTTGCATTTTTTTAAGGATATTGCGCCAAGGCTAAAACTAGTTTTAAATGATCCATTGGCTAACCTGGAGTCCAGAATGAACAATGACAGCAATTTTAGATGTGATCTTCCTTCTGACAGCAGCCTGGCAAGATGATATAAAAAAGGCGGGAAAATATTTTTATTTAAGGGAAGAGCGCCAAAGTTGAAAATTACAGGGAATTATTTTTAAGGAGTGAGGGAGTTCAGAATAGTAAGCGACAGTAATTTTAAGAGTGACCTTCCCTCTGACAGCAACGTGTTAGTCCAGGGATTTTAGGCATATTTAGGGGCCATGATGGAAAAAAATAATATAAAGCTGAAAATTTCAGGATGTATTTGGATGGTCATCTTTAATGACCTGTCAAAAGTCCCAAAATTTCCCAGGAGCGGAACATGTTTTCTTTGGCGAAAATCCAAAATGGCCACTAGAGGCTATACAAAATGTTCCCGGTCTATATAGTCCCTTCAGCACCACAGCGACCTGTGACGCTTAATTGAATATGGGGGTGCACCGAGAGGGAAGTGGATAGTTTTGCCCGGACAATTCGCAAAGTCAGAAAATTCGCTCGTGCACTCACTACCGTTGGTCAAAGACATTACGTGAATATTTCTCCTATATGGCATTCAATCTCACAATTTGTTAAAGCACACAAATTTCAGTCACTTGAAGTTATGGATCGCAGTAGCGCGACACAGCTTCAAGGTAGACTACTGGAAAATTAAATTCTAGAAGTTAATCATACTGTTCCAAGGTATAGACCGACTGTATCCGTTTCTGTAGCCGTCATTAGCAGGCGTTATGGTAAAGTCTTCATAATCCCAATATATTTGTATGTCGTCCCAATCTGTCATTTCAAGTGAAAGATTCACACCATTTGTATTTGGCCTTGTACTGTATAAATGAAGAAATTCATTACCTGCAAAACGAGAGAAGCAAATGTCATAACCTGGCACTAGGCAGGCAGGCAGGCAGGCAGGCAGGCAGGCAGGCAGGCAGGCAGGCAGGCAGGCAGGCAGGCAGGCAGGCAGGCAGGCAGGCAGGCAGGCAGGCAGGCAGGCAGGCAGGCAGGCAGGCAGGCAGATGTCTACACTCACGAGACAGGGGGAGCGGACTAAATCCACCTTACATCAACATTTTGAAATATTAAAAAAAAAAAAAAATTATTTTACATCGTGATGACTCACCAAGCCAATACTCGCCACAAACATTACCAAAACCAGCTGCATAATCAGCAAAGTTCCTGTTGAATGAGACACTGCCGTCAAAACGTCTCTGAATAACCTGAACAACACAAGGAATATCAATAGCTAAAGCTGCGCAACTGTTTTTTTTTATTTTGACAGATCTAACCTAATATGTAGAAACAATCATTCACATTTCAAAGGCTCTATAAATGAACAAGGCACTACCTTCCGAGACTTAGAGTTGCCAATTCTATATATTGATTAAACAAGAAAACCAAATTGAATTGGCAACCACTTACTGTATCCCCGCGTATTAAAATGCCTGCGCTTATATTTTAAGATGCACTTGGTTTTCAAAGATAAGTGTATGCACTTATATTTAAACATAAAAATACATTTGAAAATTTTATCAAATTCACTAAAATTGTAATTATTGACTTATTTAAATTCAAAGTAAACTAAGCTAAAGCTAGTGACTATCACTATGAAGTTAACTTGTGGGAGTGACTCTCGACAATGGGTGTTGACACTATATTTATCTGAACATTCATAGCACACCTCATTTGGCCAAGCTCTTCAGGCTTCACACCCATACACTGTCGCTTTGGTGGCTTGGACTGCATATCTATATTATGGAGCAATTCGCTCCTATTATCTACCATTAATAAATGAAAGTAATAATGTAGTTTGTGCTAGCGATCAACATAATATGTTTTCATTATTAATGTACATATCCTAGTAATCTGCCATGCAAGGCCAAAAGGCAGTATCTGCTTACTTCACAAGTAAACATATACTGCATTTTGGCTTCGCAGAGCAGTAATGGTTTCTATTAGTCAATACATCTTGCTATTATTCTCACCTGCCGTGAGTTTTTGAATACAAGTAGATCCACGTAGTATTCGAATAGCATTGCATGCATTTATAAGCGAACAAGAATATTTTTGAAGCCATGTCTAAAAACAGTCAATTTTCAACTATAAGTGCAATCACGTTTGTGCGTGGGGATACAGTATTTATTTTTCAAGCGGACCCCCCTTTTTCCTTCTTTCTGGATCAACCCCTACCATGGGTACTTACCATCCATCCGGGTCCACGTGATGTGCTCATTCTGCAGTAGACTGGTGTAGATTCAGCTGTTCCTGGTATTATGATGTCATACACTCCATCCTCTGTGTGACCGTTTTCATAATGAGCATAGCAACTCTCCTCGGGTGGAACTAAAATTAAACAATATACTTAACCATGTTAACGCACATGCCCCTGGGCCACCTAATTCCATTATCAGGACTATATGTATACGGCATCGTTGGGAAAGCGAGATGGGCTCATCTGAGCACAAGTCACCACATCAAGTCTGAGCCTTTGGGCGAGGACTGATGTAGGGACGAGTGCTGAGATCAGCCCATATCCGTAACAACGATGCAGTATACATTTTCTCGTACGAATATCTATCGGAAACGGCTAAATCACACTATGCAGTGAAGCTTATAGGAGAGAGTGCGAGATGGGTTGATCTCACAATACGTCTCATAGTGAAAGCCAATAGCGCGATAATAGTCAATCAGGGACTGCCCTCATATGCAGTGTCGTGGCTTCTCACAGTACACCCTCGATAACTTTCGCATTTACAGCTACGTTATCTTCTGGATAAATCATCAGGGCCCGGCCATCTCGACCAATCAGAAGCCTACGATATATCGTAACTTGTACGAGAATACGGGCCCAGCATTGCTGTGTTTTAAGCCTGGCGATGCTGAATTTTGACGTCGGATGTTCCAAGAGCAGAAAGCCATCAGGCTAACATGCCCTCTGAGGTTTTTGTTAATTTGCTAACAAAACAAGGGATGCATGATCAGTTCTGACAATAAAATGTCTGCCATAGGGAATTTTTTTAAATTTCCCTATGAATATCATTACTGCAAGTAGCTCTCGCATCAGAGTACAGTAATTTCTCTGCGAATGTGAAAGGATTTGATTACCATATTCTAGCCCTTCTTCAACACCATCTATCACTTGTGATAGTACAGCTCCAACAACCGCATTACTGAAATAAGTAAAATAAATATAGAATTGTATACTGGGTAGGACAGCATAAGAGTTTTTAACAGTTTAGATTTTAATTCCTCCAAAGCTTTTTGAGAATCTCCTGTCTAGTTAGAACCATTTTTTTTTTGTCAAATGGTGTAGCGGAGCTGCTACAGTGGCAAAGTTCTTTATGAATCTACAATAGTACTTGCAAATCTCAGAAAAATCCTCACCTCCTTAACAGAAGAAGGAGCTGGCAAATATGATACTGCTTTAATTATCTCTAGGTCAGTCAAACCACCATCTTTAGACAATACATATCAAAGAAAAGTGACAGATTTTTTAAAGCAGTTTTGGGTTTTAAATCATGTTTCATTTCGACTTGCCAATAGCCAAGAGCGCAAGAGCACAGAACCATTCTGCACCAGTTTTCTGATATAGAATCTTGATTTGCATCTTTTTTGTAACTATAAAATAGGACATGCCCAAAGACTATTGCTAAGATCTGTTATGCCTTGGACAAGCATTTTGCTCATCTCTTCACTAGCAATTTCTTGCTGTTTCTTCTTCTCTATGATTGTTAGATTGGAACAGCATTATGTGTGTCGATAGGGTGTTTGAACAAAGGAGTTCTTCCCAACTTATCGTCAGGTCACACAAACTCATCACTGATTCTACTAATTACCTCACAAAGCAAAGACTGTTCTGAGGCAGTGAGCTGATCACAAAGAGAGGTCAGCATAGACGACAAGTGTTCCTGTAGATTGTAGAGGTCGATTTATTTGTGGTATCAGACAATCTACTGAGGGTAAGAAATTCACGATTTCAATTGATTAGAACATAGCAATAAATTCCTCATGACGTAATGTGATTTGTGAGTAATGGGACTGATCACACTGATAAGTACTAAATTTTAGTCCTCTCTAGATAAAGATCGCGCCATCTATAACCCTTATCTGTGAGAGAACCCTAAGATTTTATTATGCAATTATCTGAGGAAGTTTTGAACCTCTTCGAGTTGACTGTTCCTTGAATAATTCCTTTATGTTCCGATCCTATATGAACAGTTTTAGCAACATAAACCCTTGCACAACAAGTCTCTTAATTTCGTTCATGCTATTTAATTAGCATATGGTTGATTTCTAGGATGATCTTAGCTATTCTGAACACACTGTCATACTCCTCTAAAAAAATCAGTACCCGATATAGCTTGAAAGTTTCCTAAAGAAAATATTTTCACAGGGCATTGTACAGAGAAATCACCGAGATCTAAATCTAGAACGGTTTCTCCTTAAACTCCAAGACTTTCTCTATTGGAAGCTATTAGACTAACAGATGAAGGTTTTAATGGTGGTTTGACTTCATTGTCAAGCTGGTCATAAACGTTTTCATCTATTATATTTAGGACCTGAATCCTTGGAGAGTTCTCAGAGAGCCCCTGGACTAGCACTCGTTGCTACTTGGCTAAAACAAATCTAATGAAATAAATATGTTTATATAAATCCACCAAGAATTCCACGTCAACAGTGTTAATGGGGGCATAACGTCAGATTCTGACGTCTAACGTCGATCCCCGCACTGTAAGAGTAAAAATATTTCTATCGAGCATAGACCAATAAAAGATTTAAAAAAAAACAAGAAATTTATGATTTTTTCAAAATAAAAGAATTCTTTGGTTTCCATGATTTGTAACAATTTGAAAGTATTTCAGAAAATAGGGTTAACAAATATTGCAGGTACCTATTGCGTAGGATTTTGATTGATATTTCTATCATAACAACATGCCACTGCAAATCTCGCGAATGTATTGTTCACTTCCTTTTTATTATATCTCTCGATCTCTTCATGGGAACCTCACCCGTCAGCCTCTGGCTCAAAGCCTGCTGGATTGTCTTGTAGTTGCTGTCGCAGCAACATTATACCTACTGTGGATAGGTATCATGCACATATATTCTCCTCATTTCGAATCTGCCAGACTTGCCATCACCGGTTAGAGAATATCCGCTGTATAGCACATTGCCTTAGCCATATTGCCGCAGAACCCCGTGTTCAGGCGCATGTGCCGACGAGACTAAACTACTGTAATCCTTGCTATGTTGGTCTACCTCAGCAACAACTTGGACGGATACAGAACGATGCTGCACGCCTCATCACCTGCACAACACGGCAGGAACACATGTCATCTGCATTGGTTTTAAATTAAGATCACAGCGTTTAGTTTTTCAGAAACTAACACAAACATTCGTGGTAATTTACGACAAAGCTCCCACTTACATATGCGAGCTGATGAGCAGCACAGATTGTGACGTAAACTAAGGTCGACGAGCAACGCAATCAATATGCTCAAGCAGCATGTTCCAGAATGGTAGCTGATGGTCGTGCCTTTGTCATTGCTGCACCAAGGCTGTGGAGGGCATTTAAAATATACTTATTTAAAGATGCATATAAACAGCTTCTGTAATATTTTACAACAGCAATAAACATGCGCTTGTGAATCACTTGTTTTTATTATTCATTGTGACCTAATTTACATTAATTACCAGATAGAATATGATGAGTACTGTGAAATTTAGTCACGTGGTGTGGCCAGAAGTCACAATTCAACCAGATACCGCAAACGGCGTTTTACGACAAAAGTCAAATGCTTTGTTTTGTGAAGAGAAACTGATCTAGATAAATGAAATATGTATCTATTATTTACACACATGCAAGATTTCCCAAATAAATCGCACAATGATTTCTGAGCAGAAAAGTCAGTTTATTGACTGTTATCACCTCCCTCTATTAATTCTCCACTACATAGCATACCAGGAAAAGAAAATGGCTTTCTATGTGGTTGAGAAACGCCAAAAGGCAGTTTCTGCTTTCTCTACAGGTAAGCATATATTGCCATTTTGGCATTACAGAGCTGTATAATAATCACTAGGGCCCCATGGCTTTAGTCGTTCCACCTTTATAATAATGTTTCCATTTCAACTCCGCATGCAGTTTAAAATATGCCCATTTGTTTTATAGTCCATGAGTCAGGATCCCCAAAAGGGGGTCATTGGTATCATAAAAAGGTACAAATTATTATTGTGATTTTCGCCAAGGCATATGTATGTACTACATATTTTTGTATGATAGCAGTTTGTATGTAGTAGCTTAACGTTTGTTATCACGTCACCAATCAACCCACCCTCTCAATGATTTACCATTTCTTTTTAGCAATCATGTATAACTTTTTGACGATAATTTTAAAACTACTGAATATTAGAACTCTATTTTTTGCTTGTAGACTCACATATATCTAACACATTTTGATGTTAAATTTGATGACAATAAACAGATCATAAATTATAAAAATATGCGATTAATAATGTTATATTAAATTTATCAACATATTTACAATGTAGTAACATTCATTGTTTTGCGTGGCTCAATAATGTGAGAAACTCAAATTTATCATTTAGATTTTCGACAAGGTGTATGTCTGTGGTAAATATACTTGCATGATAGAAGTTTGTATGTAGTAGCCTTTTGTGTGTTATCACCTCACAAATGAACCCACCATGTGAATTACTTGACCATTTTATTTTCCGATGCAACATACGTTATTTTCAATAATTTTAAAACTACTAAATATTATAGTTCAATTTTGTGCAGGAAGGCCGATATATATCTGCACTATGCTACTGTTACGTTTGATGCAAATGAAATAATCACAACATAAAAAAACATGTAGCTAAATATGTGTATATGTACAATTTTTCACTTATCATTGTGTTTTGGCGAGGTATATGTACGTGATAAATATATTGGTATGATAACAGTTTCTATGTAGTAGATTAATGTGTAATCACGTAACAAGCAAACCAACCGTGTGAATGATTTAACCATTTTATTTTCCAATTCAACATTCGTTATTGCCCACAATCAATTTTAAAACTATTAGACATTATGGTTCTATTTTTTTATTATAGGCGGATTTATATCTGACAAATTTCCAGCTTACGTTTAATGCAAATAAAATGGGCAAAACATAAAAAATATTGAACGAAATATGTCTATATCTACACTTTTTTACTCATTTCCTACATCGAAACAGTGATTGTTTTGAGTAGTAATTAACTCAAGCACGCAAAAAGCACAAATGATTATTATTGTTTTTTTGACAAGGTATATAGTAAGTACTAAATAGTTTAGCATTATAACAGTTCCTTAGCTTAATGTATGTTATCGCCTTACAAATGTATTCACACAACCCCATCTAACATACGTCATAGTGATGAATATTGAAATATTATAGCTTTACTGTTCGACGTAGGCCGATATATAAATATGAAACATAAGTTTGATGCAAATGAAATAGACACGACACTGCAAAACATCTAACTAAATATTTGTATGTATGTATTTTCAGTCACACCACTTTTAGTACGTAGTAGTAGCACACATGCATACAAGAAACATGTGTCCTAGTAACTTGACACGGTAACAACAATTTGTATTATAAGGAATTTGATAGATATTTCGTTAGACAATACGTGTTGAACATGTATACATAAACTTGAGCCAAAACCTATTATGTGTGCTGCATAGAAAGCAATCATGTGGAAGCATTTCTTTAGGTGGATGTCAGCTCCTGTATCTCCAAATATATAGGCCTATTTTTATAGAATTATAACATGTATTGCCGTGACAATAATGAGGTCATTAGGATGATTAACCTGATTGCTGTTTTGTATTACTGTTGCAACCTAATTGTATGCAGAACATAATGCAACTGGTCGTGTTTCAAGAATTCACCATGACCAAAATTGTAAAATGTTATAATACTGAAATCCTATTAGCATTAGACATTTTACAAATATTTTTAACTTAGCGTAAAATCAATAAAATGTACCACAATATCCGGTATAATATTTGATGTGTCAAAAAGGCAAAAAAAATCTTAATCATCAATTACAAAAACAAATTATTATGGTGGACCATGTAATGTCTATGTACTTCTCCCATCATCAGTAACAACACATGAGTATGTATATGTATTTACTAAATATCTAAATGTTCATTTGGCATCGTACTGACGAATTGTTGTGTATACAATTATATTCGAATCTTCATCTTCACTTAGAACGCCAATAACAATAAACATAGTTCGACACAGGTATATCATTTCAGGTAAAATATAATGGTACGCTACTTCATATACCTCCATGTATTATTACGACATGTAGAATAAGATGGTATGAATGGCAATTTGTACCTTTTTGTGGTACCGATGACCCTACCTGACTCATGGACTATTACGCAGCGTTTACGATTCTCAGACAATTAATACAGAATTGACTTGTCCACCCTTGCTCATTTACTGTCTGTCGACGAACATGCTTTGATTTAGACACTTCTTGAATATATTTTTGGATAGTCGAGCCTCTGAATTCGGTTAGGCGCTGTGGAAGTGCTATTTTATGAATGACAAATGAATAGATTATTGATAGATGGACAGATAAATGAAAGCATGAATGATTGCATTGATATACCGTCGCATAGAAGGAAGAATGAATACATGAATTAAATAATAAAAAATGTTACCGAATAAATAAATAAATGAATAATTTGGTAAAAGAATAAATAAACAATTTAATAAATTAATAAAAACGAAAAATAAAAACAGAATAAATATTGACACTATTCAAGCAAAAAGTCACTATGACTGATGTTGTTTAATAAATAAAGGATTTATACCTCGATTCACATTAACCAGGTTGAATAAATTTCGCTGATTTCACAATCAATTCAAAACCAATTTGACACACACTACTACGTATTTTTTAATCTATTAAATATTTTAAAATTATATCTGCGAAATTCATTCATCATGATTGATGTGAATCTGGGTATATTGTCAGTTTTATTACTGTTAGCGTGTTGGGTAGCGCATGATTCCCCTGTGCTGGTATCGTCTTGGGTAGTCGGCTCCACTGTGCTGGCAGCTTCATCTGAAATCGGGAGGAAGTGATATATATTATATGTACACCAATAATATTGTATATTATACCGTGGTATGTTATAATGCAATGTTGCAAAACAATTTGATTTTTTACACTATTCTGTGAAACTAAATGACCTTGACCTCCTTTGTTTTCACCGAGCTAGCTAATACAATAAAGAATGAGTAGAGTTAAAGCTCGCCGGGATCCCTCGCCAAATAATCTAATCATAAGAAAAATAACTTTGAATTTGGCTGCCGTTT